>CM043703.1:47713226-48335726 GCA_023935145.1 Bretschneidera sinensis | reverse complement strand
TTTGTCTAAGCATTTAAACTCGAACCATTGTGCAGAGAAATTCAGGATCCAAACTCGTCTTGAGTCATCAATCAACCGACTCCAATCCTAAGTAGTCCAAGGCAATGATTGAACTTACTTAGAGGTAGAACTTTAGTACCTAAATCCACAGAGTTTTCTTCCATGGCTACCTTGTCCACATAGATGCATCCTTTCGTAACATTTTCCTGAATGAAATGGTACCGAACATCTATGTACTTTGTCCTTTCATGGAACACCGGATTCTTACACAAGTGCAATGCACTTTGACTATCCGAAAACACCACAACCTGCTCCTCTAGTACTTTCAACTCTTCCAACAACACTTTGCATCACATAGCTTCCTTAATGGCTTCCGTTGCCGCTATGTACTCAGCCTTGGTTGTTGAGAGTGCTACCACCGGCTACAACTGAGCCTTCCAACTTACACAACATCCGTTTAAGTTGAAGAAGTAGGGGGTAATCGATCTCCTTTTATCCCGGTCTGCTCCATAGTCCGAATCCGCAAAACTCTCAAGGTAGATGAACTTACCCCTCTTCTCATAAACCAGCCCTACTTTTGAGCTTCCCTTCAAGTACCTTAGCAACCACTTCATCCCAAGCCAATGCTCTTTTCCGAGATTACTCATAAACCTGCTGAGAACACTCATTGCATAAGCAATGTCAGGTCTAGTGCTTACCATGGTGAACATAACAGATTCAACCGCACTAGAGTAAGGGACTTTTTCCATTTCCTTCTTCTCCATCTCCGATCTTGGACATTGATCCCTGGAGAACTTGAAATGACCAGCAAGGGGAACCTTCACTAGTTTGCTATCTTCCATAGAGAATTTAGATATCATCTTCTCTATGTAGGAAGTTTGAGAGATCTTTAATCTGTTTCTCTCCCTTTCCCAGATGATACACATCCCAAGGATTTTCTGTGCATGGCCAAGATCCTTCATCTCAAACTCCTCACTGAGTTGAGCCTTCAATTTCCTTATCCTCTTCATGCTGCTCCCAACCAGCAACATATCATCAACATAGATGAGGATGATCACCACTTCCTCAACCTGTTGCCCCTTGTAGTACAAGCACGAATCATAGTAGCTCCTCATGAAACCCAAGCTGATTACAAAAGAATCAAACCTCTTATTCCATTGCCGAGGTGATTGATTCAGGCCATAGAGAGATTTCTTCAATTTGCACACAAACTCTCCCTGCATTCCTTCCTCATAGCCTTCGGTTTACCTCATGTAAATGGTCTCATCGAGCTCTCCATGTAAGAACACTGTCTTCACATCCATTTGCTCGATTTCCCAATCAAATTGGATCACCATTACCAATACTATCCGTATCGTCTTGTACTTCACAACCGGTGAGAAGATTTCGGTGAAATCTATGCCTTCTTTTTGTGTGAAACCCTTCACCACCAGCCTAGCTTTATACCGAACTTCATCTCCTGGAGTATTCCCTTCTTTAATCTTGTAGATACATCTACAATCCACAACTCTCTGTTTTTCTGGTTTGGGCACCAACACCCAAGAGTTGTTCTTCATCAAAGAATCCATTTCTTCCTCCATAGCTAGCTGCCACTTTAACGAATCCTTACATTCCATGGCTTCCATGTAAGTTTCTGGTTCACCCTCTCCTTCTGTCTAAGGAGCTGCTACATTAGCATCCGCAAACCAATATCTCAAAGGTGGTCTTACCACCCTCCTTTCTCGGTCCCTTGTGAGCTGGTAGTTATTCCGACTTGCTGCATCAACCTCTTCCAGTTCAGCCTCCTCTTGAGTGTCCTAAGCATGGCCTTTATCAATGGGCTCTACCTGGTCCGAACCCTCTTGCCTTCTTTTCTCTACCTGAACCGAATTCTCCTTGATGCGATGCTCCACAAATTTCGAACTGGTTTGCTCACTAGCCCCTGCAGGGTTAGTTTTCTCCAAGTAGGGAAATAACAATTCATTAAAAATAACATCCCTACTTATAATGAGTTTCATGCCCTTCTTTTCTAAGGACCACAACCTATATCCCTTAATCCCATCACCATACCCTAGAAATACACATTTTCTAGACCTTGGGCTAAGTTTATCATCCTTTTGATGTGCAAATGCAGCACACCTAAAAGTCCTAAGGTTGCTTAATTCCACACCATATCTCCATAGGAGTCTTGAGCTCTAAAGCTCTAGAGGGTGATCTATTTACCAAGTATGCAGCAGTAGCCACAGATTCTCCACAAAAATATTTTGGTAAACCGGATCATATTAACATGCACCTAACCTTTTCCATAAGGGTTCTATTCATCCTTTCAGCAACTCCATTTTGCTAAGGTGTTTTTACAACCATTCTATAACTTAGAATGCCATTTAATTCACAAAATTTACCAAAATCCTTATTAAAAAATTCTAAGCCATTATCAGTTCATAAAGCCTTAACTACCCTACTTGTTTGAGTCTCTAGCAACTTTTTCCACACAACAAATTTATTCAATGCATCTGATTTATTTCTAAGCAAATAAACCCACACTTTTCTTGAATAATCATCAATTAAAGACAGAAAGTAAAAGTTACCTCCCTGAGTTGGTGTCCTTGCTGGTCCCTAAAGATTCGAATGAATATAGTCAAGAATCCCCTTAGACTTGTGCTCTCCGGTGTTGAAGCTGACCCGGTGTTGCTTCCCAAGAACGCAACACTCGCAGAAATCAAGTTTCTCTACTTTGTCTCCACCAAGTAGGCCATCCTTGCTAAGAACTTGCAGGCCCTTTTCGCTCATGTATCCCAAGCGAGTATGCCAAAGGGCTACCCTATCCATCTCAGCCATCAAGCTTGCTGCTTGATCATTGATTTCTGTCTCTTGGATCATCTCATAGAGTCCATCCTTTATTACTGCTTTGATCACTACCAAAGATCCCTTGGCCACCTTGATCTTTCCTCCCTCTACTTTGCATGAATACCCCAAGGAATCTAGTTTCCCCAATGAGATCAAATTCCTCTTCAAATCTGGAAGATTCCTCACATTTCGCAGCAGCCTTATGACTTCATCAAACATCCTCAACTGGATGTCTCCAGTCCCCCTCACTTGGCAAGAAGTGTCATTCCCCAAGAAGACCTTTCCATCATTGGTTTTTTGGAATTCTTGAACCAATTCTTGTGAGGGCACATGTGATAAGTGCACCTGGTATCCAAGATCCAATTTTCGCTGCCTTGTCTCCTGCTCACATTTGAGCATATAACCAGAACATCATCTTGCTGTTCTTTGGCAACCGAAGCCTCTCCATTCTTGGTATGGCTTCCTCCTCTCTCATCCCACATCTTCTTCTTGCAATCTTTTTTGAAATGGCCCTTCTTGTTGCAGTAGAAGCACCTTTTTCCTCTAAGTCTTGTCTTGGAATGAGATCTTCCATGGTTCTGCCCTCTACCTCTTGATTTCTCCCGGTAGTTGCCATGAGTGCTACTGCCATTCCGAGTTGCTAGCCTTCCTCTTACGAACAGCCTTTCTCCACTTGATGCCTCCCTCATCTTGGCTTTGAAATCATAAGACCTTATGGAATTGATCACAATCTCCTTGGTTAAAGTATCTCTTCCATACTCAATAGCATTAATCAAATTATCAAAGCAATCAGGAAGAGAGTTTAACAAAATAACAGCCAATTCTTCATCCGGGAATTTAATACTACAACTAGCCAAATTTTGAACTAGTTTGTTAAAGACATCAAGATTATCTTGCAACTTTTTATTAGGATCCATTTTAAAAGCAAAGATTCTTTTAAGAAGATAAATTTTATTAGGGAGAGTTTTGGTAAGAAACAACTAATCTAGTTTCTTCCATATGACAGTAGGATCTTTCGAGTCTCCGCACTCCCTTGTGACATTATCCGACATGTGCAAGAAGATGGTGTTGTATGCCATCTTCTTCATCTCAACCCGCTGGTCCTCTGTGATACTTGCTGGAAAAGCATCATCTTCTCCAATAGCCAAGTCCACTTTCCGTTGCATAAGAACCGCCTTGATCTTCCGCTTCCAAAGGGTAAAATCTCCATTTCCATCAAACTTCTCAACAACAAAATTTGAAGCCATATTTGCGGAGAAAATCCTAGATTTATGCAATACCCACAAACGCTTTCTTCAACCTCAAGAACACGATCGAAGATGGATCTTAACACCATTCTTGAATCACTCTCAAGAACACGATATGATCTTGATCTTTACTCCGTTCTTGAATCACCCAAGAAGTTGATCTTTGATTCTTGGAGTCTCTACTCTGTCACCTTCTTGTTCTTGCTCCTTGTTGGAAATAACCTTGACAAGATGCCTAGGTGGTGATCTTCCAAACACCCAAGTCTAGAATGACTTGTAGAAAGAATTGGAATCGAAAATAGGAACAGAAAATCAAAGAAAGAAATAGGACAAGCAATTTGTTATCGAGGTTCAGCAATATGCCTACATCCCCGTGAGTTCCTCCGAACTCTCTGCACTAAATCAATGGTTCTTACAAGTTTACAGCAATCCCTTCAAGAAACCTCAAGTTCTTGAAGAAACCAAGAAAAGAACGAGAAAGTGATAGACCTATTACAATGCTTCCTATCAATTCTCTACTAACCTCTCTTCTTTATAACCAGCCTCACTACAAAGAGTCTTTCTTATGTTTATGTGTTTTTGCACTCTCACACAATTCTCTCTTGTATTACATTTGATCTCACACAATGTCACAACAATGATTTTTCTCTCATGTGAAAAATGAGGCTAGGGAACCTCTTTTATAGCCACCCACTTCTTGGACATTCTTGTGAATCAATCTCCACCCTTTGGTCTTGATTACCACTTAATCTTATCCCTTCATCACTCCTAAGTGGTGTTGTGCATTTTAACCTTGCACTCACGCACCTAAGAGAAGGCTAAAGCAGGCTGTCCATGTGTGCTTTGGTGTGCCTAGCGCCTAGGCGCTCAACAGGGGGCACCATGGCGCTAGGCAGGGCACCTTTACACACCTTCTGGATGCCACGGTGCTGGTGGGGAGTGCCTAGGCACTGGTGCGGGTCAGGGAGACACCATTCTGGGCTCCAGGGCGCTGGTGGAGGGTGCCTAGGTGCACACTGATGTTGCAGTTGTGCGCACATTTTCCTGATTGTGTGCTGAAGTATGAACACTAGTGCGCCTACCCTTATCTTGCTCCAAATTGATGCACGCACATGTGTGCAGTCTTTTAACTTGCTGAAATTTAATCCTCCAACTTTAGTTTAGACTTTAACCATCTTTGAACCATGGTTGGACCTGTGCAAACCTTAGACAAATACCAACAATCTCTACCTTTGTCTAAGTGTTTAAACCTGAACCATTATGCAGAAAGCTTCGGGATCCAAACTCATCTTGAGTCATCAATTAACCAACTCCAATCCTAAGTAGTCCAAGGCAATGATTGAACTTACTTAGAGGTAGAATTTTAATACCTAAATCTGCAGGGTTTTCTTCCGTGGTCTTCTTGTTAACATGAATGCATCCTTTGGTACGATTTACCGGAATGCAATGATACCAAACATCCATATACTTTGTCCTCTCATGGAAAACCGGATTCCTCCACAAGTGCCATGCACTTTGGCTATCCAAAGATACCACCACCTGCTCTTTTAGGACCTCCCACTCGTCCAACAACCCTTTGCACCCCATAGCCTCCTTTATGGCTTCCATAGCCGCTATGCATTCTGCCCTGGTTGTTATGAGTGCTACCACTGGCTGCCACTGAGCCTTCAAATACCTCAGCAACCACTTCATCCCAAGCTAATGCTTCTTTCCGGGATTACTCACAAATATGCTGAGAACACCCATTGCCCAAGAAACTTTCAACTGGTTTCTCTCGTTTTCTTGGATTATACACATCCCAAAGATCTTTTGTGTAAGGTTAAGATCCTTCCTCTCGAACTCTTCACTGAGTTGAGATGTGAACCTTGCCATCCTCTCCCTGCTGTTTCAAACCAACAGCACATCATCAACATAGATGAGGATACTCACCATCTTCTCCACCTTGTGTCTAGGTGAGAAAGTTTATGTGAAATCTATGTCTTCTCTTCTTGTGAACCCATTCGCTACCAGCCAAGCCTTGTTTCGGACTTCATCTCCTGGAGGGTGCCCTTCTTTGATCTTGTAAGTGCACTTACATTCTACAACTTTCTGCTTTCCTGGAATTTTCACCAATTCCCAGAAGTTGTTCTTCCTCAAAGAATCCATTTCTTCCTCTATAGCTAGCTTCCATCTTGGCGAATCCTTACACTCCATGGCATCCGTGTAATTTTCCTGCTCACTCATCTCTCTTTCTATCCAAGGAGTTGCTGTATCTGTAAACCCATATCTTGAAGGTGGTCCGACCAGCCTTCCTTCTCGGTCTCTTGTGAGCTGGTAGTCATTCCGACTTGCTGCGTCAACCTCTTCTTGTTCAGCCTCTTCTTGAGTTTCTTGAGCTTAGCCTTCATCCAAAGGCTCTACCTAGTTTGAACCCTCTTGCCTCCTTTGCTCTACCTGAACCGAGTTTCCCTTGATGCGATGCTCCACAAGAACCAAACTGGTTTGCTCACTAGCCCCTACAGGGTTAGTTTTCTCCAAGTAGGGAAATAACAATTCATTAAAATTAACATCCCTACTTATTATGAGTTTCAATCCTTCTTTCTCTAAGGACCACAACCTATACCCCATAGCCTCTTCCCTATATCTTAGAAACACACACTTTCTAGATCCTGGGCTAAGTCTATCATCCTTTTGTTGTGCATACGCAACACACCCAAAAGTCCTAAGGTTGTCCAACTCAGGGGGTTTTCCACTCCACATCTCTATGGGAGTCTTGAGCTCTAAAGCTCTAGAGGGTGATCTATTTATCAAGTATGCAGCTGTAGCCATAGCTTCTTCCCAAAAATATTTTGGTAAACCGGATCCATTTATCATGCACCTAACTTTTTCCATAAGGGTCTTATTCATCCACTCAGCAACTCCACTTTGCTGAGGGGTTTCCACAACCATCCTATGTCTTAGAATGCCATTTAACCTACAGAATTGATCAAGTTCTTGGTTAAAAATTTCTAAACCATTATCGGTTCTTATCCCCTTAACTACTCTACCTATTTCAATCTCTACCAGTTCTTTCCACACCACTAATTTATTCAAGGCATCCGATTTATTTCTAACCAAATAAACCCACACTCTTCTTGAATAATCATCAATTAAAGACAGAAAGTAAATGTTACCTCCCTGTGTTGGTGTCCTTTTTGGTCCCTAAAGGTTCGCATGAATGTAGTCAAGAATTCCCTTAGACTTGTGCACTCCGGTGTTGAGGCTGACCCGGTGTTGCTTCTCAAGAACACAACACTCGCAGAAATCAAGTTCCTCTACTTTGTCTCCACCGAGTAGGCCATCCTTGCTGAGAACTTGCAGGCCCTTTTCACTCATGTGTCCCAAGTGAATGTGCCAAAGGGCTGCCTTATCAATCTCAGCCATCAAGCTTGCTGCTTGATCATTGATTTCTATCTCTCCGATCATCTCATAGAGTCTATCGTTTCTTGCTGCCTTGATCACTACTAAAGATCCCTTGGCCACCTTGATCTTTCCTCCCTCTATCTTGCATGTGTACCCCATGGAATCTAGCTGCCCCAATGAGATCAAATTCCTCCTCAAATTCGGGAGATACCTCACATTTTCCAGTAGCCTTGTGACTCCATCAAACATCCTCACCTGGATGTCTCCCATGCCCCTCACTTGGTAAGAAATATAATTCCTCAAGAAAACCCTTTCATCATTGGTTTCCTTGAAATTCTTGAACCAACTCCGGTGAGGGCACATGTGATGAGTGCACCCGGTGTCCAAGATCCATTTTTCGCTACCTTCTTGCCCTTTGCTCACACCCGAGCACACAACAAGAACATCACCATCTTACTGTTCTGTTTTGGCAACCGAAGCCTCTCCATTCTTGGTATGGCTTCCTCCTCTATCCCTTGTCATCTTCTTGCAGTCTTTCTTGACATGACCCTCCTTATGGCAGTAGTAGCAACTCTTCCCTCCAAATCTCAGTTTGGAATACATTCTCCCATGGCTTTCTCCTCTACCTCTGTCCTGGTAGTAGCCATGCATGTTGCTGTGCACTCTCCCATGGCTCTCTCCTCTACCTCTGTCCCTGTAGTAGCCATGCATGCTGCTGTGCACTCTCCCATGGCTCTCTCCTCTATCTCTGTCCCGGTAGTAGCCATGCATGCTGCTGTACACTCTCCCATGGCTATTTCCTCTACCTCTGTCCCGGTAGTAGCCATGCATGCTGCCATACCGAGTTGTTGGCCTTCTTTTAAAGAACATCCCTTTACCACTTGATGCACTCCTCATCTTGGCACCAAGATTTTCTTGCAACTCTTTCTTAGGACCAAATTTAAAAGCAAAGATTTGTTTACGAAGATACCTCTTATCTGGGAGAGTCTTGGTAAGAAACAACTCATCTAGTTTCTTCCATATTACAGCTGGATCTTTCGAGTCTCCATACTCCATTGTGACATTATCCGACATGTGCAAGAAAATGGTAATGTAAGCCATCTTCTTCATCTCGGTCCGCTGGTCCTCCGTGACACTTGCTGGAAAAGTATCATCTTCTCCATGAGCCAAGTCCACTTTCTGTTGCACAAGAACCTCCTTGATCTTCCGCTTCCACAGGGAAAAATCTCCCTTTCCATCAAACTTCTCAATACCGAAATTTGAACCCATCTTTTGTGGACAAGATCCCAGATTTATGCACTACCCACAAATATTTTCTTCAACCTCAAGAACATAGATCGAAGATGGATCTTAACACCGTTCTTGAATCTACCTCAAGAACACGATCAGATCTTGATCTTTACACCGTTCTTGAATCACCCAAGAAGTTGATATTTGATTCTTGGAGTTTTGGCTCCGTCACCTTCTTGTTCTTGCTTCGATACCCAGCTGTACAGCTCTGATTTCACTTTCCAAAACTCTGATACCACTGTTGGAAATCACCTTGACAAGATGCCCAGGTGGTGATCTTCCAAACACCCAAGTCTAGAATGGCTTGTAGAAAGAATTGGAATCGAAAACAGGAACATAAAATCAATGAAAGAAAGAAGACAAGCAATTTGTTATCGAGGTTCGACAATGTGCCTACGTCCCCATAACTCTCTGCACTAAATCAATGGTTCTTACAAGTTTATAGCAATCCCCTTCAAGAAACCTCAAGTTCTTGAAGAAACCAAGAAGAGAACGAGAAAGTGATAGACCTATTACAATGCTTCTTATCAATTCTCTATTAACCTCTCTTCTTTACAACCAGCCTCACTACAAAGAGTCCCTCTTATGTTGATGTGTCTTTGCACTCTCACACAATTCTCTCTTGTATTACATTTGATCTCACACAATGTCATAACAATGATTTTTCTCTCATGTGAAAAATGAGGCTAGGGAACCCCTTTTATAGCCACCCACTTCTTGGACATTCTTGTGAATCAATCTCCACCTTTTGATATTGATTACCACTTAATCTTGGCCCTTCATCACTCCTAAGTGGTTCTATGCATTTTAACCTTGCACTCACACGCCTAAGAGAAGGCTAAAGCAGGCTGTCCATGTGTGCTTTGGTGTGCCTAGCGCCTAGGCGCTCAACAAGGGGCGCCATGGCGCTAGGCAGGGCACCTTTGCACACTTTCTGGACACCATGGTATTGGTGGGGAGTGCCTAGGCGCTGGTGCGGGTCAGGGAGACACCATTCTGGGTTCCAGGGCACTGGTGGAGGGCGCCTAGGCGCACACTGATGTTGCAGCTGTGCGCACATTTTCCTGATTGTGTGCTGAAGTGTGCACACCAGTGCGCCTACCCTTATCTTGCTCCAAATTGATGCACACATATGTGTGCAGTCTTTTAACTTGCTAAAATTTAATCTTCCAACTTTGGTTTAGACTTTAACCATCTTTGAGCCATGCTTGGACCTATGCAAACCTTAAACAAATACCAAAACTCCTATACCCAGCTGCGCAAGCTCTGATACCACTGTTGGAAATCACCTTGACAAGATGCCCAGGTGGTGATCTTCCAAACACCCAAGTCTAGAACGAATTGTAAAGATTAGGAATCAAAAGCAGGAACAGAAATCAAAGAAAGAAAGAAGACAAGCGATTTGTTGTCGAGGTTCGGTAATAGCCTACGTCCCTGTGAGTTCCTCTAAACTCTCTGCACTAAATCAATGGTTCTTTACAAGTCAGCAACCCTCTTCAAGAAACCTCAAGTTCTTGAAGAAACCAAGAAGAGAAGAAAGAAGATGATAAGAACTATTACAATGCTCTCTATCTAATCTATACTCCTCTCTCTTTACAACCAACCTCACTACAATAAGTCCCTCTTGTGTTTTGTGTCTTTGCACTCTCACACAATTCTCTCTTGTATGTCTATCACCCTTTACAACTGATTTCAAATTATGTCACAATGTTATTGAGAATGAAGCTAGGTGACCCTTTATATAATGCACCAACTTCTTGACCAATCTTGAGTGTCATTCTCCACCCTTAGATCTTGATGACTAATCAACCATGGCCCTCCATCAATCCTAAGTGATGCTGTGCATTTTAACCTTGCACCCACACACTTAACAAGAAGCTGAATCGAGTGGAATATGTGTGCCTCAGTGTGCCTAGCACCAAAGAACTTAACAGGGCATGCTGCGGCGCTAGGCAAAACACCCTTTTCACCACTTTCTGGGCGCCGCGGCCTTGGTGGTGGAGAGCTGCGATGCTGCCCTTCCTCCAGCACCTCCCTTGCTGGGCATTATAGCCAGGGAGGAGGAGGGCTGTAGCACACACTGAAGCTGGACCCCTCACAGCTGTGCACACTTCTTTGCCTTGCTGAATGGAGGTGTGCACACACACCCAAAGTGATGCGCACACTTGTGTGCACTCTTTTAACATGCTAAAATTTATTCTTCCAACCTTGGTTTAAACCTTAGCCATGTTTAAACCTTAGACAAATACCAACAACATGTGAATGTGTGTGAAATAGAACACATGGTGTGTGAGAGTGCAAAGACACTAAACATAGGAGAGACTCATTCAAGAGAGGTTGGTTGTTTAGAGAGAGAGTAGTATAGATTAGAGATTCAAGGGCTTTGTAAGTGGAATTTTCTTGGGAGAAAATTCCAAGGTAATTCAAGTCCTTATTACTTTCTTTTCTCTTCTTTCATTCTTCAAGAACTAGAGATTTCTTGAAAATGTGTTGCTGTAACTTGTAAGAACTCATTGATTTAGTGCAGAGGGCTCAGAGGAGCTCACGAGGACGTAGGCACATTACTGAACCTCGATAACAATTGCTTGTGTTCTTTCTTTGATTGGTTTGATTCCTGTTTTGTTTCGGTGTTATTACAAGTCATTCAAGACTTGGGTGTTTGGAAGATCAACACCTGGGCATCTTGAGGGTGATTTTCAACAGTGGTATCAGAGCTGGAAGAGATACCACCAACAATGGTATCAGAGCTATGGTTCAACAACAGCTGGGTATCGGAGCAAAAACATGAGGTTGTTGGAGCAAGACTCCAAGAATCAAATGTCAACTTCTTGGGTGATTCAAGAACGGAGTAGAGATCAATATCTGATCGTGTTCTTGAGGTGATCCAAGAATGGAGTAGAGATCAAGATCTGATCGTGTTCTTGAGGGTGATTCAAGAACGGTATTGAGATCTATCTTTGATCGTGTTCTTGAGATTTAGAAGAAGTTGGAAAGCAATTGTTGGTGCTGCATAAATCTAGGATTTTCTTCGCAAGATGAGTTCAAACTTCATTGTTGAGAAGTTTGATGGAAAGGGAGACTTTTCCCTTCGGAAGCGGAAGATCAAGGTGGTTCTTATGCAACAAAAGGTAGACTTGGCGATTGGAAAAGATGACACATTTCCAGCAAGTATCACAGAGGTCCAGCGAAATGAGATGAAGAAGATGGCATACAGTACCATCTTTTCGCACATGTTGGATAATGTCATAAAGGAGTGCGGAGACTTGGAAGATCCAGCTATCATTTAGAAGAAACTAAATGAGTTGTTTCTTACCAAGACTCTCCCTAATAAGAGGTATCTTCGTAAACGAATCTTTGCTTTTAAATTGGATCCTAATAAAGAGTTGCAAGATAATCTCAATGCCAAGATGAGGGGAGCATCAAGTGGAGAAGGGTTGTTCGTTAAAGGAAGGCCAGCAACTCAGTATGGCAGCAACATACATGGCTACTACCGGGACAGAGGTAGAGGAGAAAGTCATCGGAGAGCGCACTCCAAATCGAGATTTAGAGGGAAGATATACTTCTACTGCCATAAGGAGTGTCATTTCAAGAAAGATTGTAAGAAGATGATGAGGGATGAGGGAGGAAGCCATACTAAGAATGGAGTGGCTTCAGTTGCCAAGGGAGAACAGCAAGATGATGATGTTCTTGTTGTGTGCTCAAATGTGAGTAGGGGGCAAGAAGGCAGTGGGAAATGGATCTTGGATACCAGGTGCATTCATCATATGTGTCCTTATAGGGATTGGTTCAAGAATTTCAAGGAAACCGATGATGGAAAGGTTTTCTGGGGGAATGATACTTCTTACCAAGTGAGGGGCACGGGAGATTGGAATTACACTTTTATACCTTAATAACTCTAAAGTGTTATTCTTGAATCGTTGACTTATTTCAGTGCATTTTCAGGTACTTTGAGCTTAAAAAAAACGAGATAGAAAAGCTATCATCATTTTAAACATGAAGCTTCAATGAATACTCGAGTGAGATAATGGTCGCGGAAGAGCCAAGATGAAGAGAAACCAAGAAAGGAGTTTCACTAAATTGCCATAATTGCCCGTACAGATCAATCATCTTTGAA
This sequence comes from Bretschneidera sinensis, assembly GCA_023935145.1. Classification (NCBI taxonomy): domain Eukaryota; kingdom Viridiplantae; phylum Streptophyta; class Magnoliopsida; order Brassicales; family Akaniaceae; genus Bretschneidera; species Bretschneidera sinensis. The sequence continues at coordinate 48,322,868 of CM043703.1, read as the reverse complement.
AATTAAACTGTATTGATCCAAGAAGAACTATGAGATGAACCATATATTCTTAGAAAGATCCGGAAGTCTATTTTCTGAAGAATTTTACGGCTCGTAAAAATGATTTTTCTAGAGAAAATTATGGCAGTTTTAGTAGACAAAGGTCAAGCTGTGCAGGCTGTGCGGGATTTCAGCGTGAGCAGAAGTTTTTGGGCTTAAATCCCACATCCCACATCGGTTGGAAAATACATATCTACATCCCACATCCCACATCAGATTGGAAACACATTGCACTCGTGGTATTGCCCTATAAAAGGCCTACTCCACTTCAGCTTTGAGGCAATCAATCAGAGCTCATCTGAAATCATCAGAGAGTGAATCCAGAGGGCCTTTAGGAGCAATCTAGAGGGCTTTTAGGAGGAATCCGAAGTATACTTTTGGAGGGCAAGCTGAGGAATCGCCGAAGCTTTCGCTACCAAGGAGGAGATGATCGTTAAGAGGCCGGAGGCAACTTAAGGAAGCATGAGCTCCATGGCCGGCTAGTCTCCAAGCAAGGCGAAGGGATGAATCCCTAGGTGTAGTTGTTCTTATTTTCCTTTATTTGATTCAGTTGTAGTTTGGTATTATTTTCATTAAATATTGTTATTTTTTATTCTTTAATTTAATTAGTAGATTTTTATTAGTCCGGTGATTGCATGCTTCTTTTCCATATAAGTCTAGTCATGCTCTTCTTATGTGTATTTGTTTGGGTGTGATTGAGTCCGGTAGATCTCTTTTATAGATTTTTTCATTGCTGTGGTATTGTTATTTAGATATATTGTCGTCTTTTGATAATTTATAAGTTAGGTCATGTGTGCTTGAAAGTAAGAATAATCCATATCAATTACATTAGGGTTTATACATGCGCTTTAATTGAATATTTGCTGATTGCCTGTTTGGGATGTGAAACTTGCAATCGAGATAAAAACAACTGAATCAAGTTAGGATTAGGGCAACGAACCTAGGGAGGATTTTCGGAACCTTGTTGTTTCTTTATTATATTATCCATCAATTATTTACACAATTTTCACACAATACTTTATTCTCTCACTTGATCTTTATCGTTTGTGCTGAGGTTCACACCTTCTCTTGTAGTTAACTTATTTCCCTGTGGAATCGACACCCCAAAGCTGTGCTACAACAACCGCGTTATGTTTTGGGCGTAATCAAATTTTGGCGCCATTGCCGGGGAAACGTGCTTAAGTACAGAGAAGATTGTCAACTTTTGACATGATGGTAGAAGAGTTGTAAATAGTTTTTCTTTTCAGCAGCTGTAAAGGCGGTAACTTCGTTCCTTCTTTTAGCTTGCTGCATTAATTTTTATTTTATTTGATTCTTTCTTTTTATAGTATTTTTATTATTTTTTTACCTCACATGCACAGATATAGAGACACTGTGGGTAAATTTGGTTGTAGGCCTGTGTTAGAGTCAGAATTTAATTCTTTTTCAAATCCTTTATTTGACAATCCATCTAGTCCCGAAGAAATGAGTGAACACGAAGATCAACCCCCTAGGACACTTAAGGATTACTTGCACCCTAACCGTATGGCCACACCATCATGTATCATGTTCCCCCCTAATGTTCAACAACCTGATTTTAAGTCGGGCATGATCCAATTGCTACCAACTTTCCATGGGTTTGAGAATGAAAACCCCTATATCCATATTAGGGAATTTGAGGAAGTAGTAGATGCTTTTCACAGTAGGGCTGATATGATAGACACCGTCAAACTTCGGTTTTTCCCTTTTTCACTTGAGGAAAAAGCAAAGGCTTAGCTGTACTCGTTAAGGCTTAGGTCCATAGGTAGTTGGGATGAGATGACCCGAATTTTCTTCCAAAAACACTTCCCAACCCATAAGACCAACAACCTCAAGAGACAAATCTCAAACTTTGAACAAAATGAGAGTGAAATCTTATATCAAGTTTGGGAATGTTTCAAGGACCTTTTGAATTCTTGTCCACACCATGGGTATGAGAGTTGGCGGGTAGTTAGCTATTTCTATGATGGACTCCTAAGTAGGGAAAGGCAGTTCATAGAAATGATGTGCAATGGGAATTTTATTCAAAAAGATCCCGACCAAGCTATAGATTTCCTAGATGACCTATCAGAAAAAGCTCACACTTGGATTGAGCCAAATGCCATGGAAGGCACTAGGAGAAATCAACCTGTTGGGATTTACCAATTTAAGGAAGAGGACAGCCTTAAAGCCCGTTTAGAGGTCCTAACTAAGGAAATTGAAGCCTTAAAAACCAAGGATACTAGAACCCCTAAACCGGTTGCTAGGGTAGAGTCCTATGAGCCTTGTTTCATGTGTAATGGGGTAGATCATTTACCTAAGGATTGTCCAGTTTATTTTGAGATGAAGGATGAGTGTAACACTATAGGTATACCCTTTGGGAAACCACACTCACCCTACTCTAACACCTACAATCTTGGTTGGAAGAATCACCCTAATTTCAGTTGGAAATCCAACATACCCCCTGGCCACTCTAGTACCCGATGGCAACCGGAAGCAACCTCATTTAACGCACATCAACAATCTTTACCTTTGGAAGATATGTTTAAGTCATTTATGCAGGTACATGCCAAGAGTGTGGAAGATCAAGGACAAATAAATCAACGGTTGTTAGAGGAACAACAAGCGATCAAAGAGGAACAAAAGGCAATAAAGAGTCAACTCACCAAGTTGACTAGTTTCTTGACGATTCAAGAACAAGGTCAGTTTCCTTCACAGCCACAACCTAATCCAAGAGGACAACATATGGCACAAACCTCCAATCCTGAAAATCAAAACAATAGAGAGGTTAATGCCATAATTACTCGCAGCGATAAGACAATTAATGGTCTCATTCTACCATCACACTGGATTCCTAATACCGTGAGCAACAAGGATAAAGCCCCCAAGGAACAAGAAGCCCGTGATGTTTATTGCCCACCGGTGCCTTTCCCTCAAGCACTCCTTAAAACTAAGGAGATAAATTTTGCATTAAAAGGTGAGATTCTTGAACAACTTCAGCATGTTAAAATTAATCTTCCTCTTCTTCATGCCATAAAACAGATCCCCAGCTATGCTAAAGTCGTCAAGGATCTATGCACACTCAAAAGGAAGCATAATGTGAAGAAGACGACATTCTTAATGGAGCAAGTAAGTGTTGTAATTAACAGCAAGACACCACCCAAATATAAAGATCTGGGCTGTTCAACGGTGGCTTGCCAAATTGGAAATAAACCTTGTGGCCAAGCATTGCTAGATTTGGGTGCTAGTGTGAACCTCATGCCATACTCCATGTACTTGCAGCACGGTCTAGGTGAGATCAAACCAACCTACGTGGTACTTCAATTAGCGGATAGATCGGTAAGAAAACCAAGAGGTATTGTAGAATATATTTTGTTGCAAATTGATAATTTCTACTATCCTGTTGATTTTTTTGTTTTAGATATTGTTTCTACTATAAACACGGAGTCCAAGATTCCTTTGATACTTGGAAGATCATTTCTTGCCACTGGCAATGCCCTCATTAATTGTAGGAATGGCCTAATGACATTATCATTTGGAAATAGGACTCTAGAGGTAAATGTTTTTCGAGTCCCATGGCAACCACATGAAGAGGATGAGTACATCAAAGATAATTCTAGCTCTTCGAAATTCATTCCTAATAATCTTGAGTTCAAAGATTCTTCAAATTATCCCCATGCCGTTAATGTTGTTGATGTTTTTGATAAGCCACAGGAATTTATTAAGACATCTTGCCAACCATGCTTTTAGAAGTTGCTTGAGAGAAGTCACATGGATGCGAGAATCAAATACCCTACTGTTGATAGTAAATGGGCATCGCCAAAAACACTTGAGCCATATGTGGTGGACTTTAAATATTCCTTGCCATCGCCAAAGCATACAAGCACAAAATTTTGCAGCAAAGCAGTGGCTGGTGCATCCAACTCATGTTTTTCAAGGAGGGAATAAAAGCGTCTGGCTGAAAACATAAAACTTAGCGCTCATGGGAGGCAGCCCACAACATATCCTTTTATTATTATTGTTTTTTATATTTCTTTTTTCTCTTGTTTATTATTATTATCTTTCTGTTTTCCAATTTTACTTTAGTATTTCTTTTTCAGGGACAAAAATACGAAGCAATTCAAATGGTGAAGCACAATTTTCAGTTTTTGTGCACCTTTGGCTACAAGGGGAGTTTCTTTTACTCTTTCTTTTACATTGAGGTCAATGCAATTTTTAAGTTGGGGGTGGAGGAAACGCATCTCTTTGTTTCCATTTTCTTTATTTCCATACATTTTTCTTTTTCCATTGAACTGCTTGGTGTCATTTTTCGTCTCTTTTTGTTTTAAGCATGCTTTGTGGTTGCCTTGGAGTTAATTCACATGTCAACGATATAAACTTAATTGAGATAGCAGATAGCATTTAGAAGGAGTTAAATTTAGTTTCGGTTTGAAATTAATTTAAATATCAATCTTCATTTGGTTTGAGACTCTAGTTTGTGGTAAGATTGTATGATTAGTCTATAACATCTAGAGAAATTTTATGTGTGATTATTTTGTGAATATTTTTGCGGTCTCGACAAGCTCTAAAACTTAATTGATAATCACTTGAGGCGAATTCTTAGAATACACACTACTTAGGATATGATATAGGCCATTTTTGAACCGTTTGAGCTTTTCAAACCTACCATTGCTATATTTATCACTAGTCACCTATTTGAGCTTTTTTCTTGAAAAGAAAAATTGAGCCTTGTTTCTTTTGATAAACCATTTACATACCTTTATGAGCCTAAAAATATTTTATCCTTACCTTTCTTTTAAAAGAACTTAGTTATACACATGTTGTGAAAAGCACTTAAAAGGAGTAAAGGGTGGAAATACGAAAAAAAATATCACTACCACAACCTAAGTACATTAAAGGAGATAAGTTGAGGGTTGTGGAAAAGAAAATAAAAAGAAAAAAAATGATGAAAAAGAAAGTGAATGGTTATGTGCCAAAAAAAACAAAAAATAAAAATGAATTATGGCAAAGAAAGAAGAAAGAAAAGAAAAGAAAAGAAATAGTGATTTGTTGAAAGAAATGCTCGAAAAATGATTGAAAGAGTTTGGTGTTGAAGTAAAGGTTATCAAGTGTTTAAAGTGATTGTGTTTAAAGCTAAGAGATTGAGTTCTTTTACTTGTGAATCCTTCCCGTTCTTCCTTAGCTTTTACCTTAACCTTACGTTACAAGCTTATTAAAGACCTTTTGATCCAATGTAGTGTGATTTTTTTACAATAGTGGAGAGTGATTTGAAAAATGAGCCTATAGAGCTTGTTTTTGTGATTGATGTCACGCAATTTATTATGTTTTTAGAGACCAAGACTTGTATTCATGAATGTTATGCATAAAATCATCCGGGTGTTCAGATTAATGGTTTGTGGTAAGATGGATGTTAAGAGTCAATAACAATTTTAAGATTGATGTTTGGATTACTTTTGGACTTAGGTGAAATTTAATGATTCTATATTCCGTATATTATGTGCAATTTTTAAGACAAAAAGTGAATTACTCTTGGTTCAACGCTAGCATTGTTTTACTTTTTTTTAACTCCTACCATAGAATTCATCTCTTATTTTCGCTTCAATTGCTAGGGACTAGCAACAAGCTAGTTGGGAGTTGTGATGAGAGTCATAAAATGTATCTAAACAATACTTAATTGTTAGCATTTTAAGGTTGATCGAGGTTGAAATTACACTTTTATACTTTAATAACTCTAAACAGAGATCACACTGTGTGAAGGGATAACAAATGAAAGATTTTCAAAAGTCCAATTGAGATTGTTCTCTCTCATGTTATAAATGTTTTTAGATCTTCCTCAACTAAGATGCCCTATTAATTGGGTATTTGACAACCTTCCAATTGGTTGTCAAAAATGTACAGCGGAGAAGGATGAAAAAAGCTTCAAATTGTGAATTTCATTGAACGTGTGTTATACTAATTAGTAGTAATAGTTTCTAGGGGAATAAATGAGGTGTCAATAAGGGGAAAAAGAAAGTTGATGCGCAATATTAAGTATGACAATCATTCAGATTCAAAATAAGAAAAATAACATAATTGAATGTGATTTGCCTTCAGAAAAGTAATGAAAAAATGTAACATTACAGATATAGAGCTACTAACAAACATCATTTTCAATCTTTAATGTAAATAGAGGCCAGATCACTTGTTCAATAGAGAAAGGAGAGTCCATTTTCAGAGGTCCATTTTCAATCTGATGAAGAGTGACCTCCATAAATTCTCAATTACTTTCCATATCTTACCCAGATCAATTCAAACATGAAATACCTAGGAGCTTTTGCATTCATATCAAATTTATGAACATTTGCCAATAAAAGTTGGCGAACAACTGCCAGTACTCAGCATCAACAGAATCATTTTGTAGTGAACATTTTACTCTTACAGCATGCTATTGGCATTCAAGGGAAATTGGATTTCAACTTGCTTCTTACAAACGCCTAGCAAATTGAACAGTAATCATTGTTTTACAAAAGTTGCCCATCTCATGAAAGCTGAAGATAAAATTTTGTACGAACCATCTTTTACAAATCAGCAGATTCAACCGTAATAGTCCTAATACTAGCCCCTAGCTATATGATTACTCAAGATGAAGTTCAGTCATATGCAGCTTTGATCACTAAGAAAAATAACCTCTTGCAAGTCTGCTGATATGGTATAGTATTCGGCTCTTCTGAAGAATTCAGAATCATTTTGGTGGGGCCAAGTTCCGGTTCTTTGCAATTTCTGTATACTTGTGGAGAAACTCACCTGAATTGGAGTAAATAACCTCAAACAGCTAACAAAGTTTAATGTTAAGATAAGACATGAAGAAAATTGATTGAAGTAATGAAGAGTCAGAGAAGCGCCAAACAAATCTTCAGGTCCATTTGTATAAATTTTAAAAAAAAAAAGACAAACAAACAAATTCTGTTACCGCTGTTAACCTCGATCTTCGTGCCTATCGTTTTTTCCCATTCTCTCTCATCTAAAAGCAGGATGATGGAGAAGCACAATCAAACCCCATTTAAGACATCTCCAATTCTATAGACATCTATCTTTTCTTTTTCTATTTTTATCAAAAGAAAAGCAAAGATACCACACAGATTTGCTCATGCATCATCAAAATCCAAACCTGCTCACTCTCTTTAGCTTGTAAGAAGATAGGAAATTTCCATGTGCATTCACTCTTGATTTCACGTCTCGAGTTGGTTTAAAGACCTTGAATAGTTCTTCCATTGGTTTTCCATAAAATTTGAAGTTCGTGGTTTTTCATTTGTTGATATGGTCTAAATCTATTAACTTTCATAAGAAACCAATAGATAGAATCAATTTGAGGTATAATTAATTCATTATATTTGAGGAGAAATTATTTGATTCATGGTGCTTGAAGGGAACTTTAATTTTACAAGAAGAGAAATGTGAGGTAATGTGGCCAACAAATCCTTGGAATTCATAAATATTTGTGATTTTTTTTCATCTGGTTGCAGTGGGCGATTCAAACTTGTTTGCCAGTGGGACCGGTGTAAACTATAAATATAAATATTTTTCTGATAAATAATATAAATATTTTATATATACTTAGATGAAATGTTAACTTCTCTCACTTAAGGCATAAGTTAGTAGTGTGTCCCAGCTTTATTTTATTAAAAATGACTTTATTCCTCCCAGCCACGTCATCAAAATAAGGATTTTTTGGGCATTTCAAATTTTTTTAACCCTTATCTACCCAAGAAAATAGTGTCCCACAATGAACCCCGGGCAAGAGCGTGGGTGGCTGACGACATGTGGGGTGCATGCGGTTAATTCCAATAGAATCACGTTGCCATGATTTGACGATTTAGTATATCTGGATATTTTCGGCTCGTGGTGATGGTGAATTTCGATTATTCACTGGAAAAGTACAGATCTAAGTTGAGCCCCTTCAGTTAACACAGGCGGTGCGTGAGGGTGGTCAGGCTGATGGTGGACCATGCAACTAGTGCAGGACTGTAGATCAATGGACAATGAATCTAAGAGTACTGGTGGTGAACTTTTCCAACCACCGTCGATCGTTAATTGCAAAAAGTCTCTGGACATTAAAAAAATAAATGAGTTTATTGAATTACCCTATTACCCTTGCAGTTGTTTTACATAATTGAATATCTAGAAACATTTGGTCTTAAATAATTGAGGCACAATGCTAATTTGTGCCTTTAAGTGGGGGAAGTTAGTAGCTTATATTATATATATTTGAAAGCCAAAGTAATATAATCATTGATGACATATTTTACACAGGAAAATTTATGGGAAATTTACTTTAAAGCTAAATAATTTACACATAACCCAAAACTTTTGGATATTTGTGGAAATTTTAAATTAAGGTTCTTACATAATTTTTAATACTTGTGAGGGAAATTTACATTAAGATTTGATAATTTTTAATATTTGTGGGGGTAATTTATTTATCTTTTTGGGGGCAAGTTTAAAATTATACATAGTATTGGTCTTCTTTTCAAAAGTTAAGTGAGGGTAGTTGACCCCATTGCCCCCATTGTGGATCTGCCACTGCCTGGTTGAGTACCTCTTCCATTTCTAAGTGCTCTCTCTCTCTCTCTCTCTCTCTCTCTATATATATATATATATATTCCTTATTTTCTCACATTTATTTTCTCAAGAGTAAAACCAATCAACCAAAATCAGACCCAAAGTTTATTTGAAACTTTTCTGGGACTTATTTGTGTTTTCTTTAAAAGTTTGTTATGTGTTTGTGCTAAGAGGAGGATAATTGATTTTTTTTTTCTTTTAATAGAGAAAATTTAGGGATTTACATGAATTGGTAGGTTGCTACGTTTTGGTAATGGAGTCTCTCGATCTTTATTGCAAAAAGTTGGTGGGTGATATTTCAGATCTGGAGTTTTGACAGGAAGTTAAAAAAAACACTGAGGCAGTGTTCTCTTGTTCTGGCCATGAAGGAAGAAGCTTCAAAACTTTCTTGACTGTAGGATGAGGACGTGGCACATTGTGTGCCCTAAACTGGAGAAAAATGGAGAAATTTACAATGGAAGGGGATCCAAACCCATTTTTAAAAATAGCAAATAAGAAAGGAGCTGAAGGAAAAAGTCAGAAGATCATGTCAATGATTTCTTTTTTGGCAATAGTTGAAGGTGACTTGTGGGATAGCAGCTTCCAGCTGCATGTCTCACACTAAGTTAAGACATAGGTTCCTTCCTCGGTATACATTAATACAATTTTACTTATCAACAAAAAATTTCCTTCCTTGGTGTACAGTAGGTCCCCCACCCTCTTCTCCTCGTGTACTTTTCCTTAATAGGTTGCTCGAAATCCATACAATGGATGCTCAACCTGAGAATATATGGGTTTGATTGGCCCAACCATACCACAATTATATCAAATATATGTTTAACACAACTATTCACAAAAGTAATTCATCATATAGTATTTCTTTTTGAGGTTTTTTCCTCCCCAACTCTTCTTAGTTAGGATTCTTTTAAGCATGTGGTACATGCACAGCAATATGATCTTTGATATGCCACCGATGGAAATTATGCCTCAGAGGCTAGAGCATGGGATTGAGGCAAGAACACCAACATCCAAAACTCTTTTGGCTTAAGGTAGCAAGGCATGACTTCGATAGCGAGTAGCCAGTAGAAAATCTATGTACTTCTGCACATATATGTACTTTTGAGGAAATTCTAGCAATTATTATGACATGCCATTTCAATTTGGGACAGATGCACACTTGGATACCAATAGACATCCCATGTTTATTTGCTTTATAAATGAAGAGGTACAGAGGAGTTGCACAGTTACAAAATGGAGAAAGAAAGACGGAAAAAACTGAGGTACTCAACACCTTCAAAATTGTTTCTCTACATGTGTTATTCTTTGCATACATGAAGAGAATGAGACCGAAAGGTACACATTTGATTTCAGTATTTATAGCCCTTCCCGTTTCAATTGAAGTGAAGTTATCTGTGAAATGATGAACACTTACGGGCAAAACACGCTTTCCACCCATGTCCAGCTCACACATGTACACTAAAGGGTCATTTGGTTCCGGGTACAGAAGTGGGATTAGGAGAGATTGGACTAATTTAATCCCGCTTCTGTCGTTAATCTGCCTAGGTAGATCGATGGCTGCACAGGATCTGCCTGGGCAATCGACAGCCACGCCAGATTGGATCTGCCTGGGGAGATCTACAGCCGTGCGGGATCTCCTAGGCAGATTGATGGCTGCGCCGGATTGGATCTGCTTGGGCAAATCGATGGCCACCACCAAATCTGCCTGCGAGGTCAACGGTTATAATTGCTCTTTTTTTATTTGGGCAGATAGGATCAACAACTAGGATCATTTATATTTTTGGGATAAAATTAACAATTTGATTCCATGGGATTGGATGGTCAATTATGTCAATTATTAGGGGTAATTTCGCCTTTGATATATTATTCCACCTTAATACCAATTGTAAACCTGTCAACCAAACATAGGGGATACTAGTGAGATATATTTAGTCAATCCCACGAACCAAACATGGGGGATACTAGTAAGATATATTTAGTCAATCCCATGAACCAAACTTGGGATACCTAGACTACCACTTTAATCCACCCATACTCCCATCCCAGTATAAACCCCTTGTAATCCCACTTAAATCATGTCTTCAAACCAAACGAACAATAAGAGCCCATCTTTCGTTGCCCTACAAGTGCAAACTTGCATTGTCAACAGTTCTATTATTGTTTCACTATCTTTAATGTTCCTTAGAATGCAAACAAACGCAAAACGTATGTAAATTAAGTACAATAAATTACACAAATTTAACTGGCTGAACTCACATTCAGGCATGTTTGACACCTTTCGGAATTATAATACAACTCGTGTCAATGTCCACTAATCATATAATCATTGTTGAGAATTAAGGTTTCAGTGTATTGACAGAATGTGAATTCTACAGGCTCTTCTCCTACTGCTGTTAATTTCTAATATGATTGAGATGATGTTTGATAACCTCATTTAAGTTCCGAATTTCAGCTCTTAACAATGCCAAGTGTGTTTGATAGCACACTTATTTCAGTACTTAATAGTTTGTGTGTCGGTAAAATTCAAAACTCAGCACTTAATTTTAACCTCACTTAATCTATCAAGTAAATAACTAACACCTTAATGCTGAATGCCGAAAACCGATAATAATAAAATATATATTCATAGTTTTTTTCTTTTCTTGACACCCTTCTATCACCACAATCATACCATTACAACCATTACTAACTACACAATACCTTCGTAAACCCCACTGCCACCGTCACTATCACCCCACCTATCATGATATCATCACCACAACCACCATGAGCACACACAACCATTGCCACCATCACTACCAGCCATGATCATCACCATGGTCTCTACAACACAGTTATCGCTGTTGAGGCTGCCACCACCACCGCACTATCACTAAAACACCATCACTTTTTTTAATAGAAAATTGTAAATAAACATTTAGCATTACATTATTTGAAACAATATTTGTTATCTCGTATTTGACTACTAGGATTATCAAACATCCTAATTAAATTCAATGCTTTTTTAGCTTTACCATTTTAGCACTTAAACTCCGTATGGTATGAACTTAAGTAGAGAATTCAGTTCAAATCCAAATGAAATGAAACTATAATTCATTTACAAATCAATTGAAAATTGAATTCATTTGCAAATGAATTTTCATGTTTGGTATAGTTTACTTCAATTATAGAATTGTAATTCAAGTTTTATATCTTCAATTTTCAAATTTTAGAATTCAACACTTAATTTTCAGCTCTATCAAGACCGTACAAAAGATCAATGTCAATGAAACATTAAAAGCTGATCAAGACTCTATTCAATGGCAGCTCTATCCATTAATATCTGTAGCTGCCAATAATTCAAAATTTTCAGAAAACCCCAACACAAGTGGCAGGGTAACCCGGGCCTCTTGGCCTAGTGGTTACCTCCGGGTCTTCCATATAAGAACCGGGTTTGATCCCCCTCCCTGTCAATGTACCAAAAAAAAAAAACACTAGTGGCAGGGTTATTTTACCACAGATCCGCCACAAGGAACTGATTGATATCAATGACGCTTAGAGAAAGATATAAGTAGAAAGCCTATTTCAAAATATAAAACAAATGGCAACCAAACCAGTAAAAATTTTGGAGCTCAGATCATAAGTGGCTCACATTATATGCTACAAAACCAAAAAAAAATACACGATATAGCAACATGAAAAGGTAATTCGTAGATTGAAGAACTAACCTGGCCTTGTTATCAGGTGGATACGGGACCGAGGTCCTTCAAACTTCCAGTTATCTTCTTCCAATGATTTAACCTCCTTGTTGAGTTCAGCCATCAGATCAGATTTCAAAGCTTCACAAAACATTCAAGCTTCATAAATAATACAGAACTCCACTGGGTTGCTGAAGAAAATATAGAAATAAAAATGATTTTTTTCAGTATATGGGATCAAAAAAGTTATGACCTTCGCCAGATTAAGCCTGAAACAACAATTTGGCCTATTCATCTTCAGGAAAACAGAATGGTGGAGAAGGTAGACCAAGGGTGAAGGGAAAAAAAAGGATGTGAAAATCCAAAACAAGAGGATAGTCAAGGATGATCATTTATATAAAAATGCTAGATCATTATCGCAGCACTGGTAACATTATAATTCCTTGATCTGACCTTAAACATTAACTCCTCAAAGCTCTCAAAAACATTCAAGATAGTGAAGCAAACAGATAAAATTGATGCATTTGGTTGCCAAGGAAATAAAAGAACTAGAACTTTTAAACTTGTGATGAAATTATCGGGTTCAGTCAAGGTAAGCTTCTACCATGAAAGAAGCAAATCATTATAGTACTTAGCAAGACTTGAATTTCCATTGCCTGGAAATGAACCAAAGGGAGTCGTAAGCGGTTTATCTGAGGTACTTATGGGGAACAATACCACAGGAAACAATTTTCAAAATACCTTTCTTTCACCTCATTAGTTTTTCAAGCCACCAAACAAGGGGTTAAGAAAAACCCTGAAAACCACTGCACTGAATTAAATTACAAATTTCTAAGGCAAAACTTCGGGAATTATATTATGCCAAAGCAAGAGGACCCTGAAGATAAAACTTCGAGAAATAATTACCATAATTATCCAAATAGATATAATAGAAGTAATCAATGCCTTATTATCCGTAATTGATGATTATTTTACTTTAATTTGTGTAAATAAATGTAATTAACTTGATTTATGGGAATCCCCTAATCATTGCACAAAATTCAGTATATATACAGGTTGTGCGAAAGTTTTGATTCACTTAATAACCATCTTTTACATATCATCTTCGCATCATCTACAGTAACTATTTACTCAAACCTCCTCCGACGTTGTTATTCTCTCAAATAGACTCTGTTTACAGGCTAATCACCACAGCAGCCAAAATCCACATAAAAACATATAACGGTGCAACGGTAAAAATTAAGGAATAGTCACAAAACATAAACAAAATGACTGCAGAAAACATGATGGCCAGATGGTTAAAATTAAGGAAATAGCGAAAACCCACAAAATTAATGAAGAAATGCAACGACGCAGACGCCTATAATTAAGGAACTTGACAAGATTAGCTGAAATCCACAAAATTAATGAAGGAATATGATGACTCAGATAACAAAATCGACAGTGTTTTAAAAGAGATTTAAGAGAGAAACTAACTACGCATGACCTCGTCCTTGCGGTCTTGAGTGGAAATGAGATTTGGAGGGAAGTGGAAATCGTCCAAAGCAGCACTGCCGCTGCTTCCTCCTCCAATAATAGCTGTTGTTGATATTGAAGAATGAGCTGGTGAGGTGCTATTCATCGTCTGCTTCGCTGCTTTCCCGGAAAATTCACTTTCTTGTGCGGGAAATTTCACTGGACAAGTCCCTTCACTCTAGGGATCACTACTAGTTATTAGCTACCGTCCCTCACAAAATAAATTAACTCCCCTACCTTATAGCGAATTCGACTCAAATCGATATAATGATTTGGGTTGGATTATATATTTCTCAAATTGATATAATGGATTGGGTTGGATTATATTTTTTTTTTAGAGATTGAAATAGATTGAGTTAAAAATATTTTGAATTCAGTGAGTCGGGTTGGATTAGGTTGGGTCATAGGTTCAAAATTTTCAATCCAACCTAAACTGGTAACCCGGTTAAATATATAATTATATATTTTATATTTATTGAATATAAAATAGTGTATAAATATTCATTCTAATTACTACTAGTGTGTAAAATTAGTAAATAGTCTAATGTTCAAACAAGTCTCATATTTTCTAATTACCCAGATTTTAGTTTCAAATATTTACACTAGAAACAAATACTGATTTCAAGTTATGAAATAGTTTTCATAATTATTCTTAAGTATAACTACAATCAGAATAAATTGATGCACAATTAACTTATGCTAACAAAATTTTGATTTTTTGTACCGTTGTAACTATAAAATAAACATAGAAATTAAACTAATCTACAAGATTCCAATCGAGATCAATGTATGAAGATAAACTTATATTCTAAAAAAATGTACCATAATGTTGATGGAAGAAATACTGAGTGTATGATAAAACTTAGTAATACCAACTTGCTGAAAGCCTTTCATGCAAACATTATAGAACCATTCATTTTGCCTCTTTGTGACCTTTTAAGAGCCCTCATGTCACTTCCAAATTCATTAAAGCATAGCTCAAAAATTAGATTGATTAGTGAGAAAGCACTAGCACGGCCAACAAATGCTGAGTTACTAAAATAGATTATTAGCAACTGTCCAAAAATCTAGATTTCTTTCATAATTAAACAATTTTCTAAAGTAAGTTAAATTCATATCAACTAAAACAGTTCTTAGTGCAACATTCATATGAAGATTGTATTTTTCAATATAATGATGAATCCAAATTCTAACATCAAGGGCTCTAGGTTGTGAGCATGCAAATAAGCAATTAATCATGGTCACTTCATCAGGCTCTATATTACTCGCTTGTATTTCATGAAACAATGCCAAAGCATCCTTACCAAGTTTGGCTTCAACGTAGCCTCCAATTATGGCATTCTATGGCACATACTTGTCATCAAAAAACTTCTTAGCAGTATCCAAAAAACAAATTTAGCATAGCATACAATCATTGTAGTCCATGAGACAATTTTTCTCTTTTCCATGTTATCAAATATTCTTTGTGCTATCAGGCACACATATTTTACTTGTAATATGAATGGATTTAGTTTTAGATTTAATAGAATAATTTTTTTTTTGTTATGTAATATATAAGGTTTAATTATTTAGTAAAAAAAATATATCAACCCGGTGACCCAAACCGACCCAAACTGATTAGAATGGGTTGGGTTGGGTTGAGGTTGGATGGGTTCATGGGTTGGGTTGGGTTGAGGTTTTTCCAATTCGGTATGAATGGGTTGGGTTGAAATTTTAAGATAACCCGACCCAAACCAACCTATGCTCACCTCTAGTCACTGCTGTTTTTATTTTATTATTATATTTTTAATTAATATACAAAAGTAAGTTTCAAGTTATAATGACAATTTATACTTATATCATTAACATTGAACGTTCAAAAAATTAATTACATTTTTATTTTAAATATAAAAGTAAAAGTTAAATGATTTTTTTTTAAATTGAGTCACACTGCTTCAAGTTTATTTTGTTACAAACTTACAATTATCAATATTAAACATGAAAAATTAAAATTAATTGAATTTTTTTATTACAAATAGAAGAGAATTACATAAAAATACTTTCTCGTGTGGTCTTTATTTGACAATGATAGAATCTCAAGATATTGAAATAACTTTTAAAACCATATGTACTTGATTCAAATACTCTCGATTCTCAAACCACATGATATTTTTATGCAAGAAAAAATTCATTAGGACTTTGAGATTCTACAAAATGTTTGATTTTACCCTCGAAACTTTAATTTGCGTTTATTGAATTTTCAACCTTATAAATTGTTGCAATGTCTTTTTTGTCAATTGTGATGAAATTATCCCATTAAATCATGTGTGTGAAACACACGTCATCATCATACAAAATTGAGACATTAGATTGTTAAAAAAATATTCAATACAATTTGGTTCTGATAATAACGCACGTGTATTTTATACGAGAGATTTAACAAAAAAAATTGTTAAAATTGATAAAAGATAAACATTGCAACAACTTGTAAGATTGAACATTTAATAAACGTAAATTAAAATTTCAATAATAAATTAAAACATTTATAGAATCTCATTAATCACAACTAATTTTTTCTTTTGTGTGTTTTTCGTCACCCTTATTCTTTTAATGTCTAATAATAATTACATAAACGAAAACTTAAATACTAGTACTAATAAATAAAATAGTTAAATACTACTTGACAAGATATAATAAAGAGCAAGTTGCTCGCGGAGAGACCTTCGCTGTGATTGTTTAGCTTGTCACAAAAATGAAACTTACAACCTACATAAGCCGGTTGCTAGAGAAAATAAATTTAAAGAAAAAAACTAATATGTAATTTACTATAGACCAAAATAAACATGGACTATGGTTTACGTGCTTGGTTTGAATAATTTTTAAAAAAATTATTTTAATCTACACTCAAAGCATTCAAAGCATTCTAATGAAAATTCAGGTTTTTTACCATTTAATTCTCTAATTTTGGTTGCCATATCATTACCAGTTACAACCGATGGGAAAATGGTTGTAGCCTAACCTATGCATCACTTCGATTTAGTGAGTTCAACAAATTCTAGATCTGCAGTCAAAACAAACTTAGATTAAAACCAGCGCCAATAAAAAAAATCTTTTGTATTTTGATTGTGTTTTGTTTGGTGCTAGCTAGTTTTCTAGTTGGTTTTGTATTTGTAGCAGATTGCTGCTTTGTGTTCTTGTTATTGGGTGAATAAAATTTGCATTTATCCAAAAAAAAAAATCATTTTTTTCATGTTAAGCTTTCTTACTTTCCCTTGTTATTCCCTAATCTTGATGTGATTTTGAAGAAAAACTCATAAACCCATAATAAGAGACGGATCTGATGTCAACACTCGAGCAACAAAAGATAGCCATGGAGGTTTTGAGTGATTTGGCTTCAAGGTAAAAAAAAAATCAATGAAGAACTTGAATTCCAAATCCGCAACTGTAAATATTGATTTGCCATCTTTAATTTTCATTAATTATTAGCACTTTTACCAATTCTTTATCTTTTATACATAGAAGTAGTTTTTAATTATGTTCTTGCCTCTTCGTGATTATGAGGTAGGAAGTAGTCTTTTCTTGGTCTTTAGCAATATTTGTCTTTTTGTGCAAAGATAAAAGATCTTTCCCGGTTGCAGGTTTTCCATCTCAAAATAATACTTTTGTGCCCTGCTATTAAAACGAATGTTCATTTCATCTTTGAATGAAAATAAAATATATATATATTTTTTTTATGATGAGATAAACTTTTATATCACGTATCTTTCATGAACCTGTACTAAACAAGAACTTTTCCTCTTCATGAGTGAGCAAGCGACTGTTCCTAGCGTTGCTCAATGATAAATAATAATTAAGTACAAGAAATTTGAGTTAAGAAACATCTCAAAGATATTTTTGATTATATATGCACCAAAGACTGGTAATCCTCTTGATAATCTTTGCTGGAACTGACTCTTGCGTGTGTGGTTTTTCTTCTACAAGCGAGGTCAGTGAGTTGTAGTGCTTGTTCTTCAAATTCTTTCAATTTTATCAGTTCTCTGTTAGTTAAATTTGTTTTTACTGATATAAATAGATTTATAGGGTGTTTTAATTTTCTTATTCAAGGTACCTTGAGTTTATATGGATGCCCCACTATGAGTATTTTTAAACTTATGCCTTGCAACCTCTAATTTTGTTGAGATTTTCCGTCTGAGCATGGATTAGTTCAGGTTCTACCATACATATGCTTCCTATATTGTAGTGATCTTGTTCATAAATATAAACCTTTTATCAATTGTTAGGTTTCACATTCACATTCATTAGTTTAAAAAGATTCTTAATAGTTTGAACTTTGAAATTATTGGGTTTCTTACTATATTATGAAAATGCTTGTAGATAGAAATTGCCTGGCTTGGGCATTTAAGGGGCAGATTATTTGTAAGATGATGACATTTAAATTTGCAGTCATATGGACATAACAATATGGATGAGAAGAAATGTAATACCTTCTAACATAACAAACCAATGTAAAACCTTTATCATAAGAAGAGCTCAGAAAATAATCTGATTCATGGCATCATCAACATTCAACATGTTGGCCTATTGGAAATTTGGAATTGTTGATGTGTATGTTATGGGTTTTTATAATGCTTAGAGCTCCTTACACGCATATTGGGGTTTGCAGTTATGTGAACATATATATCTGGTTCTCTTTTGCTTCTTCTTGTATAACACATCAAGAAAAAGAATTATAAATTTAATATTCTTCAAACCATTAAAAGAAACTACAAATAATAAGTTTAATATCAATAATATTGAAATGTTTCATATGAGATGTCTTATTCTCATGGAAAAGATCCAGATGCTAATCATTTTAGCATATAGCCTTTCACCTTAAAAATTTGGAATGCATCTCAAGCAATATTCCTCGTTTATAAGTGCAAAAATGCTATTCAACTATATAAAGTGCTTTGAGAAAAAAAGAAAAAAATGAGCAAACTCTAAATCTCAACTACTTGCCATGATTTCCAATTAATAAGTTCATGTTTCTTTCCACTTATTTGTGTTACTTTATTAATCCTAGGTCTCACATATGCCAAAAATATAAAGGATCATTCCTAGAGTTTGAATTCTATTAGGATTCTACTATTCGATCCTAGAATTATGCTATCATATATTGATCCTGCATGAGTACAATTTTTTGGAGCAATCTGTATCGTTTATAATATTTGGGATCTCAAGACATATGATTTGAATCGCATATTTAATAACTATAAATTGTTTAATTTTGTGGAAACAATTTCCAAAATATGGATTTTTGAGATTAAGAATGGTACAATACTAATTTTTTCCCCTCCTGTTTGTCAAGGAGTTCCCTTCTCGTGCTATGTTATTATTGTTAACTACCTTTGTTGATCTGCCCCCACCCCAAAAGGAGTAAAAGTTCTATATTAGAGAAACAATTGTAGTGTCATTGCCTTTGATATTAGAGGGTATAGAGAGCGTGAATCACTTAAAGGTAGTTTAGTCATCATTGTTGATGATGCTAAAGAGCTATTTACTAGAACTGACCATAAGAAACTCTTTATCATACATGGAGGTTTGTTTGACACGAAGACTTCAATTTTCCTTTCCTTACTATATTCAGATAATGATTATGGCCCAGCAGAGGGTAAGGTCAAATGTGTGTTGGACATTGTGTAAAAATAATATGATATCATGTTATAATGCATCGAGAGGAAATGGTGAAAATTATATCCCATGGCAATGTATTTGGTAGGTTAAAGTGCTAGTGATGCAGGACAAAGTAACCGATAGAAGCAATTAGGGGATCGAGAAGAAGAATAATAGAGAGCATGAGATATCAAAGGAAATAAGGGGGAAGGGTGAAGAAATAAGGGGCAACGGTGAAGAACTAGGGGGAAGAGAAACAATGAGAGAAATATCAACTTTATTCCATAATCAATGTCTGAATACACCAAGCATACAAAAGGTGCTTGTATAGACACCAAAATCCCAATTTTTTTTTAAAAAAACCCATATATATATATATAATTTACCTAAATTTAATTTTCCTAAATACTACTACTTAATTTATAAAAAGCATAATTACAAACCTATGCCACATAAGCTAGTCTAAGGTATTTTCCTTCTCATTCCTTTTTGGGGAGCAGAGGGAATAAGTACTATAGAAAGATTTTGCCCATGGAAATCTTTTGAAGAGAAGGAAAATTGTAGTGGTTATATTGTATCTTTGTTAGTGCTAGACACTAGAGATACCATTGATTGATCATTTGTTATCTTATGTCTTTACAATGAAAGATCTTTGTTTGTTATTTTTGCCCTCAGTATTCATGGCTTATTTGGACATGCTTACAATAGTAACTAAAATATACGATGACATATGGAGAGAGAAAGTCAGACTTTTAGCGGATTACGTACCTTCTGTTAGGATTTTGGCTCAATTCCCCACAAATAAGACTTCTAATTGGTTTGGGAAAAGTTGTTTCCTATTTTGTAGTTGCTTGTTCTAGTAAGAATAGTAGTAATTTTCTAGTAGATTGTTGATTGTACAAGTAGTAGTAGTCTACTATGATGTTGTTCGTTTCCTAATAGTATTAGGAAAATATCCTCTATATAAAGGGGGTCCTGAAGAAAGTTTGAGGCACACTCATAATTCCATATACATTGTAAACTAAAGGGGTTTACTACTAGAGTTAGGATGAAAGCTTTGGGTTGTCATGTAGAGATGACACTTACAATTAGAGCTATGTTAAGAGCTTTTGTTGTATTGTGACTTTGGGGTGAGAGTTTGACAGCTTTGATCTTCCTAAAGTTGTAGTTGAAGATTAATAAAATAGTGGAGTTGTTGGTGGATATAGGCAAAGAGGTTGCCGAACCACATTAATTATTGATGTTCTTACTCTTTGTTTGTTTTACCTATTTAATTACCGTGGTTGTGTTTTTTGCCTAAATTTTGAGTACGTGGATTTTAGAGGTAAAATCCCAACAAGTGGTATCAGAGTTGTGGTTTTGATGGAAAAAATATAAAAAGTAGGAATAATTAATATTAAGCTATTTGATGAATTGAAAATGGAAGAAGGCATGA
Source organism: Bretschneidera sinensis (assembly GCA_023935145.1). Classification (NCBI taxonomy): domain Eukaryota; kingdom Viridiplantae; phylum Streptophyta; class Magnoliopsida; order Brassicales; family Akaniaceae; genus Bretschneidera; species Bretschneidera sinensis. Next base: position 48,301,979 of record CM043703.1, on the reverse strand, counting down.
TGAATATTAGCTTTTTCAATTTCATTATCACTAATTTGTTGAGTAGTATGTTGACAGAGATGAAATACTTGCAACTGGATGAAGATGACATAATCACAATGTTAATGGTGGGTAAGGAAGTTTGGATGGATGGGGAGGTTCCTGTAGTACCTCCAGAGAGAGGTAAGTTGAAGAGACCAAGTATGTTCGAGGTTAAAGAATTGTTTGTGATTATATCAAAAGAAGAGCCAGACAAAGTGAGCGAGTAGAGCACTTCAAAGAAGTTGGAGGAAAGATCAAGATCTAAGTCTCTAGATTTTTCAAATAAGGAGTGCATCTAAAATAAGGAAGAGGAACACACACAATTGCAAAGCAATGCTACGATGAAGGACTTAGAGAAGTTAAGTAAAACGAAACGATAATGGAAAGGCTGATGAGAATGATGAGATACAAGTTCTTGATACTTCAAAAGTAGTGACGACAGATACCGTGAACAAAGAAAGCTTATACGTGTTGAATGAGAGATGGTTGCTTCAAAGAGTAAGCGGATGAGATGGGGAGACCAAAAGGAACGATCGCACCAACCAAAGAAGAAAGCCAAATTTGATGATGAGGTGGAGAATTTGTGCCAATATGGAGATTTTTAGGATTTTGGCTCAATTCCCCACAAAGAAGACTTCTAATTGGTTTGGGAAAAGTTGTTTTCTATTTTTTAGTTGCTTGTTCTAGTAAGAATAGTAGTGATTTCCTATTAGATTGTTGATTGAACAAGTAATAGTAGTCTACTATAATATTGTTGTTCTTTTCCTAATAGTATTTAGAAAATATCCTCTATAAAAAGGGGGTCCCGGAGAAAGTTTGAGACACAGTCATAATTTCATATATATTGTAAACTAGATGGATTTACTACTAGAGCTAGGATGAGAGATTTGAATGTTTTGGTGTTTTGAGTTGTCAAGGAGGGCACTTACAACTAGAGCTACATTAAGAGTGTTTGTTGTATTGTGACTTTGTGGTGAGAGTTTGACAACTTTGCTCTTCCTAAAGCAAGATTAATAAAATAATGGAGTTGTTGGCAGATGTAGGCAAAGAGGTTGTCGAACTACATTAATTATTGGTGTTCCTACTCTTTGTTTATTTTGCCTATTTATTTGTTGTGGTTGTGTTTTTTACCTAAATTTTGAGTAGGTGGATTTTAGAGGTAAGATCCAACACCTTTCTCTTCATAGGATCAAGTTTTTTATTCTTGAGATCATTTTGTAACTGGATTAAGAGCACCAAATTTATCTTTTTCTTCTTCCTTCTCCTTCATATGGAATTCTTAGAAAGCATCGGTTTTAGTCCATAAGCCTTTAAACTTTACTGGTCTCTCTTGCATGCTACCTGTAACAGGTTTGTGCCACTTCCGCACTTCTAATAAGTTTTCTCTTACCATAAAGAAAAATAGTTTACTTGTAAAGGAAAGAGTAAGAAAATTAGTTAAGCAATATCCGTCTTTTTTTTGTCCTGAATTGGAACCAGTTATAGTTCAGATGTCTTGCGTCCTAATTTTCAGTACTCAGAAAGAAGTAATTGTGAAGATAGTATGATGTCTAATATCAAAATGTCTTAAGGTATCAGTTTAGCAAACCTTTGTGATCTAAGGGCTTTTTTTTTGGAACATGTGTGATCTGTATAAGATAAAACAGTACAGTTTCCTCACTTGTATCCTTAATTTTCAGGTTGGAAGGTGTGAGATTAATTCCGATTCCATCAACTCAAATGTCAGCTCTTTTTGTACTTCCAGGAAATATATTATGCAATCTTATTTTGAGAAAGAAAAACGCTTGCTTGAATCAGATTTTCAAGATTTCATAGTACACAAACTTTCTTCTGGATCTTGTGAAATGCTACCAGATAATCTGAATCTTGCTTCAAGATTATCCATCCATTCTACACTGCAATCTAATGGATGAAGGTTTCCATCATCTCTGTCCTCATCTATTAGATTTCATTTTCAGCTGGAGTCCATATCTCAGCTACCAACTCACTTTTGTGAAGTTATAATCGTTGAAAGGCTGCCCTCTGGTGTCTTTGCTGACCCATTTGAGCTTCAACATCTTCACCAACGTGGTGGTAAAATTCAATTCATTTTTTTATTACAACGAAAATTATCCATTCTACTGAGGCTTATCACATTATTATCCTTTCTCAAGGTTGATTAATTCAATCCAAATATTGCAGTATTTACCAATGTAGCTGTTTTTGGAGACACAAATTTGGAATTGCCTTCGTTTCTTTCAAATTGGTCTGTTGTTGAGATTCACACGGATGTTGGTCCCAATATCTTCTTGAGGCATGGGAATGAGCTGGATATCAGCATAGAGCTTCCATTACATGCATGGTATACGGTATGTGAAAGACTACTTTTTGGTAGTTTTATTAGTATATCATGAGAGCTTAGTTATAAATAAATGATTACATCAAAACATATTTGGATCTAAAATTTATTGCATAGTAAATAAATACCTGGGTGCATGTGTTAAACGTTCTATTTTTATCTTTTGTTCCAATTTTCCACGTCACCTTTCTTTCATAATAAAATGTAGTTGTCAGAGAATGGATACGCAGTACTGGACTTTCTTTTAATTTTTCTGTTCAATCTACATCTGCTAGCCATGGTAGTTGATTGTGTCTCTGAAATCAGCCCAGATTGTACTCTATACCATAATCAGTGTGTGCTGTATTTTCTTTCATCACAACATCATGTCCCTAATAAAACAATAATGATGTATACAGCTGCATTTCTTCTATGTAAGATATGAAGCTACATAATAGGTTGCTACGGTCCCTTAGGAGTATACTGTCCCTATGCCGCCTAGAAATTTGTTAACACTTTTTGAAGAAAAAAAAATGTCTGGTTTCAGTACCATCCCATTTCTAAGGAACTCAGGAGAACCTATTCTTAATTTGATACCTGTCTCTATTTTTTGGATGGTTTGGCAGGAAAGAAATGGATGGGCTTTTGATAATTTTGAGAGGTCTATAGATTCCATTAAAAATAGGTGTTTCTTTAGTTTTTGGTTCAATGGTTAATTAATGTAAACGAGGAAGATCTCTTAGATTTTGTGAACTTACTATTGTGTAGGTAGCCTTTGTAAATGGATGTGCACCATTTGGTGCCTTTTCTTTTTTATTTAAGAAAAAAGATTTTTTATTGGTTTCGAAGGTTTTAAATAGCTTTAGATTAGCAACTGATGGGTTGCTACGTTCTGAAACTAAAATGAAAGTATAACACGTCAAGATTACTAGCATGTTTTAATGGAATATAATTCCTCTTTTCAACTGGGACAAGACCTATCATTCTGGTTTGACCCTTAACGGTTCATATACTATTTAACTGAACATCTTTTTCAGCACTGCTTGTAGCAAAATATTCCGTCAAGTCGAAATTATAAACTTGTCAAAGAGCGTTAAACAAGAGAAGAAGGAAGGAAAAAAAAGGATTACTTAAAATCATGAGTGGATCTCAAAGATAGGAGCACAAGGTTTTCACGTCAATAAATGCATTTGCACTTATTAGCTGTGAAAAAGTTCCATATAGTTCAATATGCATTATATATAGCTCTCTTCGACTCTTTGTTATGGAGTATAGTTTTTGTTTCTCAGTGATAACTGAACTGCGAAGAGGATTTTAAAGCACTGTTTAAAAATTCTCCTATTTTTGCAGCCCCTGGAAGAAAGTGGCTATTCAAGATTGGAATTCAATAATTCTGACTTATTCATGCGCTGCAGCGTAGAGAGCTAGCCACATAACCAAATCTGTTTAGTCTTGTCAACCAATAGCAGTGCTGAATTCAAAGCTGGTGCTGTTGTGTGGAAAACACCTTCTGCAATTAAGGCACATGAAGAAGTTCTGTTGTTACCTTTGTTTCAGCCCTTTTATCAACTCTGTTGATTGTCTGGACATCAATTTTTCATTCAAGCTTTCAACTACCCAAAAATTTGATACAATGTTAATTTAATAAACATATTTGCTGGCCTGATAATTATGCATCTAGCAGGAGGATATTTTTGAGCTTTAATACCATCTGTTTCTTGAGGATCTTATATTTTAACATCTGTTGCTCTCTTTCTTATCATGGCAATTCACGTTTTTTATATCAATGGTTTTTAAAAACTAGAATATTCAGAGTCCATGATTCCCCATAGCCGCCTGTCAAAAGAACTGGTCCTCTTAAAATAGTATTGTGACCCCTTGGAAAGGATGGATCAACGTACCAATTCACCAAGAAGTGATTTCCGGTTGCTTTCAGCATTTAGTGGCAAAAGTTTATCCAACCTGAAAATCCCACTCAAATATATTTTTATACAGGTTAAAATGAACTGAATCCAAAACCACCTGAAAATTGAAGCAATTCAAACTTTAACGAAACACGAAATGACATGTGATGTAGGAAAAAATTTCAAATCCAATGACAATAGAACACGTGGCAATCTTCAAAGGCAAAAAAATAATTTCACGAGTCGAACAGATTAGTCAATCAAATGGTTACACCTAGCAAAAAGCATATTGGTAATTTCACACCAATGTCCTAATAATACTATAACCCTCCAGCTTATGGATAAAATATCATCAAGCTTATGGATAATCCAATGGGAATCTTATTCCTATCATGATTCTCAGTGACCAATCACTCTCCTAATCGAACTTTGCTCTGAAACACTATATAACAGGGCAATCACCATCAAAAGGTACATTCAACTCGTAATAACAACTCTACTATATTTCCAACTCCCTTCACTTAAAAGTCATATAACTTAGGCATTAGAGAGTCCCCTCAGAGGCACAATCCCTTCGGTCCTCCGACGACTTTGAGGATTTCTTCTTGTTTCATGTGCGTAGGTACCACATTCTGGCTCTTCGACTACTCGGCATATTTTCGGCATCAAGAGATTGGTGTCGTCCGTGGGAACTTCATAATCTTTCAAAAGAAAAGAACTCATCTATTACAATGCTGCCTAAGAATCCCGCCAAAAACACCGCTAGAACCAGTTCAATAGCCAGTCGGGCTTCCACTCGCAGCCAGTAGTTTGACTCATGACTCCTTATTGTTTCGGAACATCCTACCTCTGATCAGAGCCCCAGTGAGCCATCTGATGCCTGAACCAGGCACGAGCAGCCTTCCCAATCCAATCCAATAGACCCTGGCATCTAGAAGAGTCCTAAGGTGCCCACCGAACCAAACCCTGCTGCATCTGTGACCCAAGAGCAGTTTCTACAGCTTACTCAGCTAGTAAGGAATTTGGCTACTAGAATCGAGGAGCATAGTCATCCTCTTTCACCTCCACCTCCACCTCAGCAAAGCCCTCAGTCAAGGAGGCACTTGAATCTCAATAAATCAGCTCATAATCGCTCTACTACCGAGTCCTCTCCCCACCCTGGGTCGAAGTCCCGAGGTTTCTCCACCTCTAGGAACTACACCAACTTGGATAGAAAACTAGAAGAAATGAACAGAAGAATAGGAAAGGCTTTTAAAAGCAGAAACACAGTGTCTTGGATGACCTCAAGTCTAGGCTCCTCCATTCACAGAGGACATCCTCGACGCCCCCCTCCCCCGAAATTTTTGAATGCCCATCATAAAGGACTATGATGGCTCCACAGATCCCATGGACCATCTCCAACTCTACAAGACAATAATATAGTTGCACTGCCACCCAGACACAATGATGTGCCGAGTGTTCCTTCGGAATCTTGAAAAGGCCGCCATCACCTAGTATTAACACCTCAAGCCCGCCAATATTAGCTCTTTCCAGGAGCTAAGTCATGCCTTTTCAGCACACTTCCTTAACTGTAAAGGACTTTGAAAAACATCGGAGAGTCTCTTCAGTATCATCTAGCGCAAGAGAAAGAAGATCCGAGAGTATATCTCGCAGTTTAACATCGCTGCGTGGTAAATCCTAGATCTTGACCCCATGATACAAACTCTAGCATTAAAAAATGGGCTCAGGTCAAGATCTTTCAACTCCAAGCTCACCAGGCACCCCTTTAGGACATGAACGACATCCTTGCTCTAGCCGAGGAGTTCATGATCGTGGAGGATGATCAGGCATTCCGAAGAGAAAGAGAATAAGGAAAAGAAAAGACAAAAAAACGAAGTTGTTGAGTTGAATAATGGCCTATCGAAGAAGCCTCACCAGGAGGGCAACCAAAAAACAACCCGACTGTTTAAGAACTTCACTCCGCTCAATGCATCCCAAACTAACATATTTATGAGCATCCAATACTATGACATCCTTCGCTGGCCTTAGAGGCCCCTCTACACCAGTGAAAACAATGATAGAACCAGGTGGTGCTGCTTTCATAAAGATTATGGGCACGACATCAAGGAGTGTCATACCCTAAAAAACCAGATTGAATCCCTCATCCGGAGAGGGTATTTAAAAGATTACACTAGTTTCTCGTCTGTTCTAAGGTAGTGAGGGCTGCCCTCAACAAAGTCCCAGACGTCCATATAGGCAGCCTGTCAAAAGGCTGAATCATGAATGGAGTAATTGCCAAAGCTCTAGGCGTAGTACAAGACCGAGTCCGAGGAGAAATGACTAAAGGGACAAACGTCGTCCTAGTGACTAAGCTCATATAACTATAATGACAGGGACTATCAAAACAATTTACGGGGTCTCGCAGTTGGGGGAAATTCTCACATGCAAGAAGAGTTTATGCTCGGTCAATAACATCAGTTAGTAGACCTCATAAGCAGGTCAAGACAGATAAGGTAATCTCTTTTATCGACGATGATTTGGAGGGGTTATAGACCCCCCCAAAATGATGCATTGGTCGTCACCCTCCTCATTTCGAATTACAACGTCAAGAGGATCTTAGTGGATAACGAAAGCTCAGCCGATATTCTCTGTTATAATGCCTTCAAGAAGATAAAGTTGAAGGATGATCAGTTCAAAATAGTGTCATTTCCAATGTATGGTTTCTTGGGAACCCCACTATTTGCTGAAGGTAGCATAGTCCTTCCAGTCACTGTAGGAATAGCTCCAATGTAATAACCACGTTCTTAGTGGTTAAACATCCGTCTTCGTACAACGTGATTCTTGGAAGACCAACTATGAATGAGATAAGGGCAGCAGTTTCAACTTACCACCTAAATATGAAATTCCCCACAGAGCATGGTGTTGGGGAAGTCCAAGGAAGTCAACAAGCCTCTCAATCTTGTTATCTTAATTCCATCAAGGGGCATAAAAAGGTCGAGGCTCTACCTCTGGAAATCAAGGATCAGAGAGATGAATTCAAGACTCCACGAGGCCAACCTATGGAAAAACTAATAGTTGTTCCCTTGAATGAGGGAGACTCAAAGACTGTATAGCTTGAGTCCAACCTTCATGAAAAGCTCAAAGAGTTTTTGATCTCTTTCGTCTGAATGAGCTAAGACCTATTCGCATGGTTAGCCTCCGATATGCCTGGGATTGATCCCTAAGTCATCGTCCACAGATTGAACGTGGATTCGGACCACAAGCCTATTATTAAAAAAAATAGGTCATTTTCTCCATAACGGGAAGAAGCCATAGAAAAAGAGCTAGAAAAACTCCTTGCAGCTGACTTCATTCGAGAAGCCAACTACCCAAATTAGGTCGCTAATATGGTGATGGTAAAGAAAGCCAATGGTAAATAAAGGATCTGTATAGACTTCGTTGATCTTAATAAAACGTGTCTGACAGCTTCCATTTGCCTCGGATAGACTAGTCGATCGATGCCACCTCCGGGCAAAAGCTACTTAGTTTCATGGACACGCATTCAAGTTACAACCATATCCTAATGCATGAGCTCGACCAACCCAAGATTGCCTTCGTCATCGACCGAGGACTGTATTGCTACAATGCAAGGAACAACTTGGGAAGAACATGGAAGTGTACGTGGACGATATGCTAGTCAAGAGTGTTGAGGTCAAAAACCATAAGTCTGACCTAGAGGAAGCATTCAAAATACTCCAACACCACCAAATGAAGTTGAACCCAGGAAAATATGTTTTCAGAGCCACCTTTGGTAAGTTCCTGGGCTTTATGGTCACACAACAAAGAAATACATAGGCTAACTGGATGCATAGTCGCCCTCAACCGTTTCATTTCCAAATCGGTCGAGAGGTGTTTACCTTTCTTCAAAGCAATAAGAAAAACAAAAGACTTTGCTTGGACCAAAGACTGCCAAAAAGCCTTTGAAGAATTGAAAGAGTCTCTAAATTCGCCACCACTCCTAACTAAGCCGATCACTAAGGAGAAGCTCTTTCTTTACATATCAGCGGGCTGGGACGTGGTGGCCTCAGTTCTGATCCGAGAGGAAGGTGCAGTTCAGAAACACATCTACTATATCAATCGGGTCCTGCATAATGCCGAGGTGAGGCTCTTAGTCACAGCCCGAAAGCTTATGCCATACTTTTAGGCTCACATAATCATTTTGTTAACTGATCAGCCCCTGAGGCAAGTACTCCACAAACTAGACATCTTTGGGATACTAGTAAAGTGGTCTATAGAGTTAGTAGAGTTCGACATCTAGTACAAACGTTGAACTGCTATCAAGGCACATGCCTTAGCAGACTTTATAGTGGAAACCACATTCCCCGAAACACCCAACGAGAGGCAAGATTCCGAGGAAACTGAGCCAACACTGAATTGGACGTTGCATGTTGATGGACTCCAAAAAACTCTAGTAACAGAGCCAGACTTATCCTCAGCAGTCCCAAATGCTTTACAGTAGAATACACATTCAAGTTCAAATTCAAAACCTCAAACAACAAGGCTGAGTATGAGGAGTTGCTCGCAGGGATGAAACTAGCAATGACATTGGTTGCCGAAGCCTTAGAAGCATACAGTGACTCATAACTGGTAGTCAATCAGATGATCAATGAATATGAAGCCAAATTATTTTCAAGCCCGCAAGCTCGTTGCAGCCTTTAAGAGCTTTCAGATAACACAAGTGCCCCGAGCACAAAATTCAAAGGTCTGCCTTGGCATAAATTATTTCTTCTAACAAGTCCTATCTCATATAAGCAGTCTACCTCAAGACCCTCATTGCGCCCAACATCGATGAAGTATTGCTCATGCTCGTAGCCGAGGAACAAACCTGGATGGACCTGATCCTCTAGTACTTAAGAGATGAAACACTCCCTAGTTAGAGGAATGAAGCTAAAAAAAATCATCTCCTGTGCTTTGCAATAAACTATCATTGAAGGACAGTTGTACAAGAAAGGTCTCACAAGCCCCTATATAAAGTGTCTAAGGTCTACCGACGCAGACTAGGCCCTCCGAGAGGTTCATGAGAGTATATATGGTAATCACTTGGGAGGCCGAGCTCTAGCTTATAAAATACTTCGACACAGCTATTACTAGCTAAAGATGCTCCATAACACCACAGAGATGATCAAGAAATGCAAGTCATGTCAGCAGCATGCCTCCGTATCCAGGCGACCTGCTAGCCCACTAAAATCAATCACTAGTCCACTTCTCTTCGCTATGTGGGTAATGGAAACTCTTGGTCTTTTCTAAGAAGCCTCAGGCCAGAAGAAGCATTTGATAATAGCGATTGACTATTTCACCAAGTGACAAAGGTCGAGCCTCTTGCCAGTATCAGTGACTATCAAACTCAAGAGTTCATGTGGAAGTTAATTGTATATCGATATGGAATATCGAGGGTACTCATCACCGAAAAAGTAAAAAATTCGATAGCTCCAGGTTTAAGTCTTTTTGTCACGACCTCGAGATCAAACATCTATTCTCCTCATAGGCTACCCCAAGCTAACGGGAAACCGAAGTGACTAACAGAACTCTTCTCCAAGGCATTAAGAATAGACTTGAGGACACTAATAGAAAGTGGATCAAACATTTACCAAATGTCCTTTGGGCCTACCGGGCGACAATATGAACTCCCACGAGGGAAACTCCATTTTTTTTTTGTAGCTTATGGCTCAGAAGTTGTTATCCCACTCGAGATAGGGACACCATCACTATAGATATATAATTTCAGCGAAGCTAATAATGAATAAGCCCTCAGTATGAACGCCGATCTGATTGATGCGGTAAGAGATGGGGCCCAAATCAAGTTTGCTGCCTACAACCAAAAGGTGTCGAGGTACTATAATTCTCGAGTTCGAGGAAGATCTTTTAGGTTACATGACCTAGTACTTAGAAGGAATGAAATTATCTCTCCCTCGAGAAACAAAAAAGCTCTTCCCAAACTGGGAAGGACACTATCGCATCAAGAGGGCCTGCTGAGCCGGGACCTTTGAGTTGGAAGACCTCAACAGCAATCTGATCCCTCGAACTTGGAATGCAGAAAATCTTTGCAAGTTTTATTAGTAGAAGTTCGCCTATTTTTTCTTTCGATTTCACCTATGTAACTTCCAGATATTATCAATAAGAGGCTAGTTTTATTCATATATATATCGACATTTACATCGGCACTAAGTGAAGGGCCCCAAACTCATTCCACTTAGATAAAAGGTCGAGGAGAAGGCCCCGAGCACTTCTACCTCAGATCCTTCCCTTATATCAATGTTAAGAAGAGAGCCCCAAGCTCTCTTTACTTAGGCAAAAGATCGAGGAAAAGGCTCTAAGCACTTTTCGGATCCTTCTTTTATTTCAAAGACGATGGCCCTAGCCCCTTCTGCTAAGATAAAAGCCGAGGAGGAAGCCCAGAGCTTTTCCTCCTCGGACCTCTTATTTCAATTGCAAGGAAAAAGACTAATACATTGCACATGAATGAACAAAATAGGAACGCTTCATGAAAACTTCAAAATTTTAACATAAAAAGGGCACAAACAGCTTTGTACGCTGCAAAGACGAAAATATAAAAAATAATAAAGGCTCTAAGCCTCAACCTCATTCTACTCCTTTTTCTCCTCATCATCATGAGCATGTTTCTTGATCTCTTCTCCCTCTTCGATCCGGTCGACATCCTTGGCGGCAATGATTTCATCATCAGATGATGAAATCAGGAAGGCCTTCTCTGCTTTCTTCACAGCTTCCTCGAAGCCGTTATGGTAAACTTCCCAAAGGATGTCTCCACGGCCTTCTTCACGGTTGTTTCCTTCTCAACCTTAGCCACATCCCTTTTAGCCTTTACTACTTCGAGCTCAGCCATCGCGAGGACATTGGCTCTCTCTTTTTTGATCAGACTGGCATGCAAGCCCTCAATCTCGGTGACATTCTTCGCAAGGAGTTCTTCCAGGATCTTGTTGAAGCTCCGACTCTCTTCCAACCTCCTGTCGAGGTAAGGCAGCAATGGGATAGCACGCCCAAAATCACGATTGATTGGAAAACATACAAGTCTATAAACCTTAATTTTAAGCAAAACAAAGTAGAAAAAAGAAGAGCTAAGGAATTCTCTTAGAGTCCAAGTCTTCAGCTATCCCAACAAAAGATTCTATGGGTTCTTGGCTTAGTCTAATGATATCTTGATGAGGGATGCCTCGGATCAAGTGCTCCCCCGCAACCTTGCTGCTCAAAAAGATTGAATCTATAACCTTCATGCACCAATTAGGCCTCAGAACCTCTATAGGTGCATGTGAGGATCAAGAGGGGAGCTTAGACACTAGAGATCTAGGAAGAGGAGGAGAAGGACTGGAGGTGTAGAGTCATCCACCTAAATAGGTGCTGAATGAGGAGAAGGAGGATCTCGAGACTGCCCTCCAGCGGTTCCCCTTTTCTCTGAGGGTTTCCCCTATACATTAGCCTCGACAAGTCTCTTCCCATTTGCCTTACTCACCTCCCTACAAGCAATCTTTAGTGCGTCCATCTCTGTAACAAGCCAAGGAAAGTATAAGTATAAGAAATAAAAGGAAACAAAAATTAAAAGCAAAAAGGATCAAGCCCATACCCTCCTCAAAACCCTCTAAGTAGAGTCTGAGCTTAGCTCAGAATTACTATACAAAATATTAACGTCTATGGCTCTAGCCAACATATCTGCTACTGTGTCTATCTCATACCTGAAGAGGTTGGATTTTTGTTGGGCCTTAAAAGGTCAAAATCCCACTTCAATGGAACATTGAAGCTCCTATCACTTTGAACAAAAATAAAATTTCATTCCATTCTTTGATAGAAGTGGGATTCTTTTCTAACAACCCTTTCTTCGTTTTCGAGCTTATTACTACCCAGTCATACTCCGAGTGGTTGCTGACTTGGAAAAGGGCCTTAAAGACGTTGAGATTCATCAAGGCAATTAGCAAGCGCACGGAGTTGGGAACTAATTGGCATAGAGCAATACCATAATGGTTCATAACAAGGTAGAAAAAATGGTGTAAGGGTAACATAAAAGCCAGCCTGAAGGGAGTGAGTGTAGACACGGAGTTCAAAGGGTGCCTCTTCGCTAAGGTCATCACAAGCTCGCTCCCCTATCCCAGTGTTGACCCATATTTGATTTTAATAATGAAAAAATACTACTTTAATTGCATTAACAGTTTTATCTAAGTGTTTAAAAGGTAAAAGCATTCAGCACAGAAACAAGATGCAAGAACTTAACTCAATTCAGATGCCAAGACAAGACAGAAGATCTAGAATAGGCATTAAGATAATTAAAACAATTGTAAATCTCTTATGTTCAATTACATAGCTTGATCTGTGGCTCAGTTTACAAAAATACTTTGACAAAACTAACCATACAAAAGTTTCAAAGTCAAAAACTATTTTGAAACAAGAAAAACTGGGTTGAAAGATAACCCAGTCGACTGGCTTCATATACCAGTCGACTGGGATATGGGACAGAAAGTTCCCAGTTGACTGGTGTTAAGGATCTAGTCGACTGGTAATTGGGATAGAAAGTTCCCAGTCGACTGGTGCTTAGAACCCAGTCAACTGGTACTCTCCCATAGCCTAAAAAGTGAAATTTCTCACTTAATCCAATCGATTGGTAATTCGAAAATATGACCGCTTGAAACGCGGAACTTGAAAATTTAATGCCTCAAACCTACCAAGTCAGTGTCAAACGGCCATAATGATTCAATGCTATAAAAACGCACTTCAATGAGCATTTAAAACAAGAAAAGAACACATTCAATTTACAAGATAGCTCATTAATTCTTAGAAGCTTAGAAAAATTTATTGTTGAGCCATTATTCAAGCCTATTCTTGAAAGAGAGATATTGTTCATTTGTAAAAGCACTTTTTGCTATCTTTCTACCATTTACTTTACAACAAATTTCATTTATTGTAAAGAGAAAGAGTTTGTATAACTCTTGGAGTTTTTAGGAACTAATCCAGAAAAAATAAAGGCCATTTTAGACATGAGCCCTTCTCGAAACATCAAAGAAATACATAGGCTAACGGGATGCATATTCGCCCTCAACCATTTCATGTCCAAATCGATCGAGTGGTCTTTACCTTTCTTCAAAGCAATAAGAAAAGCAAAAGACTTTGCTTGGACCGAAGACTACCAAAAAGCCTTTGAAGAATTGAAAGAGTATCTGAGTTCACCACCGCTTCTAACTAAGCCGATCACTAGGGAGAAGCTCTTTCTTTATATATCAGCGGGCCAGGACGTGGTGGCCTCCGTCCTGATCCGAGAGGAAGATGGAGTTCAGAAACCCATCTACTATGTCAATCAGGTCCTGCATAATGTCGAGGTAAGGTATCTCCCCATCGAAAAATGGTATACACCCTCCTAGTCATAGCTCGAAAGCTTAGACCATACTTCTAGGCTCACACGATCATTTTGTTAACTGATCAGCCCTTGAGGCAAGTACTCCAAAAACTAGACATCTTCAGAAGACTACTAAAGTGGTCTATAGAGCTAGTAGAGTTCGACATCTAGTACAAACCTCGAACTGCTATCAAGGCACATGCCTTAGCAGATTTTATAGTGGAAACCACATTCCTCGAAACACCCGATAAGAGGCAAGATTCCAAGGAAAGTGAGCCGACACTGAATTGGACATTGCATGTTGATGGATCTCCAAAAAACTATGGTAACAGAGCTATACTTATCCTCAGCAGTCCCAAAGGCTTTATGGTAGAATTCACCTTCAAGTTCAAATTCAAAACCTCAAACAACAAGGTCGAGTATGAGGAGTTGCTCGCAGTGATGAAACTAGCAAAGACATTGGTTGCCATAGTCTTGGAAGCATACAATGACTCACAGCTGGTAGTCAATCAGATTATCAACGAGTATGAAGCCAAAAGTACGAAAATCATTAGGTATCTCAAAAAGTCTGCAAGCTCGTTGCAACCTTCAAGAACTTTCAGATAACACAAGTGCCCCGAGCATAAAATTCAAAGGTCTGCCTTGGCATGACTTACCTCTTCTAACCAGTCCTATCTCACATAAGCAATCTACCTCGAGACCCTCATTGCACCCAACATCAATGAAGTATTGCTCATGCTCGTAGCTGAGGAACAAACCTAGATGGACCTGATCCTCTAGTACTCAAGAGATGAAACACTCCCTAGTTAGAGGAATGAAGCTAAAAAAAATCATCTCCTGTGTTTCGCAATGAACTATCATTGAAGGGCAGTTGTACAAGAAAGGCCTCACAAGCCCCTATCTAAAGTGTTTAAGGTCTACCGAAGCAGACTAGGCCCTCCGAGTGGTTCATGAGAGTATATATGGTAATCATTTGGGAGGCCAAGCTCTAGCCTATAAAATACTTCAACACAGCTATTACTAGCCAAAGATGCTCCATGATGCCACAGAGATGGTCAAGAAATGCAAGACATGTCAGCAGCATGCCTCTGTGTCCTGGCGACCTGCCAGCCCACTAAAATCAATCACTAGTCCACTTATCTTCGCTATGTGGGGAATGGACACTCTTAGTCTTTTCCAAGAAGCCTCAGGCCAGAAGAAGCATTTGATAATAGCTATTGACTACTTCACCAAGTGGAAAGAGGCCGAGCATCTTGCCAGTATCACTGACCATCAGACTCTAGAGTTCATGTGGAAGTTGATTATACGTCGATATTGAATATCGAGGGTCCTCATCACCGGCAACGGTAAAAAATTTGATAACTCCCAGTTCAAGTCTTTTTGCCACGACCTCGAGATCGAACATCGATTCTCCTCAGTAGTCTACCCCAAGCTAATGGGAAGCCGAAGTGACTAACAGAACTCTTCTCCAAAGCATTAAGAATAGAATTGAGGACGCTGATAGAAAGTGGTTCAAACATTTACCGAATGTCCTTTGGGCCTACCGGGCGACAATATGAACTCCCACTAAGGAAACACCATTTTTTCTTAGCTTATGGCTCAAAAGTTGTTATCCCACTTGAGATAGGGACACCATCACTACAGATACACTACAGATACACAATTTCAACGAAGTCAATAATTAATAAGCCCTCAAGATTAACGTCGATCTGATTGACACGACAAGAGATGGGGCCCAAATCAAGTTTGCTGCCTACAACCAAAGGGTGTCGAGATACTACAATTCTCGGGTCTGAGGAAGATCTTTTAGGTTACATGACTTGGTACTTAGAAGGAATGAAAATATCTCACCCTCGAGAAACAAAAACGCTCTTCCTAAACTAGGAAGTACTCTATCGCATCAAGAGGGTCTAATGAGCCGAGACCTTAAGTTGGAAGACCTCAACAGAAATCCGATTCCTTGGACTTGGAATGCAAAAAGCTTCGCAAGTTTTATCAGTAGAAGTTCGCCTATTTTTTCTTTCGATTTCACCTATGTAACTTCTAGATATTATCAATAAGAGGCTAGTTTTCTTCGTATATATATCAACATTTACTTCAGCACTAAATGAAGGGCCCCAAACTCATTCCACTTGGACAAAAGGTCGGGGATAAGGCCCCGACACTTCTTCCTCGGATCATTCCCTTATTTTGATGTTAAGAAAAGGGCCTCAAGCTCTCTTTACTTAGGCGAAAAATCTAGGAAAAGGCTCTAAACCCTTTTTGGATCCCTCTTTTATTTCAAAGATAATGGCCCTAGCCTCTTCTGCTAAGACAAAAGCCGAGGAGTAAGCCCCGAGCTTTTCCTCCTCGAACCTCTTATTTCAATTACAAGAAAAAAGACTAAGACATTGCACATGAATGAACAAAATAAGAACACTTCATGAAAACTTCAAAATTTTAACATAAAAAGGGCACTAATAACCTTGCAAGTTACAAAGACGAAAAAAATAAAAAATAATAAAGGCTCTAAGTTTTAACCTCATTCTCATCCTCTTTCTCCTTAGCCTCAAGAGTATGTTTCTGAATCTCTTCTCATTGCCCTGGGAAGGCCTTCTCAGCTTTCTTCACAGCTTCCTCAAAGTCATTAAGGTAAAACTTCCCAAAGGATGCCTCCTTGGCCTTCTTGAAGTCCTCGGACTCCTTGAAGTTCATCATTGCTCTCTCCACGGCCTCCCTCATGGTTACTTCCTTCTCAACCTTACCCACATCCCTCTCAGCCTTAACTACCTCGAGCTCGACTATCGCGAGAACCTTGGCCCTCTTTTCCTTAATCAGACTGGTATGCAAGCCCTCGATCTCAATGACATTCTTTGTAAGGAGTTCTTCCAAGCTCTTATTGAAGCTCTGACTCTCCTCCAACCTCCTGTTGAGATAAAGGCAACAAAGGGATAGCATGCCCAAAGTCACGCTTGAATGGAAAACACACAAGTCAATAAACCTCGGTTTTAAGCAAAGCAAAGTAGAAAAAAGAAGAGCTAAGGAATTATCTTAGAGTCCAAGTCCTCAGCTATCCCAACAAGAGCCTCTATGGGTTCTTGGCTCAGCCTAATGATATCTCATTGAAATGTGCCTCGAATCAAGTGCTCCCCTACAACCTTGCTGCTCACAAAGATGGAATCTGTAACCTTCACACACCGTGCGGCCTTAGGCTCGGAAATAGTTCCTTGGAATGCCTAAGGCCGCACGGTTAGCAACTTCAGCTTACAACCCGTGACAAGTGGCCTCAGAACCTCTAGATGTGCATGTGAGGATCTAGAGGGGAGACTAAACACCAGAGATCTAGGAAGAGGAGGAGGAGGACTGGAGGTGTAGAGTCATCCACCTGAATAGGTGCTGAATAAGGAGAATGAGGATCTCGAGACTGCCCTCCAACGGTTCCCCTCTTCTCTGAGGGTTTCCCCTATACATTAGCCTCAGCAAGTCTCTTCCCATTTGCCTTTCTCGCCTCCCTCAAAGCAACCTTTAGTGCATCCATCTCTGTAACAAGCCAAAGAAAGCATAAATCTAAGCAATAGAATGAAACAAAAACGAAAAGCAAAAAGGATCAAGCCTATACCCTCTTTAAAACTCTCTGGGTAGAGTCCGAGCTTAGCTCAGAATTACTATACAAAATATTAACGTCTATGGCTCTAGCCAACATATCTGCTACCGAGTCTATCTCACACCTAAAGAGGTTTAAATTTTTTTTAGGCCTTAAAATTTCATTCAACTCTTTGATAGAAGTGGGATTCTTTTCTAACAGCCCATTCTTCGCTCTCAAGCTTATTAGTACCCAGTCATACTCCAAGTGGTTGCTGACTTAGAAGAGGGCTATAAGGATGTTGAGATTCATCAAGGCAATTAACAAGTGAACAGAGTTGGGAAGTAACTGGCATAGGGTAATACCGTAATGGTTCATAATAAGGTAGAAAAAATGGATTAAGGGTAACCTAAAAGCCAAACTGAAGGGAGTGGGTATAGACACAGAGTTCAAAGGGTGCCTCTTCGCTAAGGTCATCACAGGCTCACTCCCCTATCCCAATGTTTACCCATATTTGATTTTAATAATGGAAAAACATTACTCTAATTGCACTAATAGTTTTATCTAAGTGTTTAAGCGGTAAAAGTATTCAGCACAGAAACAAGATGCAAGAACTCAACTCGATTCAGACACCAAGACAAGACAGAAGATCTAGAATAGGCATTAAGGTAATTAAAACAATTGTAAATCTCTTATGTTCAATTATATAGCTTGATTTATGGCCCAATCTACAAAAAAAACTTTGACAAAACTAACCATACAAAAGTTTCTAAGTTAAAAACAGTTTTAAAACATGAAAAACTGGGTTGAAGGATAACCCAGTTGACTGGCTTCATATACCAGTCGACTAGGATATGGGACAGAAAGTTCCCAGTCGATTGGTGTTAAGGATCCAGTTAACTGATAACTGAGATAGAAAGTTTTTAGTCGACTGATGCTTAGGACCCAATCGACTGGTACTCTCCCATAGCCTAAAAAGTGAAATTTCTCACTTGACCCAATCGACTGGTAATTCGAAAATATAACCGTTTGAGACGCGGGACTTGAGCATTTAATGCCCCAAAGCTACCAAGTCAGCGTCAAATGGCTATATTGATTCAAGGCTATATAAACACTCAATGAGCATTTAAAACAAGAAAAGAACACATTCAATTCACAAGATAGCTTATTAATTCTAAAAAGCTTAAAAAAAATTATTGTTGAGCCATTCTTCAAGCCTGTTCTTGAAAGATAGATATTGTTCATTTGTAAAAGCACTTATTTCTATCTTTCTACCATTCACTTTACAACAAATTTCATTTATTGTAAAGGGAAAGAGTTGGTATAACTCAGAGTGTTTAGGATTAAACACTTCATTGTAACTTCCGTGAGGAAGAGAGTAACTTCTGTAAGGAAGAGATTAACTTCTGTGAGGAAGAGATCGGTTGTAAGGTTTGTGCAACACCCGTGAAGTTGTGCGACTAGGCCTCCTTTATTCAATAGCTCAAAATATAACTATTGAAAAAATAGAATGAAAATATTTTTCGAATGACAAGATTACAATCTATGGAGAGTCATTGAAGAAGGACCTAAAATTCCTACAGAGGAAATAATCATTGGAGAAATCAATTCTACAATGCCTAAACTCAAAACAAAGTTTAATGAAGAGGATTGTAGAATGATATCTCTCAATAGTAGAGCAACTAGCATGTTACATTGTGCTCTAAATATTGCTGAATACAATAAAAAATTTGCATGTATTTCAACTAAAGAAATTTGGGACAAATTGCAAGTTATATATGAAGGAACTAGCGAAGTTAAAAAAATAAAAAATCTATATGCTAGTGTCCGAATATAAAACTTTCAAAAATGTTTCCAAATGAAACTATTTCTCAAATGCACTCATGTTTTACTACTATTGTTAACGGTCTAAAGCTTCTTGGTAGGAACATTGAGGGATTTGAACTAACGAGGATCTTAAGTCTTTGCCATCCCCTTGGAAAGCAAAGAAGACGGCCATCATGGAAGCCAAAGATCTTGACAAACTTGATGTCAAAACACTCCTCTGATCACTATTGACAAACGAGATGAAGGAAATGAATCATGTTGTCAATGATGATGAGAAGAAGAAAAAGATGATTGCTCTCAAGGCCTCTACAAGCAACAAAGAGGAAGAGTAAGAGAGCAGTGAAGAAATGGTGAGATGGCTTTAATCACTAAAAGGTCTCACAAGTTTTTGAAAAAGAGAAAAAAACCTTACACAAGAGAATCCACTTCAAAAATGGAACCTCTTGTGTGTTACGGTTGCAAGAAGCCTGGCCACATTAAGGCCGATCGCCCGAGCAAGTCATATAAGAGCTTCAAAAAGAAGTCCATGATTGCAACCACATGCAGTGATGACGAAGAGGAAGAAACTTCATACAATGAAGTTGGATACGAGGAGATTGCCAACCTATGCTTGATGACAATTGACGATGAGAATGAGGTATCAACTTCTTCCCCTTCTAATAATAACATTGTTAGTAGTAGTGAAGAATTAATTGAAGTTATAAATGAAATGCATGAATAATTAAAGAAATTTGATTCTAGGAATACCTCTCTCAAAAAGGAAGTCTCATCTCTTTCTAAAGAGATAGAAGGCTTAAAGGAAGAAAAAGAAAAACTATCTTCCATGCTTTATGATTCTTCACAATATTTTATAAAATATAAAAATGAAAATTTAAAGAAGAAAATATTGGAATTGAATAGCACCATATCTAGACTTATGCTTGGAAAAGAAAAACTAGATGAAGTGTTATCTAGCCAAAGGTTAAATAGAGGAAAATCCAGCTTTGGGTTATTCTCCATTGGGCAAGCAAAAGTCTAAAGAGACTTTGTTCATGAAAACAACATGTTTGAATGAAGCCTCTACTTTCAAAGCCTCTAGCAAGATTAAAAGTACCCCTTCAATATATAATAGTAGGTCCAAGAATGTTAATTAAAATTCTAATGCATATACTAGAATGAAGCATCCTAGAAATACTCATGCATATATGTATGCTCACTTAAGAAATGCAAATGCTAGGAAATATCATTCAAGAAATGCATATACTAGAAATACACATCCTATGAGTAACCATCATGTGCGTCCTAGAAATAATATGTATATTCATAATTTGCACACTACACATGAACTTCCTAGGAATTATTATCATGTGTATTATAGAAATAATGTGTATGCTCACACCACAAGTGCACATCCTAAGAGCTACCATCATACATTTCTTAGTAATAACATGCATGTTCATAACTTTAATCATAGAAACACGTATCCTATGAATGCTTATCCAAGGAACTATAGACATACAAAATTAAGAAATCCTAGAAATTTCAATAACTATTATCCTAGGATTATGCATCATCAATATGTCTATAATTATATAGCACCTTGTAATTTTAAGAAGGTATAGGTCACTAAAGAAACCGTATTTTCTAGAACTAATCCCAAAGGACCCAAGAAATTTTGGGTACCTAAGAGTGCCATTGTGTATCCTTGTGTAATGTAGATATGTCTCCACACCAAGGAAAAAAGTAACTATTGGTACCTTTATAGTGGATACTCAAAGCATGTTCAAAGAGCTAACTCTAAAGGATGGTGGACACGTCACCATTGGAGACAATACAAAGATAAATATCATTGGACATGAAAAAGTTGGTAACGATTTCTCAACCATTGATCATATATTATATGTGTAAGGCCTAAAGCCAAATTTGGTTAGTATTAGTCAGCTATGTGACAAAGGCAACAAAGTCGTATTTAAAACCTCTCATTTTCTAGTTATAGACATCAAGAGTAACAAGATCAAGTTTGTTGGACATAGACACGAAAATGTCTATATAGCTTATTTAAAATCTTTGTATTCTGAAAATGAAAAATGTTTCCCCGCATTTAGTGAAAACCCATGGTTATGGCATAGAAGACTTAGCCATGTGAATATGGGTTTGCTTAAAATCATTTCAAGAAAATATTTAGTCATTGGATTTCCAAAAATCAAATTTAAAAAAGACAAGGTATGTGGTGCTTATCAAATGGGAAAACAAGCTAGAATTTCCTTTAAATCAAAAAATATAGTCTCAACTACTAAACCATTAAAACTTCTACATATGGACTTGTTTGGTCCAATAAGTATCATAAATCTAGGTAGCCATCAATATGCTCTTGTCATTATTGATGATTATTCAAGATATACTTTTGTTATTTTTATTGCTTACAAGGATGAAGCTTACAAAGGATTTGTGAACTTTTGTAAAAAGGTTCAAAATGAAAAATGAAATTTTATTTCAAACATTAGAAGTGATCATGGAAAAGAATTTGAAAACCAAAGCTTTTCAAAATTTTGTGATGAAAATATAATTGATCACAACTTTTCAGCACTTAGAACTCTTCAACAAAATAGAATTGTTGAGAGGAAAAATAGAGTCCTAAAAGAATTTGCAAGAACAATGCTTTGTGAAAATAGTTTGCCAAAATATTTTTGGGCGGAAGCCGTAAATACTTCTTACTATGTTTTAAATAGAGTTTTAATTAGGCCTATGATTAACCAAACTCCATATGAATTATAGAAAGGTAGAAAGCCTAATTTCTCTTACATTCGTGTTTTTAGTTGTAAATGTTTTATCCTAAATAACAATAAAACTAACTTGGGTAAATTTGACTCAAAGACCGATGATGGGATATTCAGCCTTTAGTAAAGCTTATACAGTCTTTAACAAAAGAACTCTAGTGGTTGAAAAATCTGTACATGTAGCATTTGATGAGTCTAACCCAATTAGTAGTAGAGTAGGTTCTTTTAATGATGATGCAGATTTCATTCCAATGATAGAAACACCTACTCCCATTGTTAACCCGAAGGAGAGCCAATCTTAAACGAGTCAAGAGGTTGATGCCCTCAATCTTGATTAAACATCTGCAAGTTAATAAAAGGATAGTCTTCCCAAAGATTGGAGGTATGTGAATTATCATCCAATCGATCAAGTGATTGGTGATCCTTCACAAGGGGTGAGAACTCGTTCTTTTATTAGAAATATTTGCAATTGTGTAGCTTATTTATCACAAGTAGAACCTAAGACGCTTGTAGAAGCCGAGAAGGATGCTAATTGGATAAATGTTATGCAAGAAGAAATAAATCAAACAAAGTATGTAATCTAGTTCCTAGGCCAAAGAATCACACTATAATAGAAACTAAATGGGTATTTAGAAATAATATGGATGAAAATACAATAGTAACTAGGAACAAGACTAGACTAGTTGCTAAGGGATATAATCAAGAAGAAAGAATAGATTTTGATGAGACTTATGCTCCCGTAGCTAGATTAGAATCTATTAGAATGTTATTAGCCTTTGCATGCTTTAATAAGTTCAAGTTATTTCAAATGGATGTAAAAAGTGCATTTTTAAATGGCTTTATAGAAAAAGAGGTGTATGCTGAGCAACCTCTTGGATTTGAAAATCTCAGTCTTCCAAACCATATCTATAAGCTTTCTAAAGCTTTATATAGGTTAAAGCAAGCTCCAAGAGTATGGTATGAAAGACTAAGTAAGTTTTTTTCTTGAAAATAATTTTACAAGAGGAAAAATAGACACAACCTTTTTCACAAAAACTCACAAAGATGACACACTACTAGTCCAAATATATGTTGATAATGTTATATTTGGTGCTACTAATGAATTTATGTGTCAAGAGTTTGCTAAGTGCATGCAAGGAGAATTTGAAATGAGCATGATGAGAGAGCTTACCTACTTTCTTGGACTTCAAATCAAACAATTGAAAGAAGGCATCCTCATCAATCAACCAAAGTACACCGAAGATCTATTAAAGAGATTCGGGGTGGAAAGCTCAAAGTCAACTGGCACTCCTATGAGCACCTCTACAAAACTTGACCTAGATGAGGAAGCTAAGTGTGTAGATACTAAAACTTATAGAAGCAAGATTAGAGCTTTACTTTATTTAACTGCAAGTAGACCTGATATAATGTTCAGTGTATGTATGTGTGCTAGATTTCAAGCTAATCCTAAGGAATCATATGTAATTGCAGTAAAAATAATTTTTAGATATCTACAATGGACTCAAACCTAGGATTATGGTATTCTATAAAATCAACTTTTGAGCTTGTAGGATATTTAGATGCTGATTTTACGAGTTGTAGACTAGATAGAAAAAACACTAGTGGAACATGCCAATTCTTGGGTACAATGCTAACCTCTTAGTTTTCCAAGAAACAAAATTCGATTACGCTATCAACTGTCGAAGCAGAATATGTAGCAGTCGGAAGTTGTTGTGCACAAGTGTTGTGGATGAATCAACAGTTAGAAGACTATGGCATGAACTTTAAAGATATACCAATTCATTGTGATAACACTAGTGCTACCAACTTAACCAAAAACCCTATTCAGCACTCTAGAACCTAACATATAGAAATAAGACATCACTTCATAAGAGATTATGCTCAAAAGGGTGATATTAGACTAGAATTCATTCCTTCAGAAGATCAAATAGCTGATATTCTTACAAAACCCTTAAGTGAAGATAACTTTTGCAAAATTAGACTATTAATGGGCCTAATAGACTATGATAAAATATATGTTTGATAGCATAAACATTCATCATATGCATAGTTGACATCTAGTGAATGAGTATTAACTCTTATTTAATATATCTCTCACTCAAGATGGTATAGATAAATAATTTCGTGCTGAAATCTCAAGTTGGAGCTCAAAATCTTAAGTTTTCTGGAAGACCCAGTCGACTAGTATGTTCACCCCAGTCGACTAGTACAAAACATCCAGTCGACTGGTGACCTAACCTAGTCGACTGGTATCGCGATTCTATAAATAGTCTCTTCAGATTTTTTTTCAGCTTCCACGCGATTTTTGAAAACCCTAAGCTTTCTCTCTCTGGAAAATCTATGATTCTAGTCCAAAATCTCTAAAAATCGCTTCATAAAACCTTCAATTGTACCTCAAATCACCCATTTTTTTAACTTTTCAAGGTCGAAAATTCCTTATTCCTCATAATCACTCTCTAAAACAACCCTTTTCACAATGTCAGAGCAAACCCGGTTCAAAACCACAGTTGGAGAACCTCACGCGCCTACGAGGCCTCGATCGACAAAGTCTTCGGCATCAGATGCCAAGGGAAAGGGTTTGGCAGATTTCTTGAGCAAAAAAATGAGGAATGAGCTCGAACACTCACTCTTCTAGAGTCTAGTCGCTAAAGAGAGGTATAACTCCGTCATACGACATAAAAGATCATGATAGGTAGATTCATTGACTTCGATTCTATCCATCATGCAAATTTCGATATATTACCTGCTTTTGAAACTATTCACTTAACACCACTTGTCAAGATACACTAAAAGGTTTACCCACAACTTATTCACCAATTTTAAGCCAACCTGGTTAAACCGAGTGCCCTAGCCCTTCGGTTTAAAACCAGCGTTATAAGCATTGAGTTTGAGGTGAATATTGACCTCCTAGTTAGCATACTGAGGATCCCCATGGAAGGGATCCAGTGAAGTCTGGATGGATGGCCAAACAACTTCGATTACGAGGAGGTCTGCCAGATTGTTAGGGGCGACTCAAACTATATATTTAGGCCCAATACATTTCACCACTGTAGTGACATGCCCCTCGACTCGAAGCTGTTCAACCTCATCGTGAGTTGGACCATCCACCCATGACTCAGGAGTCGAGGCTATCTCTCGATGATAGATATGGTATTGATTTGGTATCTCAAAACAGGACACCATTTCAAAATCTACCCCCTACTACTCACCAACATGATAAACAGCGAAGTGAACGACTTCGGGTACCTTCCCTACGAGATGCTCATCACCCTGATCCCACAATATTTTCGAGTTCCTCTACCCGCCTCTGAGGCCTAGGACATCGGCCCCAAGGACATCATCAATGTCTCTTCTCTGAAAAAGATGGGGTGCACTATCCGCAATGGGATGATCTACTCCAAGGCCGGGAGGAACATTAGGATTGGAGAGGGTGACGGCAACGAGGAGGATGAAGAGGTTCCTGGTGTTGCAACTCCTCCCACTACTATGGACACTGACGAGTGAGCACTTAGTCCATAGTTTGAAGGCTCTAGTACTGGTCTGGTTGGATACGATGACTTATTACAGGCTATTTCGAGCCTCTAGCTATCCATGTAGTCTGGGTTCCAGAGCTTGAGCTCTTCAGTTGATTCCATGCATCGCGACCTCTGCACACTTCAAGATGATTTCGAGATACACCAGGAGCATACAAAGGGCTCTTTGATTGAGCTTCGGGATCTTCTTCGTGACAAATTCGATTTCCCCACTCGCTGATTTTTGTTTATCAGTTTAAATTACATTTTGTATAGCTCTTACATGGTTGTTAGCACGAACATTCATTTCATTTGTAATACATTCATGTAGTGTACTCAGTTTTTCAAGAAGCTTCTTAGAAGCTCATAATGATTGGATTTAACTAGACATTTGCGTAGTTCTTACTCATTTAGAATTTCGCTCATATATCTGTGTTACTTTTACACTATATGGTTGTTTGTTTTTAACAATTCCGGCTTGTCTATATGCTTTAACTGATAACGCTTTTGTGCAACCTTCTGATTCTTCCCAGGACATCTCCCAATTCCGAATCATGACAAGTTTTTCTATACAAGTTTGTTTTTGCCTTATCTTCATGGCTATGGTTTTTATTTTGCTTATTTTTTGAGTTTACACCCCATTTTCTGCTGTTGTCAAAATGGGGGAGAAAAATGAGAAAAATCAATGTAAACTTAAAATAGAGCATAATTTTAAGGGAAGCTTTGCTCCGATCATATTGACATATGTATAATAGAAATACATGCTTGGTTGAGTTGACATAACTATATATAAATTGCGTTTGAATGCTTAACAGGTTGGTTTTATCCGAAAAATAGAGAAAACTCTGCTTAATTTTTTCTAAAAACCTAACACTTAGTTTTTAAAACTGTTTTTCTCTCATTAGTTTTGTCATCATAAAAAAAGAGGGAGATTGTTAACCCATATTTGATTTTAATAATGAAAAAACACTACTCTAATTGCACTAATAGTTTTATCTAAGTGTTTAAGCGGTAAAAGCATTCAGCACAGAAACAAGATGCAAGAACTTAACTCGATTCAGACGCAAAGACAAGAAAGAAGATCTAGAATAGGCATTAAGGTAATTGAAACAATTGTAAATCTCTCATGTTCAATTACATAGCTTGATCTATGACTCAATCTGCAAAAATATTTTGACAAAACTAACCATACAAAGTTTCTAAGTCAAAAACAGTTTTGAAACATAAAAAATTGGGTTGAAGGACAACACAGTCGACTGGCTTCACATACTAGTCGACTAAGATATGGGACAGAAAGTTCCCAGTTGACTGGTGTTGAGGATCCAGTTGACTGGTAACTGGAACAGAAAGTTTCCAGTCAACTGGTGCATAGGACCCAATTGACTAGTGCTTAGGACCCAGTCGACTAGTACTTCCCTTAGCCTAAAAAGTGAAATTTCTCACTTGACCCAGTTGACTAGTAATTCGAAAATATGACCGTTTGAGACGCGAGACTTGAGTATTTAATGCCCCAAACCTACCAAGTCAGTGTCAAATGGCCATATTGATTCAATGCTATATAAACACTTAATGAGCATTTAAAAAAAGAAAAGAACACATTCAATTCACAAGATAGCTCATTAATTCTCTAAAACTTAGAAAAATTTATTGTTGAGCCATTCTTCAAGCTTGTTCTTGAAAGAGAGATATTATTCATTTGTAAAGGCACTTTTTGCTATCTCTCTACTATTTACTTTACAGGAAATTTCATTTATTGTAAAGGGAAAGAGTTGGTATAACTCTTAGAGTGTTTAGAATTAAACACTTTATTGTAACTTCTGTGAGGAAGAGAGTAACTTTCGTGAAGAAGAGATTGGTTGTAAGGTTTATGCAACACCCGTGAAGTTGTACGACTAAAGTTTTAGTATATTACTTCAAGATAGTTCCTTGAAGAGAGTGGACATAGGGTCGGAAGGAATCTGATATTGCCGAACCACTATAAACGGAGTTTGCACTTTCTCTTCCTTAAACTCTTTACTTTCAAGCATATTATTTGATTGGATGTTTTGTGTATTTAACTGTTTTAAAAACTTGCAAATCAATCTACAAAAGTTTTGAACCCAATTCACCCCCCTCTTGGGTTTGAACCTCGGTTTACACCCAGCATTCCTAAGCTTATATTCTTCAGGAATCCTATACTTCCCTTTCCTCCTCGCCTATCTCCTCTCAGAGCTTAATTAGGGCATGATTACCTTACGAGGATGAGGTGGCATCCTCTCCCTCGTAAAGCACCGGAGCACGAGATCCAACCGAGGTGTGTACCTCGGCCTCCATGAAACTACTAGTGCTATCACTACCAGAAGACATTGAAAGAAGACGAAAAAACTCACCAAAAATTCAAGCTTCAAAGGATTTGGCTCCCACAAACTCCGAACGCTCTACAAAATATGAGGAACTCTGTTCTTAAAAATATCTGAGCTCTTTACAACTCTCAAACTCCGAAGGCTCTCAAAGATTCTCTTGTTTGCAAATGAGTGAATTGAAAACTGAGTAAGTTGTCTACTGCTTTATAAAGAACTACTCACAGTTATAATTTATTCAAACGAGGAAGAGTTAATTCAAACAGTTGTATGACTTAAATAAAAAAGAGTCACTTCATATCACCGAGGAGAAAAGATGATTGAATACGTCCCTATTAACTCTGGAGACATTCTGGAAGCTATAAGGCAAGCCAGAGCCCTATTAATGGGCCCAAAGATCATAAAACCTGGCCCAACCAATGGGCCCAAAAATCACAAGCCTTGACCCAGCCAATGGACCTCAAAGATCAACTGTAAAGGCCACCAAATGAGCTAAACACCTATTTTCACGAAAATATATGTATTTCAACAAACAAGTCTACTCTCCTCAAACTCAATAATCTATCTTCACAACTCCAAGGAGTTTGATCCAAGTCATTCTCCTCGAACCTATCTTCAAAATACCGAGGAGTTTGATCCATCTCATTCTCCTCGAACCTATTCTCCAAATTCCGAGGAGTTTATCACCAAGACACTGAGGAGTTCGATCCATCTCATTCTCCTCAGACATATTTGCCAAACTCCGAGTACTTTGATCCAAGTCATTCTCCTCGGACCTATCTCTAAGATACCGAGGATTTTGATCCATCTCATACTCCTCGGACCTATTCGTCAAACTCCGAGGAGTTTGATCTAATTCATTCTCCTCGAACTTATCTCTAAGATACCGAGGAGTTCGATCCATCTCATTCTCTTCGGACCTATTCGCCAAACTTCGAGTAGTTTGATCCAAGTCATTAGTCATTCTCATCGGACCTATCTCCAAGATATCAAGGAGTTCGATCCATCTCATTCTCCTCAAACCTATTCGCCAAACTTTGAGTAATTCGATCTAAGTCATTCTCCTCAAACCTATCTCCAAGATACTGAGGAGTTTAATCCATTTCATTCTCCTCGAACCTATTCGCCAAAATCTGAGTAGTTAGATCCAAGTCATTCTCCTCGAACCTATCTCCAAGATACCGAGAAGTTCAATCCATCTCATTCTCCTCGAACTTATTCGCCAAACTCTGAGTAGTTTGATCTAAGTCATTCTCCTCCAACCTATCTCCAAGATATTGAAGAGTTAAATCCATCTCATTCTCCTTGGACCTATTCGCCAAATTTCGAGTAGTTTGATCCAAGTCATTCTCCTCGGACCTATATCCAAGATACTAAGGATTTTCATCCATCTTATTCTCCTCGGACCTATTCACCAAATTCTGAGTAGTTCGATCCAAGTCATTCTCCTCGGACCTATCTTCAAGATACCGAGGAGTTCGATTCATCTCATTCTCCTTGGACCTATTCGCCAAACTCTGAGTAATTCAATCCAAGTCATTCTCCTCAGACCTATCTCTAAGATACCGAGGAGTTCGATCCATTTCATTCTTCTCGAACCTATTTGCCAAACTCCAAGTAGTTTGAACCAAGTCATTCTTCTCGGACCTATCTCCAAAATGCCGAGGAGTTTGATCAATCTCATTCTCCTTGGACCTATTCGCCAAGCTCCAAGTAGTTTGATTCATGTCATTCTCTTTGGACCTATTCACCAAACTCTAAGGAGTTAGATTTATAGTATTCTCTTCGGACCTTTTTGCCAAACTCCGAGTAGTTTGATTCATGTTATTCTCCTTGGACCTATTCGCCAAACTCTAAGGAGTTCGATCTATAGTGATGAGAGTCATAAAATGCCTCTCAGCAGTGGTTAATTGTTAGCATTTTAGGATTGATCTCGGCCTTTATTGTACTTTTATATGTTAATAACTCTAAAGTAATATTATTGGACCACTGACTAATTTCAGTGTAATTTATAGGTACTTTAAGTTTAAAAGAGAAAAAGAAGCGATCGTTGCTTAAAAGACCAAGATCCTATGCTTCTGGAAGGACAAGATGGATTGCTACCTGAATTGCGATCCAGTGCACAAGCAGTGCGATGGAGCGCACATCCCACATCGAGCAAGGTACTCTGCAACGTATATGCGATCGAGCGCATAAGCCGTGATAGAGCGCATGTGCGATCGATCGCACTCGGGCTGCGATCGAGCGCACCCGAACAGTATCCCACATCGGTTAGATAACACATAGCATTCCAAGAGTTTACCTATATAAAGACCTACTCTGTTCAGCTGAAATCATCAACCAATCGGAGCTCTTCTAAGATCATCTTCTGAGATCATTAGAGAGTGACTCTAGAGGGCCTTTAGGAGTAAATCCAGAGGGCCTTTAAGAGGAATCCGAAGTATAAAATTTGGAGGGAAAGATGAGGATGATCGTTGAGAGGCCAGAGGCAACTCAAGGAGGCATGAGCTCTATGGCCAGCTAATCTCCAAGCAAGGCGAAGGGATGAATCCCTAGGTATAGTTGTTCTTATTTTCCTTTATTTGGTTCAGTTGTAGTTGGTATTATTTTTATCAAACATCGTTATGTTTTATTCTTTAATTTAATTTAGTAGATTATTTTATTAGTCCGGTGATTGCATGCTTCCTTTCCATATAAGTTCAGTCATGCTTTTCTTATGTGTATCTGTTTGGATGTGATTGAGTCCGGTAGACCTCTTTTATAGATTTGTCCATTTCTGCGGTATTGTCGTTAGATATATCATCGTCTTTTGATAATTTATAAGTTGGGTCATGTTTGCTTAAAAGTAGAGAATAATTCATAACAATTACATTAGGATTTACAATTGCGCTTTAATTGAATATATGTCGATTGCCTGTTTAGGATGTGAAACTAGCAATCGAGATAAAAACAATTGAATCAAGTTAGGATTAGAGCAACGAGCCTAGGGAGGATTTCCGGAACCTTGTCATTCTTAATTATATTTCCAACCCTATTTACACAATGACCCTTTTTTCTCAAACAAACTTAGACTCATTTGATCTTTTATCGTTTGTGTTAAGGTTCACACCTTCCTTTGTAATTAACTTGTTTCTCTGTGGAATCGACACCCCAAAACTATACTACAACTACCGTGTTATGTTTTGGGCATAATCAAATTTTGGTGCCGTTGCCGGGGAAACGCGCTTTAGTACAAGGAAGTTTGTCAACTTTTGACATAACAATAGAAGAATTGTAAATAATTTCTTTCAGCATTTTATTTGATATTTTGTGATCTTGCATGCCCAGATATAGGGACATTTTGGGTAGATTCGCCTGTAGGCCTATGCTAGAGATAGAAGGAACCTTTTTAAACCCTTTGTTTGATAATCCATCTAGTCCTGAGGAAATGAGTGAACACGAGGATCAACCTACTAGAACCCTTGAGGATTACCTCCACCCTACACGCACAACCACACCATCTTGCATCATGTTTCCAGCCAACATTCCCCAATTAGATCTTAGGACAGGGATGATATAGTTACTCCCTACATTTTATGGCATGGAAAATGAGAACCCATATGTGCACATTAGGGAGTTTGAGGAAGTAGTCGCAACTTTCCATGATCAAGGTGCAACTGCTGACATTGTGCGACTTAAGTTCTTTCCTTTTGCTTTGAAGGATAGAGCTAAGAGTTGGCTATACTCACTTAGACCGTGATCTATTGGGTCGTGGACTGAGATGACTCGGGCTTTCTTTAACAAGTACTTCCCTCAACATAAGACTAATGCGTTGAAAAGACAAATCTCCACCTTTGCACAAAAAGAAAACGAGACTTTATATCAGTCTTGGGAGAAATTTGAAGAGCTGTTGAGTATGTGCCCACACCATGGGTATGAAAATTGGCGTTTAGTGAGCTATTTCTATGAGGGTCTTACCTATAGAGAACGCCAATTTGTAGAGATGATGTGCAATGGGGAATTTCTGAAAAAAGACCCCGATGAGGCTATTGAATACCTCAATGAGCTTGCTGAGAAAGCTCATACATGGACTGGACCTAGTGCTACTGAAAGCACGAATAGGTCACAACCTATAGGAAATCCCAGTGGTGGAGGGATATACCATCTTAGGGAAGAAGACAACCTGAAAGTTAAAGTTGAAATGCTCACTAGGGAGTTAAAGGCATTGAAAACGAAGGGCTCAAAGCAAACACATGTGGCTAATCATGCCGAGTCTTTAGAGCCGTGTTTTGTGTGTGGTGGGGTAGATCACCTCCTCCAAGAATGCCCTATATTTGCTGATATGAGAGGGCTGTATGAGGAACAATGTAATGCCTTAAGCATGTACAAGAAGCCTTTTGCACCTTTCTCTAACACTTATAACCCAGAGTGGCGAAATCACCCCAACTTCAGCTGGAAATCTAAAAAACAGCATATGCAGCCCCCTAGATCATCCCCTGCACCTTATCATGCACCCTCATCTTCTAGGAACTCCTTAGAAGACACCTTACAGGCCTTTATAGAGGCACAAGGTAAGACAAACCAAAGGTTTGAGGCATTATTTACACAGGTGATGGAAGAGAATAGAGAAACTATGAGCCAAGTGTCTAAGTTAATAAGCTCCTCAAGTATGACTGAGCGAGGCAAGTTCCCTTCCCAAACTCAGTCCTTACCTCACGGTCAACATACGGCACAAGAAAACCTGAAAGATATAAATGCCATTGTGACCCGAAGTGGTAAGTCACTACACATCCCACCAATGAATGTATCCGAGGATGTGGAAAAAGGTCAAACTAGTAGTAATACTGAACTGACCAAAGACCTTGAAGTGACCAAAAGTCCTGTTAAGGCACCATACCCTCAAGCCTTAAAGTCAAACAAGAAAAATCTGGACTTAAACAATGAAATCCTCGAGAACTTAAAGCAAGTGAAACTCAATCTTCCTCTTTTGCATGTGATTAAACAAGTGCCTACCTATGCAAAAGTTCTCAAGGATTTATGCACAATTAAGAGGAGACACCATGTCAAAAAAACTGTATTCCTAACTGAGCAAGTTAGTGCTTTAATTGAGGAAAGAATTCCCCCAAAATACAAGGATCCAGGCTGTCCTACCATTGCTTACAGCATTGGAAATCATGAGGTTGGACAAGCCTTACTAGATCTAGGAGCCAGTGTGAACCTGATGCCATTTTCTATTTATGTACAACTAGGTTTAGGGGAAATCAAACCAACCTGTGTGGTGTTACAGTTGGCTGACCATTCAGTCAAAGTACCCCGGGGTGTGGTAGAGGATATGTTGATTCAGATTGACAAATTTTATTATCCTGTTGAATTCCTAATCCTTGACACAACTTCTGCTATTGACACTAACTCGAAAATTCCTTTGATTTTGGGTAGACCTTTCCTCGCTACTGCAAATGCTCTGATTAATTGCAGGAATGGACTCATGAAGCTGTCTTTTGGAAACATGACCTTAGAAGTGAACATTTTCAATGTTACAAAACAGCCCGAAGATGAGGATGAAAATCACCAGTTATATATGCTCGAGTCACTCATCGATGAGGGAGTTTCCATGGCTCATGACTTTGATCCTTTTAAGAATTTTCTTGTTAATTCTGAGATTGATTTATTTGATGATAAAACTAATGTAATCGATATTTGTGCTGTTTTTGACAAATCTCAGGATTATGAAACCCGCCCATGGCAACCAAGGTTCGAAGAGTTGCCTGAAAGAAGTGAAAAACAAACCCCCTCAAGTGTGGCAGCACCTAAAGTCGACTTGAAGCCACTACCTAAGGGTTTAAAGCATGCATTTCTCGGTCCAGGTGATACCTTTCCTGTTATTATTTCATCTGAATTATCTGAGACCCAACATGAGAAACTGATTCAGACCTTAATTGCACATAAATCAGCCTTAGGATGGAGCATGGCTGATTTGAAGGGAATTAGTCCCCTGATCTGCTCCCATAAAATAAATTTGGATGAAGGAACCAGTCCTCGTAGAGACCCTCAATGTAGACTTAACCCCACTATGAAAGAAGTAGTGAAAAATGAAGTGCTGAAACTGTTAGATGCGGGTATTATATATCCAATAGCTGATAGTAAATGGGTAAGTCCTACACAAGTCGTTCCCAAAAAGTCCGGAGTCACTGTGGTAATGAATGACCTAGGAGAGTTTGTCCCTACCAAACTTGTGACCGGGTGGCGTATGTGCATTGATTACAGAAAATTAAATGCTGCCACCCGGAAAGACCATTTCCCACTCCCTTTTATTGATCAAATTCTTGAGCGTGTAGCTGGTCCCCCCTTTTTACTGTTTCTTAGATGGTTATTCTGGCTGTTATCAGATAGAAATTGCATTAGAAAACCAGGATAAAACCACTTTTACTTGTCCCTTTGGCAGTTATACTTTTTGTAGAATGCCATTTGGATTATGTAATGCCCCTGCCACTTTTCAACGTTGCATGATGAGTATTTTCAGTGACATTGTTGAAAATTGCATGGAGGTTTTTATGGATGACCTGACTGTTTTTGGATCTTCATTTGATACATGCTTAATGAATTTGGAAAGAGTATTAATTCGATGTGAGGAAAAAGAATTGGTTTTAAACTGGAAAAAATATCATTTCATGGTCCCATCCGGTATTGTCTTAGGGCATATTGTCTCTTCTAAAAGAATAGAGGTTAATCAATCTAAGATTGAATTAATCTCTAAATTGCCTACACCTAAGACAATAAAGGATGTGAGATATTTCATTGGTCATGCTGGCTTTTATAGGAGGTTTATACAAAAGTTTTCCAACATATCTAGACCATTATGTGCCCTTCTAGTTAAAGATGCTCCATTTGAGTGGACTCCAGCTTGTCAAGAGGCCTTTAAAACGCTGATTGGCAAGCTTACTTCAGCACCTATAATGCTGTCACCTGATTGGAATTTACCCTTCGAAATCATGTGTGATGCTAGTGACTACGTTGTAGGTGCTGTTCTTGTACAGCGAAGAGAGGGAAAACCATTTGTAATTTACTATGCTAGTAAGACTTTAAATAGTGCTCAAATGAATTACTCCACAACTGAAAAAGAATTACTAGCTGTAGTATTTGCTTTGGATAAATTTCGTGCATATTTAATTGACTCTCCTATCCTTATTTTTACAGATCATGCAGCCCTTAAGTACCTTCTTACAAAGAAGGATGCTAAGGCACGCTTAATCCGATGGATCCTACTCCTACAAGAATTCGACATCACTATCAAAGACAATAAATGAGTAGAGAATGTAGTAGCTGACCATCTTTCAAGGCTCACATTTGAGGACACGTCTGATAACATGCCGATTAAAGATGACTTTCCCGATGAGCATTTACTTGCTGTTACTGCCTTACCATGGTTTGTTCACATTGTGAATTACTTGGTTACAAGTGAGATATCTGTGGATTGGAGCGCTCAAGACAAGAGGAAATTTTTATATGAGGTACATAAGTTTTATTGAGATGACCCCTATCTTTTCAAGTACTGCCCGGACCAAATTCTAAGGCATTGCATCCCTAATGAAGAGATTGCACGTGTCTTAGAATTTTGTCATTCCCTAGCTTGTGGAGGCCACTTTTCAATGAAAAAAACCACTGCAAAAATTTTGCAGTGTGAATTTTATTGGCCTACCTTGTTTAAGGATACAAACACCTATTGTCACTCATGTGAAAGGTGTCAAAAGTTAGGAGCTGTGTCTCGGCGAAATATGATGCCCTTAAACCCCATTTTAATAATTGAAATCTTTGATTGTTGGGGCATCGATTTTTTAGGATCCTTTCCTCCTTCTTTTGGATACCTATATATCATTGTGGCAATAGACTACGTATCTCAGTGGGTAGAGGCAGCAGCTTGCCGAAGCAAAGATAATAGAACGGTACTTAAATTTCTTAAAGAAAATGTGATATCTCGATTTGGTACACCACGTGCTATAATTAGTGATCAAGGTACACATTTTTGCAACCGTTCTTTTGAAGCTTTGATGCGAAAATACGGGGTGTTACATAAAGTTTCTACTGCTTATAATCCTCAGACTAGTGGGCAAGTAGAGCTTGCTAATAGGGAGATTAAACAAATTCTAGAAAAAACGATTAACCCGGATCGCAAGGATTGGTCGTTGAGACTAGTTGATGCGCTTTGGGCCTACCGTACAGCTTTTAAAACTCCCTTAGGTATATCACCTTATCGGCTTGTTTATGGAAAGCCTTGCCACTTACCTGTAGAGCTCGAGCATCGAGCATATTGGGCAATCAAATCTTTTAATTTTGACATAGGAGAAGCAGGTAAGCTTCGGAAATATCAATTGACCGAGTTGAAGGAATTAAGAAATGATGCTTATGAGAGCTCTAGAATCTATAAGTCTAAAATGAAAATATTCCATGATAAAAATATTTTGAGAAAAAAGTTTAAACCTAATGATCGGGTGTTCTTATACGAATCTAGACTCCATAAGCATCCTGGAAAACTTCGGTCGAGGTGGACTGGCCCTTTTGTAGTGAAAATTGTTTTTGAAAATGGGGCGATAGAAATTGAAGATATTAGGGATGGTCGAATTTTCAAAGTCAATGGTCAACGACTTAAGATCTTAGTCGATAGACAAGATTCAGAAGTGGAAGACATTCCGCTTATGGATTTGGTCTACGCATCTTGACCACACAACACAGGTACGTATTTACTTTTATTTTTCTTTCTTTTGTTTCATTTTTATTTTATTTTATTATTGAGTCCATTTTAAATTTTTAGTGTGCTAACACACGGTGGTACACCGCAGTTGCTTTCTTTTTTTGTTCTATGTTGTAGATCGGACTTTCAATAAGAAGTTGAGATGAGGTTCAATTAGTCGTGCATGATTTTCAGCTCCACACACCTTTGGTTAAAAAGGAAGTTTCCTTAATTTTTGCTTTTACATTGAGGACAATGTTTATCTTCAGTTGGGGGTGGAGGAAACACATTTCTTATTGCATACCATACCATTGAACTGTTGAACTGCTTGGTGTCATCTTGGTGTGTGTTTAGCATGCTTTGTGTTAGCTTTAGAGTCAATTTACATGTCAATGATATAAAACTTAATTGAGATAGCATATAACATTCAGAAGTAGTTAAATCTTGCTTCAGTTTGAAATTAATTTAAGTATCAATCTTGATCTGGTTAAATACTCTAGATTGTGGTAAGATTGTATGATTAATCGAAAGCATTTAGAAAAGTTTTATGTGTGATTATTTTGTGAATATTTTTGTGGCCTCGACAAGCTCTAGAACTTACTTGATAATCACTTTAGGCGAATTCCTAGAATGCACATTACTTAGGATATGATATAGGCCATTTTTGAACCGTTTGAGCCTTTCAAACCTACCATTGCTATATTTATCACTAGTCACCTATTTGAGCCTTTTTCTTGAAAAAGAATTTGAGCCTTGTTTCTTTCAATAGCCAATTTACTTACCTTTATGAGCCTAAAAATATTTTTTCCTTACCTTTCTTTTAAAAGAACTTAGTTATACACATGTTGTGAGAAGCACTTAAAAGGAGTAAATGGTGGAAATATGAAAAAATATCACTATCGCAACCCAAGTACATTAAAGAAGATAAGTTGGGGGTTGTGGAAAAGAAAAGAAAAAAAAAAGAAAAAAAAAGAGAAGTGAATTATGGCAAAGAAAGAAGAAAAGAAAAGAAAAATGGTGATTTATTGAGAGATATACTCTTATAAAAAAAACATGTTGAAAGAGTTGGGTGTTGAAGTAAAGTTATCCAGTGCTTAAAGAGTTGTGTTCAAAACTAAGAGATTAAGTTCTTTTACTTGTTGAATCTTTCTCGTTTCTTCTTAACCTTTACCTTAGCCTAACGTTACAAACTTATTAAAGACCTACTGATCCAATGTAGTGTGACTTTTCTACAATAGTGGAGAGTGGTTTGAAATGTAAGCATATGGAGCTTGTTTTTGTGATTGATGTCACGCAATTTATTACGTTTTTAGAGGCCAAGACTTGTATTCATAAATGTTATGCATAAAATCATCCGGGTGTTTGGATTAATGGATTGTGGTAAGATGGATGTTAAGAGTCAATAACAATTTTAAGATTGATATTTGAATTACTTTTGGATTTGGGTGAAATTTAATGATTCTTTGTGTCGTGTGTTATATGCAATTTTTGAGACAAAATGTGAATTACTCTTGGTTAACACTAATATTGCTTTTCATTTACTTTGATTTCCGCCATAGAATTCATCTCTTAATTTCTCTTGAATTGCTAGGGACTAGCAATAAGCTAGTTAGGGGTTGTGATGAGAGTCATAAAACGCCTCTTAGCAGTGGTTAATTGTTAGCATTTTAGGATTGATCTCGGTCTTTATTGTGCTTTTATATATTAAAAACTCTAAAGTAATATTATTGGACCACTGACTAATTTCAGTGTAATTTACAGGCACTTTAAGTTTAAAAGAGAAAAAGAAGCGATCGTTACTTAAAAGACTAAGATCCTATGCTTCTGGAAGGACAAGATGGACTGCTGCTTGAATTGCGATCGAGCGCACATCCCACATTGAGCAAGGTACTCTGTAGCGTATATGCGATCGAGTGCACAAGCCGCGATCGAGCGCATGTGCGATCGATCGCACTCGGGCTGCGATCGAGCGCACCCGGACAGTATCCCACATCGGCTAGATAACACCTAGCATTCCGAGAGTTTGCCTATATAAAGACCTACTATGCTCAGCTGAAATCATAAACCAATCGAAGCTCTTCTAAGATCATCTTTTGAGATCATTAGAGAGTGACTCTAGAGGGCCTTTAGGAGTAAATCCATAGGGCCTTTAAGAGGAATCCGAAGTATAAAATTTGGAGAGAAAGCTGAGGATGATCATTGAGAGGCCAGAGGCAACTCAAGGAGGCATGAGCTCTATGGCCAACTAATCTCCAAGCAAGGCGAAGGGATGAATCCCTAGGTGTAGTTGTTCTTATTTTCCTTTATTTGGTTCAGTTGTAGTTGGTATTATTTTTATCAAACATTGTTATGTTTTATTCTTTAATTTAATTTAGTAGATTATTTTATTAGTCCGGTGCTTGCATGCTTCCTTTCCATATAAGTTCAGTCATGCTTTTCTTATGTGTATCTGTTTGGATGTGATTGAGTCCGGTAGACATCTTTTATAGATTTGTCCATTGCTGCGGTATTGTCATTAGATATATCGTCGTCTTTTGATAATTTATAAGTTGGGTCATGTGTGCTTAAAAGTAGAGAATAATTCATAACAATTACATTAGGATTTACAATTGCGCTTTAATTGAATATATGTCGATTGCTTGTTTGGGATGTGAAACTAGCAATCGAGATAAAAACAATTGAATCAAGTTAGGATTAGAGCAACGAGCCTAGGGAGGATTTCCGGAACCTTGTCATTCTTAATTATATTTCCAACCCTATTTACACAATGACCCTTTTTCTCAAACAAACTCATATTCATTTGATCTTTTATCGTTTGTGTTAAGGTTCACACCTTCCTTTGTAATTAACTTGTTTCCCTATGGAATCGACACCCCTAAACTATACTACAACTACCGCGTTATGTTTTGGGCGTAATCAAGTATCCTCCTCGGAGTTGTTTCCAAACTCCGAGGAGTTTGATAGAAGTCTTTCCCCTCGAAATTGTCTCCAGGAGATGTCCCTTAGACCCATCATCTCATCTCCAAAGGGGTTTTTGGCTAAGTGCGAGCTCCTCACACATTATCTTACCTTGCTCTGATGAATCTACCTTAAAATTTGTGTTTCATGAATCCCTTACATCCCCTTCCGATGAGGTAGCACCGAATTATTAGGCCTCCTCGGAGTATGCATCCCAAAGAAGTAGTGTTGAGCTATCATACCTCTTCGAGACATACATCTCTCTCAATGAGGTAACGCCAAGTTATTAGGCCTCGTCGAAGTACATATCCCAAGGAGATAGTGTCGAGCTATTATGCTTCTTTGGAACATACATTTCTTTCACAAGGAGGTGGCACTATGCCAACACTCCTCCTCAAACTCCTATCATTCAAAAAGGGTATTACGCCCTCATTCTCTACCTCACAGTACCTGGGTACCCATACAATCACATGCCTAATCTTAACTACAAAGCATTGTAAATAACATAATAAGCATTGGCCTCATTATGCCAATCACCTTAAGCCTTGGCTACCGCATGCCGAGCACGACATACTAAGCTTTGGCTACCTCATGCCAAGCAACTTAAGCCTCAGCCATCGAACGTTGAGCACGACATACCAAGCCTTGGTTACATCAGACAAGCGCCTTAAGCCTCAGCTACCGCACTCCGAGCATGACATACTAAGCCTTGGCTACTTCATGCTAGGTACTTCAAGCCTCGGCCATCGAATGTCGAGCGCAATACATCAAGCCTTAGCTACATCATCGCAAGCACCTCAAGTCTCGGCCACTACACAACGCCACAAGCCTCAGCCATCACATGCCGAACATAACATGCCAAGCGCAATTACCCATCGAATCAAGCATTCTATAAACTACTTCCTCAACCAAATAACTGCACTCAAGGAAGTGGGGGCATATAATGTAGGTGAAATTCCTCATCCAATGATATTATGACACGTGGCAACGTCCAAGGGCAAAAAGATAATTTCATAACTCAGACAGATCAAAAGGTTACACCTAGCAAAAAGCATTATGGTAATTTCACACCAATGTCTTAATACGACTATAATACTCCAGCTTATGGATAAAATATTATCCAACTTATGGATAATCCAATGGGAATTTCATCCCTATCATTATTTTCAGTGACCAATCACTGCTCCGAAACACTATACAAGGGAACTCTCACTATCAAAAGTTATATTCAACTCTTACTCTACAACATTTCTAGCTCTCCTTTCACTCAAAAGTTTTATTCTAACTTAGGCATCGGAAAGTCCCCCGGAAGCACAACCCTTCTGACCATTCGATGACTTTTAATATTTCTTCTTGTTTCGTATGTGTAAGTACAACATTCCGACTCTTCGACTACTTGACAGATTTTCGACATCAACAATCTTTTTATAGATATGACAACAGATTGCCCTATCATTACCAAAAAACCCTATACCGGAATCCTATCCAAACCCGATAATTTTTTAATTCCTAAAAGCCAAACCTGAAACCAGTGGACATCTGCTTGCTTATATCAAACCCAAAGTAGAACAAGCCTCATTCGGCATTCTATTTTTTGTCCGGTTAACTTTACATCTGTCTTGTCTCTTTAGAATATGTATACCCAACCGGGATAACAAAAGAGACATGGAGAAATTCAATAAACTTAACAATTGGGTATAAAAGCGCACCTTTCTGAACCCAATACCCTTATATATATATATAAAAAATAAACCCAATACCCTGATAGATCCTTGCATGCCAGTTTGATTATATGTCAAGAAAAACCAAAGAATTGTGAATTTTATTATTCTTAGTTTGAAAAAAAGGCAAATACACAAGAAGCCGTAATAGACCATGAACAAACCCGAACGCCAACTTACAGATAAGATCAGACACCCCACCCAAATAACAACTCAATATCATAAAATGACACTGAAACATTATATACTAATTCAGACTAGAAGTGCCACCCAGTCAGCCATGATGTCCCATGAAACAACATAATCAAAGAAATTCACAAAGAGATCACCCTCTTGTTGCTGAGCAGACTTGAATTGACACACTGATCAAACTTAAGATGAACTTCTGATCAAGCTGCAAGTACTACTATCACAATGAGAAGTACAATCCCAAAAATCACCAAGAGCAAGCAGGTCTGCACAAAAATGTACAGAAGTTAAGAACCTCCGCCAGTAATAGCTTTGATACAAGACAATTGAATTAGACCCCATATCAATAAGAACAACCACCACCACCACCCAAAAAAAAAGAAAAAAGAAAAAGTTAGTTGAGGCAATGCCTGCAATCATGAATGCCCATAAATTAGTTATCAAAAAAAAAAAAAATGAATGCCCATAAATTACCAGAGATGAATTTGATCTTTGTGTCTTCGAGGCTTTCACAAGCTGGGACTTCCCCTGAGCTGTTGCAGCCTGGGAATTTTCAATGTGGGAACCAATATCATCTGCAACATGGGCACAGTTGGTACATGAAAACATGACCCAGACCAACAGAAATGAGTTCCCTATAAAGATGACTCACCAATCATAGCTCCTTGCTCATGGACTAGAACAGCAAGATCTTTAAAGATCTCGTTCACCTCACCAATTTGCTGCTGGATTTCCTGTATTCCCTGTTCTCTTTCCTCAATGACAGCCTCATTGAATGCAATCTCATTGTCCAATAGCAAGACCTCCTGTCTGCAGAAAAAAAAACGTACTTAAAAGTTAAGAGCGCTGCAAATAAAATGAAATACTTGCAGGATATGAAAGTCCAGCCCTCTAACAAGCCATTTAATATGATTTCCATAATCAAAATTTTCAACTCGAGCCCTAGAGTATCATCCAGGTCAGGCAGAACCATTTACCAACCATGCGTTAGAACCTTATAATAGGTTTATCACTTTAGACCCTTGTCACAATTCTTGACCAATTGATAAAATACAATAAGCACACATAAAAATTTAAGAACTGAAAAGAATACATGTAAATGTGTGTGTATGCACGCATGTGCATGCGATCACTGGTTCAGAACCTAAACAAAAAGCTATGAACTACCTAAAATAAAGAGCAATAGAAAGATTGATGTCATGGAAAGTTTGTACAGACCATAACAGAACACTGCCACATGAATGTGGTTATAACTTGCGCAAAATCTGTAAGCATAACTGACCTTCTAGATTCCACGAGAACAGCACGCTGTTCTGAAGTCTTATCTGAACTTACATCTAGTTCACTGGCTGTGTAGCTGTATAAACAATGAACAAACCCATAAAAATGAGGAATATACGTGAAACCTAGAGTAGAATAAGAAAGTATAACACTAGACAACCATCAAATGATGTGAACTCGCAGTTGCATAAAAATTGTTAGATTATCTCACAAAATTTCCCAACCAGATGAATACAATCAACTCATTTTTGCATATCAATGTGTTGTGTGCAAAAAGGGATAAAATGAATTCTCAGCACAAGTATACAATCGTCAAGGCCTCTCGCAATGCATACCTGGAAGGAAGAACTGCCTGGGGAACAAAAGGAGTGTATGCGGTTTCCCTTTCAGCTGCAAGCCGCTGAGCTTTCTGAAACTCTTTCAAAACTGCTTGAAAATCTTTTGCAAGTTTGGCATCTGCAATCTTCTTGCTTGGCTGCAATTAACAAGAATTTTTTTTTTTAAGTAGTAATTGGACCATTTCTCAATTTCTGTGTGTCATCCTCGCTCGGGGCCATGCTAACCCTCTTTGTATCCTTCCAATTTTATTGGATGTCCTCGAGGGGACAATACAGTCATTTTTAACCATGCTACCACTTCTTATACTTGCACTTAAAAAGAATCATTAAAGGT
This sequence comes from Bretschneidera sinensis, assembly GCA_023935145.1. Taxonomy (NCBI): domain Eukaryota; kingdom Viridiplantae; phylum Streptophyta; class Magnoliopsida; order Brassicales; family Akaniaceae; genus Bretschneidera; species Bretschneidera sinensis. The sequence continues at coordinate 48,258,864 of CM043703.1, read as the reverse complement.
CTCCATAGTATCATTTCATAATAGAGAAGAAACAAAGAAAGAGAAGAAATCAACACCTAAAGGCACAGTCCTATGAGTATTTCATTCAAGCTGAGACTAGTGGTAAGTTGGATTAAATTTCAGTACCTTTTTAGGTATGGTTTTCATACACAATCAGTAACATTTAAGAATGGTCTCAGGTTTTTTGTGTTAAGAAAATCGTTATCCGACACTTTACAACTGACAAGCAATCAGGTGCAAAATAATTCTGAAAGTATTGACCAAGCAAAACTTCATTCCATAACTACAATGATTCTGCACATAAATATTGATAACAGAATCATATTTAATTGTGGATAACACAAGTTTTCCATTGATTATAATGCATATCAATATGGAGTTTAATCAACAGAACATGGAAATATTATAACACAGGTATAAAGAGAGATACATATGTGTCTGTGTACGTGAGAGTGCCAGAGAGATTTGTACTATATAATTAACCAGTGATTCTGAGAAGCAAACTTACACTAACTTCAGCATGATGATCTGTCTCACTAACTTGTTTAAGTTTAGCTGAAGTATCTTTCACCAATTGCCCAATATGCAGCCTTGTTTTGTGCCTGTCAAGTAACAAAGTCAGTGCGAGAGCCACTCAACGATGAAAGTTCATCATCATGCATATTGTTGTAGCTCTTTCAAAAGAAAGGGGAGAGAGAAAGAGAGAGGGGAAGCTAGTCACATGAAATATACAGCCTACAAGTATTTTCTGAATCCATAACAGATCTGTGAAAGCTATCACTAACAATCACACACCAATCTTCTTTCTGTGGATAAAATTTGTTTGTAGATTTAATTGCATAAATTTGAAGCTTAGCTTTCAAGATTATGATAGCCCTTAACATTCGCTTGTGCCATCCATAACAAAGAGACCTAGCTATCATAGACGGATCCAAAACCCTCACTTTCGGGGGCCAAAAAGTTGTCATGAAATTAAAAAATTCATCAAACTATATTTGAAATAAAACTGCAAAACAAAAATAGAAAATTAAATCACATATACCAGCTTACATGAACTACATAAAGTTAACTAATGCATTATCTAAGTCGTGCTCGACGATCTTTTATCTAACCGGTTAGTTTAGTTTGCTATTTGATATTATATCTTTCAATGCCTACTACTGTCACGTGCCAAGAACCCTAATTGTCTATAGAAAAAATATTATTCCTATATATGTCATATTTATATCAAAATATTATAAGAGAACCCTAACATAAAATTATCTAAAACCAAACTAACCCATCATTTGAATAAAGAAGCCACAATGTTACTTAATCAATATACAAAACAATTCAACAATTTAAAATGAGTATAAATTTTTTATCATTACGAGATTGTTTGTTCACCTTATGAGTTACACTTGAACAACCTCAATGTATGTTGCTTAATCATCATATTTTTGAAGAGATGTTATAAAGAGAACAAATAGACAAGAAAGCACCACCAAGTCTAAAACTACTGACATCATCGTAAAGCACACTAGCCTCTGATGGGGATTAAAAATAACTGCAACAGCCAGACAACTTTTTAAATAAACATTGAGATTTCAATTAACAGTCAGGTTCACAAGTTTGATTGTCATTACAGACAAGAGAAAACCACTCTACTGACCCCTGTTAGAGGCATTTTAATACAATTTAAATCTCCAGCTATGTTGTCAAGTTCAATCAAAATTATTCAAAAAAATGTTATGTGAATTCCTAATCAAAATTCCAAAAAGATGTTTCTCTGCCACAATGGAGGTTATCTTTAGACATGGCCATTGAGATTCTAAGTACTTGTGAAAATCCATCCCTTTTTACAAGAATGCAATGTAACTAATAAGGAGAAGGAGAAGGAATGACTTCTAAGATCCTACCACATGTATTTCTCTGTTCAATTTGTTTCTCCTCAAGGGGTAAAGTTGCTACCATCAAGAGAGGTTGGTTCCCTCTTAATGGGTATCCAAGGTCAAAAGACTAACCAAGTAAATGAGGACCTCAAATTTGAGACTTCAATTGAATTCAAAATCAGACTGTGTTCCTATTAACATGAGCATAGCTTGAGCAACCTTCCCCATAAGCTCATCATCAAGTCTTCCTCAAACTATATGAATTTCAAGGAAACACAAGCTTTATACAAATAGAACGATAATCTTTCTAAAATACAAAACTAGATATTGGCATAGGAAATTAGTCAAAAATCTAAGCTTTAATCAAGCATGAGCCAAAAGCAACCAAATTTGGAGCGCCTCTGTAATTTTCTCATGTAGACAAAATGAGTGGATTTGACTGCTAGAATCATGTTTCATCTAAGAATGAAATATCACTGCAAGTGGTTAAATCCAAGTTCGCACGATATTGGTTCCAAGATGAAAAGTTAGTCACTTGTAAGTTGTAGGGGAAATGGTTATTGCGACCTTTATTATCTAAAATTTAAGAACTTCAGGTGGACTGAACAGCTTAAATAAGTATGTTTCCCTAACAACAAGCATTCTCAATCATCAGCTTAAGAAATATGCACCAATTCTACATGCTTTTCAGTCATAAAATGGAGACTGGTATATAGAAATGAACCACTTAATTAGACAATTAATATCAATTAGTTTTAAGTTAAAAATGCATATGCCGCCCTTGCAAGAGAACTCCAAAACCAGAAAGAACTAATATATCATTATCTGAAAGACAGAACTCCTGGCTTATGTGTAATAATCACCAATAATTTCTACTATTCCACATTTCACAAATTCCAATCCTAATTTCACATAGCCTTGTACCATTTGGTTCCCAGTTTCTAAGCACATTTTCCTTCTTTTTGCAAGCAACTATTTCCATAATTTTTTCTTTGGTTCAAAAAAGAAAACAGTACTCCCAAATTGCTAGGCAATCGGTACAAAATTATCAAATTACACATTACAGCAAATAAGAAAAGAAAAATCTTGCATCAAAAGCAATAAAAGACACCAAAAACCAAAAAAAATTCAAACAAATTAAACCACGATTCCCATAATTAAACCGAACTAATAATATACATAGAAAGAACTCCAAAAGATTTGACAACTCAATGAAAGAAATGATTGAAAAAATGTAAAGGACTAGACTCACAGCTTCTCGCGAAGCTCAGGCGTGTCCTTGGGTGTCCCAAGGGTATTGACAAGTCGCTGGAAGGTGGAAACGGCAGTGTTAATCTGGAAAATGCCGGAGGCGACTGCTTGCGTGGCATCCTGCTTGCCGTTGATCAAATCGCGCCTCGAAGCCAACGACCTCCCAGCCTCCAGATCTTGAAAGCTCATTTTCAATTTCCTTTATCTTTCTGCACGCTCTTAATCTCCTAACTTTCTCGAAAAAATTAAATTTTCCGGAGAAAGGAATGGAAAATCGGGTGTTTGGATACGGAGATCGAGGGATCACCGATCAGAATTGTGGGGGGGGGGGTGTTCAATTTGGGTAGAATATTGGAAGCTAAGAACAAGGCGAGAATGGAGGAGAGAGAGAGACAGAGACTTGTATAGATTGACGGTTTAGGGAGACAAAGGAATTGATAATTGCGTTGAGAGAGGAAGGAACAATGATGGTTTACAGAGGGGGTTAATTTGGTTTTTTCGCGCGGAGTGATGTGTGTATTTACTTTTTGCTTATTGTGCTTGTGCTGGCATGGTGATGTGGACCTAGGGGACACGTGGGTGGTAAAGATACGTAAGAAGAGCGGTGAACGGTGATTGTGCCATGTTGCAGTCCTTAGTTTTTTTATTAATTTAAAAATAAAATGGAGATGGTTAAAATATGAAAGTCATGGTGCGTTATGAGTTGTGAATCTCAAAGAAAAGAAAAGAAAACTTGAGAGAAAACTGAAAAATAGTTTTTAATTGGTAAAAATGAAAAATTTATGTTTACTCAAAAACTGTTTTATTTAAGAAAACAACTAAATTGGTTAATTCAACTATGGTCCAAATGCTTCGAGTGAGATTGATTTTTATGCAATCATTAGAGAATGAATTGGATCAAATATGATTTTAAAACAACAACTAGGTTACTTGTTTTCCAATTTGAAACAACTTTTTTTTCTTTTTTTTTTATAATTGATATGGCTAAAAATACTCAATCAATAAGGAGATGACACGTGGACCGTTGCAAGGTTAAGCCAATAGGTCGAGACATAGAGGATCTAGGCCCAAACCAAGTTAGGACTCCTGGTCGCCAACCACCCTAATACATAGACGGCTCCTAATCCAGCCAGCAAGGCGAAGCCCAAGCGGACGGCTCCCAGCCACCTAGCTGGGCCTCCTAGGCATCATTACCCAACCAAGTTGGGACTTCGGGTCACCAACCGCCTTTATACTTAAATGGTTCCCGATCAAGCCAGTAAGGCGAAGCCCAAGTGAACGGCCTCCGACCACCTAACTAGGCCTCCTAGGCATCATTACCCAACCAAGTTAGGGCGTCATATCTCCACCGCCCTGTGCAATATACCACCTCAAAAGCCCTATAAAGTGACTCAGGTACGCATTCCAAATGATCCAACTTTTCTGAACCTAAAAAGGGAACGCTCGTCTCCTATATACATTTTATCTCACTTTGACTAAAGCTTCAGAGCATCCTGGGAGGCACCCCCTCCGGCGACCCCCTAGCCTACTGTTGTGAGTTTTAAATTACTCGCAAGTGCACGAGTCGTTTGCAATATAGTGTTGTGCAAGTGCGAGGTCGAATCCACAGGGAATTGCGTTGTGAAGATATAAATTTATCTAAACTAATCTTATCTTAACCTAGTTCCGAGTTTTGTATTATATGTTGCAAAATAAATAAAAGCTAAACTAAATTGATTTTAAAAACTAATAAAAAGACTAAGGTTTCTGAATCCACCCCGCCAAAGTTAAGCATATATCTCAATATTCTAAAGATAGCCTATCAAAAAAATCCATGAATCCAACTTAAGACAAAAAAACAAAGAATATCCCAATTAAACCAAAAGCATCCAATATATCCGCTCTTAACAAATCACAAAGGAAATTCAATTTAATCGAAAACAATTCAATGTGTCCATCAGATGAAACACAAGGAATATCCAACAGAACAATTTAAACTCAATTAATCACAAGATTAACTCAAATAATTGACAGAACATTTATACTAAAAAAATGTCAGATTTGTATAAGCAAATCTGAACTACTATGCCAAACAACGGCGAGGCTTCATCTTCAACCTTAGCTGAAGATTCTAGCCACTCATAACTATGAAACTACAATTCATAATAAAAGTGCTAAACATTAAACTAAAACAACTAAATAAAAAGAAATAAATAACTTTACATGGGAGAAATTCCACTCACTGATGGGTGGCGCTTCCCCTCGTGGTAGCAAAGCCTTTGGGATCCACCAGAATGCTAGCAGACGTCCACCGGTTAACACCAAAGTGGCCCAGGAATTGTACCAAATGGCACAAAGAATTGCACACTGAATGATGAGGCCAGATGGTGTTTATATAGGGGGAGTCCCGGAGTACAAAGGGTTACAAATTCGATGTGGGATGATGAGTCTTAAATATTGCATATTTTAGACCCTTAACTTACATTTGTTATGCTCTTAGTTAGTAGTATTTTACTTTATTTTACGTTTTTCTTGTGTTTTGTGTGTTTTTACAGCTTTGTGGAGAAAATGAAGCATTTCAGGAGATTTGAAGCTTCTGGAGACATTGCGATCGATCGCACGAGATATGCGATCAAGCGCACCTGCCTATGATCGAGCGCAAGGTCATCAATCCCACATCGAAATATTTGCAGTGCATCGCACCAGACACGCGATCGAGTGCATCTGCGATCGATCGCAACATACTGCGATCGAGCGCACTCGGGCTAGTATCCCACATTGTTTTTGCAAGCCACATTAGTCCGGGTCTCCCCCTATATAAACACCATCTGACCTCATCATTCAGTGTACAATTCCTGAGCCACTTTGGTGTTTACTGGTGGACTTCTGCCAGCATTTTGGTGGATCCCGAAGGCATTGCTACCACGAGGGGAAGCGCCGCCCGTCAGCGAGTGGAATTTCTCCCATGTAAAGTTGTTTATTTATTTCTTTATATTCAGTTGTTTTAGTTTAAATGTTTAGCACTTGTTATTATAGTTTTATAGTTATGAGTGGCTAGACTCTTCAGCTAAGGTTGAAGATGAAGCCCCGCCGTTGTTTGGCGTAGTAGTTCAGATTTGCTTGTACAAATCTGACAATTTTTAGTATAAATGTTCTGTCAATTATTTGAGTTAATCTTATAATTGATTGAGTTTAAATTGTCTGTTGGATTTTCTTTGTGTTTCATCTGATGGATACATTGAATGCTTTTCGATTAAATTGGATTCTCTTTGTGATTTGTTAAGAGCGGATACATCGGGTGCTTTTTGTTTAGTTGGGATATTCTTTGTTTTTTGTCTTATAGTTGGATTCATTGAATGTTTTGATAGGCTATATTTTTAGAACATGTATGCTTAACTTCGGTGGGGTGAATTCGGAAACCTTAGTGCTTTTTATTAGATTTTAAATCAATTTAGTTTAGTTTATATTTCTTTTGCAATATCATTCACAATTCGGAACTAGGTTAAGATAAAGTTAGTTTAGATTAAAAATATATTTTCACAATGCAATTCCCTGTGGATTCGACCTCGCACTTGCACAACACTATACTGCAAACGACTCGTGCGCTTGCGAGTAATTTAAAACTCACAACAAGTTTTTGGCGCTGTTGTCGGGGAATTGTTTGGTTTGTGAAAATTTTTTGTCTGAATTGATTTTATTTTTCTACTAGTTAATTTAAAAAAAAAATTAATTAATTTAAAAAAAAATGTGGATGAATCCAGCACCGGTTTCACAGTCTTTAGAGGACGCCCTCAAGGATTTCATTAAAACGACCGGCCTGTCCCTCAATGCTGCCAACACTTTCAATGTTGAAAGCTGTTCCATCTGTGCTAGTCCCATGCATCTAGCATAGAATTGCCCATCAATGCCGGCTTGTGCCGAGTATCCTATGGAACAAATGAATGCTTTCAATGACTGTTGTTGGCAATCAAATGGATCTTGCTCCGAAACATACAATCCAGGGTGGTGGGACCACTCTAATTTTTCATGGGAGCAGAACCAACCAATGAATCAGGGAGGATCCCCTTACCATGCTCACAATCAATACACTCCCGAATTTCCTCCACCAATTCCAAATTATGGTCACTCAGCTTATCCAGCACCATCACCCGCTTACCAAGCTCCCATTCAAGCGCCAGTGTCGGTTTCACAGTCATTGGAGGACGCTCTCAATGATTTCATGAAAGCGACTAGCCAATCTATGAGTAAAGTGATGAGTGCAACAATAGAAAACACCCAAGCGATTGCCACACTAGAGAGTCAAATTGATCAAATCGCAAGTTACGTGGGTGAAGGAGAGGAAAGAACGTTCCCCATTCAAACTGATCCTAACCCAAAGGAACAGTTTGCGGTGGGAAATTCTTCAACTCCAATGCATTGGCAGGAACAAGTGCAAGCAACTGTCCCATACTTGTCTGGGAGACAAGTGGACAATCAAGTGGAAGAGAACCCTGCTATCCACCAAGGGCAAGAGAGTGGCAACAACGAGAAGAGAGATGCTGAGCCATCTACAGCCACTCGTATTATTAAGGATCTCTCTAGGTTGTTTTTACCTAAAGCGCCTTACCCTGAGAGACTACAAGTGCCCAAGAAATAAGGGAAGTCTGAGGACATTATGGAGGCATGCTTTGCTCAGTTTGAAGAGGATTTGGATTTAGATAAGTTACTTGAGCAAGCAAATACTATCGTGGAGTCTGCTCCTCGGGAGAGTAGTAGGACAGAGGAGACTATGGATGAATCCCGTATTGAGGATCCCTTGGAGGCATGATTTGCTCACTTTGGAGAGGACTTGGGCTTAGATAAGTTACTTGATGAAGTAAATGTCATTTTGGAGTCTGATCCTAGAGAAAGCAATAAGACGGAGGAGACCGCCGCACCTGACACCCCTAAGAAGGAACTTAAGCCTTTACCAGATAATCTTAAGTATAAGTTCCCAGGTCCAGCAGATTCTTTGCCTATAATCATAGCTTTAGATTTGGGTGATGCTCCAGAGGAGAAATTATTGGACATCTTAAGAGAGCATAAGGAAGCTATAGGCTGGACTATTGAGGATGTCAAGGGAATCAACCCCTCGTTGGTAATACACATGATACAGTTAGAGGAGAATGCCAAGCCATCGAGGGAGCTACAAAGAAGGCTCAACCCTGCTATGCAAGAGGTTGTGAGGGCAAAAGATATTAAGCTGTTAGAGGCAGGGATCATTTATCCCATCTCTGATAGCAAGTGGGTGAGCCTAATTCAAGTCGTGCCCAAACATGCTGAATTTACGGTAGTAAATAAAGACGTCAAGATGGAGAAAGTGTCTAGACTACCGTAAATTGAATGCTACCACTAGGCCTGATCATTTTCCATTTCCATTTATTGATCAGATGGTGGAGCGCTTAGTTGGGCCTGTTTACTAATGTTGGGTCTGGCTGAAGACGTTAAACTTAGCGCTCATGGGAGGCACCCCACAGCTTATCTTTTCTTTTGTTTATTTATTATTTCGCATTTTTATGATTAATGTTTGTTTCCAGTATTTTTTTTTCCAGTTTTTATTTTTCAGGGACAAAGCATACTTCAGTTCAAGTTTGGGGGTATGCTATGAGCCATACCAGTCCAGATAGTTCTCCATATCTCAGGTCAGCTCTTTCCATATTAGTCACACATTGGGGTCAATGTGTAATTTAAGTTTGGGGGTATGGGAGACACATCACACACTTTGTCCTAATTTGTTGTATTTTCGTCATAGAGATAAATGCATGCTCATGTTATCGTGAAATTTTAGTTGATCTAAACATTTTTTGTGATGTGATATCATTGGTGAGCTTAACATTTTGAACACATGATCTGGTGATAAATTTTTAAAATTTAGTTACTTACTTTAGGCATTTTGAGAATTCACATGTTTGATCTAATCTAACACGAGCACATTAGCACAAATTATGTGAGGTATGACATGTTATTTTAATGTGTATTTTTCCTTATCTTAACTGAAACTGGATGACTTGTTGGATGAACTCTTAGGCATAGGAAAATAAAAAAAAAATTATTATCAATAAACTTTTCGTTGAGTAACTGGACCTCTTGCCTCAGTAAGCAGTGAGTGTTCACGTCAAAAGGTGGAATTTTGCTTGGTAATATTAAGGTCGGTTTAATTTCGTAGCCTTTTTGACTCGAGTTAGTAAGTCCTTAGGGGTGTCTTTACACCTAATGCCCTAAAACCACCTGGTTTGGGAGTCATTGACTTAACACTCGCTACATGGGTCAATTAGAAAGCTTAAGGGAACTAAATATAGCCGTGCCTTATTAAAAAAAAATGAAAAAAAAAGAATAAAATAAAAACTATGCCTTTTCGTTCATTTTTGATGGGAAATTCGGTGAATCTTGAGACATGGAGACCTTACACATTAGAGTTACTTGGAAGCTTCATTTTTATGTACTAATTCACCTTACACTGATTCAAGCTTTTGATGCCTTATCCTGCCTTTTGTAAGTAATTAGATTTTAACATTTCTATTCATTACAAAGATGGGTTCATTTTTTTAAGCTTGCTTATGAATGAATATCATGGTGATGTGTGCTCCTTAAATTTTTGGATACCATGAGTGATGACTTTATCTTTATGTTCTTTGTTTTTCATTGAGTCTTTTATTTTGTTTTGCTAAGGGACTAGCAAAATATAAGTTTGGGGGTATTTGATGAGTCTTAAATATTGCATATTTTAGACCCTTAACTTACATTTGTTATGCTCTTAGTTAGTAGTATTTTACTTTATTTTACGTTTTTCTTGTGTTTTGTGTGTTTTTACAGCTTTGTGGAGAAAATGAAGCATTTCAGGAGATTTGAAGCTTCTGGAGACATTGCGATCGATCGCACGAGATATGCGATCGAGTGCACCTGCCTATGATCGAGCACAAGGTCATCAATCCCACATCGAAATATTTGCAGTGCATCGCACCAGCGCGATCGAGCGCACCTGCGATCGAGCGCACCAGACACGCGATCGAGCGCATCTGCGATCGATCGCAACATACTGCGATCGAGCGCACTCGGGCCAGTATCCCACATCGTTTTTGCAAGCCACATTAGTCCAGGTCTCCCCCTATATAAACACCATCTGACCTCATCATTCAGTGTACAATTCCTGAGCCACTTTGGTGTTTACCGGTGGACTTCTGCCAGCATTTTGGTGGATCCCGAAGGCATTGCTACCACGAGGGGAAGCGCCGCCCGTCAGCGAGTGGAATTTCTCCCATGTAAAGTTGTTTATTTATTTCTTTATATTCAGTTGTTTTAGTTTAAATGTTTAGCACTTTTATTATAGTTTTATAGTTATGAGTGGCTAGACTCTTCAGCTAAAGTTGAAGATGAAGCCCCGCCGTTGTTTGGCGTAGTAGTTCAGATTTGCTTGTACAAATCTGACAATTTTTAGTATAAATGTTCTGTCAATTATTTGAGTTAATCTTATAATTGATTGAGTTTAAATTGTCTGTTGGATTTTCTTTGTGTTTCATCTGATGGATACATTGAATGCTTTTCGATTAAATTAGATTCCCTTTGTGATTTGTTAAGAGCGGATACATCGGGTGCTTTTGGTTTAGTTGGGATATTCTTTGTTTTTTATCTTATAGTTAGATTCATTGAATGTTTTGATAGGCTATATTTTTAGAACATGTATGCTTAACTTCGGTGGGGTGAATTCGGAAACCTTAGTGCTTTTTATTAGATTTTAAATCAATTTAGTTTAGTTTATATTTCTTTTGCAATATCATTCACAATTCGGAACTAGGTTAAGATAAAGTTAGTTTAGATTAAAAATATATTCTCACAATGCAATTCTCTATGGATTCGACCTCGCACTTGCACAACGCTATACTGCAAACGACTCGTGAGCTTGCGAGTAATTTAAAACTCACAACATGGGATACTGCCCGGGTGCGCTCGATAGTAGTATGGTGCGATTGATCGCATGTGCGCTCGATCGTATGTCTTGTGCGCACGATCCCATGTGCGCTCGATCACGTGTCTGGTGCGCTCGATCACGTGTCTGGTGCACTGTACTGCAAACATTTCGATGTGGGATATTTTCCATGCGCTCAATCGCAGCACGGTGCGATCGATCGCATTTGCTCTTGAAGCTTGACATCTCCCAAAATGCTTCATTTTCACCACAAGCCTATAAAAACACAGAAAACACATAAAATAAAGTGAAATAATACAAATTAAGAGCCTAACAAACATAAATTAAAGGGCTTAAATATGCAATATTTTAGACTCATCACCTACCTTTCTTTCCCTGTGCAGATACATCCGAGGCCCGACCTCCAACTCAGCAAAACACATTTTTGGCATCAACAGATTGGTGCCGTTCGTGGGAAACCACCATCTCTCGCTGGACAGTAACAATGAAGAAGCTTAAAGAACTCATTTGTTGCTATGCCACCTAAAACTCCTGCCAGGGACATAGGTAAAGGTGCGATGAGGTCCAGGTCAGGTTCCTCGACCGAATCCGAGGCGCATCCCAATATAACTACTCTCCAAACGCAGTTCGTAGAACTCTCACGGCTAGTGGCTAACCTAGCTGTCGAAATCTGCGGAGGAGCTCGACAGCCATCACCAGCACCCTCTCGGTCGGACCCCAGTCAAACCGGTTCGGCCAGCCGTAGAATCTCTGTCGATGGCTATTCCGCGGCTTAATCTTCCCAGGAGCAGTGAAGGTCTCGGCAAGCGGATAGAGGATATAGAAGGATGGATCACAGAAGCATTGAAAGGCCATAGCCGCACTGTTATGGACGAGCTCGATGTGCAAAATCCTCCTTTCGCCCAGGAGGTCCTAGAGGCCCCCCTCCTGCCAAACTTCCGAATGCCTCAGATTAAGCCTTATGACGAATCTACTAACCCCCTAGATCACTCCAGTACTACAAAACTGTAATGATGCTCCATAGGCACTCCGATCCTGTGATGTGCCAAACTTTTCCCCTTATGCTCGAAAAGACGGCCGGGACATAGTATTCTCGTTTGAAACCAGGAGGTATCTATACATTTAAGGAGCTGAGTTATGCATTTGCCTTGCATTTCCTCAGTAGCAAAGGACCAAAGAAAACCTTGGAGTCCCTATTCAACATAGTCTAGTTGAGAGGGGAGGAGTTCCGGGCCTACATCTCGAGGTTCAATTTCGTCGCTTGGGAGATCCCTGACCTTGATCCTAGTGTCCAGATGTTAGCTTTCAAAAACAGGCTAAGATCTGGGATTTTCAGTTCGACACTTACAAGCGCCCGCCTATTGACATTAGTGAAATCTTGGCCCGAGATGAGAAGTATATGCTGGCGGAAGATGACCAGGCATTCCAAAAAGAGTGAGAAGGAGACACAGAAAGGAGAAAAAAGGGTCCCGTTAGCCTGAGCCGCGAGTCTATTAAGCGGCCATTCCGTGAAGATAGACCTCGGGCCCTTAGGCCTTTCGAAGGTAGACCTCGGGCCCCTAGACCATTCGAGAGCAGACCTAGGGCCCCTAGGCCCTTCGGAGACTTCACCCCACTCAATACGTCTAGGATCGACATCCTGATGCAAATCCATGACAATGCAATCTTATAATAGCCCCCGAGACCATTGAACCTCAACCAGGACCGAGGCATATAGTGTAGGTTCCATAGGAACCACGGTCACGACACAGAAAATTTTCAGGTGCTAAAGAACCAGATCTAGGCCCTCATCAACAGAGGGCAGCTAAAAGAGTTTATCGGGCCTCGAATGAAGAAATTCATTGAGCGATTCCGAAGAAGTCCTGAGTGCTCGTTCAAGCAAAATAGGGCCGCATAACCTAATAAGAAGAGTCCTGGGTTGAGCCATAGGGAGCCTAGCCAGAAAAAGCTTGAGGCCACCACGACAAGAGTCATCAAAACCATCTACGAGGGGCCCGTAGTTGGGGGCGCGTCCGGGAACGATGGAAAGTCTTATTCCAGGTTAGTTGCTTCTGTCTTCGGACCCTACAAGCGACAGAATGCGGGCATGACCATTTCCTTTTCGGACGAGGACTTGGAAAGAGTCCAGACCCCGCATGATGACATTGTAGTTATCTCCCTTCTAGTGGCTAATCATGAGGCCAGACAAGTCCTGATCGACAACGGGAGCTCGACCGATATCATATTCTATGATACTTTCCAACAGATGCAGCTGGGAGACTCCCAGATAGAGCTGGTTTTCACCCCACTCAATAGTTTCTCGGGAGGTCCGGTGTTTGCATAGGGCAACATAACCCTCCCGATAACAGCAAGAGTAACTCCGCGGATGACCACCATATAGATTGCCTTCCTGATCGTTCGACAACTCTCATCCCACAATATGATACTCGGTCGGCCCACTCTTAACAAGCTCCGAGCAATTGTCTCCACGTACCACCTGAATTCAGAGAAGACCAGCTGATCTCTAGGTCCTATTATCTCAATGCGGTGAGAGAAGGCAAAAAGGTAGAGGTCCTCTCACTCGAGTTGGATGACCTTAGAGATAAAGGAAGTAAACTGTGGAGGCAGCTAGTAGAAGAATTAATTGTTGTACCCCTCGACAATGATAGCTCTCGAACCATCCAAATTGGCAAGAATTAGCCCAGAAGTCATAGTGCACTGACTGAGTGTAGACCTGAACTACAAGTCGATCATTCAGAGAAAAAGGTCATTCGCTCCCGAGAGGCAGGCCACCGTCCGAGCAGAGGTCGACAAGTTACTCTCGATCAAATTTATCCGAGAGGCCAATTACCCGGACTAGGTGTCCAATGTGGTGATGGTAAAAAAGGCAAGTGGCAAGTGATGGATCTGTATCTACTTCTCAGACCTGAACAAGGCCTGTCCGAATGATAGTTTTCCTTTGCCAATGATCGATCAGCTCGTCGATGCAACGCCGAGGCATGAGTTGTTGACCTTCATGGATGCATACTCGAGGTATAACCAGATCCTCGTGTACCGACCAGACCAAGAGAAAACCGCCTTCGTCACTGAGCGGGGGCACTATTGTTACAAAGTCATGCCTTTCGGCTTAAAGAATGCTGGGGCAACTTACCAAAGGCTGGTGAATAAAATTTTCCAGGAACAAATAGGTCGGAATATGGAAGTTTATATTGATAACATGTTGGTCAAAAGTGTCGGGGCCAAGGACCACGAAGCCAACTTGAAAGAAGCCTTTGAAGTCCTCCGGCGTCACCAGATAAAATTGAATCCCACTAAGTGTGACTTTGAAGTCACTGGGGGAAAGTTCTTTGGATTCATGGTAACTCATAGAGGTATAAAGGCAAACCCTGAGAAGATAGAAGTCGTCCTCAGCATGAGCCCGCCTTGGACCGTGAGAGAAGTCCAGCGACTCACCGGGAGGATAGCCGCTTTGAGCCGATTCATGTCAAAATTTGCGGAGAAGTGCCTCCCCTTTTTTAAAGCCATCAGGAAGGCCAAAGACTTTCTTTGGTCAGAAGATTTCCAGGAACTGTTCAGAGAACTGAAAAAATATTTGGGTACGCCTCCTACTCATAAAACCCATTGCCGGTGAAGAGCTCTTCTTATACCTCTCAGCCGGACATGAAGTAGTGGCCTCCGTCCTGATTCTGGAAGAGGCAAGCACACAAAAACCTGTGTACTATGTAAGCAAGGTCCTCCATGATGCGAAGACATGGTACCTTATTGTGGAGAAAATGGCGTATACCTATTTTATCTCGGCCCACAAGCTTTGGCCATACTTCCAGGCCCACACAATCACCCTCCTCATCGACCAACCCTTTCGGTATGTGCTCCACAAACCGGATGTCTCCGACAGAATGGTGAAATGGTTAATAGAACTCGACGAGTTTGACATTCACTACCGACCCTGGGCTGCCATTAAAGCCTAAGCCTTAGCCAACTTCGTCATGGAAACCACTCTACCAAGGCCAGTGGATCCACCTCAAGCTCTTGACGAGACATGCCTGTTCCCTCAGTGGACCCTCCATGTTGACGGATCCTCCACCGACGCCGAGAGTGGCGTCGGGCTCATCTTGGTTGACCTAGACAGTTTCATCCTCAAGTATGCCCTAAGGTTTGAATTCAAGGCCTCAAACAACGAGGCTGACTATGAAGCTTTACTAGCTGGGATGAAGCTGGCTAGGGTATTATCCGTAGAAGTCCTTGAGGTGTACAGTGACTCAAAATTGGTGGTCAACCAGGTAAATGGAGAGTTTGAGGCCCAAGGAGAGAAAATTTCCCGCTATTTAGAAAAGGCTAAAAAGCTCGTCGCAAAGTTCAAAATGTTTTGGATCAGCCAGATCCCTCGAGCCGCAAACTCGAAAGCTGATTCTTTGGCCCGACTCGCCTCCTCCCACTAGCCCGAATTCATACTGACGGTCTACCTCGAGAAACTAGCCATGCCCAACATCGATGAAACCACAGTGCTGCCCATAGCTAGCAAAGAGACTTGGATGAATCCTATCCTCGAGTAATTACGAGATGGCCGTCTCCTAGGCAAAAGAAACGAAGCCAGGAAAATCATTTCCTGAGCAGCTTGGTACGTGATCTTGGGCGACCAATTGTATAAAAGGAGCCTTACCATGCCCTACTTAAAGTACCTTGACCCAATCAAAGCCAATTATGCCATTCGAGAGGTCTATGAAGGGATCTACAGGAACCACCTTAGGGGCCGGGCTCTTTCATTCAAAATTCTTCGCCAAGGTTACTACTGGCCCATGACGAGAGAAGAAGCAATGGAGTTGGTGAAAAGTGCAAAAGTTGCCAACAGTATGCCATCGTCCCGCACAGACCGACAAGCCTCCTGACTCTGGTCACTAGTCTACTTCCCTTTGCCATATAGGGAATGGACCTCCTCGGACCTTTCACCGGAGCAGCTGGCCAGTGAAAGTACCTCATAGTAGCGATAGACTATTTTACAAAATGGGTAGAAGCTGAACCACTGGCCAGTATCACTGACCATTAAGCCTAAGGCTTCGTTTGGAAGTTAATAGTATGCCGGTTCGATGTACCCCTAGTGTTGGTAATGAACAACGGCAAGCAGTTCGATAGTGCTCGGTTTAAAACATTCTGTGATGAGTTGCATATCAAGCATCGCTTCTAGTGCTCGGTTTAAAACATTCTGCGATGAGTTGCATATCAAGCATCGCTTCTTCTCGGTTGGATATCCGCAAGCCAATGGGCAAGCCGAGGTAACTAATCGAACCCTTTTGCATGGCATCAAAAGGAGATTAGACGAAATGGACAAGTAATGGACAAACCACTTGCCCAACATACTCTGGGTGTATCGAACCACGGCTCAAGCACCCACGGGGGAAACCCCTTTCTTCATGACTTATGGGTCAGAGGCCGTGATTCCCTTAGAAATCAGAGTGCCCTCCCTCCGAATACGAAACTTCGAAGAAAAAAGCAATGACGAAGCTCTCTGTATGAACACCGACCTCCTTGACGAAGCCCAAGACAAAGCTCAAATCTGACTAGCGGCCTATCAGCAGCGGATTGCTAGGTATTATAACTCTCGAGTGCAAGGAAGGCACTTTCAGCTTCATGACCTCGCCCTACAAAAGAACGAAGTATCTCGACCTCGAGAAATGAGAAAGTTGATCCCTAACTGGGAGGGCCCGTATCATATC
Organism: Bretschneidera sinensis; assembly: GCA_023935145.1. Classification (NCBI taxonomy): domain Eukaryota; kingdom Viridiplantae; phylum Streptophyta; class Magnoliopsida; order Brassicales; family Akaniaceae; genus Bretschneidera; species Bretschneidera sinensis. Next base: position 48,242,131 of record CM043703.1, on the reverse strand, counting down.
AAAAAGGTGTGCCGCTCTGAAACTTTCGAACTTGAGGAGTTAAGTGGAAAACATATTCCCCGAACTTGGAACGCCGAGTACTTTTGACGTTTCTACCAATAAACTCGGCTCCGACCCTTAAAGTTTCGAGAAGAAGTTTTTCTATAATGACAAGTGTAAAAGCAAGAAACTATTATAAAGGAAACAAAGTTGGAAGAAATGAAATTTTTATTAACTTTTCAAGAAAAGTTACAAAATGCTAACGGCCTTGAAATACAAAGAGAAAAAAATCCATAGCCTAGGGCAGGAGTAGCCTCAGCCTCGGTCTCCTCCTTGATGGTGGGCTACCCTGTGCTTGAGCACGGGCCTTAGCCTTAGCCCTGGCTTGGTTGGCCGTGTCCAGCAAAGCCTATAGCTGGTGAGTGGCCTCCATCTTCTCCTCTAGTTGACGCTGGGTTTGGCCAAGCAGCTCGGCCATCTCCATGCATCGATGAAAGGTCGTGCCTATGAGGACACCCATCTAGGATCAGGTAAAAAGTGTTAGTCAATAGAACAGAAATGTAAAAGGAGAAAGAAATAAAAATTATTAACGAAAAAAAGTTTGATCTAGGATACAACAGACTCTACTGCCGCGTAGAAAGACTTAGTAGTCTTTCTACCTAGCTCTATAGCATCCCGAGGAGGAGTCCCCATAGTCAGATGCTCCCGCGCCACTCGAGGGTGCACGAAGACGGAATCATCGATCCTCAAAGCCTAGTTGGGCCTGAAGACCGCCTCCCCGGAGGTAGCACCTTGGGTGGCACCAGGAGCGATTGAGGGCCCCATGGCAACAAAAGCCACTGGGGCAGCACAAGAGACTAAAGTTGCCACAGGCTGAGAGGGATGTCTTAAAGGACTCTCCAAGTCGATTGGGGTAGGAGAGGGGCCTCGAGGCCTCTTCCTGGCCCCCGATCCTGAGGCCTGCTGCCTCTAGGCCCAGGCAGCTTTCCTCTTCTTTAGGGTCAGCTTCTTTGCTTGCTCTCTGGCAAGAGCCATGGCCTCTATCTCTGTTAAAAAACAACCAAGGAGAAACATAAGTACAAATTCCAGGTAAAGGAAAACACAAGTAAAAGAAAAATAAAGATAAAGTAAATACTCAGACTTTTACCACTCTCGAGCGAGGACTCAAGACATAAAGGGCAAAGACCACGCTTGGCCAGTTCTTCATTGCTATAGAGGACTTCAACGTCTAGTGGCGAGGTCACCATGGCATCCACGGTCTCTTGCTCATAAGGGAGGAGCCTACCTTCTTACATTTCCTGGTCTGGTCCATACTCTAGAAGCGAGGAAGGGTGAAGTCCTCGGCTGATCGGATGAAGAAAAAATTCTTTTTCCACCTCTTGATTGACGAGGTATCCTCTTCAGCAGTCTTCTCTTCGACTGAGTACGAAAGATCACCCATCCGGTCTGACCATGCCTACTAATCAGAAAGTGGGCCTTGAAGATATCTATGGTCATTGGCTTACCCACTTCCGAGCAGACACAGATAAAGGTCATGATCAGTCGTACCGAGTTCGGTACTAGCTGGCACAGTGTAATATCAAAATACGGAAGAACAGTATAAAAGAACGGGTGAAGGGGGAACCGTAGCCCGGCCTTCATGTGGTGTTCATACACACACATCTCATAAGGAGCTTGGCTCGGAAGAGCGTCACAAGCCCTTCCCCCCACCTTGGCCAGCAAGAGAGCATATTCGCCTGGGATGTGATACGTCTTTCGGATTATCTCCAGGTCATCCTTTTTCAATTGGCTGGGGACCTCATTGGTTGAATAATTCCACTTCTCCCTTTTCTCCCCAGCTGAGGCCTCCCTGATACCAGTCAAGGCCCCAATCGTCTCATCCCCGGAAGAAGAGTCCTCTTCATACTCCTCTACTGGGGGGACATATGGCACCATTACCAAAGGGCCCTCCCTCGGCACAGCTCTTTTAGGAGTCACTCTCCTCGAAGAGGACAAGGGCGACTCCACTTCCTCAATACTATCACTACTACTTTCATCTACACTACTCCTACTACTATCATTACTACTAGGCTGATCACAGTATGTATCAAACGAAGACATATTTAAAAAGAAAAAGGACGGACAAACTCACCAAAGTCTGAGAGATTCAGACTTGAACTTTCAACAGTCCAAACTCATCAAGAACACCCCTCCTCCACGACTCCAAACATCACGGCCACCAAAGCTTCAACACTGACCAAGCCTGAACTCCCACAAAAACTGAGTACCGAGCCCCCAACAGAGTGCAGGGCAAGGACCCCTATGAGCTGAAACATAGGTTCTAAAAGAATGAGGACGAAAACTCTCAAAATGGGAATGAGGACGAAGACTCTCAGGGATCAGGGAATGAGGATGAAGACTCTCAAGGATCAGGGGACGAGGATGAAGGCTCTCAATTTTTATCTCTTAACAAAGCTCACTTTGATCTGAAGTGAGAAAGAAAGGAAACATGAGCCTCCTTATATAGGGAAAAGAAGCACGCCTAGCAAGAAGCAATAAATAAAGGAGCAGGTGGAGAAGGTACTCTACAGAGTCCCCAAGGCCACTTTTACGTTCCCTTAGGGAACGTTTCGTTCCTCTAAACTCCAGTCATCTTCCCCATACGACTTCTCACTTTCCAAGAGTATCAGTTATTTAATGAACGCCGTCATTCCCTCGGAAACAGCCGCTAGTATTTAATGAACGACAGCACATAACACGTGTCACAAAGACACAGATACAGCTCCTCGTGTCCTCAGTCCAATAGCTCCAATGTCCAAGCATATTGATTGATCCACTTATGCTCGGACTCATGTCTTCAAGACTGAACATGTGGATTGCTCATCGTGTCCTCGACCTTATAGCTCCAAGGTCCGAGCAGATGGATTGCTCTACTTGTGCTCGGACTCATATCTCTAAGGTTAAACACGTGGATTGCTCCTCGTGTACTCGGCCCAATAGCTCTAAGGTTCGAGCAGATGGATTGCTCTACTTGTGCTCGGACTAATGTCTCCAAGGCCGAACATGTAGATTGCTCCTCGTGTCCTCGACCCAATAGCTCTAAGGTCTGAGTAGAAGGATTGCTCCACTTGTTCTCAGACTCATGTCTCCAAGGCCGAACACATGGATTACTTTTCGGGTCCTCGACCCAATAGCTCCAAGGTCCGAGCAGATGGATTGCTCCACTTGTGCTCGAACTCATGTCTCTAAGGCCAAACACGTGGATTACTCCTCGTATCCTCTGCCCAATAGCTCCAAGGTCCGAGCAGATGGATTGCTCCACTTGTGCTCAGACTCATGTCTCCAAGGCCGAACACGTGGATTACTTCTCATGTCCTCGGCCCAATAGCTCCAAGGTCAGAGCAGATAGATTGCTCCACTTGTGCTCGGACTCATATCTCTAAGGTTGAACACATGGATTGTTCCTCATGTCCTCAACCCAATAGCTCCAAGGTCTGAGCAGATAAATTGCTCCACTTGTGCTCGGACTCATGTATCTAAGGCCGAACACGTGGATTTCTCCTCGTGTCCTCGGCCCAATAGCTCCATGGTTTGAGCAGATGAATTGCTCCACTTGTGCTCGGACTCATTTCTCTAAGGTCGAACACGTGGATTGCTCCTCGTGTCCTCGGCCCAATAGGTCCAAGGTCCGAGCAGATGGATTGCTCCATTTGTGCTGGGAATCATATCTCCAAGGCCGAACACATGTATTGCTCCTCGTGTCCTTGACCCAAAAGCTTCAAATTCCGAGCAGATGGATAGCTCCACTTGTGCTAGGACTCATGTCTCTAAAGCCGAACACGTGGATTGCTCCTCGTGTCCTCAGCCCAATAGCTCCAAGGTCCGAGCAGATGGATTGCTCCACTTGTGCTCGGACTCATGTCTCCAAGGCCGAACACGTAGATTGCTCCTCGTGTGCTCGGCCCAATAGGTTCAAGGTCCGAGCAGATGGATTGCTCCACTTGTGCTCGGATTTATGTCTCCAAGGCCGAACACATGGATTGCTCCTCGTGTCCTCGGCCCAATAGCTTAAAAGTCCGAGTAGACGAATTGCTCCACTTGTGCTCGGACTCATGTCTCCAAGGCCGAACACGTGGATTGCTCCTCGTGTCCTCGGCCCAGTAGCTCCAAAGTCTGAGCAGATGGATTATTCCACTTATGCTCGGACTCATGTCTCCAAGGCCGAACACGTTGATTGCTCCTCGTGTCCTCGGCCCAATAGCTCCAAGGTCCGAGCAGATAGATTAATCCACTTGTGCTCGGACTCATGTCTCCAAGGCTGAACACGTGGATTGCTCCTCGTGTCCTTGGCCTAATAGCTCCAAGGTCCAAGCAGATAGATTGTTCCACTTGTGCACGGACTCATGTCTCCAATGCTGAACACGTGGATTGCTCCTTGTGTCCTCGGCCCAATAGTTCCAAGGTTCGAGCAGATGAATTACGCCACTTGTGCTCGGACTCATTTCTCCAAGGCTGAACACGTGGATTGCTTCTCGTGTCCTCGGCCCAGTAGATCCAAGGTCCAAGCAGATGAATTGCTCCACTTGTGCTCGGACTCATATCTCCAAGGTCGAACACATGCATTGCTCATCGCGTCCTCAGCCCAATAGCTTCAAATTCCGAGTAGATTGATAGCTCTGCTTATGCTCGGACTCATGTCTCTAAAGCCAAACACGTGGATTGCTCCTCGTGTCCTCGGCCTAATAGCTCCAAGGTCCGAGCAGATGGATTACTCCATTTGTGCTCGGACTCATTTCTCCAAGGTCGAACACATGGATTGCTCCTCGTGTCCTCGACCCAATAGCTCCAAGGTCCGAGTAGATGGATTGCTCCACTTGTGCTCGGACTCATGTCTCTAAAGCCGAACATGTGGATTGCTCCTCATGTCCTCGGCCCAATAGCTTCAAGGTCCGAGTAGATAGATTGCTCCACTTGTGCTCGGACTCATGTCTCCAAGGCCGAGCACATGGATTGCTCCTTGTGTCCTAGGCTCAGTAGCTCCAAGGTCCAAGCAGATGGATTGCTCCACTTGTGCTCAGACTCATGTTTCCAAGGCCGAACACGTGGATTACTCCTCGTGTCCTCGGCCTAATAGGTTCAAGGTCCGAGCAGATGGATTGCTCCACTTGTGCTCGGACTCATGTCTCCAAGGCCAAACACATGGATTGCTCCTCGTGTCATCAGCCCAATAGCTCCAAGGTCCGAGCAGATGGATTGCTCCACTTGTGCTCGAACTCATGTCTCCAAGACCGAACACGTGGATTGCTCCTCATGTCCTCGGTCCAATAGCTCCAAGGTCCAAGCAGATAGATTGCTCCACTTGTGCTCGGACTCATGTCTTCAAGGCCAAACATGTGGATTGCTCCTCGTGTCCTCGACCCAATAGCTCCAAGGTCCGAGCAGATTGATTGCTCCAGTTGTGCTCGGACTCATGTCTCCTAGGCCGAACATGTAAATTGCTCCTTGTGTCCTCGGCCCCATAACTCTAAGGTCTGAGCAGATGGATTGCTCCACGCGTGCTCGACTCGGTACCTCCAAAACCTAAGAAAGTCGACTATCCCTTATTCAAAAGGCAGAGCCCTACAAAACTTCCTTAAAGCACATAAATGTACTTTAAGAAGTGGGGGGCCTCTGATATGGCTAAAAATACGCAACCAATAAGGAGACGACACGTGGGCCATTGCAAGGGTAAGCCAATAGGTCGAGACACAAAGGATGTAGGCCCAAACTAAGTTGGGACTCCGGGTTGCCAACCACCCTAATACAGAGACGGCTCCTGTTCAGGCCAGCAAGGCGAAACCCAAGCGGACGGCTCTTGGCCACCTAGCTGGGCCTCCTAGGCATCATTACCCAACCAAGTTGGGGCGTCACATCACCACTGCCCTGGGCAATATACTGCCTCGGGCAATATACTGCCTTCAAAGCCCTATAAAGAGACTCAGGTGCGCATTCCAAACGATCCAACTTTTCTGAACCTAAAAAGGGAACACTCGTCTCCTACATACATTTTCTCTCACTCTGACTAAAGCTTCAGAGCATCCTCAGAGGCACCCCCTCCGGCGACCCCTTAGCCCACCTTTCTTTCCCAGTGCAGATACATCCGAGGCCCAGCCTCCAACTCAGCAAAACAGATTTTTGGCATCAACAATAATCATTCCAATGTGTAAACAAGGTACATAATACACAAGGGAAAGTTTCCATATGGAGTTCGGGAAATGGAAGTAGAGCAACCCAGATGCAAATTTGTGATTTGTCTTTTTATTGACTACTGGTGGTAGGTGTTCGCTTTCCTTGTCAATAGTGTTTATATTCGAAATCATTTGCTGCGGTGGAGTAATTCAAAGCTTATTTGTTAATCTGACATGAACTAATATTTGTGTTTTGTTCACGTGTGAGAACATTCATACAACATTGATAGAGACATCATTATCTCCCTTCTAACATAGTTTTTCTAGCAAAAAAGTAAAAATATTTTAATTAAAATAGTTAAATAACAATTTACTTTAGTCAGTACCGCTTATTTATATCATAGTTATCAAAACCGAATTGAACATCGATCTAGTCGAGAGAGTGGGTCAATGGTTTAATGATTTGGATCAAGTGATCAAACCGCATTAATAACTAAATTATAATTTTAGTTATTAATAAAAATATTTAATTTGTTAACTTAAAATTGCATTTTATTTTTTATGAAAATATTATATAATCATTTTTAATCATCGTAGTTAATTTGAATTGAAAGTTTTAAATTTGGTGATGGCTAACTCTCAATTATTTCTTTTAAATTAGATAACAATTTCTTATTTGAGTTAATTGTATTTTGATCCCTGAATTTAGGGATAGATAAAAATTCACATTTTAAATTTTAAATTGTTTTAGTCACCTCAAACTCTTTAAATAATATTTTTTATATTAATTTTGTTAAAGAGTTAACATAAATGGTACTTTTATAATTAATTATTTAATTGAATAAATAATATAATCAAAAGAAGCAAAAATTCAATAAACTTAACTTTTCTTCTCTCTCCCTTTTCCTATACGTTTTTTTTTCTTTTTTAAATCTCTTCGTTTTTCTTCTTTTTGTTTTCTTTTTTAATGTGCATTGTGATCGTGCCAGATCCCGACTAATTATCAAGGAAAAATTCCTCATGGATTTATCTTTCTAATCATTTGAAGAGGTTATAGTTTTTTGTGATATTCCATTAGTTTTGAGGATTACTTTACCATATAAAAAGAAAAGCAAGTAAAAAATGACAATGAGATAAAAAGTGTTATAAAACTATATAATAATTCTAAGGGTATTTAAGTAAAGTTTATGAAATGAATTGAATTCTTGTTAATTCCAAACATAAAATTCATTTTAATTCTACAATTTAAATAAGATTATACTACACTCCGTTTGGTTTAAATGAATTCTATAGTTTTTGTAGAATTCATTTAAATTTTATAGGTTGTTGTGTTTGGTTTATTAATAAAGTATGGAATTCATTTTCAAATTAATTGACAACATGTTTTGTTTGTTAATAAAGTGTGGAATTCATTTACAAATGAATTGATCACAAGTTTGGTTTGTTAATAAAAGTGTGGAATTTATTTTCAAATGAATTCTAGTAGAATTGAATTAGTTATGTACAAATTCTATCAAAATTGATAAAATTTGCAAATGAACTCTAGACATGAGTTTTTATAAAATTAGAAGGATAATTACCCTTCTCTTCTCCTTCTTCTCTCTCGCTTCCTCCTCTCTTCATCCTTTAACTTTGTCTTTCATGGTTGCTTGATCTATATTTAGTTAGAAACACCGAACTTTTGGTTTCTTTATTGTTTTAGAATAAAAAATTTAAAAAAACGAAAGAATAGGTTATAAAATTAAAATAAATATGTTACTATATTCAAATTGATGTACACTAAAGTAAAACTTACATTTTTTATAAAAAAAAAGGTTTAAATTAACATTTATTTTTCATATTTCATCCACACAAAAAAATCAGATTCCATTTTTGGATTATATATTCATCTTGTGAATTGAAAAAAGTATATAGTGTTTTTTGTTGAATAATATCAAGAAATTAAAATCTATATGTTAAATAAATTAAAACGTGATGTAATTAAGCGTATTGAGTAAAATTTAAAAAAATGAATTGAATTCTTAGTTGATCCCAAACGCAAAATTCATTTCAATTCTACAGACACCAAACGTGAAAATTCATTTGAGTTCATTTGCAAATCAATTTTAGTTTCAATTCATTTGAAAATGAAATGTAAATTCATTTACAAATGAATTCTAGTTTCATTTCATTCGAAAATGAATTGTGAATTCATTTACGAATGAATTCTAGTTTCAATTCATTTGAAAATGAACTTGAGTTCAAACCAAATGGATTGTGAAACATGAAAATTTATTTGAGTTCATTTGTAATTGAATTCTAGTTTCAGTTCATTTGAAAAATAAATCTAATTAATTTCCAAATGAATTCTAATTTCATTTCATTTGAAAATGAATTCAATTCTATACTTAAGGTCATACGAAACGGAGTGTTAATGAAATTGTTTTTGACTATGTTGTCGAACCTAGTCTGAATGAAGTGAATGAGCCTGCTGTGAATAAATCTATTGTGAATGAGATTACTAGGCCATTTAGATGAAAGACCTAATTTGAACGGTTACCAAACTTAAAGACCCAATAAGGAGGTTTTAAACTCTAAGGACCCAATAAAGACACGAAGCAAACTAAAAGGATTAAAAATTTAATTTGCTCTTTAAATTAATACACAAAATCTAGTATTTTGAGAGTTTATGTATTAATTATTCCATTTCATCTAATAAGATACAAAATATAAATAAATTATTTATTATGTATTTTCATATTAATAAAGAATAATAAAGTGCTAACATTTGGATTAATATTTACATACATATTCTATTTAATTAGGTAAAAGAAAAATAAATTAATTTGTTATGGATTACTTCATTTTGAATATAATAAATGGGTAAAGTACAAATTAATCATTGAGTTTTACTCATAATTACAACCCGCTCTTCTAATTCTAAAAGTGGATAATCAACTCTAAAATTTATTGAGTACATTTCAAATTAGTTCATTCTGTTGATTGCCACTAAGAACTTTGATTAGAAAAAAAAGCTATCAAAATAGCCAAAATACCTTTGTGTATTTAGCAATAATTGTTAATTCATAAGAATGCCACAAAAAATCATGTGACTAGCACACAATGATATAACATATATTAAAATAACTAATGAAAACAATTTTTTTCTTTAAATATGAACTCTAATGGTAATAGTTGGATTCAAAATGCTCAAAATTATGTATTTCTTTTGTTTTCCCTTGTTTTAATTTGTTTTTCAAATCTCAAAATATAGTAGAAATGACACATAATTAGAAATATTTGATTTAATTGGACCAAAATAGTGCAATATATATATATATATATATATATATATATATATATATATATATATATATATATATATATATATATATATATATATATATATATATATATATATAGCTTTCAACTTCTTTTGTCAACAACAAGTAGCCCTGTTCTATATTAACAAAATGGGAATCATATAAATGAAAAAACAATGCAAAAAATATCCTATAAACTCAAAAAAGAAAATTGAAGTTTCAATTTTTCATTTCCCTCTTTTACCTCCATTTTCCCATCAATCAAAACACATAAAACCACAAATCCCCTAAAAAAATTATTTTCCCAACAATGATCAATGGTTGCGCAACCACCATACCTTACCGCGACTGCACGATGATTGAGTGGTAACACTGCTTATCAACTTTCGTCCTTTTGTGTGTGTGTGTGTGAGAGAGAGAGAGAGAGAAATAGCACGAAGATAAAGGAGAAAAAGAAATCTATCAAAAAAGTGTGAGAAAGATAAGATGAGTTTATGTGCACATAGAGAGATACACGACTTGGAGAGAGGAAAGAGATATATAGAAGTATGGTGACAGGCTACATATGTGAATTTCAAATATATAGAAGGTTATTTTTAGCTTTTCATAAATTTTTGAAACTAAATGAGTGGATTATAATTATGATTAAAACTCAATGATTAATTTGTAATTTACTCGAAATAAATATATGTAAAAAACCTTTACAAACATGGAGAGATAGTAAAATATGTAAAACACTTACCTTTCAAACACAAAAGTCCCATATTCAAACCTTCTAACATACTTAATAATTAATTTTTAAGTAAAAAACATATCGGTATGACCTTTGGGTCACCAGTTTACTAGTCAAATTGATTAGGTCAATCGAATTTAATTAGTTCGATTACAAAATCGATCCGATTAAAGACTTAGATCGATCTGGAATCTGAGTCATTAGGTCACGAATCATATCGATCAATTCTGTTTGAGTTTGATAACTATGAATTATATCAACTTATTCCACTAAAAGATAATATAATCCAAACTTGAGCGAGGGACAAGGGAACCCACAATGCCTCAAGTATGGGCCACGAAAACACTTAAATATCTCGACCACGGTCAAGGCAACCTCAATACTTCAAGCCCAAGTCAAGAAAACCCCTAATGCTTTGAGCATGAGTCAAGGTAACCCTTAAATGCCTCAATAGCAAGTCAAGGCAACTCTCAATGTCTCATACAAAAACTAAGCTATTAAACCATAAAGGTTAAGATAAATATAAGAAGCCTCATAAAATAGCTAAGGTCTTAAAACATAAAGGTTAACGTAAACTTTAGATGCCTTGTGTAGTAATTTTGGACAATATACCTCATTTTTAAAATATACTAACTACCTTAACACATGCAAAAACCATTTCCAAAAAATTAAAAGGGTTTAAAGCTACAAAGGCACAAAAGAACTACTATAGTAGTACAAAGCTACCAAAAGTTAAAGGCCCATCCCAAATAAAACATGTACCAAAGTAAGAGAGGTGTACTACATAATCCAACAACCTCATAGAAAGCCCATAGATCTATCACCACAGGAAGCAGCTAAAAAACTAGTGTTGTCATGGACACAAGATTCTTGAGACCGAATTTGTAGAGAACCAAAAGCCAATATAGAGAAAAACTTGTAGTAGTCCACCAAGGCTTACAAAATTGCTAAAGTCGTGAGATAAGAACTAGCTCAAGTATATTGTCGCAGCTCATCTGATACTTTATTATGACTTATTATGGATCTCAAGCCACATCATTGCTAATAGGGTAAATATATGGGGTAGTAGTTTAGTTGGCAAAGAAAAAATAATATAGACTCCATGTAAGTGCCAAATGGACAGTTAATTGTGCATTAACCTAAAGCTAGTCTATGTGGTAAACTAGAGAAAATTCATGTCCTAAGCATACCAAATAAGAGAACAAAACGAAGATGTAAAACAACACCTGAATATGCACAAACTAAATATTGATAACTATAGTTTTCAGGTTCTGTTTATATTATTATGTATTCTTTTGTTTTAGTTTTAGATTTTCCCAATTTTTTACCCGTTGATTCCAAAAAGATGACGAAGGGTAGTTTTGTCTTCTTAACCTTCAACGGGGTGGAAGATGCATTAAAGAACTATAGATTTGGAGAAGATGAGAGTTTTGTAGTAACTTGGCTCCTATAATCATGTTTGTTCCACACTTGTGAACCTGCAAGGGAAGCCACCTAGAGTGTGGTGCTTCAGGGAGGACTCTATGATAATTAAGTAAGTGAGAGCATAGAAATAATGTAGGGGAAAGGTTTAAAGTGATACCGAGGTAAGAAAGTGAATGAAGGGAAGAGAACTGAAGTGGTTTTTTATGTTACTTTGGGTATTTTCTCTCTATCTAGTTTTTTTCTCGGGTCTCTCGTCTCATCTTTTTAGGTGTGCTTATCTATTTTGTTCTAAGGGCTAAAGCCTCTTTAAATAGTCATTAGAGATCATTTGCCTAGAGTTTTGAAATCAATTATAGTTGGGACGTGATTTCTTGAGTCTCGTGAGAAATGAACTTTGCTTGTAGGAAGTGATATCTGCTTGTGAGTTATTCTATTAAGGACGAAATATCCAAGCTTTAGAGTGGCGAGTACAGTCAGAATATGTTTGATCCCTATACTATCCGAGATGACTAATAATGATGATGCTCCACATGTCCAGTTATTACTAGACCAGATAACTTTAGTCACATCATATGCCCCTATTCCCTAAGAAGATATAGAGAGATTTCTAAAGGAGTAGAAGCCTTTTTTGCTACCCTTGTGGGATCGAAGTCATGGCTCTAGTTGGGAATCTTGGTTTTAGCTTTGAAAGGGATTACATAGTAAACATCTAAACTCATGTTTGACAAGAATTGTATGATTGAAGCCATAGTCTTCGTTGGCAGTTATGTGACCGAGGTCATAACTCTTTTTTTGGTCGAATAAAATTGTGAGACACGAAAACCGTAGTTTCTCTTATAGAGCAATTGTATAGCTGAAGCCTTGATTCTACTTTAGTAAAAGTTGGAGTGAAGCCTTAATTCCTCTTCTACTCAGTGGGACTATAGGGCATGGAAGTTGTATTGCCACTTTGGTGGGAATTATATAGCTGAAATCACAACTCCACTTTGGTAGGAATTGTATAGCACAAGCCTTAATTACCTTTTGAATATGTTCAGAACTGTGAGGCATGGAAGTTATAGTTCTTATTCTATATGAATTGTATAGTTGAGGCTAAGCTTAATTCCACTTCAGTGTGAGTGTAACTAAAGCCTTAATTCCTCTCTTACTCGAGTGAGACTGTGAGGCGTGGAAGTTGTATTTCCACTTCGACGAGAACTGTACAGCTGAAGTCACAACTCCACTTTGTTAGGAATTGTATGGCACAAGCCTTAACTAATTTTTTAATCTACTTGGAACTGTAAGGCGTGGAAGTCGTAGTTTCTCTTCCAGAGGAATTGTATACTTGGGGCCTAAATTCCACTTTAGTGGGAGTGTGACTGAAGCCTTAATTCCTCTCCTGCTCAAGTAGAATTGTGAGGCATGGAAGCTATAGTTTTATTTAAACGAGAATTGTATAGCAGAAGTCACAACTCCACTTTGGTAGGAATTGCATGACATAAGCCTTAATTTCTTTTTGAATTTGCTCAAAACTGCAAGGCTTGAAGCCGTAGTGCTTTTATGGAGAAATTGTATAACTCGGGCCTTAATTCCACTTCAATGTGAGTGTGTCTAAAGCCTTAATTCATCTCCTACTTGAGTGAGATTGTGAGGCATGGAAGTCGTAGTTCAACTTCGGTGAGAATCGTATAGCTAAAGTCACAACTCTACTTTGGTAGGAATTGTATGGCACAAGTCTTAATTCCTTCTTGAATATTCTTAGAAGTGTGAGGCATAAAAGCTTTAGTTCTTCTTTTGGAGGAATTGTATAGTTAAGGCCTTAATTCCACTTCAATAGAAGTGTGAATGAAGCCTTAATTTCTCTTCTGATTGAGCGGGACTATGAGGTGTGGAAGTTGTAGTTCCACTTCGATGGGAATTACATAGATGAAGTCACAACTCCACTTTGGTGGGAATTGTATAGCATAAACTTTAATTGCTTTTTAAACATGCTTATAACCGTGAGGCATAGAAGTCATAGTTCCTCTTCTAGAGGAATTGTATAGCTGAGGCCTTAATTACACTTTAATGGGGGGGGGGGGTGATTGAAGCCTTAATTCCTCTTCTACTTGAGTGGGACTGTGAGGCATTAAAGTCGTAGCTCTAGTTCGGCGAGAATTTTATAACTGAAGTCACAACTCCACTTTTGTAGAAATTGTATGGCATAAGCCTTAAGACATTTTTGTTAGGGGTCGCGTGACTGAAGTCGTGATTCCTGTTGATCGGGGTGAGACTATATGATGTGAGAGTTGTAATTCCACTTCGAAAGGAATTTTTAACTGTAGTCTACCCTTGCTGGATGTGAGTTGTATGAATTAAATCATAATCCCTATTGATCTGAGGTGGGACTGTATGGCATCGAAGCTGTAGTTCCACTTTAGAAAGAATTGTTGACTGCAGTTAACCCATGTTAGACGGGAGTTGTATGATTGGAGTTGTAATTCCTGTTATTCTGATGTGGGACTGCATGACATGGAGGTCGTAGTTCCACTTTTGAATGAATTGTTGATTGTAGTCAACCCCTGCTAGATGCGAGTTATATGACTAGAATCATAATCCCTGTTGATTCGAGGTGAGATTATATGACGTAAAAGTCATAGTTTCACTTTAGAATGAATTTTTAACTGTAGTCAACTCTTATTTGATCAAGGTAAGACTGTGTAGATGTGAAAGCATTAGTTCCAATATGGTTGGGCCTTGATTACGCCCAAAGTATAACACGATTATTGTAGTACAGCTTTGGGGTGTCGATTCCACAGGGAAACAAGTTAAGTACAAAGGAAAATGTGTGAACCTTAAAACGAACGATAAAAGTTAAACTCAAGATTTTTGAGCTTTGATGGTGAAATAATGTAAAGGAAAATTGCGTAAATGTAAATGAAATATAAATGAGAAATAACAAGGTTCCGGGAATCCCCCTTAAGTTTGTTCCCTATTTCCACTCTTGATTCAATTGATTTTATCTCGATTGCAAGTTTCAACTCCCAAACAAGCAATCAGAATATATTCAATCAAGCACATTTACAACTCTTATATAATTGCCACAAATTAATCATTGATTTCAGTTCATGCACACATTACCGATCTTAAAGATTATCAAGAAATGACAATATATCTTCAAAAGACAATATTGCAGTAATAGACAATCAATAAGATAAATCTACCGGAATCAATCACATCCAAGCAACCTCAATGGAGGAGAAGGATGCAATCACCGGATTAAGAGAGTCTAAAAGAAGAAGAATAAAAAGTACATCTATCATATGAACTCAAATCTTCTTACTTAATCAATGAATAATTCATAAACAATATTTAACAATAAATCCATACAACTGAATCAAGAACAGGAAATAAAGAACAAGAAATCCCTAAAGATTCATCCATTTCCCTTGTAAAATGATTAGTTGGCCATGGAAATCAAGGTGGAAGAACAATAAGGATGCTCTCCCCTTGATTTGGCCATGGAGTTCAAGGTGGATGAACAATATGGATGTTCTCCCCTTGATTTGCAACCAAAGAAAACTTAGAAATAAAATGGAAGAATGCTGGATTTGGATCCCTTGAATCCTCTCTTTTTTCTCTCTTCCTTGCTTTCTCTCTTCAATTCTCTCTTGAATTATTTGAATGCCCGGCTGCACACTCCTTAAGGAGGTATTTATAGATTACAAGTAGTAGCTAGGGGAATTTTGGTCTTGGAAAAATGGCACTTGCTCGCCCTAATCAGGTCAAGAGGCGAGTGGGCCGTGCTGTGCATCTGGGCTTGCTGTGCTGGCCTGAACTGTTTCCACTAAAACTGCCATAACTTTCTCTAGAAAAATTCTTTTTACGAACCGTAAAATTCTCCAGAAAATAGACTTCCGGATATTTCTAAGAATATATGGCTCATCTCCTGGTTCTTCCTACATCAATACAGTTTAATCTGAAAAGGTGATTGATCTGTACGAGAAATTCTGGCAATTTAGTGTCAGCTTGTATGCAGAAGTGCACACACTAGTGTGCCTACCCTTAACTTACTCCAAAGTGATGCATACACTTGTGTGCAGTCTTTTGACTCACTGTACTTTATTATTCCAATCTTGGTTTAGACGAAAATCATCTTTAAATCATGTTTGGACATATCTAAACCTTGAACAAATACCAACATCAACATGCAAGAACTTTTGGCGCTTTAAACATAGATTGCTTTATCATCTCTTTTGGACTCAAAGCACCTGAAAATGCATCGAAATAGATCAATGATCCAAAAAGGATACTTTAGAATTGTTAAGGCAAAAACGAATAATAAAACCCTAGATCAACCTTAGCATGCTAACAAATAAGCATTGTTTAGATGCATTTTATGGTTCTTATCACAACCCCCAACTAGCTTATTGCTAGTCCCTAACAATTCAAGTGAAAAACAAGAGATGAATTCTTTATTTAGAAATCAAAGCAAAATACAACAATTCTGGCGTTAACCAAGAGTGATTCAAAAATCTTTGTCTCAAAAATCATGCATAACATACAGCACATAGAATCATTAAACGTCACTCAAGTCCAAGAATAATCCAAATGTCAATCTTAGAATCATTATCGACTCTTAACATCCATCTTACCACAATACATTAGTCCGAACACCCGGATGATTTTATGCACAATGTAGCATGAATAGAAGTCTTGGCCTCTAAAAACACATTAAATTGCGTGACATCAATCACAAATCAAGCTCCATAAGCTCACTTTTCAAATCACTCTCCGCTATGTAGAAAAATCACACTACATCGGATCAATAGGTCTTTAATAAGCTTGCAACGTTAGGCTAGGTTAAAGGTCAAGAAAGAACGGGAAAGTTTAAACAAATAAAAGAACTAAGTCTCTTAATTTAAACACAACCACTTTAAGGACAAGATAACCTTACTTCAACACCCAACTCTTTCAACCATTTTTCGAGCGTTTCTCGCAATAAATCACCATTTTTTTTTTCTTTTCTTCTTTCTTTGCCATAATTCATTTTTTTTTCTTTTTTTTTTGGCATAAGACCATTCACCTTCTCTTTCATTCTTTTTTTTTCTTTTCCACAACCCCCAACTTATCTCTTTTACTGTACTTGGGTATGGTAGTAATATTTTCTCATATTTCCACCCTTACTCCTTTTAAGTGCTTCTCACAACATGTGTATAACTAAGTTCTTTTAAAAGAAAGGTAAGGACAAAATATTTTTAGGCTCATAAAGGTAAGTAAATGGTATATCGAAAGAAACAAGGCTCAATTTTTCTTTTCAAGAAAAAGGCTGAAATAGGTGACTAGCGATAAATATAACAATGGTAAGTTTAAAAAGGCTCAAACGGTCCAAAAATGGCCTACATCATATCCTAAGTAGTGTGCATTCTATGATTTTTGCCTTAAGTGATTATCAAATAAGTTCTAGAGCTTGTAGAGACCGCAAAAGTATTCACACAAAACAATCGCACATAAAACTTCTCCAAATGCTTTAGATTAATCTTGCAATCTTACCACAAACCAGAGTCTTAAACCAAAGAAAAATTGACACTTAATTTATTCTCAAAGCGAAGCAAGATTTAACTTCTTCTAAACGCTATATGCTATCTCAATTAGGCTCATATCATCGACATGTGAATAAACTCCAAGGCTAACAGAAAGCATGCTAAAAACAATCAAAAAGGTAAAATGACACCAAGCAGTTCAATGAAAAACATGAAAAATAGGAATATATTTCCTCCACCCCCAACTTAAAGCAGACATTCTCCTCAATGTGAAAGTAAAAGATAAGGATACTCTCTTTGTAGCAAAAAGTGCACAGAAGCTGAAAATTGTGCACCACCATTTGAACTGCTTCGTATATTTGTCCCTGAAAAAAAAATACAAAAGTAAAACTGGAAAACAACAAAATACTAAAAATAAACAAGAAGAAAAAAAAATTATGAAAAACAATAACAATAAAAATAAAAGGATATGCTATGGGGTGCCTCCCATGAGCGCTAAGTTTTACGTCTTCAGCCAGACACTCTTATTCCCTCCTAGACAAAGATGAGTTGAATGCACCAGCAAATGCTTTACTATTAAATTTGCTGCTTGTGTGCTTTGGAGAGACTTTAAAGATGTCATCAGTAACATCTGCAGATTTTGGCTCAATATATGCTCTTGTGAAGCCATGGGTGAGGGTATATACTTGGTGGTTCTCGTCCACATCCTCTGATTTGTTCGGTGTTGGGATGCGTAATGACTTACTACTAAGTGTCTTAATGGCATTCACCTCCTCTTTCTTCTGTTGCGTTTGGTGCTGACCGTAGGATGTGGATTGAGCTTGAGAAGGGAACTTACCTTGCTCAGTCACACTCAAGCAGCTCGTTAGCTTGGACACTTGGCTCTTTATTTCTTTATGTTCTTCAACAACCTGCATAATTAAAGATTCAAGCCTTTGATTAGTCTTACCCTGTGCCTCAATAAAAGCATGCAAAGTGTCTTCTAAAGGACTCCTAGAAGATACAGGTGCATGATATGGTTCATGATATGGTGCAGGGGGTTGTGCAAGTTGCTGGTTTTCAGACTTCCAGCTGAAATTGGGGTGATTTCGCTATCCCGGATTATATGTATTAGAGAAGGGTGCTGAAGGCTTCATGTCCATGCCTAAGGCATTACATTGTTCCTTATACATCCCTCTCATCTCAACAAATGTGGTGCACTCTTGGGCGAGATGGTCTACCCCGCCACACACAAAACATGGTTCAAAATATTTTGCATGATTTGACCACGTGTGTTGGCTTTAAGCTCTTAGTCTTAAATACCTCTAGTTCTCTAGTGAGCATCTCGACCTTGACCTTAACGTTATCCTCTTCCTTAAGATAGTAAATTCCACCACCATTCGGGTTCTCTATAGGTCGTGACCTATTTGTGCTCTCAGTAGCACTAGGTCCAGTCCAAGTGTGAGTTTTTTCAGCAAGCTCATTGAGGTACTCTATGGCCTCATCAGGATCTTTCTCCAAGAACCCACCATTACACATCATCTCTAAAAATTGACGTTCTCTATAGGTAAGACCCTCATAGAAATAGCTCACTAAACGCCAATTTTCATACCCATGGTGAGGGCACATACTCAATAACTCTTTAAATCTCTCCCAAGACTGATACAATGTCTCGCTGTCCTTTTGTGCAAAGGTGGAGATTTATCTTTTTAAAGCATTGGTCTTGTGTTGGGGAAAGTATTTATTAAAGAAAATTCGAGTCATCTTAGTCCACAACCCAATGGATCGTGGTCTTAGTGAGTATAGCCAACTCTTAGCTCTATCCTTCAAAGTGAAAGGAAAGAACTTAAGCCTAACAATGTCATCGGTTTCATCTTGACT
Organism: Bretschneidera sinensis; assembly: GCA_023935145.1. Classification (NCBI taxonomy): domain Eukaryota; kingdom Viridiplantae; phylum Streptophyta; class Magnoliopsida; order Brassicales; family Akaniaceae; genus Bretschneidera; species Bretschneidera sinensis. The sequence continues at coordinate 48,223,185 of CM043703.1, read as the reverse complement.
ATGAAAAGTCGCGACTACTTCCTCAAACTCTTTAATGTGCACATATGGGTTTTCATTATCCAAGCCATGAAAAGTAGGGAATAATTGAATCATCCCCGGTTTAAAATTTAGTTGGTGAGTATTGGCTGGAAACATGATGCATGATGGTGTGGCTGTGCGTGTAGGGTGGAGGTAATCCTGAAGTGTCCTAGCAACATTTTCATTAGGATTATCGGCCATATTAACAAAATCCTCTAAATTCTCTGATGGGGGTGCACTATGGTTTGATCTAGGTGAGGTTTCACCAATGGAGGTGGAAGGAGAGGGTAACTCTAATTCGGGTCCTCTAATGAATCTATCTCGCGAATCTCTCGGTCTAAGCATGCACCAATTAATTTAGAGGGGGAATAAATAAATAAAACAAAATAATAAACAAATAAATAAACAGAATAATAAACAAATAAATAAAACAAAATAATAAAAAAAAATAAAACAGAGTAATAAACAGATAAATAAAATAGAATAATAAACAGATAAATAAAAACAGAATAATAAAAGAAAATTAGAAAATCAAAACAAAAGTAAAGGAATGATATTACCGTATTTACAAACTGCTGAAAAGAAAAATATTTACAATTTTTTTTTTTTTTTACCGTCACACTCAAAGTTGACAAGTTTCCTTATACTTAAGCGCGTTTCCCCGGCAACAGCGCCAAAATTTGATTACGCCCAAAGTATAACACGGTTATTGTAGTACGGCTTTGGGGTGTCGATTCCACAGGGAAACAAGTTAAGTACAAAGGAAAATGTGTGAACCTTAAAACGAATGATAAAAGTTAAACTCAAGATTTTTGAGCTTTGATGGTGAAATAATGTAAAGGAAAATTGCGTAAATGTAAATGAAATATAAATGAGAAATAACAAGGTTCCGGGAATCCTCCTTAAGTTTGTTCCCTATTTCCACTCTTGATTCAATTGATTTTATCTCAATTGCAAGTTTCAACTCCCAAACAAGCAATCGGAATATATTCAATCAAGCACATTTACAACTCTTATATAATTGCTACAAATTAATTATTGATTTCGGTTCATGCACACATGACCGATCTTAAAGATTATCAAGAAACGACAATATATCTTTAAAAGACAATATCGCAGTAATGGACAATCAATAAGATAAATCTACTGAAATCAATCACATTTAAGCAACCTCAATGGAGGAGAAGGATGCACTCACGGGATTAAGAGAGTCTAAAAGAAGAAGAATAAAAAGTACATCTATCACATGAACTCAAATCTTCTTACTTAATCAATGAATAATTCATAAACAATATTTAACAATAAATCCATACAACTGAATCAAGAACAGGAAATAAAGAACAAGAAATCCCTAAAGATTCATCCCTTTCCCTTGTAAAATGATTAGTTGGCCATGGAAATCAAGGTGGAAGAACAATAAGGATGCTCTCCCCTTGATTTGGCCATGGAGTTCAAGGTGGATGAACAATATGGACGTTCTCCCCTTGATTTGCAACCAAAGAAAACTTAGAAATAAAATGGAAGAATGCTGGATTTGGATCCCTTGAATCCTCTCTTTTTTCTCTCTTCCTTGCTTTCTCTCTTCAATTCTCTCTTGAATTATTTGAATGCCCAGCTGCACACTCCTTAAGGAGGTATTTATAGATTACAAGTAGTAGCTAGGGGTATTTTGGTCTTGGAAAAATGGTACTTGCTTGCCCTAATCAGGTCAAGAGGCGAGTGGGCCGTGCTGTGCGTCTGGGCCTGCTGTGCATCTGGGCCTGCTGTGCTGGCCTGAACTATTTCCACTAAAACTGCCATAACTTTCTCTAGAAAAATTCTTTTTACGAACCATAAAATTCTCCAGAAAATAGACTTCCGGATCTTTCTAAGAATATATGGCTCATCTCCTGGTTCTTCCTACATCAATACAGTTTAATCTGAAAAGGTGATTGATCTGTACGAGAAATTCTGGCAATTTAGTGTCAGCTTGTATGCAGAAGTGCACACACTAGTGTGTCTACCCTTAACTTACTCCAAAGTGATGCACACACTTGTGTGCAGTCTTTTGACTCACTGTACTTTATTATTCCAATCTTGGTTTAGACGAAAATCATCTTTAAATCATGTTTGGACATATCTAAACCTTGAACAAATACCAACATCAACATGCAAGAACTTTTGGTGCTTTAAACATAGATTGCTTTATCATCTCTTTTGGACTCAAAGCACCTGAAAATGCATCGAAATAGATCAATGATCCAAAAAGGATACTTTAGAATTGTTAAGGCAAAAACGAATAATAAAACCCTAGATCAACCTTAGCATGCTAACAAATAAGCATTGTTTAGATGCATTTTATGGTTCTTATCACAACCCCCAACTAGCTTATTGCTAGTCCCTAGCAATTCAAGCGAAAAACAAGAGATGAATTCTTTATTTAGAAATCAAAGCAAAATACAACAATGCTGGCATTAACCAAGAGTGATTCAAAAATCTTTGTCTCAAAAATCATGCATAACATACAGCACATAGAATCATTAAACGTCACTCAAGTCCAAGAATAATCCAAATGTCAATCTTAGAATCGTTATCGACTCTTAACATCCATCTTACCACAATACATTAGTCCGAACACCCGGATGATTTTATGCACAATGTAGCATGAATAGAAGTCTTGGCCTCTAAAAACACATTAAATTGCGTGACATCAATCACAAATCAAGCTCCATAAGCTCACTTTTCAAATCACTCTCCGCTATGTAGAAAAATCACACTACATCGGATCAATAGGTCTTTAATAAGCTTGCAACGTTAGGCTAGGTTAAAGGTCAAGAAAGAACGGGAAAGTTTAAACAAATAAAAGAACTAAGTCTCTTAATTTAAACACAACCACTTTAAGCACTAGATAACCTTACTTCAACACCCAACTCTTTCAACCATTTTTCGAGCATTTCTCGCAATAAATCACCATTTTTTTTTCTTTTCTTCTTTCTTTGCCATAATTCATTTTTTTTTTATTTTTTTATTTTGGCATAAGACCATTCACCTTCTTTTTCATTCTTTTCTTTTCTTTTCCACAACCCCCAACTTATCTCTTTTAATGTACTTGGGTATGGTAGTAATATTTTCTCATATTTCCACCCTTATTCCTTTTAAGTGCTTCTCACAACATGTGTATAACTAAGTTCTTTTAAAAGAAAGGTAAGGACAAAATATTTTTAGGCTCATAAAGGTAAGTAAATGGTATATCGAAAGAAACAAGGCTCAATTTTTCTTTTCAAGAAAAAGGCTGAAATAGGTGACTAGCGATAAATATAACAATGGTAAGTTTAAAAGGCTCAAACTGTCCAAAAATGGCCTACATCATATCCTAAGTAGTGTGCATTCTATGATTTTTGCCTTAAGTGATTATCAAATAAGTTCTAGAGCTTGTAGAGACCGCAAAAGTATTCACACAAAACAATCGCACATAAAACTTCTCCAAATGCTTTAGACTAATCATGCAATCTTACCACAAACCAGAGTCTCAAACCAAAGAAAAATTGACACTTAATTTATTCTCAAAGCGAAGCAAGATTTAACTTCTTCTAAACGCTATATGCTATCTCAATTAGGCTCATATCATCGACATGTGAATAAACTCCAAGGCTAACAGAAAGCATGCTAAAAACAATCAAAAAGGTAAAATGACACCAAGCAGTTCAATGAAAAACATACAAAATAGGAATATATTTCCTCCACCCCCAACTTAAAGTAGACATTGTCCTCAATGTGAAAGTAAAAGATAAGGATACTCTCTTTGTAGCAAAAAGTGCACAGAAGCTGAAAATTGTGCACCACCATTTGAACTACTTCGTATATTTGTCCCTGAAAAAGAAGTACAAAAGTAAAACTGGAAAACAACAAAATAATAATAATAAACAAGAAGAAAAAAAATTATGAAAAACAATAACAATAAAAATAAAAGGATATGCTATGGGGTGCCTCCCATGAGCGCTAAGTTTTACCTCTTTAGCCAGACACTCTTATTCCCTCCTAGACAAAGATGAGTTGAATGCACCAGCAATTGCTTTACTATTAAATTTGCTGCTTGTGTGCTTTGGAGAGACTTTAAAGATGCCATCAGTAACATCTGCAGATTTTGGCTCAATATATGCTCTTGTGAAGCCATGGGTGAGGGTATATACTTGGTGGTTCTCGTCCACATCCTATGATATGTTCGGTGTTGGGATGCGTAATGACTTACCACTAAATGTCTCAATGGCATTCACCTCCTCTTTCTTCTGTTGCGTTTGGTGCTGACCGTAGGATGTGGATTGAGCTTGAGAAGGGAACTTACCTTGCTCAGTCACACTTAAGCAGCTCGTCAGCTTGGACACTTGGCTCTTTATTTCTTTATGTTCTTCAACAACCTGCATAATTAAAGATTCAAGCCTTTGATTAGTCTTACCTTGTGCCTCAATTAAAGCATGCAAAGTGTCTTCTAAAGGACTCCTAGAAGATACAGGTGCATGATATGGTGCAGGGGGTTGTGCAAGTTGCTGGTTTTCAGACTTCCAGCTGAAATTGGGGTGATTTCGCCATCCCGGATTATATGTATTAGAGAAGGATGCAGAAGCCTTCGTGTACATGCCTAAGGCATTACATTGTTCCTTATACATCCCTCTCATCTCAACAAATGTGGGGCACTCTTGGGCGAGATGGTCTACCCCGCCACACACAAAACATGGTTCAAAATATTTTGCATAGTTGACCACGTGTGTTGGCTTTAAGCTCTTAGTCTTAAATACCTCTAGTTCTCTAGTGAGCATCTCGACCTTGGCCTTAACATTATCCTCTTCCTTAAGATGGTAAATTCTACCACCATTCGAGTTCTCTATAGGTCGCGACCTATTTGTGCTCTCAGTAGCACTAGGTCCTGTCCAAGTGTGAGTTTTTTCAGCAAGCTCATTGAGGTACTCTATGGCCTCATCAGGATCTTTCTCCAAGAACCCACCATTACACATCATCTCTAAAAATTGACGTTCTCTATAGGTAAGACCCTCATAGAAATAGCTCACTAAACACCAATTTTCATACCCATGGTGAGGGCACATACTCAATAACTCTTTAATCTCTCCCAAGACGGATACAATGTCTCGCTCTCCTTTTGTGCAAAGGTGGAGATTTATCTTTTTAAAGCATTGGTCTTGTGTTGGGGAAAGTATTTATTAAAGAAAATTCGAGTCATCTCAGTCCACAACCCAATGGATCGTGGTCTTAGTGAGTATAGCCAACTCTTAGCTCTATCCTTCAAAGCGAAAGGAAAGAACTTAAGCCTAACAATGTCATCGGTTTCATATTGACTATGAAAAGTCGCGACTACTTCATCAAACTCTTTAATGTGCACATATAGGTTTTCATTATCCAAGCCATGAAAAGTAGGGAATAATTGAATCATCCCCGGTTTAAAATTTAGTTGGTGAGTATTGGCTGGAAACATGATGCATGATGGTGTGGCTGTGCGTGTAGGGTGGAGGTAATCCTGAAGTTTCCAAGCAACATTTTCATTAGGATTATCGGCCATATTAACAAAATCCTCTAAATTCTCTGATGGGGGTGCATTATGGTTTGATCTAGGTGAGGTTTCACCAATGGAGGTGGAAGGAGAGGGTAACTCTAATTTGGGTCCTCTAATGAATCTACCTCGCGAATCTCTCGGTCTAAGCATGCACCAATTAATTTAGAGGGGGAATAAATAAATAAAACAAAATAATAAACAAATAAATAAAACAGAATAATAAATAAATAAATAAAACAGGGTAACAAACAGATAAATAAAATAGAATAATAAACAGATAAATAAAAACAGAATAATAAACAGATAAATAAAACAGAATAATAATCAGATAAATAAAAACATAATAATAAAAGAAAATTAGAAAATCAAAACAAAAGTAAAGGAATGATATTACCGTATTTACAAACTGCTGAAAAGAAAAATATTTACAATTTTTTTTTTTTTTTTTTTACCGTCACACTCAAAGTTGACAAGTTTCCTTATACTTAAGTGCGTTTCCCCGGCAACTGCACCAAAATTTGATTACGCCCAAAGTATAACACGGTTATTGTAGTACGGCTTTGGGGTGTCGATTCCACAGGGAAACAAGTTAAGTACAAAGGAAAATGTGTGAACCTTAAAACGAACGATAAAAGTTAAACTCAAGATTTTTGAGCTTTGATGGTGAAATAATGTAAAGGAAAATTGCGTCAATGTAAATGAAATATAGATGAGAAATAACAAAGTTCCTGGAATCCTCCTTAAGTTTGTTCCCTATTTCCACTCTTGATTCAATTGATTTTATCTCAATTGCAAGTTTCAACTCCCAAACAAGCAATCGGAATATATTCAATCAAGCACATTTACAACTCTTATATAATTGCTACAAATTAATCATTGATTTCGGTTCATGCACACATGACCGATCTTAAAGATTATCAAAAAACGACAATATATCTTTAAAAGACAATATCGCAGTAATGGACAATCAATAAGATAAATCTACCGGAATCAATCACATCCAAGCAACCTCAATGGAGGAGAAGGATGCAATCACCGGATTAAGAGAGTCTAAAAGAAGAAGAATAAAAAGTACATCTATCACATGAACTCAAATCTTCTTACTTAATCAATGAATAATTCATAAACAATATTTAACAATAAATCCATACAACTGAATCAAGAACAGGAAATAAAGAACAAGAAATCCCTAAAGATTCATCCCTTTCCCTTGTAAAATGATTAGTTGGCCATGGAAATCAAGGTGGAAGAACAATAAGGATGCTCTCCCCTTGATTTGGCCATGGAGTTCAAGGTGGATGAACAATATGGATGTTCTCCCCTTGATTTGCAACCAAAGAAAACTTAGAAATAAAATGGAAGAATGCTGGATTTGGATCCCTTGAATCCTCTCTTTTTTCTCTCTTCCTTGCTTTCTCTCTTCAATTCTCTCTTGAATTATTTGAATGCCCGGCTGCACACTCCTTAAGGAGGTATTTATAGATTACAAGTAGTAGCTAGGGGTATTTTGGTCTTGAAAAAATGGCACTTGCTCACCCTAATCATGTCAAGAGGTGAGTGGGCCGTGCTGTGCGTCTGGGCCTGCTGTGCATCTGGGCCTGCTGTGCTGGCCTGAATTGTTTCCACTAAAACTGCCATAACTTTCTCTAGAAAAATTCTTTTTACGAACCGTAAAATTCTCTAGAAAATTGACTTCTGGATATTTCTAAGAATATATGGCTCATCTCCTGGTTCTTCCTACATCAATACAGTTTAATCTGAAAAGGTGATTGATCTGTACGAGAAATTCTGGCAATTTAGTGTCAGCTTGTATGCAGAAGTGCACACACTAGTGTGTCTACCCTTAACTTGCTCCAAAGTGATGCACACACTTGTGTGCAGTCTTTTGACTCACTGTACTTTATTATTCCAATCTTGGTTTAGACGAAAATCATCTTTAAATCATGTTTGGACATATCTAAACCTTGAACAAATACCAACATCAACATGCAAGAACTTTTAGCGCTTTAAACATAGATTGCTTTATCATCTCTTTTGGAGTCAAAGCACCTGAAAATGCATCGAAATAGATCAATGATCCAAAAAGGATACTTTAGAATTGTTAAGGCAAAAACGAATAATAAAACCCTAGATCAACCTTAGCATGCTAACAAATAAGCATTGTTTAGATGCATTTTATGGTTCTTATCAGGCCTCATTAGAGTCGCATGGTTGTATGGCCTTAACTTCATGTAGGTGAGGTTTTTGTAGTTGAGACTTGAATTATGGCGTTTGGGTTGTTGGGGCCCAATAGAATTGTATGGTTGAAGCTTTTAAAACCACACTCAAGAGGGAAGCAATTGGTTTTCCCAAAGCGCCTCTTGTGAGCTATCAAATTAATGATGAGTGAATGCTTCAACTGCCCGAAACACTTTTGATTATGCCTGTGTTAGTGGTTCATTAACCACGTATTGAGGTTAGTATTTCGTTCCTTATTTTTCCTTTACTTGCTTGCATTGGAATTTTCAAAGCACTGAGTCTTCAAACTTCTTCAGAGTTCTTTCGAGAGTCTTCTTCTTTCTTTAAGTTTCTAGGTTTTTCCTTCTTATTTTTGGGTAAGATTCATTTTTCTCTTCTCCTTCTATTTTTGAACCATGTCTACTTCTGGGTCAGGTAGATCTAGAAGAGTGTAGGTATAAGAATAGAGATGCCAACTTTGAGAATAGGGAGATCTAGTCTAGTGGGGAGCAACTTTCTTCTTAGAGGGTTATGGTTGCTTCCACCATTAGGAGCTTTCAGGCTGGGAGGATACCCAGCAAAATTTCAAAAAATAATCTTGACTTTATACCCACTAGGTTTTTTCTCCTTCCTCGGTGAAGAGTTAGTCACCCTAGACCCGAGGAGAGGGCACGCATCCCTTTGAGAGATGAAGAGTTGTACTCTCTTTGTTACTATCTTGATCATTTGAAGGTAGGTTTTAGATTCACTCTTGACCTTGATGTTAGAGAGATTGTAAATCATTATGAGGTTAACCTTACTCAGCTTTCCCTAAACACGATGAGGAGTATTGTGAGGTTTATACTAGCTTTGAGGAAGTATGCATAGTATAATAGAGGGGATGAAAACTCCAACGTGTAGATGTTCAGGTGGTTTTACACCATGAAAAATCATGCTAACAATGGGTAGTTTAACTTCTACCAATGACCATGTAGAATTCTTCGATTAAGTGCTGGAAGGAAAAGTGCTTTTTCGTGGAGGGACTAGAATCTCATTAGGTTTTACCATAGTAGAGCTCTAGAGATGTATCAGATCAGAGGGAGCCTTAAGCTTTGAGTGATGAAAAGTAAAGGGCAGTTGATAAAGTTTTAGAGGTTAGGCCTAGGATGTCTGACAAGGACCTTATTTAATGAGCAATTGCTGAGGACTTATTATCTTAGTCTTCATGACTCGAGGTACCCTGATGGTAGTAGAGAGTACTTTAGTTATTATTTTTTTTTTTCATTTCTTTACTTCTGACCTTGGTGCTTTTTATTTACAGTAGATGCCATATTGAATCCAACAGAAGTTACCCTGATGGCTCACAAGATGAAGAGGGCCAAGGTTGTGAATGCCACTTCGTTTAGCTCTATATGGAGAAAAATGTCTAGGATAAAGCGGTCTTTGGTCTAACAAACGAGCTAAGGCAGTCTAAAGCTGGGGAGACCATAGTGGAGCTGTCCAACGTATGAATAATCAAGGTACAATGATCCGAGGTGCCATGATAAGCGTTGAATGTCACACATTCAAGCCCCTTAATTTGCATATGTTAATCCTTTAACCTAGTTAAAAATTGATCTTTTGCAGTGTTTTACATGCTTTCAGGTTTCCCAAGAGGAGTGCACTAAAAATCATCATTTCTAGACTGTTAAAGATAAATTGAGCATTTTGCTAAGTCATGTTGTCACTAGCAAAGGGTGAAAATGAGCTTCACTAAATTGCCAGCATTGCTAGTACAGATCAGTCATTTTTTGGATTAAACTATATTGATTCATGAAGAACAAGGAGATGAACCATATATGCTTGGAAAGATACAGATGTCTATTTTCTGGAGAATTTTGTGGCTTATAAATATAATTTTTCTAGAGAAAGTTAAGACAGTTTTAGTAGAAAAATGTCAGGTTGTGTGTGATTTCAATGTGGCAGACGTTTAGGAGCTATTAAATTCCAACCTTTAAGGAAGTTGAGTGCCTAAATAAGTCTAAGAAAAATTAGAAAAACAAAAATAGGCATATGTTCAATTGCTAGGGTTTTGTTTAGGGTTCTATAAATACATGTTTAAGAGACCAAAAAGGGAAGAAGTTTTTTTTTCTATATTTTCTTCTACGGTGGCCGTCTTCACTCATGAGAGCTCTTATTCTCTAAGGATTATCACCACAGAGGAGTTATCTTTTACTTCTTTTATCTATTTTTTATGAGGATATTTTTCATTATAATTATGTGTAACTAAATATTTTAGTTAGGGTTCGATTGAAGCCCTAGTCATGTCTTGTTAAGGATTTCGATTTGCTTTGTTACAAATTATTTTTTTGTGATGCTTAATTGATTAATTCCTGGTTTTATTTAATTCTTCATATAGTTTATGTATGAGGCTTGATCGTCATATACATCTGTTGTATGGAGATTGTCATCTACGTAAATTTAGATGACCGAGTCTTGTGCCTACACTAAGTGATGAAGGAACCAATTATGGGTTCTTGGGATTAATTACATTAAAAACCAGAATAGATACCATGCTCAAGGTTTCGCGTGTTTGCTTATTTCCATTGTTTTATGCTTTTTTGAAGTGCAACTTAGTAGATACCATGCTAAATACTTTGAGAATTAAAAGAGTTAGAGTATACACCCATATCTAACTTGTTACTTAGGGAAATCAATAGCTTAAGGAGTAGATATCATGCCATTAGGTTGGTAAACATTAAGCATCTAAATCTAGTTTGTAGCATTGTGCAAGTCGTTTGCTTTAAAGAAGATGATTAATGGTGAATATCGAAGCCTTAACTGTAATACCCGTGTTTGTAAAGTAATGGTAAAGAAGTACTTTAATAAATATGACATAGAGTTAAAATAATATATAGATATTGTTAAATGCAAAAAATTTAAATTAAAAAAATAAAAAAAATTTGGGACATGGACGTCCCAGAAGACAGAAGAAGAAAAAAAAAACACGGACGTCCAGGAACATCTAGAAGAAAAACAAATAAAAAAGTTTTCTTAAAAAAATGGAAAACATGGCAGCACCTACTGCCAAATGTAATTGAAGGCCATGCATGTATTACATGTGGCCATAAATGTGGAGCAAATTGGGAGAAGGCATGCTGAGAATGCAACAGCCTTTTTCCATAATTTTTCTTATATATACGTATACCTATAAGTAAACATTTTTATACTTACCAAATTTCGTTTATTTTCCTTTAAATCACTCGTTTTCTTTAAACACTTTGGGACCCAAAGAAAGGTTGAAAGAGCAAAAAAAAATTTGGAAAATCACCTTCTTGCAGAATCCTAGGTTGTGATCTTTCCAAACACCCAAGTCTAGAATGACTTGTAATAAACAGCAAACAACAATCAGACAATCAAAGAAGGAACACAAGCAATTGTTATCGAGGTTCGGCAATGTGCCTACATCCCTGTGAGCTCCTCCGAGCTCTCTGCACTAAATCAATGGAGTTCTTACAATTACAGCAACACCTCTTCAAGAACCCTCTTATTCTTGAAGAATGAAAGAAGAGAAAAAGAAAGTGATAAGAACTAAGTGTTTCCCTGGAATTTTCCCTAAAAAAACTCCAATTACAATGCCCTTGAATCCCCAATCTATACTACTCTCTCTCTAAACAACCAGCCTCTCTTCAATGAGTCTCTCTTGTGTTTAGTGTCTTTGCACTCTAACACACCATGTGTTCTATTTCACACACATTCTTCACACGTCATTTTATTGCTGCTAGATGATCCTTTATATATTGCAACCACTTCTTGAACCAATCTTGAAGACAATCTCAACCCTTAGATCTTGAGGACCAATCAATCATAGCCCTTCAACAAGTCTAAGTGATCTTGTGCGTTTTAACCAAGTCCCACGTACCATCTCAAAGTACTGAAAAATTGGTGTCAGGTGTGCTTCGTGCTGAGGCTCAGAAGAGGTGCGGCTGGTCCGTGCCATGGTGCGCACCTGAAGGAGGACTTCCTCCACTTGCTGGAGGCCGTGGTGCACAACCTGTACCTGATGCTGAATTTTTCTCTCTTTCGTTTTTAGATAAATCCCAACAATCTCTACTTTTGTCTAAGCAACTAAAACAGAACCTATAGTGCAGAGAACTCAGGATTCAAACTCAACTTGAGTCACCATATCAACCGACTCCAATCCTAAGAAGTTCAAGGCAATGATTGAACTTGCTTAGAGGTAGAACTTTGGTGCCTAAATCTGTAGGATTTTCTTCTGTTGTGACTTTATCCACATGAATGCATCCTTCCGTAACATTTTCTCGAATGAAATGATACCGAACATCCATATGCTTAGTCCTCTCATGGAACACCGGGTTCCTACACAAGTGCAATGCACTTTGGCTATCTGAATACACCACCACGTGCTCTTTTAGGACCTTTAACTCTTCCAACAACCCTTTGCACCACATAGCCTCCTTAATGGCTTCCGTTGCCGCTATGTATTCAGCCTCGATTGTTGAGAGTGCTACCACCGGCTGCAACTGAGCCTTCACGTACCTCAGCAACCACTTCATCCCAAGCCAATGCTCTTTTTCGGGATTACTCATAAATCTGCTGAGAATACTAATTGCCTGAGAAATGTTAGGTCTAGTGTTTACCATCATGAACATGACTGATCCAACCGCACTAGAGTAAGGGAACTTTTCCATTTCCTTCTTCTCCTCATCCGTTCTAGGACATTGTTTGTTGGAGAACTTAAAATGACCAACAAGGGGAACCTTCACTGGTTTGCCATCTTCCATAGAAAACTTATACAACACCTTTTCTATGTAAGAAGATTGAGAAACCTTCAACCTGTTTCTCTCTCTTTCCCGGATCATTCTCATCCCAAAGATCTTTTATGTAAAGCCAAGATCTTTCCTCTCGAACTTCGAACTGAGTTGAAACTTCAACCTTTCTACCGTCTCCCTACTGTTACCAACCAACAGCATATCATTGACATAAATGAGGATAATCACCATTTCCTCCACCTTGTGTCTATGAGAAAGTTTCTGTAAAATTTATGCCTTCTCTTTACGTGAACCCCTTTCGTCACCAACCTAGCCTTGTACCGAACTTTATCCCCTGGAGGGTTCCCTTCTTTGATCTTGTAAATCCACTTACAATCCACAACTCTTTGTTTTCCTGGAATGTGCACCAATTCCCAAGAGTCGTTCTTCCTCAAAGAATCCATTTCCTCCTCCATAGCTAGCTTCCATCTTGATGAATCCTTACATCCCATGGCATCAATGTAAGTCTCTGGTTCACTTATCCCTCCTCATGTCCAAGGAGTTGCTGCATTCACAGCCGCAAAACCATATCTCAAAGGTAGTCTGACCAACCTTCTTTCCCAGTCCCTTGTGAGCTGATAGTCATTCTGACTTGCTGCATCATCCCCTTCTAGTCCAGCCTCCGCTTGAGTGTCCTGAGCTTTGCTTTCATCAATGGGCTCTACCTGGTCTGAACCCTCTTGCCTTCTTTGCTCTACCTGAATTAAATATTCCTTGATGTTATGCTCCACAAATACCGAACTGGTTTGCTCACTATCCCCTGCAGAGTTAGTTTTCTCCAAATAGGGAAATAAATGCTCATTAAAAATGACATCCCTACTTATTATGAGTTTAAATTCTTTTGGCTCTAAGGACCACAACCTATACCCCTTAGCCCCTTCCCCATATCCTAGAAACACACATTTTCTAGCCCTTGGGCTAAGTTTATCAGCATTTTGATGTGCATACGCAGCACATCCAAAAGTCTTAAGGTTGTTCAACTCATGGGGTTTTCCACTCCACATCTCCTCGGGAGTCTTGAGATCTAAAGCTTCAGAGGATGATCTATTAACCCAATACGCAGCAGTAGACACCGCTTCCCCCCAAAAACATTTGGGTAATCCGGATCCTATAATCATGTACCTAACCTTTTCCATAAGGGTCTTATTCATCCTCTCAGCAACTCCATTTTGCTGAGAGGTTTTCACAACTGTTCTATGTCTTAGAATCCCATTTAACTTACATAATTGATCAAGTTCCTTGGTAAAAAATTCTAATCCATTATCGGTTCTTAACACCTTAACTACCCTGCTCGTTTGAGTTTCTTCCAGCTTTTTCCACACCACAAACTTATTCAAAGCATCTAATTTATTTTTAAGCAAATAAACCCAAACCTTTCTAGAATAATCATCAATTAAAGACAGAAAGTAAAGATTACCTCCTTGTGTTGGTGTTCTTGCTAGTCCCCAAAGATCCTTATGACTGTAGTCAAGAATGCCCTTAGACTTATGCACTCCAGTGTTGAAGCTGACCCGATGTTGTTTCCCAAGAACATAACATTCACATAAATCAAGTTTCTCTACTTTTTCGCCATTAAGTAGACCGTTCTTGCTGAGAACTTGCAGACCGTTTTCACTTATGTGTCCCAAGCGATTGTGCCAAAGGGCTACCTTATCCATCTCAGCCATCAAGCTTACTATTTGATCCTTGATATCCGTGTCTCTGATCATCTCATAGAGACCATCCTTCATTGCTGCTTTGATCACTATCAAAGATCCCTTGGTTACCTTGATCTTTCCTCCCTCTGCTTTGTATGTGTACCCCATGGAATCTAGCTACCCCAGTGAGATCAAATTTCTTCTAAACTCCGGAAGATATCTCACATTCCTCAGCAGCCTTGTCATTCTATCAAACATCCTCAACTGGATGTCTCCTATGCCCCTCACTTGGCAAGAAGTATCATTCCCCAGGAAAACCTTTCCATCATTGGTTTCCTTGAAATTCTTGAACCAATCCCGGTGAGGACACATATGATAAGTACACCTGGAATCCAAGATCTATCTCTCACTGCATTCTTGCCCCTTGCTCACATTTGAGCATACAACAAGAACATCATCATCTTGTTGTTCTCCCTTAGCAACCGAAGCCTCTCCATTCTTGGTATGGCTTCCTCCCTCATCCTTTATCATCTTCCTGTAATCTTTCTTGAAATGTCCCTCCTTATGGCAATAGTAGCATCTTTTTCCTTCAAATCTCAGTTTAAAGTGCGCTCTTCCATAGCTTTGTCCTCCACCTTGTGGTTTTTTCAGGTAGTAGCCATGTATGTTGCTGCCATACCGAGTTGTTAGCCTTCCTCTAACGAACAGCTCTTCCCCACTTGATGCTTCCCTCATCTTGGCTTTGAAATCATGAGCCCTTATAGCATTAATCACAATTTCTTTGGTTAGTGTATCTCTTCCATATTCAATAGCATTAATCAAGCTTTTAAAACAATCAGGAGAAGAATTCAACAAAATAACAGCTAATTGTTCATCTGGGAATTTTATACTACAACTAGTCAAATCCTGAACTAGTTTATTAAACACATCAAGATTATCTTGCAACTTTTTATTAAGATCCATTTTAAAAGCAAAGATTTGTTTTAGAAGATATATCTTATTAGGGAGAGGGTGAGAGTCTTGGTAAGAAACAACTCATCTAGTTTCTTCCAAATGGCAGCTGGATCTTCCGAGTCTCCGGACTCCCTTATGACACTATCCGACATTTGCAGAAAGATGGTACTATATGCAATCTTCTTCAGCTCATTCCGTTGGACCTCCGTGATACTTGCTAGAAAAGCGTAATCTTCTCCAATAGCCAAGTCCACTTTTTGTTGCGTAAGAACCGCTTTGATTTTCCACTTCCAAAGGGCAAAGTCTCCCTTTCCATCAAACTTCTCAACAATGAATTTTAACGTATCTTGTGGAGAAATTCCCAGATTTATACAGCACCCACAATTGCTTTCCAACTTCAAAACTTCAAGAACACGATCAAATCTTGATCTCGACACCGTTCTTGAACCTCAAGAACACGATCAACTCTTGATCTCTACTCCGTTCTTGAATCACCCAAGAAGTTTCCTTTGATTTTTGGAGTCTTGCTCTGATACCCCCTGTTCAACTCTGATACCCGCTGTTGTAGCTCTGATACCACTGTATCACCACCAAAAAATCCTTTAATTCTTGGAACCGAGCTCTGATACCAATATTAGAAAATCACCTTCTTGCGGAATCCCAGGTTGTGATCCTTCCAAACACCCCTAGAATGACTTGTAATAAACAACAAACAATAATTAGACAATCAAAGAAAGAACATAAGCAATTGTTATCGAGGTTCGGCAATGTGCCTACGTCCCTGTGAGCTCCTCCGAGCTCTCTGCACTAAATCAATTGAGTTCTTACAATTACAGCAATACCTCTTCAAGAACCCTCTTGTTCTTGAAGAACGAAAGAAGAGAAAAAGAAAGTGATAAGAACTAAGTGTTTCCCTGGAATTTTACCTAAGAAAATTCCAATTACAAAGCCCTTGAATCCCTAATCTATACTACTCTCTCTCTAAACAACCAGCCTCTCTTCAATGAGTCTCTATTGTGTTTAGTGTATTTGCACTCTCACACACCATGTGTTCTATTTCACACACATTCTTCACACGTCATTTTATTGCTCTTAGATGATCCTTTATATAGTGCAGCCACTTCTTGAACCAATCTTGAAGACAATCATAACCCTTAGATCTTAAGGACCAATCAATCATAGCCCTTCAACAAGTCTAAGTGATCCTGTGCGTTTTAACCAAGTCCCACGCACCATTTCAAAGTGTTGAAAAATTGGTGTCAGGTGTGCTTCGTGCTGAGGCTCAGAACAGGGGAAACTTTTTGCCTTGTTGGAGGCCGCGGCGCAGCTGGTCCGTGCCGTGGCACGCACCTGAAGGAGGACTTCCTCCACTTGCTGGAGGCCGCGGTGCACAACCTTGACCTGATGCTGAATTTCTCTCTCTTTAGTTCTTAGACAAATCCCAACAATTTTGAAGGGGTTTACGGGGGATTTTTATAGAGAGTCACGAAAAGCTATCAGAAAAACATACGGTAATAATGTAATGTTTATTTTTGAATTTTTAGTATTCATGAAATTTTTTGGAATTCAAAGTGGGAATTTTCAAAGGGTGTGATTTATGAAGAATTGAAGAATAAATCAAAATTTTAATATAAATATTCTGTCAAGTGTTGATAATCAGTAACCGGGAGAAATTGCTGAAAGGAACGGGAAGGGCAATGAGGTGATCCACGGGTAGCTTTAAGTGCTACATGGTGAGTTAGATTTACTTTAAGTAATCTAAATAAAAATGAAATATCTAGTAATAATATTAAATGAATTATTAGTTTATGCTTTGGTGGTAGATAAAAATTTGATTGATTGGTATAATATGAATTTTGGACATGTAGAAAATTATTAGGTGAGAAATAATATTTTTGGCATAATAAGTTGATTTAATAATAAAAGTGACAAGTGAAATTCTTGATGAACTATGGATGATGTTTTGATACGAGTTATGAGGAGACGAAATTTAGTGGATCTTGACAAGCTATGATGGATGATTTGATGTGATTTATGATGAGAGGAATTTAGTGGAATTTTTTATTATAATAATTTGAGAATAATCAAGATAGCTAGTTCAAATGTCTGAATACATGCTTGTTTTTATTTTATTATTTGTATGCATATTCATATCAGTTTTCATATGCATCTGAATGAGAATAAAATAACCGAAAAGGCAGCCGGTCTAAATGAAAATGAAAGAACCGGGAAGGTAGCTGGTCTAAATGAGAATAAAATAACCTGGAAGGCAACCGGTCTAAATGATAATGAAAGAACTGAGAAGGCAGCCAGTCTAAATGAGAATAAAAGAACCGGGGAGGCAGCCAGTCTAAATGAGAATGAAAGAACCAGGAAAGCAGCCGGTGTAAGATAAAAACATGTCGACATGTGGGAAAATGTTCCATAATAATAATAATTGATGCATTGCATCTGTTTTACATGTGAATATTTTTACTGAAATGTTGTTGATATTATGCATTTATTTGTAGATAAATGAGACTCACAGAGAGACAGTTACAGTGAGAAAAAGACGTTGAAAAATGATCTGATAGGAATTATTTAATTGTTAGACTATTTGCTATTATCCAGTTATATGAGAAATAATTGTTTAAATATTAAAGTTCTAGTTATACAAATTGAATACTTTTAGTAAGTTTAATTCACTGAGCTTGTGAAGCTCATCCCTCATTGTACAATGATTTCAAGTAGTAGACAGGACAAATTGTTTGGAGGGTTGAGAGGCAGATGAAATTATTTTCTGTAAGCCACGTACGTGTTGACATCCTCAGACAAATAAGAAAATTTAATAAAATTTTATTTGTAAATATTCATGCATTTCACGTTGTATATTATGTTTAAAGTAATATCAGATTTATATACCTCCCTTATTGAGGGTTGAGGATTACAGTAAAAAAAATTGTTACTTTTATTTTTATTGTTGCATATATGTGTCGTGCTGAGATTTTCAAAATATGATGACACCGTCTCAGGGATGACCAACCTGGGATGGGTCGTTACAATTTTTCTATGATTGCTGTACCATTGACTAAATTGATTGGGAAAGACGTGAAGTTTAGGTGGTCAGAGGAATGTGAGAGAAGTTTCCAGCTGTTGAAAGAAAAACTGACTACAGCCCCGGTATTAGTGCTTCCTTCTGGTGATGAAGGATTTGTGGTTTATAGTGATGTATCACATCAGGGGTTGGGATGTATATTAATGCAACAAGGGAGAGTTATAACTTATGCATATAGACAACTGAAGAACCATGAGAGGAATTACCCGACCCATGATTTAGAATTGGTTGCCTAGTTTTTGCTTTGAAGATTTGGAGACATTATCTATATGGAACCAATTGTGAAATTTTTACTGATCATAAAAGCTTGACGCATTTACCGACCTAGACGGAGTTGAATTTAAGGCAAATGAGGTGGATGGAGTTGATTTATGATTATGACTGTACAATTCATTATCATCCAGGAAAGACTAATGTAGTAACTGATGCATTGAGTAGAAAAGCTACAGGGAGATTAGCTACTATGAGGAGTCATAATTCTAGCTTGTTGATAGAATTAAGAAGCATGAGGATGCAGTTGAGTGTCGATGATAGAGGGGTATTAATGGCAAATATGGTGATATAATCTTCTATTATTGACTAGTTATTACAAATGCAGGGTAGAGATGAGGGGATAGAGAAGATCAGAGGGGAAGTCAACCGAGTGTAGAATTAGAGAAGATGGTATGGTGGTATTAGGGCATAGAGTTTGTGTTCCTAATGATGTGGAGATGAGAAAGGAGATACTAAGAGGCTCATGATTCTGTATATTTCATGCACCCAGGTAATAATAAGATGTAGAGGGGGTTGTGATAGAATTATTGGTGGTCAGGGATGAAGAAGGATGTAGCAGAATATATTTCGATATGTTTAACTTTTCAATAGGTGAAGTCTGAGAATAGACATCCAGCAGGTTTATTACAACCTCTTCCAGTACCTAAGTGGCCATGGGAAAATGTGAGTGTGGATTTTATCTCTGGTTTTCCCCGTACCCAGAAAGGGTATGACGCTGTGTGGGTTATAGTGGATAGGCTTTCTAAGTCTTCACATTTTCTTCTTATTAAAACTACCTGGAGTCTAGAAAAGTTAGCTGAGTTGTATGTACCAGAGATAGTAAAATTACATGGAGTTCCTTTGAGTATCGTATCAGAAAAAAATTCTAGATTTACCTCTAGATTTTGGAGGGGTTTCCAAGAAGCTATGGGTACGCAGTTGCAGTTTAGTACAGCTTTTCATCCACAAACTGATGGGCAGATGAAGAGAATCATCAGAATACTAGAAGATATGCTGAGGGAAAGTGTATTGAGTTTCTCAGTGAGCTGGGATGCTTATTTGCCTTTGATCAAGTTTGCATACAATAATCAGTACCAAACTAGTATTGGGATGGTACCCTTCGAAGCTTTATATGGTAGAAGGTGTAGAACTCTAGTATGCTTGGAAGAAGTTGGAGAAATAAAGATATATGGCCCAGAAAAGATAGACTTGACTACGGAGAGGATCAAACTGGTTAGGGAGAACCTCAGAGTAGCCCAGAACAGACAGAAGGGATATGCTAATAAAAGAAGACGACCTCTCGAGTTCTAAGTTGGTGATTAGGTATTTTAGAAGATATCTCCGTGGAAGGGAATGTTGAGATTTAAAAAGAAAAAGAAAACTGAGCCCGAGATTTGTGGGGCCATATGAGGTGATCGAGAGAATTGGACCAGTAGCATATTGTTTGGATTTGCCTCCAGAATTAAAGCAATTACATAACGTGTTTCATGTGTCACTGCTGAGAAAGTACTTACATGATGAATCCCATAGTATCTTGAATCAGGCGATAGATAGAATTTCAGAAAGATTTGACTTTTATGCAAGTACCGGTCAGAATCCTAGACAAAAAGAAACAAGTCTTGCGCAATAAAGTCATTCCTTTGATTTAAGTATTATGACGAAATAAAAATGTCAAAGAAGTCACGTGGGAACATGAAGCAAGAATAAGGAAATATTACCCCCAACTTTTTCTTGAATTAGGTAAGGAAATTTTGGAGACAAAAGTTTTGTAAGATGGGTAGAATTGTAATACATGTATTTGTAAAGTAAGGGTAAAGAAGTACTTTAATAAATATAACATAGAGTTAAAATAATATATAGATATTATTAAATACAAAAAGTAAAATTAAAAAAAATAACAAATTTGTGGGATGTGGACATCTCAGAAGGCAGAAGAAGAAATAAAAAAAACACAGACATCCAGAAGAAAAAAAAATAAAGAAAAAAAATAAAAAGGTTTTCATAAAAAAAAATAGAAAGTGTGGCATTAGGTGGCAGCACCTGCTGCCAAATGTAATTGAAGGCCATGCATGTATTTCATGTGGCCATAAATGTGGAGCAAATTTGGAGAAGGCATGTTGAGAATGCAACTGCCTTTTTCCACGATTTTTCTTATATATACATATACCTATAGATAAACATTCTTATACTTACCAAATTTCATTTATTTTCCTTTAAATCACTCGTTTTCTTTAAACACTTGGGGACCCAAAGAAAGGTTGAAAGAGCAAAATTTTGAAGGGATTTATGGGGGATTTTTATAGAGAGTCATGAAAAGCTATCAAAAAAACAGAAGGTAATAATGTAATGTTTATTTTTGAATTTTTAGCATTCGTGAAATTTCCCGGAATTCAAAGTGGGAATTTTCAAAAGGTGTGGTTTATGAAGAATTTAAGAATAAATCAAAAATTTAATATAAATATTCTGTCAGGTGTTGACGATCAGCAACCGAGAAATTGCTGAGAGGAACGAGAAAGGCAAGGAGGTGATCCACGGGTAGCTTTAAGTACTACGTGGTGAGTTAGATTTACTTTAAGTAATCTAAATAAAAAATGAAATATCCATTAATAATATTAAATAAATTATTAGCTTATGCTTTGGTGGTAGATAAAAATTTGATTGATAGGTATGATATGAATTTTGTACATGTAGAAAATTATTATATGAGAAATAATATTTTTGGAATAATAAGTTGATTTAATAATAAAAGCGATAAGTGAAATTCTTGATAAACTATGGTTGATGTTTTGATACGAGTTATGAGGAGATGAAATTTAGTGGATATTGACAAGCTATGATGGATGATTTGATGTGATTTATGATGAGAGGAATTTAATGGAATTTTTTTATAATAATTTGAGAATAATCAAGATAGTTTGTTCAAATATCTGAATACATGCTTGTTTTTTTTTTATTTGTATGCATATTCATATCAGTTTTCATATGCATCCTAATGAGAATAAAATAACAGAGAAGGCAACCGGTCTAAATGAAAATGAAAGAACCGGGAAGGTAGCCGGTCTAAATGAGAATAAAAGAACCTGTAAGGCAACCAGTCTAAATGATAATGAAAGAACTGAGAAGGCAGCCGGTCTAAATAAGAATAAAAGAACCTAGAAGGCAGCCAGTCTAAATGAGAATGAAAGAACCGGGAAGGCAGCCGGTCTAAGATAAAAACTTGTCAACATGTGGGAAGATGTTCCCTTATAATAATAATTCATGCATTGCATCTATTTTACATGTTAATATTTTTACTGAAATGTTGTTGATATTGTGCATTTATTTATAGATAAACGAGTCTCATTGAGAGACAGTTATAGTGAGAAAAAGTCATAGAAATATAATCTAATAGGAATTATTTAAATGTTAGACTATTTGCTATTATCCAGTCATATGAGTTTGTGAAGCTCATCCCTCATTGTACAATGATTTCAGGTAGCAGACATACAAACAGTCAAGTGGGTTGAGAGGCAAACAAAATCATTTTCTGTAAGCCACGTACGTGTCGACATCCTCAGACAAATGAGAAAATGAAATAAAAATTTTATTTGTAAATATTCATGCATTTTACGTTGTGTATTATGTTTAAATTAATATCAGATTGATGTACCTCCCTTGTTGAGGGTTGAGGGTTACAGTAAAAATTTCTGTTAGTTTTATTTTTATTGTTGCATATATGTGTCGTGTTGAGATTTTCAAAATGTGATGACACTGTCTTGGGGGTGGCCAACCCGGGATGGGTCGTTACATTAATTTATTTTCTCATTATTTCAATTCTAGCTTCAAAATTGTTTTATGATTTTCTTACACTAGTACAATTTTGTTGTTTATTCAAATTTGTTATTTTTTGTTTCATTTAGATAAAAGCTTTAGGAAATTATATTTAAACACATTTAATCCAATCATGGGAATGAGCTCGTATCTGCTAGCTATACTATTTGTTTGATCTTGTACACTTACAAGTTAAAACATACATTTAGAAGCTTATTATTTAGGTTGATATTTGTACAACAAGTTTCTGGCGTCGTTGCCGGGGATTGTGCTAAATTGTGTTTAATTTTTGTATTAACAAAACAAAATATATATTTACTGTTCAAATAATATATTGCAGGATTGAAATTTCATTTATGCAAGGTCATCTGTCCCAGAATTTAGCCATCATTGTATACAATCCAAAGATTTAACGAAACCTTAGACGACGTCGAAGGCAAAATGGAGAATCTAAAAAAGAAGAAAGATCAGAATCTGTGGAAGTACTGGAGGATGAACAAGCAAAAAATCCACCAATTCGAAAGCCATTGAAGAGCTCATTTATTCCACAAAACCTTAATCAACCATCATGCATCGCCTACCATAGCAACTTCAATATGTCTCTTCATTTACTTAGTATGGTACCACATTACAAGGGCATACCTTCTGAGGATCCATATTTGCACATTAGAGATTTCTTTGATCTCTGCATGACTCAGAATATCCAAAGCTTAACTCCAAAAGGAATCAGGTTAATCCTCTTTCCTTTTTCTTTAAAAGATAATGCTAAGTTGTGGTTAAACTCTGTGTCTACAGGTTCCATTAACAATTGGGAAGAGATGGCTACTAAATTTCTAAAGAAGTTTTTCGCAGCTCAAAAGGCAAGGAAACTTAGAAGGGAGATTCAAACCTTTCAACAGAAAGATTGAGATCTTTTCTTTGAAGCATAAGAACATTTCAATGAGTTGCTTCTCAAGTGTTCACACCACAATCTATCTCAAGATGATCAAGTACAAGCTTTTTACGAAGGTTTAGATGATACTAATAAAAGCCTTGTTGATTCAGCTTGTGGAGGTGTGCTTATGGAAAAGAACAGTGAGGAAGATATTGAGTTATTTGAGACCTTAAAGGAAAATTCTCAACAATTCTCATCAAAAGGGAGGAAAGAAGTAAAAAGTAAGGGTGTGTATAAAGTAAGCACCAATGGTGGAATCCAGACTCAGATGGTGACAATGGAGAGGAAGTTAGATGTGCTAGTGATGTCAACCTAGAACATCTCTCAAGTTCTACAAGTTACGAAAGTTGAGGTATATGCTATATACTCTCACTCTAATCATATTACTGAGACTTATCTTATGTCTTCTGTTACAGAGCAAGCGCATGCAAATTATGTGGGACAAAGCAACTATCCTCCCAAGAAGAACCCATATTCAAGTACTTACAATGCAGGGTGGAGAAATCACCCCAATCTTTCTTGGAGTAACAATCAGAACATTTTGAATCCACAAGGGCAACAGAGGAATTTCCAACAAGGAAGTAATTATCAGACTCCACCACAGGCAGTGCAACAAAATCTTGAGCCGAAAAGGAATGATATTAAAGGTGTCATACTCTAGTTCTTGACTGCACAACAACAAACTACTGCTCAGATTAGTCAGACCATTCAGAGATTGGAGGCACAAGTAGGGTTGCCAAAGAACTGAGTAAGAGAAAGGGATAAGAATTTCCATCACAGATCATACCAAACCTAAGAAGTCAATAGGAGCTCAAGACTGTGATAGTCCTTAGGAGTGGTAAAGTCATTGACAACAATGTGGTAACGGATAAGAAAGTGGAAGCACCTCTAATAGGAGCGACGACCTCCACAAAGGTAAGTGAGAAAGAGAATGTGATATTGCCACCCTTCCCTTAAAGGTTAGTTGTAAAAAAAAGAACAACAATGTCTAGATATTTTTGAAACTTTAAGAAAAGTAGAAATCAATATTCTTTTACTTGATGCAATTAAACATATCTCATCTTATGCCAAGTTCTTATAGGATTGTTGTACTAACAAAAGAAAGTTTCAGGAATATAAGAAAGTTGCATTGACAGAGGAGGTAAGCGTGGTCTTGTTGAGAAAGTTACCACCTAAACTAAAAGATCCATGTTGTTTTACTATTCCTTGCAAGATTAGTGACCAACTCTTTGAACATTCTTTTCTTGATTTAGGAGCAAGTATCAATTTGTTGCCCTATACGGTTTATGAGAAATTGAATTTGGGGGAACTTCAACTAACCTCAATTACGTTGTAATTGGCAAACAGAAGCATCAAGAGACCTAGAGGTATTGTAGATGATGTCTTAATTCAGGTAAATCAATTTATTTTGCTTGTTAATTTTGTTGTTTTGGATATGGAAGAATCATCTATGCCATCATCTCTGCTCATTATTTTAGATAGACTCTTTATGAGTTCTACTGATACAAAAATATGTGTTAAAAATGGTACTATAAGCATGAAAGTAAATGGTGAAAAGAAAGATTTTAGGGTGTTTGATGCATTGAAATTACCACATGATAATCATGATTGCTTCAATATTTGTTTGGTTCAAAGTGTTATTGAGCAAGTCTTTCAGATACATAGCATTGATCCATTGAAGGCTACCATAACTCATAGTCTTATAATGCCTAACATAGAGCAGGATTGTGAAAGTGTTGATGTTGACATCATTAAAGCACCAGATTTGAAATTAAAGTAGTTGCTTGAACACCTGATATATGCTTACTTAGGAGAGAACCAGACACTACCAGTGATAGTTGATACAAACTTAAGTTTAGGGGAAGAGGAGAAGCTATTGAGAGTTCTTAGAGAGCACAAGACTGCATTAAGGTGGACCATTGCTGACATCAAGGGCATAAGTCTAGCCAAATGCATGCATATAATCCTTCTTGAAGATAATGCAAGACCAACTAGAGATGCACAAAGAAGACTTAACTCACATATGAAAGATGTAGTCAGAGCAGAGGTTCTTAAGTTGTTAGATGTTGGCATCATTTACCCCATCTCAGATAGTAAGTGGGTGAGTCCAGTTCAAGTGGTGCCTAATAAGAGTGGAATCAAAGTGATGAAGAATAAGGAAAATGAGCTTGTGAACTCAATAAGGAAACTAGGAAAAATCACTTCCCTCTGCCGTTTATCGATAAAATGTTAGAGAGGTTAGCAAGTTATAGCCATTATTGTTTTCTAGATAGGTATAGTGGCTATAAATAGATTGCTATAGCACTAGAGGAACATGAGAAGACCACTTTCACATGCCCCTTTGGCACATTTGCATACAGAAGGATGCCACTCGGGTTATGTAATGCACCTGCCATATTTCAAAAGTGCATGATGAGCATATTCTCAGACATGGTGGAAAGATTCATCGAGGTATTTATGGATGATTTCTGTGTTTTTGGTTCTAACTTTGATGAGTGTCTTAATCATTTGTAGGTTGTCCTTAAGAGATGTGAAGACTGTAACTTAGTGTTGAATTGGGAAAAGTGTCATTTCATAGTACAACAAGGTATTATTTTGGGTCATGTTATTTCCAGCAGGGGCATTGAGCTGGACAAGACAAAAATTGATATCATCTCCAAATTACCTCCTCCTACATTAGTTAAGGGTGTGAGAAGTTTTTTAGGGCATGCAGGGTTCTACAGAAGATTCATAAAAGACTTTTTAAAGATTTCCAAACCTCTTTGTTTGTTGTTGACTAAGGATGTTAAGTTTGTATGGACAGAAAAGTGCATGACTACCTTCAACAAATTAAAAAAAATTACTTACATCTGCACCGATTGTGATGGCACCTGATTGGAACCTTCCATTCGAGCTCATGTGTGACGCTAGTGATTTTGCTTTGGGTGCTGTTCTGAGTCAGAGAGTTAATAAGGTACCTTATGCTATCTATTATGCTTCTAGAACATTAAATGATGTTCAGCTAAATTATTCTACTGCTGAAAAAGAATTGTTAGCTGTCATATTTGCTTTAGAGAAGTTTAGGTCATACTTGGTTGGTTCTAAAGTTATTGTATTCACTGACCATGCTGCTTTGAGATATTTGTTTGCTAAGAAAGATGCTAAGCCTAGATTGATTAGATGGGTACTATTATTACAAGAATTTGATCTTGAGATTAAGGATAAAAAAGGTAGTGAGAATGTGGTTGCGGATCACTTATCCCGGTTACTTCATGATGAAGAAGGAAACGAGCTTCTCTTGAATGAAAACTTTCCAAATGAGCAGTTATTTGCAATAGATGTCTAATTTCCTTGGTATGCAGATATTATTAATTACATAACTACTAAAGCTTTTCCTTCAAGTATGTCTAGTCAGGAAAGGAAGCGTTTGATGTCTATGTCTAGGTAATACCATTGGTATGAGCCATACCTATTCAAATTTTGTCTTAATCAGATCATCCGACATTGTGTTCCAGAAGAGGAGCACAGGAGCATATTGTCATCAGCTTGCATGTGGAGGGCATTTTGGAGCCAAGGGAACAGCACTTAAGGTATTACAATCTGGTTTTTATTGGCCTAATGTGTTTAAAGATACTTTTTTTATAGTTCTTGTGATAGACGCCAGAGGACAAGTAACATCTCCTCCAGAAATCAGATGCCATTGCAAAGCATTCAAGTGGTAGAGCTCTTTAATGTATGGCGTATTGACTTCATGGGTCCATTTCCTAACTCATTTAGTTATTTATATATTCTTCTGGGTATGGATTATTTGTCTAAATGGGTCGAGGCTGTCCCATCAAAAACTAATGATCTCAAAGTTGTTGTGAAGTTCTTGCAGGATAACATCTTTACTAGGTTTGGGACACCAAAGGTGATAATCAGTGATGGAGGTAACCATTTCAACAACTAGCCTTTTGCTTCTTTGATAAAAAAAATTATGGGATCACATATAAGGTTGGCACCCCATATCATCCTCAAACCAGTGGTCAAGTGGAGATAAGCAACAGAGAGATCAAAAGAATCCTAGTAGGAAGGATTAGTTTCTGTGCTTGAATGATGCATTGTGGGCCTATAAGACTGCATATAAACTATTAGCATGTCCCCATATCGGTTGGTTTTTGAGAATGCATGTCACCTACCAGTGGAGTTAGAGCATAGAGCTTACTGGGCCATCAAGAAATTCAATTTTGATATGAAACAAGTAGGTGACAAGAGAACGCTACAGCTAAATGAACTTGAGGAGTTGAGGCATGATGCCTATGAGAATGCCAAGCTATACAAGGAAAAAATCAAGGCATATCATGATAATCAGCTTGTCAGGAAGGAGTTTCATGTGGGATAGAAGGTGTTGATCTACAATTCGAAATTAAGACTCTTTCTTGGTAAGCTCAAGTCTAGGTGGTATGGTCCTTATGTTGTCGCCAACGTTTTCCCTCATGGAGCTTTGGAGGTTCATAGCATAGAGAAAGATCAGACATTCAAGGTGAATGGACACAAAGTGAAGCCTTACATTGAGATGAACTTTGAGCCTAGAGATGAAGATGTGATTCTCTAATTCGTCCAATACATGGCATGAGAGTCACACGGTCTAGCTGAAGACTATAAACTTAGCACTACTGGGGAGGAAGCCCAATTTACGTGTTCTTGATTGTTTTTGTTTTAGACTCCATCCTTCTTAATTAAAAAAAAAAAAATTTTGTGTTTCATTTTTGTTTTTGTTTCTTGCCATCTTGTGCACATTTATGCTAGTTTTTTTTTAGCTTTGATTTTTCAAGACAAGTGTTTTCTGGGGAGCTTTACCTTTCACAACTTTTCTTTCTCCTCTCGGTTTTGTATCTTTTACTACACATTAGGGACAATGTGTGATTTAAGTTTGGGAGTGTAGGAAAATAATTGTATGTCCTTATGTGAGCATTGTGCACCTGTTTGATTGCCCAAATAGTGTTAACTGTAATAATTTGGTTAAATTGAAACTGTGATTTGATTTCATTGGCGAGCTTAAATTTTTGAACACATGATCAATTCAATAGAAAATCTAAGTCTCGTTACTTACTTTTGGCTTAAGAAACTTCACATGTTTCATATTGATTTCACCACAAACACATTAGCACATGATCTGTGGGGTATGAAATGAAGAACTAATGATGCATGTTTTCAAAATCCTGAGTTCGGTCAAATGCTTTATTAGATGAATGACCTTGGCATGATTTATTAGCAATGAATAATGGCATGATGAACAATGATGAATAATGACTTTTTTAAGTTGTTTACTGAGTAACCGGGCCTCTTGTCACCAAGTAATGAGTGTTCGCGTTAAAAGGTGAACGGTTTGGATTGGTTAATGACATGGCTAGTTTAGCTTTGTAGCATTTTTTAGTCGAGTTAGTAAGTCTTAAGGGTACTTTACACCTAATGCCCTAAAGCCATCTGGTTTGGGAGTCATTGGCCTAACACTCGATACATGGGTCAATTAGAAAGTTTAAGGGAGCTAAGCATTGCACAGCCTGCCACTGAATTTTGAGATAATGATATATACATATTAGATTGAGTTAAAACTCCAGGATTATGTGATAATTCACTTTACGCTAGTTGATCTTGTAAAGTCTCTGCTAGCCAACTGTGAGTGATTGGACTTTGAATTCTTTTAGATGCCTTGAAAATGGAGTTTGTCAATTTAAGCTTGTTAATGAATGAAAAACATTGTTGATGTGATTCCGTATTCTTCTTCATAACATGATTGTGACATAAATGTTTGTGGTTAACATTTCTGTTAAACCCTCGCAAGACTTAACTCGTCCTCTAGGGATGCCTAGGGATTCAAAAGGCTTATTGCATACGCTAAATGCAACCGTACACCTCACGAAAGACGGAAGTAGGTAGTTATTTTATTTTCAGTTTTGTATTGCTAAGGGACTAGCACTATGTTAATTTGAGGGTGTGATAAACGTTGAATGTCACACATTTAAGCCCCTTAATTTGCATATGTTAATCCTTTAGCCTTTTTAAAATTTGAGTTTTTGTAATGTTTTACATGCTTTTAGGTTTCCCAAGAAGAGTGCAACAAAACTCATCATTTCTAGATTGTTAAAGATAAATTGAGCATTTTGCTAAGTCATATTGTCACTAGCAAAGGGTGAAAATGAGTTTCACTAAATTGCCAGAATTGCCCATATAGATTAGTAATTTTTTCGGATTAAAATGTATTGATTCAGGAGGAACTAGGAGATGAGCCATAAATTCTTGGAGTGATTCTTATGTCTATTTTCTAGAGAATTTTAAAGCTTGTAAATATAATTTTTCTAGAGAAAGTTATTGTAGTTTTAGTAAACAAAGGTCAGGCTGTGCGTGATTTCAACGTGGCAGATGTGAATGAACTATTAAATTCTAATTTTTTTAGGATTTGCACGGCTGGAAAAGGAAGTTAAGTGCCTAGATAATTCTAGGGAAAATAAAAAAAAAACAAAAATATGCACACGTTCAATTGCTAGGGTTTTGCTTAGGGTTCTATAAATACATGTTTAAGAGATCAAAACGAGAAGAGGTTTTTTTTACTATATTTTCTTCTACGGTGGCCGTCTTCACGCATGGGAGTTCTTGTTCTATGAGGATTATCATCATAGAAGAGTTTTTTTTTTTCTTTTATCTATTTTTTAAAAGGATATTTTTCATTAGAATTATGTGTAACTAAATATTTTAGTTAGGGCTCAATTGAAGCCCTAGTCATGTCTTGTTAAAGATTTCGATTTGCTTTGTTACAAATTATTTTTTCGTGATGCTTAATTGATTAATTCTTGGTTTTATTTCATTCTTCATACAGTTTATGTGTTATGCTTGATCATCATATACATGTGTTGTATGGAGATTGTCATCTAGGTAAATTTAGATGACCGAGTCTTGTGCCTACACTAAGTGACGAAGGAACCAATTATGGGTTCTTGGGATTAATCAACATGAAAAACTAAAAATAGATACCATGTTCAAGGTTTCATGTGTTTGTTTATTTCCATTGTTTTATGCTTTCTTGAAGTGCAACTTAGTAAATACCATCCTAAATACTTTGAGAATGAAAAGAGTTAGAGTAGACACCCATGCCTAACTTGTTGCTTAGGGAAATCAATAGCTTAAGAAGTAGATATCATGCTCTTAGTTTGGTAAATATTAAGCATCTAAATCTAGTTTGTAGCATTGTGCAAGTCGTTTGCTTTAAAGAAGATGATTAATGGTGAATATCAAAGCCTTAAATTTTTTTCTCATTATTTCAATTCTAGTTTCAAAACTGTTTTACGATTTTCTTTCACTAGTGCAATCTTTGCTATTTATTCAAATCTGTTAATTTTTGTTTTATTTAGATAGAAGCTTTAGGAAATTATATTTAAACATAATTAATCCAATCGTCGTGGGAATGATCTCGTACTTGCTAGCTATACTGTTTGTTTGATCTTGTACACTAGCGAGTTAAAACATACATTTAGAAGCTTATTATTTAGGTTAATATTTGTATAACATGCTAATGGCTGAGGACCTTCCCACTAAGAGGAAAACAACTGAGGAGCTAAGGATAGAGTTTGAGGTCCTCGAAGGGACTGAGGTGGTGGTACGTCGCAAGAGGGCTCTTTCCTCGGGGGTGACTCTTTTTGATGTGCCACCTAACTAAGTTTTTACTGCCCTTAAGAACTCCACTCCTACCCTTGAGAGCTCCACTTAACTTCAAGTTTTGAGATGTACCACTTAACTGGAAGGTGTAGCGTACGAACTCGGCCGTTAACAACATGATTACTATTCACCAACTTTTGAGGGGCTCGATTCTTCCTGCTGATGTAGATCTGATGAAGGAGATAACCCCTCACCAACTGATGGCTAGCACTTTGGACTACTGCTACAATGTAAAACCCGAGACTTTAAATCTCAAACTCTTGTAATCTTTGGCTTGATTTTTTCTAACTAAGTTGTTTTTTATGTAGGCTGGCATACACATTTACTTTCTCAACATCTCCAAACAGTCTATGAGAAACACTATCGTTGGACTTCGGAGGAGCAAAAAGAATCATAAGAGACTACTAGATGAAAGCAAAAAACAATTTGATGCCCTAGCTAGCTGAGCTAACGACCTTGAGCTTAAGGTGGGAAGCTGGAGGCCTCATTGGTCTCGATAAATGCCAAGTACTTGTTTACCCTTAAAGAGATGAAACACTTAAAAGTTGTGGTTTCTAAGCTTCAAGAGGTTGGAAGCCAACTCAGGGGTGAGATCTCCAGACTTTATAGGATTGAGAGTGTAATACACATATTCGTAAAGTAAGGGTAAAGAAGTAGTTTAATAAATATGACATGAAATTAACATAAAATATATGTGAAAGGTTTATTATTATTTGAATAAAACAATTCTAAAAAAATGGACGCGTGGAGGCATAGTTACAAAGAAAACGAAAAACAAAAAAAAAATTCGTGAACAGTATAAAGGAAAAAGAAAAAGAAAAAAAAATCGTGTAACAGCTAGAAGTCCAGGTGTTGCAAAACTTGGTAACTTAGGTTGCATGTGATGCAGCTGTACAAATTGCAATAGTAGGAAGTGACAACCGCTGCTTTATAAATTGATTTTTTTATTAGTTTACCAAATCCTGTTTGGTTTCTTCTTTTTACAATTCAAACTACTATACTTCTTTAAACACTTGAGGAGTGAAAGAAAGGTTTAAAGAACAAAATTTTAAAGGGGTTTACGGGTGAATTTCATAAAGAATCACGGGAAGCGCTAAGAAAAACATAAGGTAATAATGTGATGTTTATTTTTGAATTTTTAGCATACATGAAATTTTTCAAAATTCAAAGTGGGAATTTTCAAAAAGTATAAATTATGAAGAATTGAAGAATAAATTATAAATTTAATATAAATATTATGTCTGCTGTTGACGATTAGCAACCGGGAGAAATTTCTGAGAGGAGCAGGAAAAGCAAGGAGGTGATCAACGGGTAGCTCTAAGTGCTACGTGGTGAGTTAGATTTACTTTAAGTAATCTAGATTAAAATGAAATATCTAGTGATAATATTAAAATAAATTATTAGCTTAGGCTTTGGTGGTAGATGAAAAATTGATTGATAGGTATGATATGAATTTTGGACATGTAGAAAATTATTATGTGAGAAATAATATTTTTGGAATAATAAATTGATTTAATAATAAAAGCAATAAGTGAAATTTTTGATGAGCTATGGATGATTTGATGTGATTTATGATGAGAGAAATTTTTTTAATAATAATTTGAGAATAATCAGGATAGCTAATTTAAATATTTGAATTCATGTTTGTTTTTATGTTATTGTTCATATGCATATTTCATATCATTGTTCATATGCATATGCATTAAATAAAAGAACTGGGAGGGGCCGGTCTAATTGAAAAACTGTGACAACCAATATATGCTGGAAATAAAGGAAAATCGTGACAGCTAGTATATGCTAGAAATAAATGAAAACCGTGACAGTCGGTATATGCTGAAAATAAATACTGTGACAGTCGGTATATGTTGGAAATAAAAGAACCAAGAGGGGGCCGGTCTAAGATATAAAGCATGTAGACATGCGGGAAGACGTTCCCTAATAATAATTCATGCATTGCATCTGTTTTAAATATTGATTGCATTACTGAAATGCTGATGTGTTGTTTGTTATTGTGAATTTATTTATAGATGAGTGAGTCTCACAGAGAGACAGTTATGGTGAGAAAGAAACATAGAAGTATGATATGATAATAACCATCTAAATGGTAGACTTTTTGCTGTGAACCTCATTACGAGGTAATTATGGGAAAATTAATAGTCTTGAGGTGAATCAATATATAAGAAGAAGAGACTGATAGAGAATGAGACTTATGATATGTGTTGTGATAGTAGAATGCTATAATCAAGTTATGTGAGATATAATTGATTAAATATTGAAAGACCATTTATACAAATTGAGTATTTATAGTAAATTTAATTCACTGAGCTTGTAAAGCTCACCCCTCATTGTACAATGATTTCAGGTTGCAGGCATGACAAATAGTTTGGTGAGTTGAGGTTCAAACGGAATCATTATCTGTAAGTCACGTACATGTCCGCATCCTCAGACTAATGAGAAAATAAAATAAAAATTTATTTATAAATATTCATGCATTTTACGTTGTATATAATGTTTAAGTCAAGATCAGAATGATGTATCTTCCTTGTTGAGGGTTGAGGATTAATGTAAAAATTTCTATTGGTGTTATACAAGATTGGTTCTTTTTGTCTAAAGTTATCACTGGTATTTATATATAAGCCCAATCTTTTTGAATTTATATAGCTTTGCTCGAAATAAGGATGTTGAAGAGATTACATGAAACTGTGAGACAATTACGAAGAAATATTATTCACAATTGTTCCTTGAGTTAGGTAAGGAAATTTCGGGGACGAAATTTTTATAAGGTAGGTAGAATTGTAATACCCATATTCGTAAAGTAAGGGTAAAGAAGTAATTTAATAAATATGACATGAAATTAAAATAAAATATATGTGAAAGGTTTATTATTATTTGAATAAAACAATTTTAAAAAAAAAATGGACCCGTGGAGGCATAATTACAAAGAAAATGGAAAAAAAAAATTGTGTAACACCTGGAAGTCTAGGTGTTGCAAAACTTGGCAACATAGGCTGCATATGATGCAGTTGTGGAAATTGCAATAGTAGGAAGCGGCAACCGCCGCTTTATAAATTGATTTTTTTTATTAGTTTACCAAATCCTGTTTGGTTTCTTCATTTTACAATTCAAACTACTCTATTACTTTAAACACTTGGGGACTGAAAGAAAGATTGAAAGAGAAAAATTTTGAAGGGGTTTACGGGTGAATTTCATAAAGAATCATGGGAAGCGCTAAGAAAAACATAAGGTAATAATGTGATGTTTATTTTTGAATTTTTAGCATACATGAAATTTCTTGGAATTCAAAGTGGAAATTTTCAAATGGTGTAAATTATGAAGAATTAAAGAATAAATTAAAATTTTAATATAAATATTATGTCAAGTGTTGACGATTAGCAACTGGGGGAAATTTCTGAGAGAAGTAGGAAAAGCAAAGAGGTGATCCACGGGTAGCTCTAAGTGCTACGTGGTGAGTTAGATTTACTTTAAGTAATCTAGATTAAAATGAAATATCTAGTGATAATATTAAAATAAATTATTAGCTTAGGCTTTGGTGGTAGATGAAAATTGATTGATAGGTATGATAGAAATTTTGGACATGTAGAAAATTATTATGTGAGAAATAATATTGTTTGGAATAATAAGTTGATTTAATAATAAAAGCGATAAGTGAAATTCTTGATGAGCTATGGATGATTTGATGTGATTTATGATTAGAGGAATTTTTTTAATAATAATTTGAGAATAATTAGGATAGCCAATTTAAATATTTGAATTCATGTTTGTTTTTATGTTATTGTTCATATGCATATTTTATATCATTGTTCATATGCATATGCATTAAATAAAAGAACCGGGAGGGGGCTGGTCTAATTGAAAAACTATGACGGCCAGTATATGCTGGAAAATAAAGAAAACCGTGACAATCGGTATATGCTGGAAATAAATACCGTGACAACCGCTATATGCTGGAAATAAAAGAACTAGGAGGGGGTCGGTTTAAGATAAAAAAAACATGTCGACATGTAGGAAGACATTCCCTAATAATAATTCATGCAGTGCATTTATTTTAAATATTGATTGCATTACTGAAATGCTAATGTGTTGTTTGTTATTGTGAATTTATTTATAGATGAATGAGTCTCACAGAGAGACAGTTATGGTGAGAAAGAAACATAGAAGTACAATATGATAAGAACCATCTAAATGGTAGACTTTTTGCTGTGAACCTCATTACGAGGTAATTATGAGAAAATTAATGGTCTTGAGGTGAACCTATATATAAGAATAAGAGATTGATAGAGAATGAAACTTATGATATGTGTAGTAATAGTAGAATGCTATTATCAAGTTATGTGAGATATAATTGATTAAATATTGAAATACCATTTATACAAATTGAGTACTTCTAGTAAATTTAATTCACCGAACTTGTGAATCTCACCCCTCATTATACAACGATTTCAGGTAGTAGGCATGACAAATAGTTTGGTGAGTTAAGGTTCAGACAAAATCATTATTTGTAAGCCACAGACGTTTCCACATCCTCAGACTAATGAAAAAATAAAATAAAAATTTATTTGTAAATATTTATGTATTATATGTGTCGTGTTGGGATTTTCAAAATGTGATGACACCGTCTCAGAGGTGGGCAACCCGGGATGGGTCGTTACAGAGAGCCCACTCAAGACTGAGGTAGCTTGCCTTTAAGGCGTAGAAGGTGAACTGAAGGCCTAATTGGTCTAGGTCGAAGTCTTTGTTAATGAGAAGTATCGCGACTCTAAAGACTTCAAGCAGGAAGTTTAGAGGGAAGCTTTAGGGTACTATACCGATGGCTTTGATGTTGCAAATAAGGTTAATGGTAAGAAGTGGCCTGACCTAGACTAGGACAGTGTAGAGATCCGTGAGGCCTCGAGGTAGGAAGAGGTGCAAGCTGAGAAGGTTGGAGATAAGGAGTTGCAGTTTTAGGATAAGACTTTAGCTTTTTCTTTTCCCTATTTCTCTTTTTCGCCTTGAAGCCCTTCAGAGTAAATACCTTTTTTTCTTAAATGAAGTGGTTTTATTTTACTTTTCTAGACTTCACATTTTTACTACTTTTATTGAGTAAATTTAAAAGTGTTAAGACTCTATATTTTGGTCTTGATTTCTCTACATCAACTAGAGTGGCAGTGAATGAATTAAGGCTAATTCGAATGGGTCTCCAATCTTTCATTTTGGGCTATCAAGATCTTCACTCTAGGTGAACTAAGTGGGATTTTTACAAGAGTTTTTCCTTGAGCGTACGACTTTGTTCTTTTGCTTAGTGATGAGGACACGACTAACAAATGGGAGGCAGATCCTATTCAAGTTCCAATTGGTAAAGTTACAAGGGCCCGAGCTAAACGGTTTATTCAAGTTCCAATTGGTCCAGTTATAAGGGCCCGAGCTAAACGGTTCAAGAAAACTCTCAATTGGCTTATTCAACATATTTGGGCTAAGAACCATCTATGGGGGCCCAAGGATAATGCTATACATGATCCACAAGGATGGGTTTCCATGATCCAAGGGAACTTCCACTTTGGAATTTCGGGAGGACCCGACAACCAGAATTAAAATGATCATATCTTCTTGCTCACAACTCCAAATGGGCTGAAACTTGTTAGGATGGAAAGATGACGTCTTGAACTTCAATTTAGACCTAAGAAAGTTTCAAAAAGGATATCTTTTGGGCCTGTTATGATGGACCAAAATCCAGTAGACTGTTGCATCCGAATCTACGTTAGGCTTGCACCTTTTCTTAATTGTTTCCTTCTAAATTTAATTGTTGCATTATAAGGCTTGCATGCCAAGTTAAGTACTTTTCTTATTTGAATTTTAGGTTACCAAAATTCTATTTAGGTTTATTTCCTATTTCGTAGTTTCCTATTCTTACCAGAATTCTATTTAGGTTTATTTCCTATTTTTCAGTTTTCCTTTTTCTATTTGGTTACGAATTCTCATGTATTTAAATAGCCATTGGCTTTTGGAATAAGATAATTCAGATTTGATTCATACTTTCGGAGAGAAATTTCTCTTTGGTTCTTTTAGAACTTCTAAACTTATCGGAGTTTCCGTGACGTTCATCTTCGACTTATCAATCAATCCTTCCATAATTGATTGTGGTGTCTTCATTATACCAAGGTTCTTGCTTCGATATAAGCAACGGATCGCGGTCTTAGTCTTCATTATACCAAGGTTCTTGCTTCAATATAAGCAACGGGTCACGGTCTCACATAAATCTGCTTCTAGACGATCTTGGAGGTCTTCTTGATCCATAAATTTCTTAGTTCTTAGCGTGGATCATATCAGTTGGTATCAGAGCCTTCTAGTTACAGGTTTGCTTATCTTTTGTTTTGATTCATTAAAAAAAAGTGAAAAAAAATGAAATTGGAAAAAAAAAGAAGAATAAATTTCCAGTTTAGGAAAAAAAAAAACATGAAAAAAAAAGTGTGTAATATTTAGATTCAATCCTTATTTCTGAATTTGTTTGTGAGTTATTAGTGAATTGTTGCTGGAAACTTTGATACTTGTTCGGTTAGTTTGATAAGAACCTATAAAGAATTATTACGAGTGAAAAAAGGCAAGAGTGGTGAGCACATAAGAGAGGAAAATTTTTGTGTGAAAACATGAGTGAAATTGAGTGACTCATTCTTTTAGTGAAACACGTGAGGGAGTGTGTGAGGTCTTTTTTTTTCTAACGTTATTTTTGCAGCAAACATGTCAGATGACAAGAACAAAAATAACTCCAGAGATACGTCGGGAGATGGTGATCTGAAGTTGCTTATGGAAGCTTTAATAGGTGAGATGAGAAGAGTATTGTGAACGGAGATGGAACAGGTTCATTAGTGGATTGATAGGGTAGAGAATGCACGTGTGGGGCAGCAACCAAACGCTCCTAATGAGCGTAGGAGGGAGAGAGTTCAACCTAGGGGAGAAAGAGTTGAAGATGAAGAGTATTATGAGAATGGATTTGATGAAGAAGATGATCGGGAATTAGTTGTTAGCCATAGGAGATTTGGTGGTCGAGGTAGAGAAGCTAGGAATCGGGAAGACAATAACTTGGGTAGTATTAAGATGAAGATTCCATCGTTTCAAGGCAAAAACGATCCTGAAGCTTACCTTGAATGGGAGAAGAAGATAGAATTAGTGTTTGATTGTCATAATTATTCCGAGCTTAAAAAGGTTAAACTTGCGGCCATTGAATTTTTTGACTATGCGATTGTTTGGTGGGATCAGCTAATGTTAAATAGGAGGAGAAATAGAGAGCGTCCAATAAAGACTTGGGAGGAGATGAAAACCGTGATGAGGAAACGGTTTGTTCCAAGCCATTACTACCGTGAGTTATACCAAAAATTGCAAAGTCTTACACAAAGTAGTCGGAGTGTGGAGGATTATTATAAAGAGATGGAAGTAGCTATGATTCGAGCAAATGTAGAGGAGGATCAAGAGGCTATTATGGCTAGGTTCTTGGCTGGTTTGAACTTGGAAATTGTTAATTCGGTGGAGTTGCATCATTATGTGGAATTGGAAGATATGGTGCACATGACTGTCAAAATTGAGAACCAACTCAAGAGGAGGGGCAGCAATACACGACAAAACCCTAACTCGGGCTCATCTTGGAGGCCGAATTTTGTGAAGCAGGCCACGGCCAAGCCCAAAACCGAGCAAAAGCAAGAAAGTACCAGCCATGGAAATCAAGGTAAAACTGACTCTTCCACCACTAGAAATCATGATATTAAGTGTTTTAAATGCCAAGGTAGGGGTCACATAGCAAGCCAATGTCCGAACAAAAGAGTTATGGTATTGCGAGATAATGGTGAAATTGAAACCGATGGCGAAGAAGATACCGAATCTATGCCACCATTGGAGGATGCGAGTGATGAGGAATACGCTGCCCAAGGAGAATTGTTGGTTGCAAGGAGAGCTCTAAGTGTGCAAATCAAAGAAGATGACAAAGTGCAGCGAGAAAACATCTTCCATACTAGATGCCACGTGCAAAACAAGGTATATAGTATGATTATTGATGGAGGTAGTTGTACTAACGTTGCTAGCACTACAATGGTTGAGAAATTAGAGCTGCCAACGATTAAACATCCTCAGCCTTACAAGTTACAATGGCTCAATAATAGTGGTGAACTGAGGGTGAAAAAAATGTGTTAGTTTCCTTTCGTATTGGAAAATATGAAGATGAAGTTTTGTGTGATGTAGTTCCGATGCAAGCTGGACACTTGTTACTAGGCCGGCCATGGAAATTCGATCGATGTGTTAAGCATGATGGCTTCACCAACAAATATTTGTTTGTAAGAAATCAAAGAACAATCACTCTAGTTCCTTTGACACCAAAGCAGGTTTATGAAGATCAAGTGAGGTTACAAAAAGAGAGTGAGCAAACGAAAGAGAGTGAGAAAAAGAATGAATGCAAACCAGAAAGAGAAAATGAGAGAGGTCAAAAAAATTGAGATAGAAAATAAGAGAGCTGATTCGGACATTGAGAGAAAAACAAATTTCTATGCAAGAACGAGTGAAATAAAAAGAGTGATGATTTTAAATCAGCCAATGATTGTACTTTTGTACAAAGAGGCGTTAAACACTAACCAATTTGACTCATCTTTGCCTAGTTCTATTGTTTCTCTTTTGCAGGAGTTTGATGATATCTTTCCCGAGGAGATTCCACATGGCTTACCATGGCCAAGTCTCACGAGTGTAGGTCAAGTTCATAGTTTTCATGGACTTGCTAGTTTTTGCAAGAGGTCCATGAAAGACTTTAGCAGTATTGCCGCACTGCTTAGCAAAGTCATCAAGAAGAACGTTGGATTCAAATGGGGAGACGAGCAAGAGAAGGAGTTCTAATTGATCGAAGAAAAATTAACTAATGTTCCTTTTCAAATCCTTGAGCACATCAATAACAATGCATACAAATTGGATTTACTAAGTGAGTACAATGTTAATACCACTTTCAATGTTTCTGATTTACGCCCTTTTGATGTAGGTGATGATTTAAGGACAAATCCTTTTCAAGAGGAGGGGAATGATGAGGACACGACTAACAAATGGGAGGCAGATCCTATTCAAGTTCCAATTGGTCAAGTTACAAGGGCCCGAGCTAAACGGTTTATTCAAGTTCCAATTGGTCCAGTTATAAGGGACCCGAGCTAAACGGTTCAAGAAAACTCTCAATTGGCTTATTCAACATATTTGGGCTAAGAACCATCTTTGGGGGCCCAAGGATAATGCTATACATGATCCACAAGGATGGGTTTCCATGATCCAAGGGAACTTCCACTTTGGAATTTTGGGAGGACCCGACAACTAGAATTAAAATGATCATATCTTCTTGCTCGCAACTCCAAATGGGCTGAAACTTGTTAGGATGGAAAGATGATGTCTTGAACATCAATTTAGACCTAAGAAAGTTTCAAAAAGGATATCGTTTGGGTCTGTTATGATGGGCCAAAATCCAGTAGGCTGTTGCATCCGAATCTATGTTGGGCTTGCACCTTTTCTTAATTGTTTCCTTCTAAATTTAATTGTTGCATTATAAGGCTTGCATGCCAAGTTAGGTACTTTCCTTATTTAAATTTTAGGTTACCAAAATTCTATTTAGGTTTATTTCCTATTTCGTAGTTTCTTATTCCTACCAGAATTCTATTTAGGTTTGTTTCCTATTTTTTAGTTTTCCTTTTTCTATTTGGTTACGAATTCTCATGTATTTAAATAGCCATTGACTTTTGGAA
Organism: Bretschneidera sinensis; assembly: GCA_023935145.1. Classification (NCBI taxonomy): domain Eukaryota; kingdom Viridiplantae; phylum Streptophyta; class Magnoliopsida; order Brassicales; family Akaniaceae; genus Bretschneidera; species Bretschneidera sinensis. Next base: position 48,182,517 of record CM043703.1, on the reverse strand, counting down.
TAAGACAATTCAGATTTGATTCATACTTTCGGAGAGAAATTTCTCTTTGGTTCTTTTAGAACTTCTGAACTTATCGGAGTTTCTGTAGTGTTCATCTTCGACTTATTAATCAATCCTTCCATAATTGATTGTGGTGTCTTCATTATACCAAGGTTCTTTCTTCGATATAAGCAACGGGTCACGGTCTCAGTCTTCATTATACCAAGGTTCTTGCTTCAATATAAGCAACGGGTCACGGTCCCATATAAATCTGCTTCTAGAAGATCTTGGAGGTCTTCTTGATCCATAAATTTCTTAGTTCTTGGCATGGATCATATCATTTAGGTTGAGACTCCTCATTTGTGCCAATACGCCTTCATGGTGTTTAGTCTGTTATATTGACTGGATATGACTTAGTTACTTCTTCCTTCGAGTACTAAGTATTTGGTGCTGAGTGATCTAAGTTTGAACATCTATTGTTTTTCTTTCCTAGAATGCTTGATTTACCTTAACTAGTATGACTCTATTGGCCTGGAAGAAGTGGGTTGCCAGGGAGCTCACTGGCCAAGTGGTGACTAAATCCAGAAGTTCAAAGATTGTTGATGAAAGTCTTAAAGGTTGTTCTCTTAGTTGAGCTTCTTACCTTAGTTAGGTAGGTATTCCTAGGGTAGTTTATCAACTCGTTGAGTGAAGTTGAGCAAAACCTTAAGTTTGTTCCTCTTCTCCTTGGGCTACCAAAAAGGTGAGTCGTAGGTTGTTCATATCAAATACTGAAAAAGTTTGATCGTCCCTAGCGAAGTTTGTAAGGTCAGATCTGTACTGTTTCCTTTAAAGCTCATGGGAGGATCTAGGACAGATCTTCCTATGAATGTCCATGAGCAAGCATTAGAGAGTTGTTAGTCTCCATATGCTCAATGGAGATCTATTGTACATGACTCAATCTCTAACATCTTGAAGCTGTTAGGACTTGCTGCATTTGTGGTTCCTTGGGAGAGTGGATCCATTGGAGTCTTAGTTTAGTTTGAGATGTTAAGGCTACTAGCCTTCAGAATAAGGATGATATGCTCATCTTTGATCTCAGCTACTGAGGGACTTTGAGCAGTTCACAAACCCTAACACCTTGCCAAAAGCCAGAAGGAGGTTTGAACTCGGTTAAGAGCTGAGCTTGAGTAATTTGGCTTTAGTCACAAACTTCCTAATTAAGCTTGTGTTGATGCTTCTTTTGGGTCAAGGTGACTATTTCTTCTCGATATTCGAGCTGAGGTGATTATTTTTTGTAACGACTCATCCCGAGCAGGCCCTACTCAGAACATTATCAATTATCTTTTAGAATCGAGCACCTAGACTCGTAATTCATATAATACAATAGGACAATATCTTTTATATAAGTTAAGATCACACAATTATTACAACTACAAAGCTTTAGCTTTACAAAGGTGTCTCATGGGACACAACCTTCAAGGTTACAACTTCACACACATATATACAATATAACATTTATTACAAAAAGAGACTTGACCGAGGATGCTATGCTCATGGACCCACCTAAGAATTTTGTCAAATCTTCAAAACTTCACCACCTAGGATCCAAGATTTTTTGGAAGCTTACCTGAAAGGTTATAAAGAGGAGGGATGAGCTATAAAGCTTAGCAAGTTCTTACTCTACATAAAGTAACCTTTTTAGAAAATTTCTTGAGAGTTTTTTTTCTTAGTTCATATATATAGTCATATAATACTTTGCAAATCCAATAATTTTAGTAATGTAATACAATTCTACAAAAATCCACATCAATTTGCATTCACCAATTCATAATCAATCAAAATATTACAATTTCTCCATATAACCAAACAATTCACATCCCCTTATGGACCAAGCAAATCAATTCATGTATGATATGCTAATGCAGTATGATGCAATGCAAATGTATCATCTCATTATCAATCATAATCCATTGGGGATGTCTCCTCACGTGCCGGTATGTTTCACATTCAAATCATCAGAATCATCAATTTTTCTAAACCCCCCTTGATCAGGGTCTGGTCCTACTCATCCAAATATATTCGGTACCTATACACTCTTTGTGGGAAGGGACCTACCGACCTCACACATCACTCCCCCCTCAATAACATACTATCAATTTCAATGCTTGAAAAGAAATGAAATCAAGTGATAAACATAAAAAAATTCTCATTAATCAATACATTCACACAAAATTCTTATCATTAGACTATAATTCACTTATCTTACCACATAGTTATACATATAATTATTATGTTTTAGTAACCTAATTATAATTCTTATGTAACTTAATTTCTTTGGTTTCTTCATTAGCCTTCACGCTTACCAAGAGTAGGATAATACTCACCTTACAAGCCAAGCCCTAATCTTCGAATCACTTTCTTGCCTTTACTACGATCTTCAACCACACCTATCAAAAAATCATTTTAACAATTAAGAGCAAGGTACATATATGTAAATAGTCATTATTTACCTCGGTAAAGGAAGAACAAAAGATAAAAAGCTCTATCTCCTCGGAATCTAGGTGTTCTTAAGACTAATTAGTATAGTTACTTTAGAATGGCTTAGAAGGGATTGAGAACAAAAGTTAAGTGAAAAACTAAGAAAGAACAAAAATGGGATTGACCCAGTCGACTGGTAATTTCTTCCCGTCAACTGGTAACTTCTTCCAGTCGACTGAAAACCTACTGCCCTTTTTACTAGTCGACTAGTGACCAGCCAACTAGTCTTTTCCCCAAAACAGTTCCTAGTCGACTGGTTACTACTACCGATTGACTGGTCCTTTGAATCTAGCAAAAAATTTCACCCTAAAATGCCCTTTTTTCCTTTCCAAAACTACTTAAATCTTCTAAGAAACTTCATATCCTTTCAAAACACTAGTTTTTCATTACTTTAAATCAAACTTTTAGATTACCCAAAGCAAGAATCCAAGTTACAAATCTTCAAACCTAACTAAAAAAAAACCCATTTTTTAAAACACAAGAATTTGTTTTCTTCAAAACTCTTCACCCAAGGTTTCAAATTCAACATTTTTAAACTCAACTGAAATGAATAAGAAGAAGAAAGGAAAAACTCTTACTTGAGAGAAATTTTTCTTTAATCTTCAATCAAGATTCACGAGAAGGGAAGGGAAAAGAGCACCCTAGAGAGTTCTAAAACCTTTGAGAGGAAAAGAGAGAGATAGGCCATAAAGAGAATTGGTCTCTCTCTCTCCAAAGCTATTTATACTCCCACTTAAAAATGAGTAAAAGACCTTTTAACCCTTCTTCTAAAAATAAATTACAAAAGAACTAATTCCTTCTAATTTATTTCTAGTTATAAAACAGTCCCTAAGGTTTCTATTTCTTTTTAAAAGTTCCTAAAAATAACTAAAATATAAAACATGAATATAAAAAGCTTAAAAAAATCAGATTCTATAATTCTCCCTTCCTTATAAAATTTCGCCCTCGAAATTTTTAACCAACCTCGATTGACGAACAAATAAGGGTATTGGTTTTTCATATCCACCTCACTCTCCCAAGTAGCTTCCTCGACTCCTCTATTTCTCCAAAGCACCTTTACCAAGGGAGTAACTTTGTTACGCAAAACTAGTTCCCTAAAGTCCAAGACTTTTACTAACATCTCCACATATGAAGGGTCCCTTTGAACTTTTGTGGATTGAAACAGGACGACGTGTGACTCATCTAGTACATATTTGCGCAAAGCTGACACATGGAAGACATCGTGAAGTTGTGAAAGTTCAAGAAGTAAGGCTAATTGATATGTTATAAGTCCAATCCTCTGAATAATCTCATAAGGTCCGATGTAACGAGGGCACAACTTTTCTTTCCGCCCAAACCTTAATACCCCATTCCAAGGAAAAACCTTAAGATGCACACGATCATCAACTCGAAAATCCAATGGTCTCCTTCGCTTATCTGCATAACTTTTTTTCCTACTTTGAGCCGTCTTTAAATGTTCTCATATTCTCTTAATTCTCAATGTGGTTATTTTTACTAATTCCTGCCCTAAGACCCTTCTTTATCCCACTTCTTCCCAACATATCGGCGTCTTACACCTTCTACCATATAATGCTTCAAAAAGTTCCATCCCAATGCTGGTCTGAAAATTATTATTATATGAAAACTCCATAAGGGGTAAGTATGCATCCCAACCAACAAGAAAGTTCATAGCACACACTCGTAGCATGTCTTCTAGAATTTGAATTATTCTCTCTGACTGGCCATCCATTTGAGGGTGGAAAGTTGTGCTAAAATGTAATTGCGCACCCATAGCTTACTGAAATCCCTTCCAGAATCGAGAGGTAAATCGAGCATCACGATCCGATACAATATGCAATGGTACACCATGTAGTTTCATTATTTCAGCCAAATATATCTCCGCTAATATTTCAAGAGACCACGTTATCATGATTGGAAGAAAATGAGTAGATTTAGATAATTGATCAACTATGACCCAAATGACATCAAAACCTCTCTGAGTATAGGGAAGTCCTGTCACAAAATTCATAGTCACTCTCTCCCATGACCACTTCGGTATAGGAAGAGGTTGCAACAACCCTGCTGGGTGTTTATGCTTAGTCTTCACCTGCTGGCATACTAAGCATCGGGAAACATAATCTGCTACGTCCTTCTTTAGACTTGACCACTAGGAATTTTGTTTAAGTCCTTTATACATTTTGTTACTTCCCGGGTACATGGAATAAATGGTGTCGTTAGTTTCCTTCAGGATCTCCTTCCTTAACTCCACTTCGTTTGGCACACAAATTCGATTTTCCAACATCACCATTCCATCTTCATTCACCACGAAGTCGATCCACTTGTTTTCTAATACTTCTTTCTTAATGACCATTAATACCACATCCTTACCTTGAGCATCCAATAGACGACCCACTATTGATGATCTTACCACAACACTAGCTACTAACCCTCCATCGGTATTGGCTTCAAGCTTCACTTCTAAACTTCTTAATTCTTCAATCAACCTTGAATCATAATTCTTCAAAGTTGCCAACTTATTACTAGATTTCTAACTTAATGCATCAGCCACCACGTTAGCCTTTTCAGGATGATAACTTATGGTTCATTCATAGCCACTGATTAGTTCCATCCATCGCCTTTGTCTTAAGTTTAACTTCTTTTGGGTGGATAAATACTTGAGGCTCTTGTAGTCCGTATATATCTCAGGTCTTGCTCCATAAAGGTAATGTCTCCAAATATTTAGGACAAAGACTATCGTTGCCAATTCTAGATCATGGGTGGGGTAGTTCCTTTCGTGGTTCTTCAATTGGCGTGAAGTATAAGAAACAATCTTTCCATGTTGCATTAGGACACAACCTAACCCTTGATGTGAAGCATCATTGTAAACTAGAAACCCCTCATCACTCGAAGGAAGGATTAACACCGATGTTGTTGTCAGATTGTCCTTCAACAATTGAAAACTTTGTTCACACTTTTCTGACCATATAAATTTCTCTCTCTTTCTTATTAATTTGGTTAAGGGTACTTTAATGAGTGAGAAATCCTAAACAAATCTCCAATAATATCCCGCCAATCCTAAAATGCTCATAATCTCAGTCACATTTGTATGTCTCTCCCAATTTAGAATGGCTTCAATTTTCTGAAGGTCCACAGCTGTAATGACCCATACCGGGTTAGCTACCCCCGAGACGGCGTTGTCACATTTTGAAAATTCCAGCACGACACATATGCAACAATAAAAATAATACCAACAGAAATTTTTACATCAATCTTCAACCCTCAACAGGGGAATACATCATTCTGATCTTGACTTAAACATTTTATACAATGTAATATACATGAATATTTACAAATTTTATTTTATTTTATTTTCTCATTAGTTTGAGGATGTGGACACGCACGTGGCTTATAGATAATGACTTTTTCTAAATCTCAACTCACCAAACTATCTGTCCTGCCTGCTACCTGAAATCATTGTACAATGAAGAGTGAGCTTCACAAGCTCAGTGAATTAAATTTACAAGAAGTATTCAATTTTATACTTCCAGTTACATCTTATAATTCAATTATTTCTAAAAAAATCTTTTGATATTCATTCATCTTTTTCCTCAAATAATTCAATCACAATATTCTGTAATCACTACTCAATTTCATAATTCCCTTATTACACAATCTCTTCTTAAGTTACTCATCAAACATATTTCAATATTTCTTCCTTAGCATATTTATCTTTTTATGAGACTCATTCCTCTATCAATAGATTTATAATCATAAATAGCACTTTAACATATCAAACAATAACAATCAATATTTAAAGTAAATGCAATGCGTGAAGTCAAATGTTATTAATATTGGGAACGTCTTCCCATATGTCGACATGTTTTTATCTTAGACCGACTGCCTTTCTGGTTCTTTCATTCTCATTTAGACCGGTTGCCTTCTCGGTTCTTTTATTCTCATTTAGACCGGCTGCCTTCCCGGTTCTTTTATTTTCATTTAGAGCGGCTTCCTTCCCAGTTCTTTTATTTTCATTTAGACCAGCTGCACTCTCGGTTCTTTTATTTCATGCATATGAATACGAATAATGATATGAATATGCATATGAATAATAAAATAAAAATAAGTATGTATTTAGACATTTAAACTAGCTATTCTGATTATTTTCAAATTATTATTTGAAAAATTCCACTAAATTCTTCTCCTCAGAAATCATATCAACTCATCATCCATAGTTCGTCAAGAATTTCACTTATCACCATTATTATTAAATCGACTCATTATTCCAACAATATTATTTGTCATTTAATAATTCTAAACACATCACTTATTCCTATCAACCAATTTTTCATCTATCACCAAATCATAAGTTAATAATATATTCAAATATTATCATTATATAATTCATATTTATCTTGATTACTTAAAGTAAATCTAACTCACCACGTAGCACTTAGAGCTACCCGTGGATCACCTCATTGCCTTTCCTACTGCTCTCAGCAATTTCCCCCGGTTGCTGATCATCAACACCTGACATAATATTTATATTAAATTTCTAATTTATTCTTCAATTCTTCCATAATTCACACCATTTGAAAATTCTCACTTTGAATTCCGGGAAATTTCATGTATGCTAAATTTCAAAAATAAACTTCACGTTATTACCTTCTGTTTTTTAGAGCTTCCCGTGATTCTCTATAAAATTCTTCCCTAAACTCTTTCAAAATTTTACTCTTTCAACCTTTCTTTTGGTTCTCAAGTCTTTAAAGAAAGAGTAATTTGAATCGTAGTTGAAGGAAAACCAAACAGGATTTGGTAAATAATTAATAAAATAAACTATTATTTTATATATATATATATATATATAACGCTACAAGTTTTTTTTGGCAATAAGTGTTGCCACCTGTTGCCACATTTTTTTTCTTTTTTTTGTCATGTTGTCCATGATTTTTTTATAGAATTGTTTTATAAAAATTAAATCTTTTGCACATATATATATATATTATTTTAACTCTATGTCATATTTATTAAAGTACTTCTTTACCTTTACTTTATAAATACGAGTATTACAACAACTACTCATGCTTCTGACACCACATGCCCTAAAAAGGTCACTTCTTTCAACCAAAACTCACACTTGTTAAACTTGGAATAAAGCTTCTCATTTCTAAGAGTTTCCAGTACTATCTTCAAATGTCTGGCATGGACATCTTCATTCTTCGAATATGCTAGGATATAATCAATAAAAACTACTAATTTTTTTTTTCTAGGAATGGCTTGAATACTCTATTAATCAAGTCCATGAAGGCCGCAGGGGCGTGAGTCAATCTGAACTGTACAACCAAAAATTCATAGTGTCCATAACAAGTACGAAAGGTAGTCTTCGGAACATCTGAATCTTTAATTCGTAATTGATGGTAACCTGATCTCAAATCTATTGTAGAAAACACATGAACTCTTTGCAACTGCTGAAACAAATCAGCAATCCTTGGTAAACAGATAATTGTTACGAATTGTCATCTTGTTTAGTTGCCTATAATCCACACACAATCTTAGAGTCCTATCTTTCTTGACAAATAATACTGGAGCTCCCCAAGGTGATATACTAGAACGAATGAATTTATTGTCTAACAACTCCTGAAGTTGGACCTTAAATTCCTTTAATTCTGTCGGTGCCATTCGATAAGGAGGTATCGAAATAGGAATAGAGCCGGATGCTAAATCAATAGGAAATTCAATTTCCCTAATAAGTAGTAAACTGGTTAATTCCTTAAGAAAGACATCTAGAAATTCTCTAACTATAGGCATTTCTTCCAATTTCACACATTCCTCAAAAAGATTTATCCCATAGACCAAATAACCTTCACATCCCTTCTTTAACAATCTCTTAGCTGAAATGGCAGAAATAAGGCATTGTGAAAGTATTCTACATTCCCCTGAAAAAGAAAATTCTTCTTCCCCCGGAACTCGAAAAGTTACCATCTTCCTATAGCAATCTACTGATGCATGATAATTAGCTAACCAATCCATACCCAGGATCAAATCAAAGTCTTTCATCCTCAAAGGCAGTAAATCCATACTAAGTTCTCTATCTCCAATATTCATGACACAATTCCGGAATATCCATTGGATTTCCACCTTCTCTCCTGTAAAAGTCTCAACAATCATGATATTATGCAAACGTGCTTTAGGTACATTGATGAGAGTCATAAAATGCATCTAAACAATACTTAATTGTTAACACTTTAGGGTTAATCTCGGTCGTAATCGCACTTTTACATGTTGATAACTCTAAAGTGTTATTCATAAATCATTGACTTAATTCGATGCATTTTCAGGTGCGTTGAGTACAAAAGAGATGATAAAGCGATCCATGTTTAAAGTGCCAAAAGATCTTGGGTGTCGGTGCTCGTTTTTGTCCAAGGTTTAGACATTTCCAAAAATGATTTAAAGATGATTAAAAGTCTAAACCAAGGTTGGAGCAATAAATTACATTGAGTTAAAAGACTGCACACAAGTGTGTGCATCACTTTGGAACAAGTTAAGGGTAAGCACACTAGTGTGTGCACTTCTGCATATAAGCTGAAGGAGTTTCACTAAATTGCCAGAATTTCCCGTACAGATCAATCATCTTTTCAGATTAAACTATATTTATGTAGGAAGAATCAGGAGATGAGCCATATATTCTTAGAAAGATCCAGAAGTCTATTTTCTGGAGAATTTTACGGTTCGAAAAAAGGATTTTTCTAGTCAAAGTTATGGCAGTTTTAGCGGAAACAATTCAAGCCTCCAAAACAAAGCCCAGCGCCTCACCTCTCCCTGTCCAGCGCCCCAGCGCCCAGGAAAACAAGAGTGAGCGCCTAGGCGCCCATGAACCAGTGCCCCAGTGCCCAGGCAAACAAGAGAGCGCCTAGGCGCCCATGAACCAGCACTGCGCCCCTCGGCCATCAGTGCCGCGACCCTCGCCAACTAACGCTACACCTTTACTTTCCAGTGCCCAGGCGCACACTTGGACATGCGCACACGCTGCTGGACCCACCTTCACGTTCCAGCCTTCACTTTCCAGTGCCCAGGCGCACGCTCAGACAAAGCCAGCAGCGCGCACATGCTGCTGGACCCACCTTCACGTTCCAACCTTCACTTTCCAGCGCTCAGGCGCACGCTCAGACAAAGCCAGCAGTGTGCACATGCTTCTGAACTCCAATTCAGACTCAAATTAAGGCTGTGCAAAGAAAACTCTCCCTCGTGGGCTATAAATATATGCTTAAGGTTTGCAGCCGGAGAGCGAGCTCGATGAGAAAAAAAGACAGTTTTTTATAGATACAAATTAGAGAAGTTTTTAGCATTCTGTTTAAGTTTTCGTGAGTTGGAAATCAAGGAGAGAACATCCACATTGTTCTTCCACCTTGAGCTCCATGGCCAAGAAATCAAGGGGAGAACATCTATATTGTTTTTCCACCTTGAGTTTCATGGCTAACTAATCATCAAACAAGGGAAAGGGATGAATCGTTAGGGTTTTATTGTTCCTTATTTCCTGTTTTTGATTCATTTGTATGGACTTATTGTTAAAACTTTGTCTATGATTTACTCTTTGATTAATTAAGAAGGATTTGAGTTCATGTGATAGCTGTATTCTATATTCTTCTTCTTTTAGTTTCTCTCAATCCGGTGATTGCATCCTTCTACTCCACATAAGTCTAGTCAAGCTCTTCTTATGTCAAGTTGTTTGGATGTAATTGATTTCGGTATATTTATCTTATAGATCGGCCATTACTGTGATATCATTATTGCAATATATTGTTGTTTCTTGCTAATCTATAAGATAAATCATGTGTGCTTGAATTGAAATCAAAAAGTAATTTGTAGCAATTATATTAGAGATATAAATGTGCTTGATTGAATACTTTCCGATTGCCTGTTTAGGATGTGAAACTTGCAATCAAGATAAAAATTTGAATCAAGAGTGGAAATAGGGAACGAACTTAAGGAGGATTCCCGGAACCTTGTTATTTCTTATTTATATTCTTCGTTATATTCGCACAACTCTTTTACACAATATTGCATTATCAAAACTCATATTCTCTCACCTAATCATTATCGTTAGTGTTAAAGTTTATACCTTCTTTCGTAATTAACTTGTTTCCCTGTGGAATCGACACCCCAAAGTTATACTACAATAACCGTGTTATACTTTGGGCGTAATCATACATCAACATGTATTATAAAAGAAGTAGAAACAAAAGAGTGTGTTGCACTAGGATCAATTAACATTGTAACATTTCTACCCAAAAATGAAATCATATCAGTCACCATATTGGGTGTGGCCTGAGCATCCTACTAAGTGATTGCATAAACACGACCTTGCCTTTTCTGATCTTGACTAGCATCCCCTCTACCTATCGTGACTCATCGACCTTGACTTCCACCCCTACCACCTCCAACCCCACTACCTCGACCCACTTGGCCAATTCCGGAGCCTTCGGTTGTACTCACACTATCAGTTGGCTTGAGTCTTGACCAACAGTCTGAATCTACATGACAAGTCTGACCACACACAAAATATATAACACCTTGAAACATAGGACAATTCTTTTGAAGATGCTCCATTGATCTACAATGATGACATAACTTAACATTGTAATCTCTAGATAGATGACCTATTTGACCACACCGAAAGCATCCTTTAGGATTCAATCCTGACATGGTACCACTTCCTCTCCCTAATGCAATTCCTCATCTCCCTTGATTTTTTAAGGGCAATGATTATCCTGAAATTCTCTTAGTTCTTCTTGCTGAACTTTGCAATACAGATGTTGCTGGTTCACTCTGATGACCTTGACTCATTTCGAATAGCTTACCTCCCCCACTTTGCCCTCCTTGGGAAACTGATCTACTTCGTTGGAATGGATGAGCACCTTGGACTCCAAACCCATAACTACCTTCCTTAGTACCCTCTGACCTACTCTTTTTGTCAATCTCGATGTCCCTCAGTTCTTTTAAATCCCTCTCTACACGTAATGTTTTGTCCACCAATCTTGTATAGTTAGGGTGATCCAAATACGAAAGCCGAGTACGAATTTCATAATTCAAACCATCAAGGAATCTCTTACACTTTCTTTCTTCAGTGCGTACTAAATCTGGTACAAATCTAGACAAAGTAATAAATCTCGCATCGTATTAAGTTACCGATATAGTACTCTGTTTCAGGAAAATGAAATCCCTCTCTAATTGAGCTTTAACAGATTCTGGAAAATATTTATCGTAGAATACCTTCTTAAACTTTTCCAAGTCAATGGTTCGTCAATGTCCCCTGATAGTCTAAGAAGTATGTTCTCCCACTAATTTGCCTCCTCTTCCTCTAACTTAAATGATGCAAACACAACTTTTTGTCGGTCCGAAATCGGTAATACCTTTAACAAACGTTTCATCTTCTTAATCCATGCCTTAATATCTAGAGGGTTTTAAGCACCTCGAAAACTTTATGGCATCAACTTGTTAAACTGGTTAAACACATCTCTTTCAATTTCTTGCCTTGATTCATCCTCCTCTATTCGTTTACCATGCCCTTCAAGAACATCTGCATGCCCTTCCGACAAGTCTGGAGCTTGTCTATCTTGTTATTCCAATCTATGCTCTAACTCTCCAATTCTACCCAACAATTGGGCTAAGGCTTCCCTCAATTCATCCCTTTCTATAGTAGAATCTCTCACACTCCTACTAGTAGCACCAGTCGCATTACCAACATGTTCCTCTTCAGAAACTTCAGGTTCAACATTCACTTCAACCCTATGCAACGGAGGTCGTCCACACATTTGAGTTGAACATTGCCCCTTCATTAGACATACCCTGCACCCTTAGCTCTACCTTTCTTTGGTCCACGAGGCATCCTCAAACCCTACATAATCATTTAAATGCAAAAACACTAAACTTCTTCGGTCTACAAAATCTAAAACCTAAGGCTCTGATACCAAAATTGTAACGACCAATCCCGAGCGGGCCCTACTTAGGACAGTGTCAATTACCTTTCAAAATCGAGCACCTGAACATGCAATTCATATAATGCAACAGGAAAATATCTATGATATAAGTTAAAATCATGTAGTTATTATAACTACAAAGTTTCAGCTTTACAAAGGTGTCTCAAGGGACACAACCTTTAAGGTTACAACTTCACACACATATAAACAATATAACATTAATTACAAAAAGAGACTTTACCGAGGATGCTACGCTCGTGGATCCACCTAAAAAATTCGTCAAATCTTCAAAACTTCACCATTTAGGATCCAAGATTTTCTGGAAGCTTACCTGAAAGGTTATAAAGGGGAAAGGGTGAGCTATAAAGCTTAGTGAGTTCTTACTCTACACAAAGTAATCGCTTTTAAGAAAATTTCTTAAGAGCTTATTTTTTTTAGTTCTTATAAATAGTCATATAACGCTTTGCAAATCAAACAATTTTAGTAATGTAATACAATTCTATAAAAATCCACATCTAATTTCCATTCGCCAATTCATAATTAATCAAAATATCACAATTTCTCTATATAACCAAACAATTCACATGCCCTCTTATGGGCCAAGCAAATCAATTCATGTATGATATGCCAATGCAGCATGATGCAATGTAAATGTCTCATGTCATGATCAATTATAATCCATTGAGGACATCTCCCCACGTTTCAAAATCAAATCATCAATTTTTCAGAACCCCCCTTGATCAGGACCGGGTCCTACTCATCCAAATTTATTTTGTACCCATACACCCCTTGTGGGAAGAGACCTACCGACCTCACACATTACCCCCCCCCCCCCCCCCTCAATAACATACCATCAATTTCAATGCATGAAATGAAATGAAATCAAGTGATAAACATAAACAAATTCTCATCAATCAATACATTCACACAACATTCGACACAAAGGTTTTTTATTTAATATCTTATCATTAGAGTATAATTAACTTATCTTACCACATAGTTATACGTACAATTATTATGTTTTATTAACCTAATTATAATTCTTATGTAACTTTATTTCTTTGGTTTCTTCATTAGCCTTCACGCTTACCAAAAGTAGGGTAATACTCACCTTACGAGCCAAGTCCTAATCTTGAATCACTTCCTTGCCTTTACTATGATCTTCAACCACACCTATTGAAATATCATTTTAACAATTAAGAGCAAGGCACATATATGTAAATAGTCATTATTTACCTAGGTAAAGGAAGAACAAAAGATAAAAAGGTTCTATCTCCTTAGAATCTAGGTGTTCTTAAGACTAATTGGTCCAAGTTCTTATCCTATAGTTACTTTAGAATTGTTTAGAAGAGATTAAGAACAAAATTTAAATGAAAACCTAAGAAAGAAACTACTCTTTTTACTAGTCGACAGGTCACTATTACCACTTGACAAGTCTTTTCCCCAGACAATTCCCAATCAACTGGTTACTACTACCAGTCGATTGGTATTTTCCCCAGACAGTTCCCAGTCGACTGGTTACTACTACCAGTCAATTGGTCCTTCGAATCCAGCAAAAAATTTCACTCGAAAATCCCTCATTTCCTTTCCAAAACTACTCAAATCTTCCAAGAAACTTCAAATCCTTTCAAAGCATTAGTTTTTCATGACTTTAAATGAAACTTTTACATTGCCCAAAGCAAGAATCCAAGTTACAAATCTTCAAATCCTCAAACCTAACTAAAAAAACCCATTTTTTAAAACCCAAAAACTTGTTTTCTTTAAAACTCTTCACCTAAGGTTTCAAATTCAACATTTTTAAACTCAACTTTAAGAAATCAACTGAAAGGAACAATAAAAAGAAAGGAAAAACTTTTACATGAGAGAAAATTTTCTTCAATCTTCAATCAAGATTCACAAGAAGGGAAGGGAAGGGAAGGGAAGAGAGAGCAACCTAGAGAGTTCTAGAAACTTTGAGAGGAAAAGAGATAGACCAGCCATAAGGAGAATTGGTCTCTCTCTCTCTCTCTCTAAGGCTATATACTCTTACTCAAAATGAGTAAAAGACCTTTTAACCTTTCTCCTAAAAATAAATTACAAAAGAACCAAGTTCTTCTAATTTATTTCTAGTTATAAAACAATCCCTAAGGTTTTTATTTCTTTTTAAAAGTTCCTAAAAAGAGCTAAAATATAAAAAAGCTTAAAAAAATAGGATTCTACAGTTTTTTCTCATTCTTCTAAGATTGCTAGTGCTTCAGATTTTTGGTAGTCAACCTGAGTAGGTTCGATTTGAGCCAAGTCTAGTACCATTTGTATGATCGTTGATGAGTCTTAAATATTGCATATTTTAGACCCTTAACTTATATTTGTTATGCTCTTAGTTAGTAGTATTTCACTTTATTTTACATCTTTCTTGTGTTTTGTGTATTTTTATAGGTTTGTGGAGAAAATGAAGCATTTCAGGAGATGTGAAGCTTCTGGAGACATTGCGATCGATCGCACGAGATATGTGATCGAGCGCACCTGCCTACGAACGAGCGCATGGTCAACATCCCACATCGAAATATTTGAAGTTTAGTGCATCTGCGATCGATCGTAGCAAACATGCGATCGAGCGCACATGAGATCGTGCGCACAAGACATGCGATCGATCGTACCTGCGATCGATCGCACCACACTGCGATCGAGCGCACACGGGCAGTATCCCACATTGAATCTGCAACCCATATTGCTTCGGGTCTTCCCATATATAAACACAATCTGGCTTCATCATTCAGTGTACAATTCCTGAGCCACTTTGGTGTTTACCGGTGGACGTCCGCCAACATTCTGGTGGATCCCGAAGGCATTGCTATCACGAGGGGAAGTGCCGCCCGTCAGCGAGTGGAATTTCTCCCATGTAAAGTTTTTTTTATTTCTTTATATTCAGTTGTTTTAGTTTAAATATTTAGCACTTTTTATTATAGTTTTATAGTTATGAGTGGCTAGACTCTTCAGCTAAGGTTAAAGATGAAGCCCCGCCGTTGTTTGGCGTAGTAGTTCAGATTTGCTTGTACAAATCTGACAATTTTTAGTATAAAATGTTCTGTCAATTATTTGAGTTAATCTTATAATTGATTGAGTTTAAATTGTCTATTGGATATTCTTTGTGTTTCATCTGATGGATACATTGAATGCTTTTCGATTAAATTGGATTTCCTTTGTGATTTGTTAAGAGCGGATACATTGGATGCTTTTGGTTTAGTTGGGATATTCTTTGTTTTTTGTCTTATAGTTGGATTCATGGAATTTTTTGATAGGTTATCTTTAGAACATTGAGATATATGCTTAACTTTGGCGGGGTGAATTCAGAAACCTTAGTGTTTTTATTATTAGTTTTTAAAATCAATTTAGTTTAGTTTTAATTTGTTTTCCAAAATATCATTCAAAATTCGGAACTAGGTTAAGATAAAGTTAGTTTAGATTAAATTGTATTTTCACAACGCAATTCCCTGTGGATTCGACCTCGCACTTGCACAACGCTATATTGCAAATGACTCGTGCGCTTGCGAGTAAATTAAAACTCACAACAAGTTTTTGGCGCCGTTGTCGGGGAATTGTTTGGTTTGTGAAAATTTTTGGTCTGAATTAATTTTATTTTTCTACTAGTTAGTTAGCAATTTTAAAAATATATATATATATATAAAAAATAAAAGATAAAAAAAAATTAATTAAATTTTTTTTTTTGAGTTTTACTTTATTCTGTTGCTTCTGCTGGTTAGTATCTCATTATTTTTCTGTTGGTGTATGCTTGGTCGGAGATCCTTGAACTTAGATTTGACACATTTAGATCCCGACTTAGAAAGAACTCTTAGGAGGCAGAAAAGAGCACTAATTGAGAGAGAGACTGTTGAGATGAGAGAAAATTTTAATCATCCTGAACATGTAGAGCAACCTAGAGCTTGGAATGTGGACTCCACTACATCCCTTAGGGATTTGTTCGCACCCGTTGCGACTAACTCATCTTCCTGCATAGTGTTGCCACCAACCAATGCCACACACTTTGATTTGAAGCCACATGTTATCCAACTCCTACCCTCATTCCATGGCTTAGATCTTGAAAATCCTTATAGTCATGTGAAGAATTTCAAAGACATTTGTGCTACATTCAAATTCTAGAACTTCTCAGAGGAGTCAGTCCATCTTCGACTCTTCCCTTTCTCCCTTCACGATAGAGCTAGGGCGTGGTTGGACTCCAACACGTCCGGGTCTATTACATCTTGGGAAAACCTGCTTAGCAAATTTTACCATAAGTTTTTCCCAATGTCTAGAGTGAATGAATGCCGAAAGGAGATTAGCTCTTTCACTCAGGACGAGGATGAGAAGTTCTCTGAAAGCTGGGAGCGCTTTAAAGAGTTACTGATCAGATGCCCTCCACATGGATATGAGAAGTGGAGACTCGTTCAATTCTTCTACCAAGGGTTGACTCAACCCAACCGTAGCATGATCGAGTCTTTGAATGGGGGGGCATTCTTAAGTCTGACAGGAGATGAAGCATACATGGCATTGGACAAGTTGTCCGACAACTCACAGCAGTGGGATTTTTCAAGCTGTCGAGATAAGTCAATTCGTGCTCCTAAGAGGGGAGGCATCTATAAGGTCAGGGAGGACGCTGATTTAAGGATAAAGTTAGATGCCCTCACCAAGAAGATTGACGCTCTCACTGTGAGCCAATCCATCAATGCTGCCAACACATTCAATGTTGAAAGCTGTTCCATCCGTGCTAGTCCTATGCGTCTAGCACAAAATTGCCCATCAATGCCAGCTTGTGCCGAGTATCCTCTGGAACAAGTAAATGCTTTCAATGACTTTCGAAGGCAGTCAAATGGATCGTACTCCGAGACGTACAATCCAGGGTGGCAGAACCACCCAAATTTTTCATGGAGGCAGAACCAACCAATGAATCAGGGAGGAGCCCCTTATCATGCTCAAAATCAATATCCTCCCGGATTTGCCCCACAAATTCCTAATCATGGTCGTTCTGCCCATCCAGCACCTTCACTTGCTTACCACGCACCCACTCAAACACCAGCACCAGTTTCACAGTCACTAGATGACACCCTTAAGGAGTTCATGAAGGCGACTAGCCAAAATATGAGTGATGTGAGGAGTGCAACAGTGGTAAACACTCAAGCAATTGCCAAGCTGGAGAGTCAAATAGGGCAAATTATAAGTCACTTGGGTGAGAGAGAGAAGGGAAAGTTCCCCAGTCAACCCGTGCCCAACCCGAAAGGACAATTTATGGTTGAGAGTTCATCAACTCCTACACACGGGGAGGAACAAGTACAGTCGATTGTCACACTGAGGTCTGGGAGACAAGTGGACAATCGAGTGGAAGAGAGCCCTGCTATACAGCAAGGGCAAGGGAGTGGCAACACAGATAAGAAAGATGCTGAGCCATTTACAGCTACACCTACTGAGAAAGACCCTCCTAGGTCGTTTGTACCTAGAGCGCCCTACCCCGAGAGATTACAGGCGCCCAAGAAAGGAGGGAAGTATGAGGAAATTCTGGAGGTATTCAAGCAAGTCCAAATCAATATCCCATTTTTGGATGCCATCCATCAAGTGCCATCATATGCCAAGTTTTTAAAGGACTTGGTCACTATCAAGAGGAGGACAAATGTCCCAAAGAAGGTATTTTTGACCGAGCAGGTTAGTTCAATCCTTCAGTGCAAGCTACCCATCAAGTATAAGGACCCGGGGTGTCCTACCATCTCTTGCACGATAGGAGTCAGCCATATTGAGAGGGCCTTTTTGGATCTAGGGGCGAGTGTGAATCTTCTACCCTACTCAGTCTATGTGCAGTTGGGGTTAGGAGAATTGAAGCCCACATCCACGACGCTTCAATTGGCTGACAGGTCAGTGAAAAGACCACGGGGGATAGTTGAGGACGTTTTGATAAAAGTGGATAAGTTCTATTTCCTCGTAGATTTTATTGTGCTTGACACAGACCCGGTTCAGAATGTAGGGATTCAAATACTGGTGATTCTAGGGCGACCATTCTTAGCCACGGCTAACGCCCTAATCAATTGTAGGACAAGGGTGATGAAGATCTCCTTCGGAAATATGACAGCGGAGTTGAATATTTTTGATATCACTAGGCAACCACATGAATATGATGAAGTGAGAAATGTATGCTTGATAGAGGAGATTCTTGAGGAGACTGTGAATGAATCAAGCATTGAGGACCCCCTGGAGGCATGTTTTGCTCAATTTGGAGAGGATATAGATTTAGATAAATTACTTGAGCAAGCGAATGCCATTTTGGAGTCTCCTCCTCGGGAGAGCAATAGGACGGCAGAGATTGTGGATGACTCCCGCACTGAGGACCCCCTAGAGGCATGCTTTGCTCAATTTGGAGAGGATATAGATTTAGATAAATTACTTGAGCAAGCGAATGCCATTTTAGAGTCTCCTCCTCGGAAGAGCAATAAGACGGAGGAGACTGCCGCACCTGAAACCCCCAAGAAGGAACTTAAGCCTTTACCAGATAATCTTAAGCATAAGTTCCTAGGTTCAGTCGATAGTTTGCCTGTGATTATACCTTCAGATCTGGGTGATGCTCTAGAGGAGAAATTATTGGATGTCTTAAGAGAGCATAAGGAAGCTATAGGCTGGACCATTGAGGACATCAAGGGGATCAGCCCCTCGGTGGTGACGTACAGGATACATTTGGAGGAGGATGCTGAGCCATCGAGGGAGCCACAAAGAAGGCTCAACCCTGCTATGCAAGAGGTTATGAGGGCAGAAGATATTAAGCTGTTAGAGGCAGGGATCATTTATCCCATCTCTGATAGCAAGTGGGTGAGTCAGATTCATGTTATGCCCAAACGTGCTGAATTAACGGTAGTGCAGCATAAGGACGACGAGTTGGTTCCAACTCGTGTTCAGTCAATTTGGAGAGTGTGTATCAGCTACCATAAATTGAATGCTGCCACTAGGCCTGATCATTTTTCATTCCCATTTATTGATCAGATGGCAGAGCGTTTCGTTGGGCACGATTACTAATGTTGGGTTTGGCTGAAGACGTTAAACTTAGCGCTCATGGGAAGCACCCCACAGCTTATCTTTTTTTTTGTTTATTTATTATTTCGCATTTTTATGATTAATGTTTGTTTCCAGTATTTTTTGTTTTCCAGTTTTTATTTTTCAGGGACAAAGCGTACTTCAGTTCAAGTTTTGGGGTATGCTATGAGCCATACCAGTCCAGATAGTTCTCCATATCTCAGGTCAGCTATTTCCATATTAGTCACACATTGGGGTCAATGTGTAATTTAAGTTTGGGGGTATGGGAGACACATCACACACTTTGTCCTAATTTGTTGTCTTTTAGTCATAGAGATAAATGCATGCTCATGTTATCATGAAATTTTAGTTGATCTAAACATTTTCTGTGATGCGATGTCATTGGTGAGCTTAACATTTTGAACACATGATCTGGTGATAAAATTTTAAAATTTAGTTACTTACTTTAGGCATTTTGAGAATTCACATGTTTGATCTAATCTAACACGAGCACATTAGCACAAATTATGTGAGGTATGACACGTGATTTTAATGTGTATTTTTCCTTATCTTAACTGAAACTGGATGACTTGTTGGATGAACACTTGGGCATAAAGAAAAAAAAAATTAATTACTACAACTTTCTGCTGAGTAACTGGACCTCTTGCCTCAGTAAGCAGTGAGTGTTCACATCAAAAGGTGGAATTTTGCTTGGTTGTATTAAGGCCGGTTTATTTCCGTAGCCTTTTTGACTCGAGTTAGTAAGTCCTTAGGGGTGTCTGCACACCTAATGCCCTAAAACCATCTGGTTTGGGAGTCATTGACTCAACACTCGCTACATGGGTCAATTAGAAAGCTTAAGGGAACTAAACATAGTCGTGCCTTATTATTGTTAAAAAAATAAAAAGAATAAAGAATAAAATAAAAACTATGCCTTTTCGTTCATTTTTTATGGGAAATTCTGTGAATCTTGAGACATGGGGACCTTACACATTAGAGTTACTTGGAAGCTTCATTTTTATATGCTAATTCACCTTACACTGATTCAAGCTTATGATGCCTTATCCTGCCTTTTGTAAGTAATTAGATTTTAACATTTCTATTCATTGCGAAGATGGGTTTACCTTTTTAAGCTTGCTTATGAATGAATATCATGGTGATATGTGCTCCTTAAATTTTTGGATACCATGAGTGATGACTTTATCTTTATGTTCTTTGTTTTTCATTGAGTCTTTTATTTTGTTTTGCTAAGGGACTAGCAAAATATATTTGTTATACTCTTAGTTAGTAGTATTTCACTTTATTTTACATATTTCTTGTGTTTTGTGTATTTTTATAGGTTTGTGGAGAAAATGAAGCATTTCAAGAGATGTGAAGCTTCTGGAGACATTGCGATCGATCGCACGAGATATGCGATCGAGCGCACCTGCCTACGAACGAGCGCATGGTCAACATCCCACATCGAAATATTTGAAGTTTAGTGCATCTGCGATCGATCGTAGCAGACATGCGATCGAGCGCACATGAGATCGTGCCCACAAGACATGCGATCGATCGTACCTGCGATCAATCGCACCACACTGCGATCGAGCGCACACGGGCAGTATCCCACATTGAATCTGCAACCCATATTGCTCCGGGTCTTCCCCTATATAAACACCATCTGGCTTCATCATTCAGTGTACAATTCCTGAGCCACTTTGGTGTTTACCGGTGGACGTCCGCCAACATTCTGGTGGATCCCGAAGGCATTGCTACCACGAGGGGAAGTGCCACCCGTCAGCGAGTGGAATTTCTCCCATGTAAAGTTTTTTTTATTTCTTTATATTCAGTTGTTTTAGTTTAAATGTTTAGCACTTTTTATTATAGTTTTATAGTTATGAGTGGCTAGACTCTTCAGCTAAGGTTGAAGATGAAGCCCCGCCGTTGTTTGGCGTAGTAGTTCAGATTTGCTTGTACAAATCTGACAATTTTTAGTATAAAATATTCTGTCAATTATTTGAGTTAATCTTATAATTGATTGAGTTTAAATTGTCTATTGGATATTCTTTGTGTTTCATCTGATGGATACATTGAATGCTTTTCGATTAAATTGGATTTCCTTTGTGATTTGTTAAGAACGGATACATTGGATGCTTTTGGTTTAGTTGGGATATTCTTTGTTTTTTGTCTTATAGTTGGATTCATGGAATTTTTTGATAGGCTATCTTTAGAACATTGAGATATATGCTTAACTTTGGCGGGGTGGATTCAGAAACCTTAGTGTTTTTATTATTAGTTTTTAAAATCAATTTAGTTTAGTTTTAATTTGTTTTCCAAAATATCATTCAAAATTCGGAACTAGGTTAAGATAAAGTTAGTTTAGATTAAATTATATTTTCACAACGCAATTCCCTGTGGATTCGACCTCGCACTTGCACAACGCTATATTGCAAACGACTCGTGCGCTTGCGAGTAAATTAAAACTCACAACAATCGTGAGGACCATGAGGTTGCATCTGCTCCTGAGTTCTTTGCGCCCTGTTATGTTAGTCGAAGCAGTAAGACACTCGATGAAGCCGACTTTTATAGGGCCAGATTAGACCCATTCACCATGAGTCATGGGATTTCGTTGATTTCTTAGGGTTTCATGAAGGTTATGTCCAATCATACGCCACTATGAAGGTGTTGTGCTACCATTCTCTGTTCTGGTGGAGGTTGAATGAAGTACCTCATGGCTACAATATTAGGAACCGTAGGATGAGATGGGTTAAAGTGTCAACAATCGTTGGATGAGATAGGCTTGAGGCTTCTTTAAGAGACATTGTGAGATAAATTTGTTTTTTCCACGGAAAACGACAATTTGTTAATGCCAAAAAGATGATGAAAGATTTGAAGGAGATGGGATCTTTATAGCGGCTTGGCTTGTGTAATCACATTCGTTTTGCACTTGTGGACCTACAAGAGAAGTCACCCGGTGTGTGGTGCTCCAGGGAGGACCCTACGATGGTTAAGTCAATGAGAGCATATTAATTATGTAAGGGAAAGATTTAGAGTGATACTGAGGTGGGAGAGTGAAAGAGGGGAAGATAACCAAAGTGGTGTTCTATGTTCCTTTGGGTATTTACTCTCTATTTGGTTTTTCTTTTGGGTCTTTCCTCTCGTCTTTTTGGGTGTGCTTGCCTTTTTTTTCTAAGGATTGAAGCCTCTTTAAATAGTCGTTGGAGATCATTTTTCCAGAGTTCTAAAGTGGATTACAGTTGGGATGTGACTTTTTAAAGCTCAAGTCTAATGAAAAGCGACCTTTGCCTATAGAAAGCGACCCCTATTTGTAAGAAACGACTTCTAGTTGTGAGTTCTTCCATTAAGAATGGTAGCTCAAGGCTTTAGGGTGGCGAGTCTATCATTACAATCATAATAGGCCTAATCCCTACACTGCCTTGAGTAACTAATCATCATGATGCTCCATATATCTAGTTCTTACTGGACCAAATAATTTCGGTCACATCACTACCATTACTCCAATCTTCATGAGTTACCTAATTTTTAGGAATTAATTATCTACTCTTTTCCAATCTCAATTACTAGCAAATTAATGTGCTATATACGGAGTTGATCTAAAGTAAAAATGTAATTTAATTTTTTTTAGATAATATTAACTTTTTTTAGATACAATAGTTGTTGATTATAAATTGTTAAAAATGTATCCTTTAATTTTAGAAGAGAAAAACGATTAGCTCTTTAGTTGTTAATAATTTACATCCCCGTTTGTCCACCAATGACTTATACAAGACAAACTTGTAAAAAATACATAAAACTAAAAAATGGGTTTGATTTACCACTTTTAAGTTCTACTTATGTTTCACCTAACTTTCTTTTGTTGTATGGCTTCAAAAGGGATTTAAAAACAATTGTAAAGTAAAAGTGTTGTAAAGTTAAAAGTTATTTAGTGTTCGATAAAAATGAAAATTTTAAATAGAACTCCATAAACTTTATATAAGAAATTTCTTAAAAAGTTTACTTTTTTCTAATTTTTTTTAAAGATATATAACTTAACTTCAATGTATAAAAAACAAAAAACCCTTTATGAACTCCTAGTTAGAGGTGGATAACGGGCAGGCCGAGCCGGGTGCGGTTAATTCATTGCGGGTGACAGATCAAATGGGTGTGGGTGAAAAAGACCCAATTTTAAACGGGTTAACTTTTTCACACCCAAACCCAATCCATTTTTTTGCGGGTAAACCCGCGGGTGACTTATTAAAATTTGAATTCCTACCATTTCTAAAACAGTAGTTGAAATTTGAACATAACATTTTTTTTAAAAGTAAAAGTTGAACAGAACATGACTAAGTTGCACCCTTCCATTTCAAATCAACCAAGCAAATAATTTTCAAAGAACACTGGCAAGAAAAAAAAACCCTACCAAGAGATTAAAAAAAGAAAAAAAGAAGCAAGCAAGATTGCAATAAAGAAGAAAGAAAGAGGGGATGAGAGGTGCAGGAGTAGAGGCACTCAGGTAAGGGAAACGAAAGGTCTAAGCCAACCATTGTGTTTTGCAAATGTAAGTAACTCCAATAATTAATGATGTGGAACTCCAACATTAAAGCAAAGAGTAACTAAAACATAGAAGGTGTCCAACAAAGTGACATTCAACTATCATAGAAATGAAAATTGAAAAGAACCAGATTACCTAAATATCCTGGTGGGTATCCAAGTTCACACATTTTATCAAGCCATTGAGGTGGATCAAGAACAAAAAAGGCGTATTAAGCTCCCGCAGATCACAAATATCCAAAATATTAATGAACATAGGAGCAAACATAAAAAGAGAAACAAAAGCCACCTTTAATTGAAATTAATAAGGTATATTTCCCCAATACCCAAAAGATTTTTAGTTTATCAGGAACAACTAGTTTTAGCCCATCATACTTCCCATGTGCAGAATTTCAATAATATTAAGTAGGAATATGAAGATCAGTAACACGCTTGCTTTTGGATAGGTGCTATTTGTGAGCATTATTTACAGCAATATTATCACTGTTTGGAGCACTCCTTTAATAAATGAATGTAAGAACCATAGGTTAAAACAACGAGAAGCATTAATTGTTTCCAAGCTTTACACATCTAACAATTAAGGGCAGGGACATAGGGTTTTGTTTGCTAAGAGAGTTTTCACCATTCAAATTTCAAAGACTAAAAGTGAAGAGAAATTGAAATTACTTACAGAGTTACAGCAGTAGAAATTGATAGCTACCGTTGATCATGCACCATCGCCTGTGGCTAGAGAAGACGAGGAAGAGACCGAGAGAGTGAGAGAGAGAACTTAGATAGTTAAAATTAGGGTAAAAATGTGTGTTGTGTGCTATTTTGACCAGTGTTTTCAGAGGCAAACGCTGGTCGAGGCATTTTACCTCAATAAGACGAGTCGTAAACCCTGAGACATTGGGGTGTAAACGTTTTGAAATGTTAAGGTGTTTCGAAATTATAACAAAATAATAAAATTTAATTAATTAAAATAATATAAATTATATAAATATAATAATTAAAATATAAATAAATTAATTTTTTCAACAAACTTTAATACTATTATTAACTCTTTAGATCATATAAATTATAATTATAATTTTAAAATATTAATATATATAATTTTTTTTTATATTGTTGTAACTTGTAAGTGATTAATTAAATAGTTTATACTTATTATTAAACCAGATAACATGTGATAAATATTTATGAAACACAACGATATAACTACAAGAACAACTAGCTTAGTGGTTAAGGATTGTATTTCTACTAATTTGAGCATAAGTTTGTGCCTAAACTTGTATTTTTTAAAATAATTTTAAAAGTTTTTAAAAATACTTCAACGGGGCGTAAAAGGCGTACATCTCGAGCGTGGACGTACGCCCAATGAAAGAAACGCCTAATTCTATGAGCTTCTCGGAAATGATTTTGAAAACACTAATTTTGACTTTCAGCGAGAATAATGTGCGTTTTATCATCAGAGAGACAAAGAGACTGAGAGAGTAAAAAAAAAATCATACGCACCATTTCTTTGTTATTTAGCAGGTCACCCATTTGACCAGCGGGTAAACTTGGCCCGACCCAAAATTTCACGGGTCAAACTGAGTGCAGATAGATTTGTAATGGTTCAAAAAATGAAAACCTATACCCATATTTTAATAGGTAAAAAAAACATGTCCAACGGGTTCGGGTCCAAATTTCAACCTTTACTCCTTATTAAAGTATGCCACTTTTCAAGGACTTATTCTGGCAGCCTTGACATTGGGCATGGTCCGCATGTACACAAGAGACCATCCTGAAGTTGCAAAATTTTTTGGCTGGCTCGGATCTAAACCAAATAGTTTAGACCACTTGGAAACTTAACTGGTAATGTTAAGGAACTTCATTTATAACGTCAATATAAGTGTAGGACCCAGAAATTAACATTACTAGTAAAATTTTTAATATTACCAATCGAGTTTTCAGCTGGTCTAAGCTATTGGAATTAGACCCGAATCAACTAAGAAATCCTCCATGAAGCATCAAAAAGAAAAGAATTCAAGCTCGTCAATTCTAGAGGAGACTGAAAGAAAAAAGAAAAAAGAAAAGAAAGTGACGGTACAAACCCTTAACAAGGTAGGCCCACCATGCAAATTCAAACTACTTGTCGGATCCAATCAATTAAATCGCTCTAATAATTTACTTAGTTAATCCTCTCCATTTTAAAATGGATTATAATTATCTTTATTTAAAATTGAAATAAAAATATTGAATGTTACTTTAAAATTGAAATAAAAGTATTGAATGTTACTTTAACATTTAATTTCATTAAAACTTCGTTTCGATTTAATTCAAATGGGGAGAGCAGTGAACTTTTAAAATTAAGTCATTTCAACACAGGATTTTGGAATCTCACCTGACAATACCATTGGCCACTCTGTCTTGTACATTTAAGAGAAAAATCTCGGTGGAATTAACAAAAGCCCTCATCTTCTTGAGCGACTTCACCATGTCGGTCAGTATTGATTTTCTTTCTATACATATATGTATATACTTGTGTATATTTGATATGACTGTTTCTTCTTGAACAAGATTTGTTTCTGATTATTGATTGATTGACATAGATCTGTCTTGAGATTTTGTTCATTCTAAAATTTGTGAAACATGATAGGTATCAAGATAAAGAACAGCGTATACAGATTGAGTTAATTGAAATCTGTTGTTTGTTTGAACAATTGATAGTTTTGTTGTATGCTATTTCTTTAAATTTTTCAATAATAATTCTCTTCGGTGTTTGTCTTTGTTCGTTTTTTCCCCTCTAATGTTTGCATAGGGTGTTTGGAATTTCTCATCGCCCTGATGGTTATCAATTGTCGTTATATTGAACTTTAATCAAACGAGACCACAATTAATATACGTATATTTGTCTATTTTTGTTTGTTTTGTGTTGTATTTCCTGTCTAGTATAAGACAACAAGTAACTTCAATGTCATCAAATGTTCAGCTCTGTTTATTGTAGAAGGCCAAGCCCTAGTTGAGCTCGAGCAGCTTGGCTTATTTAATAATTACTAATCCATCCAAATTTGATTAAACAAAAAGTAAATGTGGGAAAAAGATATTTTGATAAATAATGAGTCATTGAAAGAAGGCCAAAGGGGGCGCACCTATGTATATGAGATGTATACTAGAGAGCACCTGAAGCAAACAAAAGAAAATGAAGATGAAAGGATAAACGAGGAAAGAAGATGATGTCTAACTGTTAAAGCATCTAAGAAGTTTGTAAAAAAAAAAACCGGAAAACTTTCTTTAGAAGAGACATTGCTCCAATAAATATAGCATATTCAAAACTACTTATAAAAAAAATATAATATCTTTAAAATTGCAGATATATCATCACCCACTATGCCCTCCTTGGCTCCTTGCTACCAAAAGCTCTTGAATTTCACTAAATCCATTGTTCCGAAGGTATTCAAGAACAGAAAATGGCATGACTCAGTTGAAGCCAGAAATGTTAAATTCCAATTCCCAAATATCCTCAGAAATTGGGCATCTAGCAAAATATGATTCATTGTCTTGCCATCTCTCATGCACATAAAACACCAATTGGTAACCATAATACTCTTCTTAATGAAATTCTCTTGGATCTAAATGCGAGTGTAGGCATGTAGCTGTCCACACAAAGAAAGACACTCTAGTAGGAATCTCTAGTTTCCATTTAAAGATATTTTTAAGAATTTCTCTAATGAAATGATTTAATTTCTCATAAAATAAATTTGGAATGTTTTGAGAATGCATAATTAATTTTTTTTGATATGTTTGAAAATAGAAAAAAATGAATAATTTATTCTACAATGTCTAATTCTAAATACTTCAATTTGGTTTGATTATGAGCCTAAAGTTGTACTTGATCATGTTTTCGTTTTGGTTTCTTTAATAGTCAAGCTTGAAAACTAGGCTTGAGTAGGAATGGTATTGGATTGGATTTAAGACCATGAGGTCCATGCCAAACTTGGACTTTATGGATTTTCTTTTTGGTGGTATTCTGGTATCTTATGCACTTTCTATGTAATGTCGTTTACATTTTCTTTTCTGTGTCTTCTTTTTTCTTAAATTACTATTTCTTATCATGGAAAAAAACCTTGATATTGACAAGGGGGTTTACCATCCTAAACCCAAGCCCAAACTTGTCCCACTTGAACATCAGAATTGGAGACCTTTCTTTGTCCCACTTGATCAAATACTCGGTCTCAAGTGAAGTCAGGTTGAGTTAGACTGCCAAACCCCATGTATGTCAGCGGGAAGCTTAATTTTGATCTTTCTTCCTGTCATTATTCTTGATTTTGCACAATAGTTTTTTACAATGAGACTTGAATATATTCATCAAATATGTAATTTAAACCCTTGCTCCAGTCTTTTTAAACCCTAACCCTAAAACTAACACTACTTATAGCTTTCAAATGCAAACAATAACCAAAATATTATCAATGGGTACTGTTCATGGTACCAAGATATATCTGCACAGTTACCCAAACTTTGATTTTTCTTTGTTTTATTTCAATACCCCAAACCGAACCTCTGTACAAGCCCTAGTCACATGAATAATCATGTCAATTCCTAACCAAATAATCTTAATTATCATTGCAAAATTTATTTATGTAAACTCCATGGCCAATGTACTGATGCTATATGTTTAAAGCTTTAAACGTGTTAATATATATATTGAAGCTGGTTGAAAACGCGTATGCTTAAACTTTTGAATGAGAGCCGTATTTTTAGATTTAAGAATTTGAAACCCTAAAAGAAGGAGAGCCATATTATGCATAAACGACTGGGAGGTTATTTTTCCCAATTTGATTCAAAAACTCCTTCCTAGACGTCTCTCCAATCATCACCTTATTTCTTTACATGTTGGCAGGGGCGGAGCTAGTGCAATGTGAGTGGGGGCAATTGTCCCACTGGAATTTGGAAAAAAACCTTGTAAATATGTGTAATTTTTAAAGTGAGGTCACTGTTGACCCCATTGATTAAAATATTCGGACAGCACTATGAGGTAACTTTGTAAAAAAATTAACTATTTAAGGAATTTAGGATGGAGAAATAAAAATAAATAAACTATTAAAAGACACAAAGCAACAGAGGAGAGAATAAAATGAGAATTATTGAGAAAGAATAAAGAAAGATTTGGCTAAAGCTAAGGTAAGTAAAAAAGCTTTAAATTTTTATTTTAGTTTTATTCTTATTATATTAAAATGTTTATTTGTTTGATAAAAATTTACAAATTGTACTATTTATTTAGTTTAAATATTTTATAATTTTATCAATTGAAAACAATGTTATATTCTTATGAAATTAATTTTATCACTTGGAATTAATATTATGTTGTTATGAAATTAATCACTTAAAGAGATATAACTTCTTAATTCCTTTCAGAAAAGAAAAAACTTCTTTGTTGTTCTAACCAAGTTAGTAAAATTCTACTTTTTTAGTCTTGCTAATTTATGATTGCTTAGTCATTTATATTGAGAAAGATATACTCAATAGCATTAAAAAGTGATTATGCAACACTAACAATATATGGAAACTTGTCGAGGACAGTTGTAAAAAGTTATTACTGAAAATTTCAGTTTGAAAATGGAAATATGAAATATAAATTATTTGTATTAGAATTATATGTATGCTTTATACTGTAAATATAATATGATTATATATTTTCATTTAAAAATGTTTTGATTATTGGTAGGGAATTCTTGCCAAACCTCCCTCCATCTCAATGAGGCTTTTTCATATATATATATAGTTATTTATTCATTGCCCCCACAAACAAAAAGTCCTAGCTCCGCCCATGCATGTTGGTGGCTTGAGATGGGGGCCTACTCCTTTTCATTTTGAAAATATGTGGCTCAAAGTTGATAGTTTTAAAGATCTTGTTTGTGGTTGGTGGGACGAAGCCAATGTTGAGGGTTTTGCTAGTTTTGTGGTGGCAAAAAAGTTGAAACACGTTAAAGAAGAAGTGAAGACGCGGAACAAAGAAACTTTTGAGGATGTCAACACTAACAAAGCTTCTTTGTTAAGGGAAATTATCTCTATTAATGGGTGAGAGGTTTGTAGTGGTCTTTCCAATGAGGAGAGAGAGAAGATGGGTGGCTAAGCAGGAGCTTCAAAAGTTAACCTCTCTTGAAGAGATTTCGTGGAGACAAAATTCTAGAGCACTTTCTTCGTGTGGGTGATAGAAACACAAATTTTTTCCATAGAGTTGCCAATGTCCATAGAAGACAACTTTATGGGTGAGGTGGAGATTGATGGGAGATTATTTATTGAACCAAGTGAAATGAAAGAAGCGAAATGCTACTTTGACAAGAAGCTTTATACGGAAACTTGTGAGTGGAGACTCACTCTTGATGGTTTGGCTTTTGGTAGCATTGGGGTTGATTCGACCTCTTGGCTCGAGAGACTTTTGAGGAGGAAATTCTTTTTGCTCTTAGGGATTGTGATGGAGACAAAGCTTCGGGTCCCGATGGCTTCTCTATGACTTTCCTTCAAACTAATTGGGATGTTGTGCGGCATGATATTTTATTGTAGACTTCATCTTGGGTTGGAATTGGCTTATATTCCACAATATTCTCTTGTTGCTCTGCAGAGTCTTTCCCATAAGTGAGCTTTGAGTTATCAAGGTCGGTATCATCTTTCACAGTCACAATATCGAGGGGTTTGCCCAATTCTTTACAATCTTTCACTATTTCTTTACATTCTTTCAGCAGGTGGATTAGCTTCTCTCGAACTTGGGAAGTAGTTAATGGGTTGGACTTTTGTTCTATCACAAGCTCGTCATAGGCATCATACCCATCATAACTTTCGGAAGCACGATCATACTCAACATACAAGCAGTTTTAGGAGCATAATAATAATTTTTATACGCAATTCCCTCATCATCATAAATATAACGGCCATTGTCATTCAAAACATGGACATCTCGAGAAATTTGCTCACACTCATACTCATATTGGTGCTGCAATTCTTTAAGTTGTCTCTCATCACGATAAACTCAATATTGAAGTTCTCTGTATTCTTCATACATATGTAGGGGAATATAACACCAATCATACTTGATCGCTTTGGATTTCAACGCATTCATGTGAGAATAAGCACTTTATAGCTGAGCTTGTAGATTTCGAATACGAATCCGAGTACGGTAAGTCATGACAACAAACTAAAATACCTCAAACATAATTTTTTTTCTCCTTTTTTTTTCCTTTTTTTATACTCTTTATTTCTTTTTCTTTTTTTTTTTGCAGAAAAAATGACAGATAATTACAGTAAAAAAAAAACCCCGGAATTTTTTTGAACTGGCTCGGCTCAGCTCGGCTCGACTCCCTGTTCACGGCTAGTGGCGGCCGCTGGTGGTGGAGGATGACGACAGATAGCAAAAGTAGGTGTGCTTAGCTATTGTACGCAAGACTTTTCTGATGGTGTTTTTTTCTCACAGGGGAACGGAATTGGGGCTCTGACACCACTTGATGCCGTATAGTAGGGAAGAATTGAAAAGAAATTAGGAAATTAAAGACAGATGATCCAAATCACACGGATCTTCTCAAATCACATGGGAACACTGAACCAAATCACATGGAGCAGTAGTCCAAATCACATGGACAATTCAACACTCAATCACAGAGTATGAAAAATTGATAATTTAATTTGAATTCATTCATAAGCTGTTAAATAACAAATGAGAACCCATATGTATATATATATATATAAAAGAAAAATCATAACCTAAAGATAACGACTAAATCCTAAGAAAATAAGAACAACAAATAAGATAACTAGCCTAATCTTAATCTAAAAAATCAGATAACCATGAGAGATAAGCCTAATCTTAAACAAGAAAGTTAACTAAGATAATAATTCTTAATATTTTCAATTACATAGTTACTCCCATATCCCCAATTCTTAGATTAAAATCTCTAATTCTAATCTTCTTCGTGTTCCCCATATCCTAATCAAGGAAGCTAACTAAAATTATAATTCTTAATATTTTCAATTACATAGTTATTCCCATATCCCCCAATTTTTAGATTTAAATCTCTAATTCTAATCTTCTTCGTGTTCTACATATCCTAATCAAGGAAGCTAATTAAGATTATAATTCTTAATATTTTCAATTATATAGTTATTCCCATATCCTCAATTCTTAGATTAAAATCTCTAATTCTAATCTTCTTCGTGTTCCCCATATCCTAATCAAGGAAGCTTCGTATTCCCCATCATTACCTCTCTAGGGCATGTCGTTTAACTCTCATCAAGGGAACCCTTTCAAGCCTTCCCATCTACTTCATATCGCTTTTTCCTATTCCTTGTGAGATTGCCAAGAGATTGGAAAGAATCAAAAGGAGTTTTCTTTGGGGTAACACGGGGAAGATCACAAATAGCACTTGGTGAGATGGGGCGTTATTAATCAGTTCATTGATCGGGGGGTTCTTGGGATTAAGTCCTTGGTTCTTTTCAACAAAGCTCTTCTAGGGAAGGGGCTTTGGAGATTAATGGTGGAGAATGATCATTTGTGGCAGGTCAAATTTGCGGTGGAGCATAATGGTTGGACTTCTAGGGAGGCGTGGTACTTATGGTGTTGGGGTGTGGAGGTGGATTAGAAAGGGTTGGAATGACTTTCTTCCTTATGTCCTCTTTGAATGTGGAAATGGGAATGACATTTGGTTTTGGCATGGTGACATTCTGTTGAAAGATCAATTTTCGGAGGTTTTCGCTCTTCCTCGAGATAAGGAGGCTTTAGTTTGCTCTTGTATGAGTTCCTAGAGTGAGGCAATCGTGTGGGACATAGCCTTGAGTCAGAATGCTCATGATTGGGAATTCACAAGCATGATAATTTTCTTGAGAATATCTATAAGGCGAAAGTAAACTTGTTAGATGATGACTAGGTTAAATGGAGGTTGAATTCAAGTCAAAAATTTGAGGTAAAGTCTTTTTACAAGTCTCTTCTCTCGAACGGAAGCACGAAGGGCGATGATAACTTCCCTTGGAGAGTGATTTGGAAAATCTTAGCTCCTCCAAAGGTTTCTTTCTTTGTTTGGGAGGCTAGTTGGATGACATCCTCACGATTGACAATCTTCAGAAAAGAGGGAAGTTGTTGGTCAATAGATGTTATCTTTGTAAAGAGGAAGCCAAATCTATCTAACACTTTCTTTTGGGATGCTCATTCACTAGGCATCTTTGGGAGATGGCTCTTAGTTGGGATTTCAATGGGTGGCTGTCTGTTCGATCCAAGATGAAGTGTTGGCATGGTATGGACTGAGAGGATCAAAGCAAAAGAAGGCATATTGCTTGATTCCTTGTTCCATTTTTTTGGTCATTTGGCGTGAACGGAGTAGGAGAGCTTTCAATGGCAATGAAAAGGGATGGTAATGAAAATCCTTTAACCACCGTCAAGGATGGGTGGTTACATACTTTTGGGTTTTGGGTTAAGGGAATTTTTTTATAAATGATGAAGATACTATCTTGTAGATAGTTTTTGTACATGAGTGCCTTTTGATTAATATACTTGTCAAAAAAAAGAAGGGGCTATTCCATAATTTGTGCTTAATGCTTGTATGGTTTTGAAAGTAATTAAAATAAACAGTAATGACAGTTTTGTACATACACTATAAATCAAGTCGAGATTGGGTACTTGATCACTTATCCCTATACCCATCTTTCTTATACCTAAACCTATCCTAGCTGGGTTTCAAATATTTTTCCTATAGATGTTCTAAAAAAATATTTTTTCTATAGGAGTTCGTTGTATTATAGAAAAAATGGATTTCTGGGCTACTTGGTGGCTTGGTGCAGTGGATAAAAGTTCATTTCTACCCCTTCTTTCTCCGTTTTGATTAACGTGTGTCCTTTCGGTATTTTTCATGCTTCTAGGGGCCTTTTGCAAGGAGACCGTCTCTCCCCTCTTTTGTTTATTATGGTTTTGGAGGTTCTTAGTAAGATCTTGGTTAAAGTGTTGGAAGGTCTTGTTAAGGTAGGCAGAAGTAGCAATGAGTTTATTATTTCCCATCCTCTTTTGCCAATGAGACTATTTTTTTTGGTTGAGTGGAATTTGTGCAAATTCTTAATTTTAGAAGTACTGTTTTTTGTTTTGAGGTGGTGACTGGGCTGTAAGTTAACTAGGGAAAAAGTGAATTTCCTCTTAGTGAGGTGCCCGACGGTGGTCTTTTGGCAAAAATATTAGGATGCACCTTGGGTTCCCTCTCCATGAAGTATTTAGCGTTTCCATTAGGCGCTAGTTCAAAGAGGAGTCTCAGGGAGCCGCTTGTCTAAAAGTTTCAGAAAAAAATTGTGTGGTGGTCTAAAGGCCATTAACACTAATTAAAATATTGTTTCTAGTTTCTTTATTTACTTTATGTCTATCCTCCTTATTCCTAGTGCTGTTGCAAGGCGGTTGGAGCCTTGGATGACGTCCAAAGACCTTTTCTATGAGGTAATATGGGGGAAGAATACAAGTACCACTTGGTGAAATACCTTGTTAAACAACCAATTGAGAAAGGGGATTTGGTTCTAACATGACTCTCCTACTTCAACAAAGCTCTCTTAGTAAAATGGTTATGGAAGTTTATGGTTTGAAAGAAGTATTTGCGGAGGAAGGTCATTTGCGCTAAATTCGATGTTGAGCATAATGGTTGGATGTCTAAGGAAGGAAGACAAATGGGATGGGGTTTGGAAGTGGACAAGAAGGATGGAATGCTTTCTAGCCTAATAAATGCTTTGAGATATGAAATGGGGCTACCACCTACTTTTGACATGACTTTGGGTGTGGATATACTCCTTTAAAGGAGTGATTTCTAGATATGTTCTCTTTTGCTGGAAAGAAGAACAATTTGGTTGGTTCTTGTGTGTAAGAGACTTTTGGTGAGGTGGTGTAGTAGGGATGACAAAAATCCTCGCCTTGATGGGGGCCAACAACCTCCACTCCGTTTGGGGAGATTTTGTTCCCGGTGAGTTGGGATGTGGATGGGGTTTAATTCCTCGTCGGGTTTGGGTCTAGGGATTGCACTACCCACCTCGATTATGCCTTGACCCCGATGT
This sequence comes from Bretschneidera sinensis, assembly GCA_023935145.1. Classification (NCBI taxonomy): domain Eukaryota; kingdom Viridiplantae; phylum Streptophyta; class Magnoliopsida; order Brassicales; family Akaniaceae; genus Bretschneidera; species Bretschneidera sinensis. Next base: position 48,147,481 of record CM043703.1, on the reverse strand, counting down.
GTTATCTCATATATATATATATATATATATGTGTGTGTGTGTGTTATAATATTTGATAGTTACACTTCTAATATCATATGTATACATTTATTTATGTTGCATTATACTAGTTTTTAATTAAAGCAAGTATAATTATTTAAAAAAATTGGAGTTGGTAACAGCTTCACAGGAATCCTCGTATTTGTAAACGGGAATCCCCCTCCACGACGTGTAAACAGACGAAAGGAAGGAACTCTTTCGCTTGAAAAGCTATTTGGAAGACTCAAGCTCCACATAAAGTGGCTTTCTTTTCGTGTGAGACGGTTTGGGGGAAAAGTTTGACTCGATAACCTCCAAAGTAAAGGGAGAAAGTATTGGGTAACTGATGTTACCTTTGTATGGGGGACGCCAAGTCTATTAACCATCTTCCTTTTTTGATGTCTATTAATTATCTTCTTTTAAGATGCTCGTGGACAAGGCACTTGTGGGAGATGGCTCTCTTAGTTCTTAGGCTTTCTTGGGTGATGGCCAAGTCTTTGGAAGAGGAGATGTAGGCATCATACTCTAAAGATTTCAAAAGAATCTTTGCTTTGATTCCTCTTGCTATCATTTGGATTGTATGGAATAAAAGAAATAGGAAGACCTTTGACGGGGAGGAAAAGTCTGTTGTGATTTTCAAGGATAGGTGGTTTCATATGCTTAATTTTTTGGTTAATGCCATTTTTTTCCTTTTCTAAATGAGGATGAACTCGTTGATTTTCTTAAATTTTTGTATAATATCTAAAAGTTGTACATACTACATGGGTTGGCTGTTTGGCACCCCCTTGGTTCCCCTTGTTAATACTCTTTCACTTATAAAAAATGGAAAATTCTATACTTGTCTCCTACTGGATGAAATGTCTCCTGAACTAGTCCTTTATGTTACTTGGACTCATGTACTACTGTCAATTGGGGTACGTGTCTGAACATTGAACTATCCGATAACCAAACCCTTTCCAATGTCATATCTTGTCAACGCGGATACTTCAAAGTAAACCAAAAAGTTTGAGTAACATAACTTGTCCTGCTGGCGTATGGAAGGAACTCAATAAATTGAGATTGTTGCTTGGTTTAATCATGAAACATACAACTTGAGAAAAGTGTGCATTGTTCATGAACAGTTCAGTTATCTTATAATTTACTTGTGAGTTGTTATCATATTTGTCATTATTTTTATCTTTAGATAAACTATGTAAGTGACTGCCATTGTCTTGATTATTTTATTGCACTTTATAGTTGGTGAATACAAATTAATTAATAATCTATTAGTTATTGGAGACTCAACTGTAGTTACAGTGTAAAGAGGCTCATTGTGTTATTGGAGACTAAACTGTAGTTACAGTGTAAAGAGGCTCATTGTGATCTTTGTTTGAATTGATTTCACTTTGTATACTATGCTTAGGTTTTTGAATGTTACCTAGGTATTTGATGTTTTATGGATTTTGTTTCTATTATTTAGGTTCTTGTTGTTCATATATATGTCCTAAATTGATCGAGCTCAAATATGGTTTGCTGAAGTTGTGGGTGGTGTAGTAGACTTACAATATGCTTTAAGACTGCACGTAATATACTTTACCAAGTTTAGAATTTCAGGGAAATTTAAAAAAGTACCCTTTTTACCAAAGTTTGAGTGTTCATATAAACATTGGTGATTGGGAGCAGGAGCTCAGGTTATGACAAAATGTAAAGGGCACTAACTGGGAGTGCAGAATTTTTAGGGCAATTGTAGCAGCTACAATCTATCATCTAAGGATGGAACGTAATAATAGGTGCTTGGAAGATCTTCTTCAAATTGACAGATGATTGTTAGTAGAATAAAGCAAGATGTTCAGGCAAATTTTTCTGGTAAGAGTGTTGATAGAGTTACTGTTAGCACCTAAGCTCATTGCCAACTGGAATATTGGAGAACAATTAATGTAGTTAGATTAAGATGGTTTTCCATCGGTCTTGGTATTTTAGTATAAGCTGGGATAAGCTAGTTTGTTTAAAGTTAAGGTCTGTTGTTTAATATGTTCATTTTCCAGAACAAAAAGTTCACCTGCTCCTTTTTTATCTCCGCTGCTAGCACCTTATTCCCCCAGCTACTAGAAGCATGAAACCCATTCAAATCACACTCACACTTAAGGCAAGCACCTATCAACTTCAGGCTAGGGCTCTTTGCCTGACCAGGACCGGCCACACTTGATTCGCCATTGGCAGGCCTAAACTAACTCTTCGATAACACACCATAACGTTCACCACCTCTGAGCTTCAATACCCTTTGTAAAAGCAATCTATCGGGTCATGCCACCATTCAGCTACATCAACATCAAACAACGCTCATGGTCATTGCTCCACAAGATGAAGAATAGTGACCTATCCCTCAATCTCGATCTGCAAATACTTGGTGAATCCCTTTTGTCCCCTCAAAATTATCGCCACCCTTCTCTAATCATTGCCATTCCTCACTATCCAAGTAAATCGAAATTCGGCCTCCATACTTATTCTCTATAATCCTTAATAGATTAGTACCTTCTCCCTTAAGAGAAAAATATCTTTCGATGGCAAGAAAGCTTAGATTTCCCAACCTAGGCATGAGTAGGAACCTCTCTCTCTTTTTTGCTACTTGTATAGTGCATGTTTTACCTAATTAACATAACAGGTTCAGTATGCCGGACAAGGATTTGACTGTTAGTCAAAGTGGTTTAACAGCCTACACCAAATTTGGTTTATGAATATAATAGGATCGGAATTTGGTCGGTTAGTCTTGGTTTTGGGCCGATGCGGGATACTTAGTGATCAGGAAACATGTTCATTTAGGAACTTGCTTGCATCTTCAAAAGGGAAACCAACTTGATCATCAATGTAATGCGCTTTTACATACTTGTAACATTGTGGAGTCACTAAATACAAATACACTATTTGTTGGATTTGAATTCATCCAATGAAAGGAGAACGAAAACGTATTAGTCAAAAAATAACAGTTAATCCATTATAGAGGAAGTGTTCAATCATGAATTTCATAAAGAAGTTGAAAGAATAAAGTAATATTCCCTTTTCCCCACATTTTTTGTCATTTTTCTCTAAAATGAATGTCTCCAAAAATATTTGTCCACTTTCCAAAAGTTAAAGTATAAAAAACACTATGCAAAAATGACCTTAGCATGCGACACTTTTATCAAAAAGAAAAGGAGTATTTTATTGCTTTATTGGTCTATTCTCTTATTCACAAAGGTTTTTTTTGAGAAAGACGAGTTGCGTTAAAATTTGTGCATTTGGAACTTAACTAAAAATGATCAGTGGAGGGAGTATTAGCACTTTACCTTAAAAACCAAGGTCCTTTATTGCTACGCTTTAGCTGGACATGTTTAACAGGAAAGCTCAAGAGCTGCTTCCATCCTTATGAGGGAAGATGCCAATAATCTCTTGAATCTTTGAAAACTTTAGTTCATATATGAAATATTAATGAAATTAATTCTTAGAATCCTGGCCCTACCTTACCCCACCAGTTGCAAAGATGCACCGCAAACACAAGAATGCATTGAATGGGAATGCCATTTCTGTTCTTTGATTCTCGTTGATGTCAAACAAACAGTCTCCCATTGATGTCAAACGAATGCTAAGGCTGGTGGTGTATGTATTTCTCAGTTGAATGCACAGATTGATATGTGCAATGGTGGGGTGTAAGAGTGGTTAATTGGATCTCCATTTCCTAGGCAACTGGGGTTACTGGGTTGGTCAACCTTAATTTACTGATATATATGTAAGATATGACTACTTTGTCTTGAACAAGATTTGTCTCTGAATGATAGGGATACACCATTTTCAAGATTTTCTGCAACCTAAAATTTGTGAATAATGAATTTAAGATCAGCTAATAGTGCCAATGAGGACTTGGCTCAATGGTTAAGGCTGAGGCCTTGGGTCCTAAAGGTCCTAAGTTCGAGTGGTGTGAAAATCAGCTAATAGTAATTTGAGATTAACTGATCCGGTAACTTCGATATCCTAGAAGATGTTAACCAAATCAATCAAATCCTTACACGATACTGCTTGAAACTATGAGTTTAAATGCTAATTCCACTTATAAACACATGGATTATAAGCCCTATCATGCTCATGGCAGAAAGTATTTTGATGCTATCATCTGGAAAATTGCTTTCTTGACCACCAAATTCGTCTCACCCCTGACTTCGCAAGCAACAATCTTACCTGCAGAAACCAAGAATCATTAGATTGAACTCAAATACATTACTTAAAACATTGCATTCAGAAGCAGTCCTGGTGGACAAATGATAGAGGTTTGGATAAGGGTTAGATCAAGAAGGAACTTAATAGGATTGGGATGGTCGGGATCAATGTGGCTGATGGGGTACAAAAGGAAGAATAGAGATAAGGGTTTTAATTTAGGATATGGGGACAACTTTTTAATTATGAAATATTATGGCTATTTTGAGTTTTAGGAATTATTATATTTTAGTAAGGTTTTTAGGATATAGTATTTGATCAATATTTAATTTCAAGTATTGGAGTAAGACTAGGATATAGTAGTTGATTAGTATTTAATTTCAAGTATTGGAGTACAACTAGGATATTTAAGATCTCTATATATAGAGATCCTTATATTAATTTTCAATTAGCTTTGAATGAATAAAAAAATCAGATTTTTGAAATTGAGTTTTGTTCAATTTCTCTCAACTTCCATGGTGGCTTGGTTTCTATTTCTTTATCTTCTTGTCTTACATAGTTTGGTATCAGAGCCTAAACAAACTTTAGACCCAAGTCACTATACATCCACCAAACAAACCCTAGCCCAAATAAAAAATTGCTTTCTTCAGTGTCGCTACAGTGCGTGAACAGTGCCGATGAACAATGCTACAATACCATGAATAGTGTTTTGTCAAATTTTTTAATTTATTTTGCTTTCTTTAAAATAAAACGGAAAAAAACAAAAAAAGAAGTAGAAAAAAAGAGAAATAACTTGTTTACTTTTCATGCTTTATTTCTGTTTCTGATTTATTTAAATTACAAATATGTTGTCTATTCTCGAGCTTGATCAACAACTCACTGAAGTTCGGTACAAGTTTACAAGTCCTCATTCTTCGGTTGATAAGCTCCTTTGTCTTCTTGATCAAGCTAAACTGTCTTTTAAAGGTAACACAATCACCTCCTACACTTTCTTTATTGATGGAAGTTTTAGTTGCTGACCAGCTTTTTAGGCATTCACATATCGCTGTGAAAATTACATTCGCTTCTTACACCCCTAATGATATTGATCAAATGAAGGAGGTCTTTTAGTTGATTGTGATCTCGTTTGAAAATCTAGCTGACAAGTCTAGTCGGTCCTGTGCTAAGAGGATCTCAATTCTTGAGATTTTCGCCAAGGTCAAATTATGCCTAGTGATGCTAGATCTTGAATATGGTACGTTGATTATCAATATATTTTATCATTTTCTTACGATCATAAGAGATTATCACCAAGAGGATGTTTTTTTCTTTTATGGAGACTATCATGTCCGATGTTCTAGAAAACATTGATGATTTGAGTGTGGATGATGTTCTAAAAGTTCTCCCTCCTATTTTAGTTACTATTGGAAAGGACAATGAGGAATTGCCAATTGCTCGGAATTTATCTAAAGAGTTCTTGTACATTGTCATTTAAAGCTTCAAATTTTGGGTATTTCTTCAAACGACTATGGTACAGTGGATGATACTACATGCCAAGAAACTGCAAGTCCTATGGATATTTATGTGGTTGATGAGAGGAAATCAGAAAGGGAACGGGTAGATGAAGAAGTTAATCAAGAGGTTGTAATCTTTCCAAGGGAGGACGTTTAACTCTTATTAAGTGCACCCTCTTGAGTCTTCCCATTTACTTTATGTCCCTTTTCCCTATTCCTTGTGAGGTTGGAAGGAATTCAACAGAGATTTTTTTGGGGCAATTTCGGGGAACATTTTAAATTCTACTTGGTGAGATAGGGAATAGTCAAGCAACCCATTGATCGAGGTGGTCTTGGTATTAAGTCGTTGGTTCTTTTTAACAAAGCTCTTCTAGGAAAGTGGCTTTGAAGATTTATGGTGGAGAAAGATAAATTGTGGCACAAGGTTATTGTGACTAAGTTTGGGGTAGAGGGTAATGGTTGGATTTCTAGAGAGAATCATGTTACATATGGTGTTGGGGTATGGAGCTGGATTAGAAAGGGTTGGGATGATTTTGTTCTTATGTTTTCTTTGTGTGCGGGAGAATGGTATTTTGTTTTGGCATGATTTATGGTTTGGGGATGCTTCTCTTAAAGAGAAATTTTCGGAGGTTTCTGCTCTTGCTCGAGATAAAGAGGCTTTGGTGAGCTCGTGCAAGTTCTCATATTAAGGAGCTTGTTTGTAATATTGTCTTTACTCGAAATGCTCATGATTGGGAATAGGAGGATGTGATTAGTTTTTTTGAAAGCATTCACAACGCGAAAGTGAACTTGCTTGATGGAGATAAGGTTAAGTGGAGATTGAATCTGGGTGAAAATTTTGAGGCTAAGTTTTATTACAAGAAACCTTTTTTGCTAGAAAGGTTGGAGGGCATGGACAACTTTCCTTGGAAAGCTATTTGGAATAACCTAGCTCCAACAAAAGTTGCTTTCTTTGCTTGGGAAGCTAGTTGGGGTGGCATTCTTACCTTTGATAATCTTCAAAAAAGAGAGAAGGTGTTGGTCAATAGGAGGGGTAAGAGTCTATCTATCATCTTTTTTTGGGATGCTCCTTCATTAGGCATCTTTGGGGGGATGGCTTTTAGCTTGGTGGGAATTTAGTGGGTGGCTGTTGGCTCGGTTCAAGACGAGGTGTGGGGTGCGAGGCTCAAAGCTTAGGAGGAAAGTCTACTCCTTGATTCCCTTTTCCATTTTTTCCTTTTCAATTTTTTGGGTTATTTGGCTTGAACCGAATATGAGAGCTTTTGATGGCAAGGAACTAGCCATTATTAATGATGGGTAGTTACATACTTTTGAGTTTTGGTTTAATGGGATTTTTTTTTTTTGTAAATGATGAAGATATTGTAGATCTCTTTGAGATTCTACCTTGTAGATAGTTTTTTTTTACATGGATGGTACCTCCTTGGTGCTCTTTTTATAAAATCTTTAATTATCATTGTTTTATTGCACTTCTCAATTTGGTGATTTTTATGCATTCAAGCAGCGAAACTGTGAGCGTTGATTGCTAGTTGATTAACGTAGTACTCTTGAAATCTTGCTACTAGACATTTTATATGAGAATTATACAACAGCAGAAGCCAGGCTAGTCGGCTAGTGGTTTGATTGTTGGTCAAAGTGGTCCAACTTAAGTTTTGACCAAATTTTGTTTGAAGGGTACAATAGTATCAGAATTATGATCGGTTGGTATGGTATTGGGCTATCCTGGAATACATAGATAAATAGGAACTGTTTCTTCATTTGAAAAATTAAAACTTGCTTGCAACTTCAAAACGGATGTAAACCTGATCGTGGACGTAGTGGCCTTCTAGTGCATATTTAAGAACGCGAGTCTCCCGTGATGAATACATTATTTTGGTGTGATTGAATTCATCAAGTAAAAAGAGAATGACATTGTATGTCATATAACGATTAAAACATCCATGACTTCGGAAAATATTAAGCGACAAAAGTTAACAGGCAAAAAAATAAAAATAAATTGAGCGAAAAAAATTGTTAATTTGTTATGGTGCTTGCTTTTTCTTAATTTTTTTTTAATCTTTTTCTTGGCTTTCTTAATTTTCTTCCTTTTCTTTTAGTTGTTAATTCCATACTAAAAAGTAAAATCGGTCCTTGCCATGATCAAGCTCTTAGATTTACTACCCAGCAGGATTGTCTAAACAGCTCTAGAATTTGGATTTTAAGCCTAGCAATTTCAGCTTTTGTGCCAATTCTGTTATGGCTTGATGGCATTATTCACAAAATGCAGAGGCAAATGGGTGAGAGCAGGTTTTAGTTAGGGTTTTGCTTGCTGTGCTAAAGGGAAAAACTGAAAAGAAGGCTTTTGCCTTCTAGAATCAGGTTGATAATGCCGTGGAGCATCGTTGAACTTCTTGATAGGGTTAGAAGATATGAGAATGGTTCGGCATGTAAGAATAGTTCTCTTTCTTTCTCTAGACTTTTAACAAAAACCAAAAAAGTAGAGAAATGGTGGAGGAAGCCAAAGGATCAACTTTTCTCCTAAATTCCACCACGACACCTTTGCCTGTTTCTCTTCATTATGATTGTAGGGGGCTGGGGAGCAAATTTTCTTTCTTAAATTTGAAATACATTATACTAAGAATTCATCAAACTTTTTACCTATCAAAAAAAGAATTCATCAAACTTTTTAAAGTATGCTGCTTCAAGTGAGAAAAAAGCTAGTTAGTCTATTAATTTTTTTTCCTTTCAATGGTATCTCATAGGTTATAGCTTTTTGATGTGTGGTTTTGATTTCTTCCAGGAAAGAAATTACAAAATGAACATTGAAGGTTGGTTTGAAATTGGAGCTTGCAGAAAATAAAGAACTGGAGCTGATAATGATTTGCTAGAGAACAATTTAGAAAAAAAGAAGTGATAGTATGGATCTCGAAAGGTTTATAGATTCACTACTCTATTTTTACAACCTCTATCTCTTGGCTGGTATCATTGCAGCATCGGTAATGGCTAATTTTGGGATTTGAAAACCCTAGTGAGGTGAGCTTGAGAAACTTCCACTTCACTGCCTGATGAAAGAGTTAAGTGGGGTCACTGTGGTAGATTAGAGATGGGTGGCCTAATCTCACTGTCTGTTACATGTAAGATTAGGGACTAATTGTCATCATCTTCTGTAGTTACAAAAAGGAAATATATTTTGCATAGATCTATGTTGTAGATAGGGGTGAGTGGGTGATAGCAGCCATCTTTATCTCTAAACCCATCCATATACCCCTGGTGGAAAAAAATGTGTTTTGCGGGTAATTTTTTGTTCTCCAGGCATTTATAATTAGGTTATTTATGCATACCCATTCATAATTCGAATAGGCATCTCATTTAGGTGTCACTTGAGTAGGAATCCTTTGCTAACTTCCTTATGGATATTGGTCAATTGCGTTGGACTTAGACCCATATTATATGCAGATGGTGATACAACTCCTGGTGGAAAGGACTAACTGATAGGGGTAGAATTCATGCCATCTGAAAAAAATTTTGGATGAAAGAAACAATAAGATGGTTGAAGGGGTGGAGGATTCATCTATCCACATGAATACTATTTTGAAGACTTTATGTTTTTTTTTTTGGATTCTTTTAAATTTTCTGGATCTTTTTTTTATTCTACTGATGTATTAGACTTTAGGACTTTCTAGGTGTTTCTTTTCTTTTCTTTTCTGGTGCTCTTCTATTTATCCATTGTACTGGGTCTAGGGTTAACCTCTTTTCTTAGCATTTTTATGGTGTGCTTGTCAAAATGGAAAAATTATACATAAAATTATCAATTTAAGACTATAATTTTACTTTATTGGAAAAAAATTTTAGGTTGATGAATATATGATCTATATCCTTGTTGTTTTCAAGGTAAGATACCCTTTTTGGAGAGACTATGACCCCATATGATCTTGAACTTCTCCATTAGCAAAAAATGAGAGGAGAGCTTTGCAATAAACATGCCTGGTTTGCTATTCTTCTTTGGATATGTGAAGTTATGAAGGGTGGGCTTAGAATCTTGAATGGTTTAAGATGATTGATTGGGTGAATTTTTATCAGATATTCGTAAATACAAAATTTGTATCCCTTCATATTGTGAATTGAACTTGTTTGTTTTTTGTTTTGACATGTGACGTGACTCCTCTCTCTCTCTCTCTCTAGTTTTCGGCCAGTCGTCAAAAATCTTTTGTGTTTCTACACCCTTTCTAACTTGTAACTCTGACCATTTCAATATGAGATCTTTGAAACATATGCTAATACTTATAATCTTTATTTCTGCTGGAAGTTATAGAATTCAATTTTGTTTTCATTGCAGATTAAAACCGTTAAAGTCAGCAATGTTTCTCTAGGAGCTACAGAGCGAGACATAAAGGAGTTCTTTTCTTTTTCTGGTGATGTTGAATATGTTGAAATGCTGAGGTTGGTTGCTTTATTTTTTCCATAACTTGCTCTTTCCTGTTCCTTGTTCTTTAGATATCAAGTTTATTATACGCTTATGCAGTGATAATGAGCGGTCTCAAATTGCATATGTTACCTTCAAGGATTCGCAAGGAGCAGAGACTGCTGTTCTTCTTTCGGTATTTCACATTTTATATATCAATTACTATATTAATGTAATCTTTCTGTGTCATGTTTATGTACCACACAAATTCATCAGTTGATTGAAATATCTTCTCTAGAAAGGAAAATTAAGAAATATCACATATCCTTCTTCTAGTGATTTACACTAGTAAAAATTTCACTTTTGGGAATCATAATATATTGTGGGTCATAGCATGCTCAAGCATGCTACTAAGAAAACTAATCCGTTCTGCATGCCAAAGTCTTTCCAGAATTGTCATTATCACTTCTCCTGTTAGGTACCATAAAATTTGCTTGGTTTTGCTCCTAGATGTCAATACCCTCGTGACTCTGTGATGAGGAACACGAGGAAGATTAGGATTAGAGATTTTAATCTAGGAATTGGGGGATATGGAGATAATTATGTAATTGAAAATATTAAGAATTATTATCTTAGTTAGCTTCCTTATTTGAATAGGATTAGGATTAGGCTTATCTTTTTCTATTGTTATCTGATCCGTTCTTCTTATCTTTTTAGGATTTAGTCTTTATCTTTAGGTTAAGATTCTCTTCTCTCTCTCTCTCTCTCTATATATATATATATATATATATATATATGAGAAATTCATTTGTTATTGAACAGCTTATGAATGAATTCAGATTAAATTATCAATTTTTTATACTCTCTGATTGAGTGTTGAGTTGTCCATGTGATTTAGGAAGATCCATTTGATTTGGATCATCTATGTTTAATTTTTTTGTCTCTTTTCAATTCTTCCCTACTGTACGGCATCACGCTGTCTAAATGGTTGTCCAAGAAAAGCACCTCGGGTCATAGGGAGGAATACTCAGAGAAGTTATTATTTAATTTTTTAATAGAGTTGATTATATAATTTAATCCGAAGATAATGAGAGAGAGAGGGGAGTGGGAGAGAGATTGTGGGTTATAGCATGCTCAAGCATCTAACAAAACTAATCTTCTGTATATCAAATTTATGTCCAAAATCGTCATTATCACTTATTCTAGTATGTTTATAAAATTTGCTTGGTGCATATTGAACCATACTCTTAAAAAGTTGATTACAAATTAATGGGGAGAATAATGGGAGGGTGAGGGGGAGGGGGAGGGGGAGGGAGAGGGAGGGTGAGGGAGAGGGAGAGGGAGAGGGAGAGAGAGATGACTTGGTCTTAAGCCTTCTGAATTACAATGTGCACACATTTTCTTCTTAGCTCATTGTCTCTGACGGAAATTTAAACCCTAGATCTATCATACACTAACCCCATCGATGGTTTGATCAATATATGCTCATGTGGTTTCTTATGCAATACACAAACAAGTTCCCATTTGAAGTTTCATTTCAGGGAGCCACCATAGTTGATTTGTCTGTCACAGTCACCCTGGCTCCAGATTATCAACTGCCTCCTGCTGCTTCAGCAGCCTCTGTAAGTCTTGCACTGAATTTCTATCATCTTAGTTTACTTAGTAGTATATCACTAATGTGATTATTGTCCAATCCTCTGCAGGCAACAAAAGATAAAACTCCAGGTGGTGCTGAATCTGCTTTCCGAAAGGCAGAAGATGTGGTTAGCAGCATGCTTGCTAAGGGCTATATCTTAGGCAAAGACACAGTTGGCAAGGCAAAGACCTTTGATGAGAAGCACCAATTGACTTCAACAGCCTCAGCTAAAGTTGCTTCTTTTGACAAAAAAATAGGGCTTACTGAGAAGATAAGTGTTGGTACTGCTGTGGTCAGTGACAAAGTCCGCGAAGTGGATCAGAAATTTCAGGTTTCAGAGAAAACCAAATCAGCATTCGCTGCCGCGGAGCAAAAAGTCAGTAGCGCAGGATCTGCAATAATGAAGAACCGGTATGTATTTACTGGGGCTTCGTGGGTAACAGGTGCTTTCAATAAGGTTGCCAAAACAGCAGGGGAAGTTGGCCAGAAGGCAAAAGAAAAAGTGGGAATGGCTGAGGAGGAACAGAAAAGAAAAGTGGTTGATGAATTTGCTCAGATTCATCTATCTGAGTCCCCCAAAGCATCTGCACCAGGTGAGCAGCATCCTCCTAAACCAGCACCTACTCGAGGTTTGATCCTTTGATTTGTTGCTCCTGTAAATAGCTATGGAACTTTTGGGTTCTATTATTATATGGTTGCTCGCATTATTTTTCCAGTGCGGAACAGAATGTAAGGCATGTTATTCCATATCATTGGATATAATTGCATCTAATATCTTTAACTTATATTTATAAAGCAAATGAATTGAAAATTCGTGATGTTATTGATTTGCTTTTTCTTTCCATTGGTTATGGATTGTCGTTGATACGTAAAAGAAACAGGTGTGTTTCTACACTCTTTGACTTCCAGCATAGATAAATGTGACTGGTGTTGAGTGCTCATAGCAACCGGAGTGTTTTAAGTATTACAGTCCTTTTTAGCAACATTATCCGAATGCTTCTATGTTTATGTACAGATGAAATATTTCAAATGCCTTATTTCCGACGTGATACTTTAGAATTAAGAAATGTTATAAAAGTTGGGCACTTGGAGCAAATTGGGCATGTGAAAACCAAGCACTGGTTGTCCTTTTCTTTTGTCTGCTTTTGCGCAAGGTAAATGGTAAGAACTCATTTGGAAGAGTTTATTAGATAGTTTATGTTTCTCACAAATAGAGTTTAGGTCAAACACTCTTTAAATCGGTTTATGTTTTAAGAAAATGAATTTTTTAAGAATTTTTATTTATTTTTATCAAACATTAAATAATTTTTATATAAATTGTTTCAAGAACTATTTTATAAATCATAAACTTTTTATTGTTTGCCTAAACTGGTCTAAGTGTTAATGTAAAAGGATGATGTGTGTTAATCCTGAAGGTGTTTAAAAAAAAGATGTGTGATATAAATTATATATAAAGAATAAAACATCACTTAATTTTTTTTTATCAAAATTAAAAGCTAGAATACCAGTGACATGCTGCTTTGGGAGAGAATGTGCCTGTCAATGATAACTATTAAAGCTGAGCAAATGACATGTAGCGGTGGGAAGGCATGCACCATTTCCCGACTTAAAAATTGGACTGTTTCTTTCCCCCACCCCATGTTTGCGTATTTCTTGATTGATTTTATTTTTTATTTTTATATCATTGATTGTGGTGCTCATTATTTTAATAATGATTGCAAATGCATCACAATTTTTTTCCTTCAAATGTATAACTTCAGATTCAAATTTTCGTAAGAAACAACATTAATCTAGCTTCAGTTTCCCACCGTAGCAAATAAGACAGCATTTTAAGAAAAAACTCTAAAATTCATTTCAAAATAAATTTACTTTGGATTTGAGTTGGTTTATTGCAAATTCTATCAATATCGAAAGAATTTACAAAATAAAAAGTAAAAAGCTAAATTGACCCAAGTACTTTCTATTTCTCTCTCACCTCTCTTTCTCTCTCACCTCTCTTTCTCTCTCGTCTTTTAAAATTTTTATTTATTTCAAACATTTTAAACATGATAATGAATTTTGCAATTTAAAATATAAAAGACAAATATGAAAATTCATTTATAAATGAATTATATTTTAGATTTATTTAAAAATGAAATGAATTTTATTTTCATTTTGTTTCAAACACATTTTTAACACCATATACAAAGTACTTTGATCAATTTTAAATTTATCATTCCAAACTTTAGAATACTATGTCAAAAAGTGAAATAATCTCAAGACAAACAATTTGTAAACTTCGAATTAAAATGTCGAATTTTGAAAGCTAGCTTTAAGTTCGAATTATCTTACGTGAAATATACTTCAATCCCATGCTTAAACTTAGACAAATTTACAGATTTTGAGTTCTAATCTTGAAACAATTAGGGGAAGAGCTATTCAAATTTCATTTTGCAACATTAATTTGAAGTTGATTACAATTTTATATGTTTAGATTTTTATCTTTCAAAGCTCAACTCACTCCCTTGAATTTTTAATAAAGTACATGAAACTAAAACGCTAACCAGATTTCAAAATTCAAAGGTTAAAATAAATTTGCACACTATCCTTCACACTCCCATAATTTAATGAAGTACATGGAATTAAAACGTAATCCACACTCCAAAGGTTAAAACAAGTTGCACTTTTCCATTTTTAGGTTTTATGCCTTTAATGGCCTTTTTTTCAATTGCTCTTAAAAATTGTAAATCTTTATATATTCAAATTCGAAATGAATTAGGACATTGTTCAAATGATATGAAATTAATGGCATACTTAGTTTAGTACTTTCTTTTAGTATCCAAACCAAGCAAGCATGTATATTAACCTTATAAATGTTGGGTTTGTGGGGTTCAACTCATAAGCAAGTTAAAATAAGAAATAAAAGAAAGCTAAACGTGGCGGTTGGTGTAGTCTTTATAGGACTCAAAATCCTATGCCCATTAGAACATAATATCTTCTAATCAATGGCTATATAAAAATGTCTGATTTCTTTCTTTTTTCGATCGTGAGTTACAGAGAAAGTAGCTAGAGAAAGTAGCACAGTGTTAGAAGAAAAATTGAAAGCAGTGTTTTGTAGCCGAGAGAGTTACAAATTAAAAGTTTTTTCTTTCTATTTACCGGAAGAGTAAAAGGGAGAAAAGGTGCAGCAGTTTGAGATTTTATTTAGGGTATTATTCAGAGTTTTGGTCACAGAGAATCAATATACTCGGGGTTTGCAGTTTCTATCATGGTATTTGATTTTGGTGAAGTACAAAGACTTCTCAGATTTCAATGGTTGGTAGGACATGTAACGACCCATCCCGGGTTGGCGACCCCCGAGACGGTGTCGTTATGTTTTGAAATCACAGTACGACACATATATGCAACAATATAAAAATATATCAACTGAAATTAAAAATTACATCCAATCCTCAACACTTTTCAAAGGAGATACATCATCATTCTCCTGTCAGAAACAATATATAAATATAACAAAATAAATGAAAATATTTTATTACAAATTTTCTTTCTTCTTTCTTATAATTTATGAGGACTTGACCATGAGACTTATTTAAGGTAAATACTCTGATATCAGCTCTAAACTCTATATGTCCTGCCCATTGCTTGAAAAATTTTCAACAATAAGGAGTGAGCTTCACAAGCTTAATGAATTAAATTTACTAGAAGTACTCAGTTACACACTTCAAGTCACATCTTATAATTCAATCATTTCTAATTCACCAATATTAATCATCTATTTCTTCACATATAATAATTCAATCTTTCAAATAATCTTCCAATATTCATTCATATATTATCTCATATAATTCAATAATAACATTTTATTATCACTACTCATATCATAATTTCAATCAATTATCAATCTTTTATTAAATAAATCATCAAACATATCAATTTTTCTTCTCATATATTTAATCATCTTGAGATTATCAATTCAACATCATTATTTACCTCATTATGAGATTCACAGCATTTAATCAATCAATCAAATAATTTTTTTATCATATCATACTTTCATATTTCTTTCTCATCATATTTGTCTCTCTGTGAGACTCATTTGTCTATCAATAGTTTCACAATCGAGACTGATACTTTAGTATTTCAATCAATAATAATAAAATAACCAAATAAATAAATGCATGTGTTTAAATCGTCTTTCTTTCTTTCTCATCACATCATCTCATTATTTCATATTATCATATGGGAACGTCTTCCCAAATGTTGACATATTTCTACTAGACTAGTGATTACGCCCAAAGTATAACACGATTATTGTAATATAACTTTGGGGTGTCGATTCCACAGGGAAACAAGTTAATTACGAAAGAAGGTGTAAACTTTAACACTAACGATAATGATTAGATGAGAGAATATGAGTTTTGATAATGCAAGATTGTGTAAAAGAGTTGTGCGAATATAATGAAGAATATAAATAAGAAATAACAAGGTTCCAGGAATCCTCCTTAGGTTCGTTCCCTATTACCACTCTTGATTCAAATTTTTATCTTGATTGCAAGTTTCACATCCTAAACAGGCAATCGGAAAGTATTCAATCAAGCACATTTATAGCTCTAATATAATTGCTACAAATTACTCTTTGATTTCAATTCAAGCACACATGATTTATCTTATAGATTAGCAAGAAACGACAATATATTGCAATAATGATATCACAGTAATGGCCGATCTATAAGATAAATATACCGAAATCAATTACATCCAAACAACTTGACATAAGAAGAGCTTGACTAGACTTATGTGGAGTAGAAGGATGCAATCACCGGATTAAGAGAAACTAAAAGAAGAAGAATATAGAATACAGCTATCACATGAACTCAAATCCTTCTTAATTAATCAAAGAGTAAATCATAGACAATGTTTTAACAATAAGTCCATACAAATGAATCAAGAACAGGAAATAAAGAACAATAAAACCCTAACGATTCATCCCTTTCCCTTGTTTGATGATTAGTTGGACATGAAACTCAAGGTGGAAAAACAGTATAGATGTTCTCTCCCTTGATTTCTTGGCCATGGAGCTCAAGGTGGAAGAACAATGTGGATGTTCTCTCCTTGATTTCCAACCAACGAAAACTTGAATAGAATGCTAAAAACTTCTCTAATTTGTATCTACCAAAAACTGTCTTTTTTTCTCCGAGCTAGCCCCCCGCGGCTGCAAACCTTAAGCATATATTTATAGCCCACGAGGGAGAGCTATCTTTGCACAGCCTTAATTTGAGTCCAGAAGCATGTGTGCACTGCTGGCTTTGTCTGAGCGTGCGCCTAGGCGCTGGAAAGTGAAGGCTTGAACGTGAAGGTGGGTCCAGCAGCATGTGCGCGCAGTTGTCCAAGTGTGCGCCTGGAAAGTGAAGGCCGGAACATGAAGGTGCAGCGTAAGTTGGCGAGGGGCGCGGCGCTGATGGCCGAGGGGCGCGGCACTGGTTCATGGGCGCCTAGGCGCTCACTCTTGTTTGCCTGGGCTTTGGGGTGCTGGTTTATGGGCGCCCAGGCGCTCACTCTTGTTTGCCTGGGTGCTAGGGCGCTGGTTCATGGGTGCCTAGGCACTCACTCTTGTTTGCCTGGGCGCTGGGGCGCTGGACAGTAAGAGGCGCGGCGCTAGGTTGAAGCTGTTATGGGGGCCTGAACTGTGTCTACTAAAACTGCCATAACTTTCTCTAGAAAAATCCTTTTTACAAACCGTAAAATTCTCCAGAAAATAGACTTTCGGATCTTTCTAAGCATATATGGCTCATTTCCTGGTTCTTCCTACATCAATACAATTTAATCTGCAAAGATGATTGATCAGTACGGGAAATTCTGACAATTTAGTGAAACTCCTTCAACTTGTATGCAGAAGTGCACACACTAGTGTGCCTACCCTTAAATTGTTCCAAAGTGATGCACACACTTGTGTGCAGTCTTTTAACTCAATGTACTTTATTGTTCCAACCTTGGTTTAGACTTTTAATCATCTTTAAATAATTTTCGGAAATGTCTAAACCTTGGACAAAAACGAGCACCGACACCCAAGATCTTTTGGCGCTTTAAACATGGATTGCTTTATCATCTCTTTTGTACTCAAAGCACCTGAAAATGCATCGAATTAAGTCAGTGATTTATGAATAACACTTTAGAGTTATCAACATGTAAAAGTGCAATTACAACCGAGATTAACCCTAAAGTGTTAACAATTAAGTATTGTTTAGATGCATTTTATGACTCTCATCACAACCCCTAACTAGCTTATTGCTAGTCCCTAGCAATTCAAGCGAAAGACATGAAATGAGTTCTTTATTTAGAAATTAATGCAAAATACAATAATGCTAGTGTTAACCAAGAGTGATTCAAAAATCTGTCTCAAAAATCATGCGTAACATATAGCATATAGAATCATTAAATTTCACTCAAATCCAAAAATAATTCAAACATCAATCTTAAAATCGTTATTGACTCTTAACATCCGTCTTACCTCAATCCATTAATCTGAACATCCGGATGATTTTATGCACAATATTCATGAATACAAGTCTTGGCCTCTAAAAAAATAAATTGTGTGACGTCAATCACAAAAACAAGCTCCATAAGCTTACGTTTCAAATCACTCTCCACTATTGTAGAAAAATCACATTACATTAGATCAATAGGTCTTTAATAAGCTTGTAACGTTCAATTAAGGTAAAGACTAAGAAAGAATGGGAAGAATTCACAAGTAAAAGAACTTAATCTCTTAGTTTTGAACATAGCTCTTTAAGCACTGGATAACCTTACTTCAATACCCAACTCTTCCAACCATTTTTTTTTAATTTTTTTTTCTTTTCGAGGATTGTTTTCTCAACAAATCACCATTTGTTTTTCTTTTCTTTTGTATTTTGGCATAAAAGACCATTCGCCCCCTTTTTCATTTCTTTCTTTTCCACAACCCCCAACTTATCTCCTTTAATGTACTTGGGTTGTGGTAGTGATATTTTTTCGTATTTCCACCCTTACTCATTTTAAGTGCTTCTCACAACATGTGTATAGTTAAGTTCTTTTTAAGAGAGAGGTAAGGATAAAATATTCTCGTTAGGCTTATAAGGGTAAGTGAATGGGTTTTTGAAAGAAACCAGGCTCAACTTTGTTTTCAAGAAAAAGGCTCAAATAGGTGACTAGTGATATATATCGCAAGAGTAGGTTTGAAAAGCTCAAACGGTTCAAAAATGACCTATATCATATCCTAAGTAATGTGCATTCTAGGAATTCGCCTCAAGTAGTTATCAAGTAAGTTCTAGAGCTTGTCGAGACCGCAAAAATATTCACAAAATAATCATACATAAAACTTTTCTAAATGCTTACAATTAATCATACAATCTTACCACAAGCTAGAGTCTCTAACCAAATCAAGATTGATACTTAAATTAATTTCAAACCGAAGCAAGATTTAATTTCTTCTAAGAGGTATATGCTATCTCAATTAAGCTCATATAATTGACATGTGAATAACTCCAAGGCTAACACAAAGCATGCTAAAAACAAACTTTTTTTTTAAAAAATTATCCTAACAAACAAAAAGTAGGAAAGTGACACCAAGCAGGTCAATGGAAAAAGGAAAGAAATGTGTTTCCTCCACCCCCAACCCAAACATTGCATTGACCTCAATGTAAAAGAAAAAGGAAAAGAAACTCCCTTTGTTAGCCAAAAGTGCACAGAAGCTAAAAATTGTGCATCACCATTTGAATTGCTTCGCATATTTGTCCCTGAAAAAGAAACACGAAAGTAAAACTGGAAAACAGAAAAATACTAATAATAAACACGAAAAAGAATTATGAAAAGAAAAGAAAAAAATAAACAAATAAAAAGGATATACTTTGGAGTGCTTCCCATGAGCGCTAAGTTTTACGTCTTCAGCCAGACGATGCACCACTCTCACTGATGGCCTCATTGTGGTGCTGAAAATGAGGCTCCAAACTCAATGGCCTCAGTGTTAATCTTTTGGCAAGGAATACTTAAAGTCCACCACATATGGCTCAAGTGTTCTTGGTGTTGCCCATTTACAATCAGTAGTAGGGTATTTGATTCCCGCATCCATGTGACTTCTGTCAAGCAACTCCTCAAAGCATGGTTGCCCAGATTTCTTAATAAATCCCTGTGACTTATCACAAATATCAATAACGTTAACGGCATGGAGATAAATTGAAGAATCATTGAATTCGAAATTATTAGGAGGGAATTCCAAAGAGTTAGAATTATCTTCAATGTTCTCATCCTCTAAATTAAGCTTATCAATCATATAAGTGTTGAAACACTCATCCTCTTCAGTTGGCTGCCTTGAGATTCGGAAAACATTTACCTCTAAAGTCCTATTTCCAAATGATAATGTCATTAGGCGATTCCTACAATTAATGAGGGCATTAGCGGTGGCATGGAATGGTCTTCCAAGTATCAAAGGAATTTTGGACTCTATATTTACCATAGAAACAGTATCTAAAACCAAGAAGTCAACAAGATAATAGAAATTATCAATTTGTAACAAAATATCTTCTACAATACCTCTTGGTTTTCTTACCGATCTATCCGCTAGTTGAAATACCACGGAGGTTGGTTTAATCTCACCTAAACCGAGTTGCAAGTACATGGAGTATGGCATGAGGTTCACGCTAGCTCCCAAATCTAGCAATGCTTGGCCACAAGATTTGTTTCCAATTTGGCAAGCCACTGTTGGACAGCCCGGATCTTTATATTTGGGCGGTGTCGTGCTATTAATTACCACACTTTCTTGCTCCGTTAAGAATGCAGTCTTCTTAACATTGTGCCTCCTCTTGAGTGTGCATAGATCCTTGATGACTTTAGCATAATTGGGAATCTGTTTTATAACATGAAGAAGAGGGAGGTTAATCTTAACATGCTGAAGTTGTTCAAGAATCTCGCCTTTTAGTGCTGAATTTCTTTCCTTAGGTTTAAGGAGAGCTTGAGGGAAAGGCACCGGTGGAGAATAATCATCATGGGCCTCTTGTTCCTTGGGCGCTTTATCCTTGTTGTTCACGGTATTAAGAATCAAGTGTGGTGGTAGTGTGGGTCCATCAATTTTCTTATCGTTGCGGGTGATTATGGCATTAACCTCTTTAATATTTTGATTTTTCAGATCGGAGGTTTGTGCCATATGTTGTCCCCTTGGATTTTGTTGCGGCTGCAAAGGGAACCGACATTGCTCTTGAATTGTCAAGAAACTAGTCAACTTGGTGAGTTGACTTTTTATCTCCTTTTGCTCATCTTTAATCCCTTTTTGCTCTTCTAGCACCTGTTGATTTATCTTGCCTTGTTCTTCCACACTCTTGGCATGTACTTGCAGAAATGGCTTAAACATATCTTCCAAAGGTAAAGATTGTTATGGTGCATTAGATGAGGTTGCTTCCGGTTGCCATTGGGTACTAGAGTGGGGATGAGGTTGTATATCGGATCTCCAACGGGTGCTAGTTTGGGCCGGGGGTTGTGTATCGGGTCTCCAATTAAAATTTGGGTGATTCTTCCAACCGGGATTATAGGTGTTAGAATAGGGTGAGTATGGTTTGCTAGAGGATACACCTAAAGCATTACACTCTCCTTTCATCTCAAAATAGTTTGGACAATCCCTAGGCACATAATCTACCCCATTACACATGAAACAAGGCTCACGGGACTCTACCCTAGCAACTGGTTCAGGGGCTCTAGCATCATTGGCTCTTAAAACTTCAATTTCCTTAGTTAGGGCCTCTAAACGGGCTTTAAGGCCGTCCTCTTCCTTAAGTTGGTAGATTCCAGCGGGTTGATTTCTCCTAGTACTTTCCATGGCACTCGGTCCTGTCCAAGTGTGGGCTTTTTCTGATAGGTCATCTAGGAAATCTATGGCTTGATCGGGATCTTTTTGAAGAAAATCCCCATTACACATCATTTCTATGAATTGCCTCTCCCTACTTAGGAGTCCATCATAGAAATAGCTGACTACCCGCCAACTTTCATACCCATGGTGTGGACAAGAATTTAAAAGGTCCTTGAAACGTTCTCAAACTTGATATAAGGTTTCACTCTCCTTTTGTGCAAAGTTTGAGATTTGTCTCTTAAGGTTGTTGGTCTTATGGGTTGGGAAGTGTTTTTGGAAGAAAACTCGGGTCATCTCTTCCCAACTACCAATAGACCTAGGCCTTAACGAGTACAACCAAGTCTTGGCTTTTTCCTTAAGTGAAAAAGGGAAAAACTTGAGTCTGACAGTGTCCACCATATCAGCCCTATTTTGAAATGTTGCTACTACTTCCTCGAATTCCCTAATGTGGATGTAGGGGCTTTCATTCTCAAACCCATGGAAAGTTGGTAGCAATTGTATCATGCTCGGCTTAAACTCAGCTTGTGGGGCATTAGGGGGGAACATGATACAAGAGGGTGTGGCCGTTCGGCTAGGGTGCAAATAGTCTTTAAGTGTCTTAGCAACATTTTCATTGTGATTGTCGGCCATGTTATCAAAATCCTCTAAATTCTCAGATGGGGGTGCACTATGGTATGATCTAGGCGAGGTTTCACTAACGGACGTGGAAGGAGAGGGTGACTCTAATTCGGGTCCTCTAATGAATCTACCTCGCGAATCTCTCGGTTTAAGCATGCACCAATTAATTTAGAGGGGAAATAAAATATGTAAAACAGAATAATAAATAATTAAATAAATAAATAAGAATAATAAACAGATAAATAAAACAGAATAATAAACAACTAAATAAAACATAATAATAAAAGAAAATTAGAAAATAAAAGTAAAGGAACAATATTACGGTATTTCCAAAGTGCTGAAAAGAAAAATATTTATGATTTTTTTTTTTTTTTTTTTTACTTAAAGTTGATAAGCTTTCTTGTACTTAAGTGCGTTTCCCCGGCAACGGCACTAAAATTTAATTACGCCCAAAGTATAACACGGTTATTGTAGTATAACTTTGGGGTGTCGATTCCACAGGGAAACAAGTTAATTACGAAAGAATGTGTAAACTTTAACACTAACGATAATGATTAGATGAGAGAATATAAGTTTTGATAATGCAAGATTGTGTAAAAGAGTTGTGCGAATATAATGAAGAATATAAATAAGAAATAACAAGGTTCCAGGAATCCTCCTTAGGTTCGTTCCCTATTTCCACTACTGATTCAAATTTTTATCTCGATTGCAAGTTTCACATCCTAAACAGGCAATCGGAAAGTATTCAATCAAGCACATTTATAACTCTAATATAATTACTACAAATTACTCTTTGATTTCAATTCAAGCACACATGATTTATCTTATAGATTAGCAAAAAACGACAATATATTGCAATAATAATATCACAGTAATGGCCGATCTATAAGATAAATATACCGAAATCAATTACATCCAAACAACTTGACATAAGAAGAGCTTGACTAGACTTATGTGGAGTAGAAGGATGCAATCACCGGATTGAGAGAAACTAAAAGAAGAAGAATATAGAATACAGCTATCACATGAACTCAAATCCTTCTTAATTAATCAAAGAGTAAATCATAAACAATGTTTTAACAATAAGTCCATACAAATGAATCAAGAACAGAAATAAGGAACAATAAAACCCTAACGATTCATCGCTTTCCCTTGTTTGATGATTAGTTGGCCATGAAACTTAAGGTGGAAAAACAATATAGATGTTCTCTCCCTGATTTCTTGGCCATGGAGCTCAAGGTGGAAGAACAATGTGGATGTTCTCTCCTTGATTTCCAACCAACAAAAACTTGAACAAAATGCTAAAAACTTCTCTAATTTGTATCTAACAAAAACTGTCTTTTTTTCTCCGAGCTAGCCCCCCGCGGCTGCAAACCTTAAGCATATATTTATAGCCCACGAGGGAGAGCTGTCTTTGCACAGCCTTAATTTGAGTCCAGAAGCATGTGCGCACTGCTGGCTTTGTCTGAGCGTGCGCCTGGGCGCTGGAAAGTGAAGGCTTGAACGTGAAGGTGGGTCCAGCAGCATGTGCGCGCAATTGTCCAAGTGTGCGCCTGGAAAGTGAAGGCTGGAACGTGAAGGTGCAGCGTTAGTTGGCGAGGGGCGCGGCGCTGATGGCCGAGGGGCATGGCGCTGGTTCATGGGCACCTAGGAACTCACTCTTGTTTGCCTGGGCGCTGGGGCGCTGGACAGTAAGAGGCGCGGCGCTAGGTTGAAGCTGTTCTGGGGGCCTGAACTGTGTCTACTAAAACTGCCATAACTTTCTCTAGAAAAATCTTTTTTAAAAACCGTAAAATTCTCCAGAAAATAGACTTCCGGATCTTTCTAAGAATATATGGTTCATCGCCTGGTTCTTCCTACATCAATACAATTTAATCTGCAAAGATGATTGATCTGTATGGGAAATTCTGACAATTTAGTGAAACTCCTTCAGCTTGTATGCAGAAGTGCACACACTAGTGTGCCTACCCTTAAATTATTCCAAAGTGATGCACACACTTGTGTGCAGTCTTTTAACTCAATGTAATTTATTTCTCCAGCCTTGGTTTAGACTTTTAATCATCTTTAAATCATTTTTTGAAATGTCTAAACTTTGGACATAAACGAGCACCGACACCCAAGATCTTTTGGCGCTTTAAACATAGATCGCTTTATCATCTCTTTTGTACTCAAAGCACCTGAAAATGCATCGAATTAAGTCAATGATTTATGAATAACACTTTAGAGTTATCAACGTGTAAAAGTGCAATTACGACCGAGATTAACCCTAAAGTGTTAACAATTAAGTATTGTTTAGATGCATTTTATGACTCTCATCAACCAGCTGCATTCTTGGTCTTCTCAGCCAGATTGACTGCCTTCCTGGTCTTCTCAGCAAGACTGACTGCTTTCTTGGTCTTCTTAGCTAGACCATCTGCCTTCCTGGTTTTTTATTTTATTTTATGGATATGAGCAATAATATGCAAGCAAGCATACATCAAAGCATATAATTCAACTATCTAGTTCTTTCTCAAAATTATTATTTTTTATTTTATTTATTAAATTGTCTCCACATATATCATATCAATTTTCAATCATATTTTCAAAAATTTCATATAACTTATAAGGATATTTTTTATTAATCCATCATTTTTAAAATATAAATTCTTATATAATTAATATTCAACATAATATTAAATCTCTAATCAATAAATTTATCAATTATCATACTTAACAGAAAATACATCATTAAATCAATATAATTCAACCATTTATTCAAATATTATAAATTCATATTTTTATTGGTCTCTATTCTTAAGAGTAAATCTAACTCATCACGTAGCACTTAAAGCTACCCATGGATCACCTCATTGCCTTTCCTGCTCCTTTCAACAATTTCACCCGATTGCTGATCGTCAACACCTGACATAATATTTATATTAAAATTTCTAATTTATTCTTCAATTTTTTTGTAATTCACACCTTTAAATTTCTACATCAAATTCCGGGTATTTTCATGTATTCATAATTTCAAAAATAAAATTCACATTATTACTTTTTTTTTCCCCTTAAAGCTTCCTTCAAATTTCTTTAAAATTCTCCCGTAAGCTTCTTCAAAATTTCAATCTTTCAACATTTCTTTTAGTCCCCAGGTTTTTAAAGAAAGTGAGCAATTTGAGAGAGAGAGAATATAATTTTAGAGTGAGAAAGAAATTTGCTGTAAATCAAGTTTTTAACAAAACTTAAAAAAAAGCTTAATTTTTTTTAAACCCAAAACCGCCTTATTTGGTTTCTGAAGTGTCTTGCATGCAAGACACTTTTATTTGTACAACCTACACCTAGACGCTTAGCTTCCAAGTGTATCACCTCTTCTTTTTTTATTTTTTATTTTAAACTATTATATTAATATTAAATCTTTCATGTATATATTATTTTAATTCTATGTAATATCTATCAAATTACTTCTTTACCCTTACTTTAAGAATACGGGTATTACATCATAATAGTTATTTTTCCTAGAGAGGTAGTTTGTGTTATTACCAAATTGTTGTGGGTCTCAAGTTTGGGCATAAACTTTGTAATTGATATTTACATAGTGGAGTTATTTTTGCCCCATGGTTTTTGCCCTCTACACTAGAGGGTTTTCCACTTAAATTCTTGTGTTCTTGTTTTATTTCTTTATTTAGTGTTTTTCATTTTTATTTTCTCACTGGATTTGGTGATTATTATATTTAATTTGTAATTTTTTGTTGGAATTATGGTACTTAATAAATTGTTGACGGTGGGTATTTTTCCCAACAGTAAATACAGTTGAGACAAGCCAAATCACAAAAGTACTACTAAACAAATTAAGAACTAAAGTTGAAGCTTACTTTTCAAGTTTATCTGAAAGAATTTTTAAATTTCGTATTTGTCTATCTAAATAAAATGATCTCAAAATATGCACTTGTGTAATTGAGACCAGTCTTTTCAGAGGCGAGGGCGTTGGGCGAGGTGTTTTGCCTCAATGAGGTGAGGCGTAAGCCCCAAGACGTTGGGGCGTAAGCCTTTTGAAACGTTGGGGCGTTTTGAATAAAATAATATTAATTAAATTATAAAAATATAAAAAATTGAAATAATATAAATAAATTAATTATCAATAAACTTTACTAACTTAAGACCTATATGAATGAATCTTTATCAAAATATTTTTACACAAATATCAAATAATTTGATGAAAATTTTAATCAAATATGATATTAAACGTACCCTATTGTTTGTTACATATGTATCCATCAATTTACGTTTTACACTATGGTCCTCCAACATAGTGGTTCCATTTGTAATGACATCCAATCAAAATGTTGAAAATTTAAAATTTTGACCTAAAATGCTGAAAATCCGGGTAAGTCTTTTGAATCTTTTGGGGGCGTTTTGACTTTTAATAAAATACTATTAATTAATTAAT
This sequence comes from Bretschneidera sinensis, assembly GCA_023935145.1. Taxonomy (NCBI): domain Eukaryota; kingdom Viridiplantae; phylum Streptophyta; class Magnoliopsida; order Brassicales; family Akaniaceae; genus Bretschneidera; species Bretschneidera sinensis. The sequence goes on along the minus strand of CM043703.1, from coordinate 48,120,895 downwards.
TAGAATAGTAAAATAAAAATAATTTAATTTCTAATTAATTAATTAATTTTTATCAAAGTTTAATACGTTACTAACTCTCTATAGTGTGATAATTATAATTTTATAAATATTTATATATATTTATATATAAATTATATGAAGTATAACTTATATTTCTATTTTATTGTGATTTGTAAATGATTAATTAAATAGTTTGTAATTATTATTAAACTAGATAACATATATTATATATTTACGAAGTGTAATAATATCATACTGAGAGGACTAGCTCAGTGGTAAAGTCTTTGGCATTTCAGGTATCAGGTAAGGGGTTTGAACCGCAAGGAAGAAGGTTAGGAGGTTCATTATTCAAAACGACGTCGTTTTTGGCATTGCAAAATAAAAAAAAAAAATTACACCGGGCGTACGCCCAGACGCCCCGGGCCTTTGGGGCGTACGCCCCGGGTATGGGCAAACGCCCAGACCCGAAAAAACGAACGCCCCGGGAGAGTTGCGCCCTAACTTTTGCGCCCCGGGGCTTTTTGCCCACGTTTCGCCCCAATGCGCGCCCCGGGCGCGCCCAAGAAACATTTTTTAAAACTATGATTGAGACATAACTTATTTGATATTCACACATTTCTTCTTGAAAAGATAACTGGCTAATCCGGTTAAATTTCGAGTGAAAGGTTTTATTCCTTTTGAAGCGAGAAATACTTATTGAAGCGTTAAGGTGTTAGTCTTCCGAGTGTAAATGCCCACTTGATGTGTATTCGGGTTGCAACTTGCAAGTCCTCCATAGATTAAATTACTTCAACATCTTATATTCATTATGAGATGATGAAAAAAACATAGTGCAATCATATTAAATTTAATATTAGATAAGTCTCGGGAAGAGAGTTGTATAAATAGGTAATTGTCTCTGTAGTGGCCTAAATCTTATTAGATGGGATGGGAAAATTTGACTGATTCTAAATAAAGAGAGCTGGCTTTTGTTGATATTTTGTTAAGTGTTGAGATACTAACCAACATAGAAAAATATTGTTTATATAACGACTCGACTTTTTACTTGTCACACCAAGCTTTACAGCTTTAAAATATGTTGTGTAAGTCGAGATGACAATCACTTATAAACAACCCAGTCACATGCATCACTAGGCGATGTGAGATTCCGAGGGCTCACAAGACCACCACGCTACTGCCACTGTCTTCGGTGTTACACTCCCTCACCGGACCGAGGGTAATCGGGCACCGAGATTGTAATGACCCATCTCGGGTTAACCACCCCTGAGACGGTGTTGTCATTTTTTGAAATCCCAGCACAACACATATATGCAACAATATAAAAAAAAATACCAACTACAATTATTTACATGAATCCTCAACCCTCAACAGGGGACATACATCATTCAGATCTCAACTGACACATTATATACAACATATTATGCATGAATATTTACAGATTTTTTTCTTTTCATTAGTCTGAGGATGTGAACCACATGGCTTACAGATAATGCCTTGGTCTGAATATAAGCTCACCAATTTACCTATCCTGCCTATTACCTAAAATTATTTAACAATGAGGAGTGAGCTTCACAAGCTCAGTGAATTAAATTTACTAGAAGTATTCAATTTGTATAATTAATCTTCCAATATTCATTCATCTATATCTCATATATTTTGATAACAATATTATATTATCACTACTCATATCAAAATCCCCATCATTTATAAATTTCTTCTTCTCATATAATTAATCATCTTGAGACCATCAATTCTATCTCATCATTACCTCATTATGAGGTTCACAACATATAATTCATCCAAATAATTCTCATCATATCATATTTGCATATTTCTTCCTCAGCATATTTGTCTCTCTGTGAGACTCATTCATCTATCAATAAATTTATAATCATGAATAACACTTTAGCATCTCAAGCAATAACAATCAATATTTAAAGCAAATACAATGCGTGAATTTAAATGTTATTATTATTGGGAACGTCTTCCTATATATCGACATGTTTTTATCTTAGATCGGCTACCTTCTCGGTTCTTTTATTTCTAGCATATACCGCCTGTCACAGTTTTCGTTTATTTCCAACATATACCGACTGTCACGGTTTTCATTTAGACCGACCCCCTCCCGATTCTTTTATTTCGTGCATATGCATATGAACAATTATAAAAAAAAAGCATGCATTCAGATAATCAATTTACCTTATTATTCAAATAATATTATTTTTCATATAATAAATCTCTAACACATCAGTTATTCCTATCATACCCATCAACCAACTTTTATCTATCATCAAATCATAGGTTAATAATTAATTCAAATATCATCACTGTATATTTCATATTTATCTCGATTACTAAAAGTAAATCTAACTCACCATGTAGCACTTAGAGCTACTCGTGGATCACCTCCTTGTCTTTTCTGCTTTTCTTAGCAACTTCTCTCGATTGTTGATCGTCAACACCTGACATAATATTTAAGTTAAAATATCTAATTTACTATTCAAATCTTCCAGAATTCATATCCTTTAAAAATTCTCACATTGAGTTCCGAGAAATTTCATGTATGTTAAATTTCAAAAATAAAATTCACATTATTACCTTTGGTTTTTCTTAGAGCTTTCATCGAATCTCTTAGAATTTCTTCAGTGAACCTCTTCAAAATTTTATCCTTTTAACATTTCTTTCAGCCCCCAAGTGTTTAAAGAAATAGAGTAGTTTGAATTAAATAAAGGAGAAAATCAAATAGGATTTGGTAAGTAATAAATAAATAAAAGAAAAACTAATATATATATATATATATATATATATATATATATATATATATATATATATATATACTATCGCTTGCACAAATTTTTCGTGTCTTGCATGCACAATGCATGTAAGGTAGCCACTTTTTTTTCTTATTTTTTTTCCTTTTTCCTTCTACTTGTCCATGCCTGGACATTTACGGTTTTTTTTTTCTTTTGTCTTTTTCTCTTTCTCTTTCTTTTTCTTTTTCTTTGTAACTACACCTCACACATCCATTTTTTTTCCTAAAAGAATTATTTTATTCAATAATAAATCTTTTATGTATATATTATTTTATTTCCATGTGATAACTATCAAATTACTTCTTCCCAACATATAGGAGTTCTATACCTCCTACCATATAATATCTCAATTAGTGTCATTCCAATACTAAATTGATATTGATTATTATAAGCAGATTCCATCAATGGCAAGTATGTATCCCAGCTTACTGAGAAACCCATCACATTTGCCTTAACAAATCTTCTACTACTCTAATAATCCTTTATGTCTGCTCATCATTTTAAGGATGAAGAGTAGTAATAAACTGCAATGGTGTACACATAGCTTTTTGAAAGTCTCTCCAAAAACCAAGATGTAAATCTAGCATCTATATTTGATATTATGCCCAATAGTATTCCATGCAACCTCACAATCTTAGCTACATACAGTTCAATCAACTTTTTAGGATTCCAATTAGTTTTAATTGGAAGAAATTGAAATTACTTAGAAAATCTATCTACTATTACTTGATAGAGTTACTGCTGGTCAGGACTGAAAAACGATATAGCTGAATATATTTCTAGATGTTTGGTCTGTTAGAAAGTGAAGACAGAGAATAAACATCCGGGAGGCTTACTACAGCCTCTTCCTGTGCTTAAATAACCATAGAAAAATGTGAATATGAATTTTGTTACTGGATTTTCTCCATACCCAGAGAGATCATGATAGTGTAAGTAATAGTAGTTAGACTTTCTAAGTCATTTCAATTTCTTCCAATTAAAACTAATTGGAATCCTAAAAAATTGATTGAACTGTATGTAGCTAAGATTGTGAGGTTGCATGGAATACTATTGGACATAGTGTCAAATATAGATGCTACATTTACATCTTGGTTTTTGGAGAGACTTTCAAAAAGCCATGTGTACACAATTGCAGTTTATTACTACTCTTCATCCTTAAAATGATGAGCAGATATAAAAGATTATTAGAGTAGTAAAAGATTTGTTAAGGCAAATGTGATGAGTTTCTCAGTAATGTGATGAGCTAAGAAAGTGATTAATGATATACTATTTTTAGGTATTCCATCTACAAGGATGGAAGGAACTGATGCTCTTGGAGAAAGATTGCTAGGATGTTCAGCAAGCTCTGATTTCTTAATTAAACTACTGTGTGCACTAGGTCTGATTAGCCTTTGTGTTGCCAGTATATGCATATGCAAATCAACTCTAGAACCCATTTTAAGCCTATAAAATGTAGTGGTAAATTTCATCCAAACGATAAATGCAAAAAGGACGAAGAAGCTGAGGACTATTGTTGTTCAGTGCACTAGTCTCATGCTTTCGGTTGTGTTAACGAAAGGTCCAAGTGTGAATGAGAAATATGTATCTCTATTCTTGTGATATAACATAATAAATGATTAAATCTTTCTTTTGGTGTTTAAAGAAAAAAAAAATTTATTTGGGCGCACTTTGAACTTTCATCTTTATTACTTCTTCCATCCTACAACTATTGTCACATTCCATAACGCATAAATATTACAACAAATTTTTCTTTTACTTAAATATTTATTAGATCGTTTTAACCGTAATGTGCATAAATTCATAAAATAATTAAATTTAAACTTTCATGTGCCTTTTATAAAAGTAATTTTGGGAAGTAAAAGTATTTTATGTTTCTTTTAAAACGCGGACAATCATTTGAGACATTCATTTCAAGAAAAATAATTTTTTTGGGTTACTGTGAGAGTATATAAAAGGAATCACTTATTTCAAATTTTTTTGGGTCAAGGAATACCAACCAAAGAACAGAAGACAAATCTTTTTTTCGTTGTTGCTGAAGGTAAAAAAGTATAGAGGGTCCAGGTGGTCAAATCCCATATATACCCACAGGAGAGTTTTGGCAAAAAGGGCTGTACCCATATAATCCCAACTAGTTTTTGAAATATTTTTTTGATAAAATAATTTTGGAGACAAATATTGTTTTATGTATAAAATAGTTAGTGAAAATATTTGTTTTGTTTCAAATTCAATTTATTAGAAACTTTTTTTCAACTTTTTCAGATACTATTTTCACGAGGTGTTTGGCTCACTTCTTTTATTTATAAAAATATAAACAATTTCATAAACCCTACTAAACGCAACTTAGTTTTGTTGTCAATTTTTCTTTGCCTATAATATTTTTTGGAATAAGATTTTTTTTCTCTCGTTAAAACACAACAATCCTTCCTTTTGTTTATTTGAGGAACTGAAAAGAAAATAATTAAGGTACGTTTAGTTGTGAAAAAGGTTTTCCATTAATTTTTATATATAATTTTCTTATCATTTTTTTAAAAAATTTACACATTTTTAACATAATTTGAAAGATAACACATTTTTTTATATATATTTTCAACATAATATTGAACAAAATAAGATTTATAAATTTTGAGTTTGAATATTAAAACAACTAGGAAAATATTTTTACAATTGCTGGTTCTACATGATTCTCTCGTGAAGTTTAAGTGAGAAAATTCTAATTGCATTTTACTTAGGTGGTTAAGCAATTCAATCTCAATGGCCATCCTAAATGGCAAAAACTAACAGAGCAAAAGAAGAGTTAACAGAAAGATTTAATTGGAAAGAATTGAAAATTTTGGAGACTTGTTTGGTTAAATTGAAAGTTAACCAAATGACAAAAATTTGAGGGAATATTTGATAAAATTGAAACTCTGAGAATTAATTTAACCAAAAAACCAAACTTTGGAGACTTATTTGACAAAATTGAAGCACTAAAAATCACTTTGACCAGAGTACCAAACAATGGAGACAAATGTTGATATTTACTAGAACTTTGCTCGATCATATAATCACTGAATCAATTATGCATTCTTTACTTTTATGCTTTATTTTCCATCATATGCCCTTAAATTCATTTAGACTCCTGCACATTTCGATTTCTTTTAAATTTTTTGTCTTTTACGTCATCGCACTTAGATTAGTTGTAGTTTGAGAAACTCATTGCACATTGTGCAAGAAGTTAAGATCCTTCTACACAATCTTTTGATTGCCAAAGTACTTATCCAAAAAAAAAAAAAAGAAGCTTGTAAACAATCTCAATTGTCTGAGTATAACACAAGATTGGAGATGCATACAACATGATTGTATCTTAAGCTTAGGTCCAATCACAAGGTTGGGTGCCTACCTATAGAACATTAATGCATGAAATACAAAACTAAATATTAGAGAAACAATATTGACCCTCTACTTGTAATTAAGTTTAATTTCACCTTTCCATATGATGAACTATAAGAACTCACAATATGGATTATTCAAGTACACAAAAAGCTAGTTTGACAAATGACAACCTTTTTTTTTTTTTTTTTTTTTAAAATTAAGTAATTAAAATTGGCTTATTAATGGACATCAGTTTATCTATTGCATCCATTCTGATTGTGAGTCAATTCATATCGAAACATACTAAAATTTTTAGAATTGTTGTTACAAATTATTGAAGTGATTCTATATACAAATACAATAATTGATTTTATTATAATATAAATCCACAGCACTGTACATAACTCACGTAAAAGTCCACTATACACTTATCCATCTAAAGTGGAAGAAATAACTAATATATAAATCAGAAAAATAACTCACACGAAAATGAGTCGAACTTGGGATCGCAAGCCTCACCCATGGTCTTTTTGCCACTGAACCAAAACGTCATATTCAATTTAATAACAGAAAAGTCTCAAGAAGAGAGTTGTATAAATAAATAAATGCCTCTGTTGACACTTAAATCTTACTTTATGTGGTTGAAAAATTTTACGAATTCTAACTAGATTTCTTAGAGAACTGCATTCGTTGATAATATGTAAGTGTTGAGATCTAAAGCAAGTTAGATTCTTATTTGGATCCTAGACAGTGATAGGTCTTCATAGTTTGGTCATTTTGTCAAACTGATCTCAAAATTTTCAATTTGGTCTAATAAGTCCATAGATTTGGCCCTTTAGACCCAAGTTGGTCTTGAGAGTTTCAATTTGGTCAGGTAAGTCTCCAGAGTTTGGTCTCTAGTCAAATTGGTTCCCAAAGTTTTAATTTGGTTAAATAAGTTCCCAGAGTTTCAATTTGGTACAATAAAATCGCTTGTCAACTCTCCCTTAGCTCTATTAGTTTCTTCAACCTAGGATAGCCCCTAGACTGAATTGCTTAGCCATTTGTAGAGGTGACAAACGGGTCGGGTCAGGTCAATCGGGTTCGGGTCGAGTCAGGTTTGAGTCATGTTGAGTCTCGAGTCGTTTGGGTCACGGGTCACTTCAGGTCGGGTCGGGTTCGGGTCATGTCAGTCTCTGGTCGTATCAAGTCTCGGGTCGGGTTTGAGTCATTTCGAGCTCGAGTCATATTGGGTCTCAAGTCATGTTGGGCCGGGTTGGGTCGGGTCAAAAAAATAGATATTTTTGCTTAATTAAAAAAATGTTTTATTTGCATATAATAGGACTAAAAAATTATTTTATTTGCATAAATCAATACTTAATTTTTTAAATAATATATTTAAATTTTTTTAATGCAATATGCAATGTTATTATTCTTAGTCTCAAAATTTAGTCTTAAATGATCTCAAACAACTGGTCTACAAAGTTATTCTCACTAATAACGTCTTATACCAAATTTTGGAGATTAAATTTCGTATAATCACTTCATTCAATTATATTTTTTCAGGACAATTAAAAATAAAATTTTGTTATGACTTGAAGAGTAATGAAAAATTATGTGTTGTGATTGAATATTTGCTGATTGTTTGTTTGGGATGTGAAACTTGCAATCGAGATAAAGATAACTGAATTGAGATTGGAATAAGGCAACAAACCCAAAGAGGATTCCCGGAACCTTGTTGTCTCCATCATATTTTCAATCTATTTACACAATTTTTTTATATTACTTTACTATCAAAATTCATATTCTCTCACTTGATCTTATCGTTCGTGTTTAGATTTACATCTTCTCTTGTAGTTAACTTGTTTCCTCGTGGGATTGACACCCCAAAGCTGTACTACAACTACTGCGTTACTCTTTGGGTGTAATCAATGAGCTGTATTTCATACGCTTGGCCAAATTTCTCCAAGTCCGAGCGTATGAGCTGCTTATCATATGCTTGGCCTAATTTTTCCAAATCCGAACGTATGAGCTGCATTGCATATGCTCGGCCAAAATTCTCCAAGTCCGAGCGTATGAGCTACTTTGCATACGATCAGCTTAATTTCTCCAAGTCCGAGCATATGAGCTGTTTATCATACGCTCTGCCTAATTTCTCCAAGTCCGAGCGTATGAGATGCTTTGCATATATGCTCGGTCAAATTTCTCTAAGTCAGAGCGTATGAGCTACTTTGCATACGCTCGGCCTAATTTCTCCAAGTCCGAGCATATGAGCTACTTGTCATACGCTCTGCCTAATTTCTCCAAGTCTGAGCATATGAGCTGCTTGTCATACGCTCTGCCTAATTTCTCCAAGTTCGAGCGTATGAGCTGCTTTACATACGCTCGGCCAAATTTCTCCAAGTCCGAGTGTATGAGCTACTTGTCATACACTTGGCCTAAATTCTCCAAGTCCGAGCGTATGAGCTACTTTGCATACGCTCAGTCAAATTTCTCCAAGTCCGAGCGTATGAGCTGCTTGTCATACGCTCAGCCTAAATTCTCCAAGCTCGAGCGTATGAGCTGCTTTGCATACGCTCGACCAAATTTCTCAAAGTCCGAGTGTATGAGATGCTTATTATACGCTCGACCTAAATTCTCCAAGTTCGAGCGTATGAGCTGCTTTGCATACGCTTGGCCTAGATTTTCCAAGACCGAGCGTATGAGCTGCTTGTCATGCGCTTGGCCTTAATTCTCCAAGTCCGAGCGCATAAGTTGTTTTGCATACACTCGGCCTAGATTCTCCTAGTCCAAGCGTATGAGCTGCTTTGCATACGTTCTGCCTAGATTCTCTAAGACCAAGCCTATGAGCTGCTTTGCATGTGCTCGGCCTAGATTCTTCAAGTCCGAGCGTATGAGCTGCTTTGCATACGCTCAGCCTAGATTCTCCAAGTCCGAGCGTATGAGCTGCTTTGCATATGCTCGGCCAAAAATTCCTTGACCGAGACCCCATCCCATTTCTAAAAAAATCACAAGTATAAACACTCGGCCACGCACATCACATTTTACTTCCTCAAGGCACACATACCTAAGGAAGTGGGGGGCCTGTGATGTAAACGACAACACCCTGGTCTAATAAGAAACCCACACGTGGACTCTTGTGTCACCTATAGGACGACGACACGTGTCAAGCCTCCTCAGCATTGTAAGGCACAAGTGGAACAAGTAAGGAATGCCACTGCCACGTCAAAGTGTGATTAGCAGACCTAATCCCCTCTTAAACACACGACCACCCTGACACACTCAATGCCCTGATCACGCTATTAAGACTTGTCTCTGAATCCCGAGATCACAGAGACAGACCCATGCCTTCCCAATGTGAACGACCTTCCCTCGGGAGCTATAAATATCTTGAGGTAAGTAAAACTAAGACTCAAGACATCCACAATCAGTATTAATTTGCTTTAAAGTTAATCATCGGCCTCGTCCTAATTAGAGCGTCGGAGCACCCTCGGAGGTCTCCCCCTCCCCTCATTCCGATGGTCTTTTATTTCACCTCTGTTACTTGTGCAGGGCCACGTCAGCATCAACAATTTCTGCAGCATCAACAGCAATGATTTCAAATTGTTAAACAAAGCAACGATTTCTTGTAATATAGAAACCTCAACAATAAAAAGCTGGCTTTCTTACCTAAGCCATCACAATTTTAATTGAGTTAGAAAGCTTTTGAGTCCACAATTATATTCTCAAATCCAGTGCATTTTTCAACAAAAATATATTAGATCAAACTGGCACTGATAGTTCATTGTAGGCCAATTAGTCTTTTAGCAAATAGGTTTTTAAATGAAAAAATTATAAAAGAAGAAAGAAAAGAAAAATGTAAAACAAAAGAGAACAGGGAATGGAATGGATCATGAGCTGTCTATTGAGGGAAGAGGGCAGTGGCATAAAAAAAGAAGGAATTATGAGACCCACATGGTGATGGTCATTGTGAGGTGCGGACCCCACAAGAGATCCAACAGCAACACTCAATCGTATGGTCAGTTTAGCATAAACACTTGATCGATGTTAAATTCGATTGAAATTACTGAAAATAAAAATATCGAGACACTCCTAATTTGAGTTTTAATTGTTTAAAATATTGAATGATAATTATTTAAGTTTTCAAGTTTTATAAAATGTGTGTTTTAACAGTATTTCAAAATATAGTAGTTACAGAAATCATAAAAAATAACTTATGTTATCAACATAATCCAACATTTAACGGTATCAAACATGGTATGAAATTACGTGTTTGGATACCACTTAACTTTTTAAACCAATACATAAAAAAAATACTGACATATATGATATTGAAAAATATGTGTAAAAGTTTAAACGAGAGATATCTGTAACAATATCTCATATATAGTGTAATAAAAAAAGATCTTAATATATATTTAAAGTCTTATGATTTTAAAATAAAAAAATCAGTTAACACTTTTAAAAGATGAGACCATGTTATAAGATAAATCCTAATAATCCCCAAATTAACATCACCAAACACTTCTGACCTTTTGGGTGGTAGCACGATGTTACACTCTATATCGTGGTAGGTGCCAATGCTATTAGTATTGTGCCAAAATAAATTGATATACACGTTCAAAGATCTAACAGTTTTTTCATAAAATTTCAAGCTCATCACCATTTCCAATTGAGATAATTTTGGAAATATAATACAAATACTGACCTCAATACAACCAAACAAAATGGAAAAGAACAATTAGATAAAAGTACATCCATCAAACTTTCAACATAATGATTAAGCTACTTGCCTACAATGACTTTTGCTCTTGCATACCCTCGTTGATCTGGAATTGCTCTCCGAGACCAAAATGAGCCATCAATAACCAAACAAAGTAATAAGCTCTCCACCTTTACTTATCTATTGGGCATGTATTTTTGCATTGCAATGCCTTGCAACATATCAAACCAATTCCACCCACACATAATATAGCGGTGGAGGAATAGTTTGGACCATACCAAATTGCTTGGTTACTTGTGTAGGGGAGTAAGCTTCCAAACCTCTCTTCTGGGAAGCAAAGAAGAAAATAACTAGTTCTATGAAGAGATAGAAGCTAGCCAAAGTAGCATTGGCCTAATTACCATTATCTTCATTCGAGGGGTCTAAAGTCTTGAACAGTCTCGAACCATAGAGCTTGATTCTGAAGGGAATAAATTCAATGTTTGTAAAAGAGAGTCTGAGTAAGCCATCGAGGCAGTTCTGGAATGAAGGTTGGGGATGTTGAGAACCATAAGTTCCCTTGTGAAAGAACTTTGCATAATAGGAGAATTGAGTGGCATATCCACTGGCTCAAGTAACTAGAGCAAACGCTGAAAAATACACGTAAGCCCAAACCTAAAGAAGCTATTAGAGGCCATCTAAGGAGAAAGAAAATCCCTTCCTGTATATGTCATATATACATTTATACAAATTGGCAATGACAAACTGTGCTAAACCAATTATCTTACTGTGGGCTAGCGTGTTAGTAATTGTGAGAAATTGCTTGGTGACCCATTTGGCGAACACGCACACCAAGTATTTGTAAATAATATACAAATAAAAAGCACCCAGTTCTGCTTTAGAAACCGAATCATCTACTCGACCCATATGGTCAGAAAGAAAGACATTAAAACTCAGTCGATTTTCTGCTTGAAAAACAAACTCTACCTCACCTATTGATATATGGGGATGCACAACAGTACCTGTTGGTGAGGTATTTAGAAGTGCGAACAAATCCTCAATTGTGATGGTGAGTTGTCTAGTCGGAAGATGGGAGGTGTTCGATACTGGTGACCAGAAGAGTAGCAGAACACTCAGTAAAGGATGGTTTAAAGACATATTATGTATCGAGGATTGAACCACCTGGAGCATGCATACATTATTTAGCTCTTGAGACTAGTGATTAATGATTCTTTCCACCCAGGCAGGCCATTGATCCTTGACATGATACCTGGATGTGTTAGGAGTATTTGCGAACCAGGAGGTCCAAGTTAAAGCCTAGGCCCTTTATGGGAAAAAGAGTAGTCAACAGGATCATGCGGGTATACAGCCCCTAAACCTATTGATGCTTCACCGGAAAAAGAAGGACCAACTGCAGCAAAACCCACTAAGGTGGGAAGATTCTCAGTAAGAACAGACCAACCATTAACTGAAAAGTCTATAAAGATAAGGTTAATTGGTTATCATAGAGTAGCCTTTAGTCTCGAGAAGACTGAAAAAGTTCCTTTTCGTGAGCCAGAAACCCAACATTGGTTTCTTGTTCAGGAACTTCAATAGAAACAACACCCTTTCTTTTACCATGTGAAGGCACAACAATACGACGAGCTATTTGTTCGGGAGAGGCATCACCAATGCAGGTATTCTTTCCTTTAGTAGCCATTGAGAGATTAAAGTAAGTTGAAGAAGAATAGACGGAGCAGAAGATTGACGGTGCTGAAGGAATTTGAGAATGCTAGGGATTGCAAAGAGAATGTTTAAAGAGAATTAGAAAAAAAAAAGGAATAAGGTATTTATTGGGTATGGAAGCACAACCGATTCGAATCCCTAAAGCAGTGAAAGATCCTGTGTAATCACGCTCAGTGATTCTCATCTTTGAACTAATCGTGTACGAGAGGCAATTGTTTATATCAAAAATAATTTAATGCAGTGGCATACCCTAATTGGACCACGTGGAAAAGCACTAGCAAGTAAGAGAGAATACAGTTGAAAAAGGAAGTGACGTGATAGGAGCATTAAGTGAGAGAAGAAGACCGGTCGTCAGAAAGCCCGCGAAACAAGAACTTTGAAAAGAGAAGTTCGAGAGACAACATCGAGACAAATAGGATAACTCAAAGACTCGAGGTTGATAAGCTCGAGAGAATTTTACTTCAACATTGAGCACACATAACTGCTAATCCGACTCTTCAGGGATCGAGGATAAACCAAAAGTGTGTTTAATTTAGCTAAGGTAAAAGTCGCCACGATTAGATACAACTCACGTAGTGGAGTAAAAGATTTGAAAACGTGGCATGCTCGGCACAATTAATCTAGAGAATGTGAAAAAGTGGAAATATGTGAGACTCTTTGAAAACATTAATACAACTGTTCAAGCCTAAAGTAAAACTTAATCATAAGAAACACAGATAATCATCAAACAATCATTATCTATATGCATTTACTTTCAACACTTACTTTCCTTTACTTTTTCAGTCCTTTACTTTCTAGTCAAAATATGAGTAGTTGTATTGTAATCATAACTGTAATTCATTTTCTTCATCTCTTTCATGTGTCTGTTTTGAAGTGAAGCTACAGTTGCATTGAAGGCTCAGCATACACTACAACAAGCTCGAGGAGTTTATACCTAGTATTTTGAGGTTTCAACCTTGTAAACCCATTTTATCAACATTGCTTTCAATTTGAATATATATCGAGTTTGTTTCTACTTTGCATTTGCTATTTATTCCGTTTATTAATAGCTAGATTAAATTTTTTATTTAAATTTATAATGACATATCATTAAAGTCCATTAGTTTCAAACCTATCTAAAAAAATATTATTTCAATCGAGTTCATTTCAACCACAATTGATGTATAAATTAAGTTTTGCAACAATGTGAGTCGATAGATCAATGAAAAACATTTTCACAGACTAATACAAGTTTGGTTTTTTTGTTTTATTTTTTTATTATCGAATCATGATTACCCATTTCATATTACGTAAATATTGGCAAATTAGTACTTCAATGTCTCTGTGCTGGAAGCCTGAAATCTCTATATTCAACTTCCCCAATTAAATGAACTGCACAAAGGCATTATCATTTTTAATGCAGGCACAGCTCGGCATGAAGCAAGAACTGCCTGCAAAAGTAAAGTCAATTCCTGGTCATTTTTAATTTGAATCAACTTGCTCAATTAATATTCACCAACCAGCCTAATAGTAGTGTATATAGCATCATCAACTTGCCGAATAAAATAGATGTGCACCAATTCTTTAATAGTTAGGTAAGGAAAACTACATACTGAACGTGGGAAAACACAAAAAGAAATTAATGGGTGAAGGAATGAACATGGGTAGACCAAAAATAAGGAAAGTTAGAGAGAGAGAGACTCAGTCGAGAGAGAGACTCAGTCGGGGGTGCTTTGGGAGTGTTACCATACTTTAAGAGATAAGAGTGGTATTATTAAATTAAAAGTGGTTCCCACCAAAAAATAAGAATAATAAATTGAGTTAAGGTTAGTTTGGGTATTTCAATTAATTGTGTTTTAGAGTAAAGATGAAAAATTCAAAAGAAATAATAAAAAACACAAAAATTAGCATATTTTAATTTTGAGTGGATAATTCTCTTATTTTTTAATAAAAAATAAAAAAATATTCTCTATTTACTCTCTTTTTTTCCGTCTCCCAACATAGCATCATTTACGCTAAATGACCATGTTAAAAGAACAATAATTAAGTAAAAACACAATGTTACAAAAACTGAATAGGTATAATTCTTACTTTCATTTTTAGCTTAGGATACCTTGAAAAATAACAAGTGAAAAGTTCATGAGGTAAAACCTTATTAGTCCTGTGGAGCTTGACATAAGTAAATAGACCATCTACTTCTATAATAATCTGATCTCTGAGCAGAGGCCGTAAAAATTAAACACAGGCATTTCCTCTGAGTTTCTCAAACTATTCATAAGGCTTCAGAGAATTTTGTAACTTGTCTGCAAGTTTTGAGTTAGTGTCTTACAACATTTGGCATGGCCCAAGAGGGTGAAAATATTCAAGCTAATGGATCCAACAATGGCCAACATGAGAACAACTCCAAAGACCTGCTTTACAGCCAGTTTCAAAATTGGTTACAAAACAAGGAAAAAACTCACCA
This sequence comes from Bretschneidera sinensis, assembly GCA_023935145.1. NCBI lineage: Eukaryota > Viridiplantae > Streptophyta > Magnoliopsida > Brassicales > Akaniaceae > Bretschneidera > Bretschneidera sinensis. Next base: position 48,105,882 of record CM043703.1, on the reverse strand, counting down.
AGCACCTTCAGCTGCCAAGAAATCAATCTTGAAGCTTTCCTACCCCAAGAAACTTACCAACGGTTCATCAAATAAGATGGAGGGGGAGGGGAAACACAAAGATCCTGCAGATTCTATAGTAGCTTCAGATCAGAAAAACAGCACTCAACAGGCTAACAAAGAAGAAAGTTTGTCGAAGAAGACAGAAGCTTACCGGGAGGTTTCTGAGTCAGTACCTCCATCTAAGGTCCACGGCTTTGAAAAGGAGGTGTTGTCACTGGAAAAATTCCTTCTCAAACAAGGGAGTAGCACTGATCAGTTGAAGGCGATTGCGATTGTTGGGGTGGCTGGTGTTGGGAAAACAACACTATGCCAGGAAATTTTCAACCATGAAAAAGTGAAGAAACACTTCCTCCCCAGGATTTGGGTATGCATGTTCAAAGAAGTGACAGAATACAATGATCCAAAAGTAGCAAAGGTAGCAATTGTTAAAAGAATCTTGGAGGGTCTTGGAGTTGAAGGAGAAATCATCAAGAATGATAAACTTGATAAACTATTGTATGCTCTTCACCTGCAGCTGTGGGGCAAGAGATATCTGATTGTGCTTGATGATGCCCGAGAGTCAGACGGGTGGTGTGAAAGGCTGGATTCTAAAGTAAGCTATGGCAAAAACTGGGGAGAAGACCTTTCTTACGGATTCCCCAAAGGGTATGGTGGAAGAGTCATTTTCACAAGTAGAAACGAGGAATTAGCAAACAAGCTGGTTGGGGAAGAGAACTTACATCGCCTTCTGCCCCTTTCGGACCCAGACAGCTGCTGGTCAATATACATGGATGCAATTAAGGGAAACCGAGCAGATTTTGACTTTCCCAGTTCGGAAGCACAGAGAAAGGTACTTCAGAAAAAGTGTGGTGGTCTTCCGTTAGCTGCAAAAATGACGGGGAAGATTAAGTCTGAAACAACTACAGATAGCCCGGCTGTACGTGCTGAATCCATTCTCTCAATCCGAATATAGGTTTACAATTATCTTGATACTTTTCTAGCTAATTTGAAATCGCATGATTTCTTTTTGAATTATATTGATTTTCAGCTCTGTTTAGTGTTAGATACATTATTATCTATTAATTTTCTATTTGATATGGATGAAATTCATTTGCATTATGGTCTCTATAGCATTTGCATTTAAGTTTAGAACAGCATAATCTATTTTGATCGAGTAACTATCAAAATTATAATTGCTGCTATATATGCCAAGGACCTAAAATTAGCTTCCTTACTACATACTTGGCTTCTCTTTCAATGTGATTAGGTTACGACTTTTTCTAAACTATTTGTATTATTGTTTAGCAATATATACATAAGAGATATCCATCTCACACTCAAATAAAAATAAAATATTTTTTGTTTTTTTTTATATCATTTAATAATAAAATAAATATCATGCATTTTTTTATATAAACATGTATCTTTTATGAGCGAGTATTAAACAAAAACTTTTCTGTTTGACAAACTTGAAAGGCTGCAATCAGATAAATAATTGAGGCATCCCATAATATTCCTGTTTCTGAAGACAATAATTTTTTAAGATCTAAAGTTGTAAGCTGGACCACATAAGATTAAAAGCGTAAAGGATATTGCATCAACAGAACACTTGTGGTCAGCAGCTATAAAGTTATCTTGCTATAAAGGTCTAAAAATTACTCATCAGAAGAAGAAAAGGGGAAAAGAAATCTAAATGCTTTGAACCGTTGGCTGCTTTTTTATGCACTTTTTACTGGAGGACTGGAAATCATTGATCAGTAGTCTGGCATTATGCTTTTGTTTATTAAAGCTTAAAATTTCTCCTTGTTTCAATTTATGCTAATTTGCCAAGGAAACATTAGAAAAAGACCACTTGCATGACATGCTGCTGATTTCTTAATGTAATTGGATTAAAGAAATGATATTGAAAGTGGAAGTTTCACACTGCGTCGCTGACTTACCAAGGAATTCCAAAGTAGGGCTGCAGCTCATCAATAATCCCTGCTGACCAATAAGAGTATTCACATCACAGTCTCTCGGTTGTTACATTTTCTGCATAAGATCCATTTCAACTTTAATTTCAATTCTTATTTACCAACCAATCAATTGTATGCTTGAGAACAATAATATTCATTTGCTGCAGATATATATATCAGTAAGGGAAATTGGCACAATATGATGCTGTAGATTCTGAAACGTGGGATATCTTTCCATTTGAAACTTGAAATTGAGTCAAGTTTACGGTGAAATTGAATAGTACATCATCAAATGGAGAATATTCAAATTTAAATTCAAATTTGTGAAGATTGCATTCAATCTTATCATGAACTTGACTTTAATTGAGAGGATCATGATCCTCTAGCAAAAGGATTAAGGTCTTTGTAATTAAAGATGCTTACAACTTACAAAGGGATAATGAAATTACACATTCATAGATCATGTAACATAACAATAAGAATCTTATTTCATGCATCCTTAGAAATTTTACATCTAAAACTTTCAAATAAATTGTCATTCATAGCTTCAATACTATGGCCAAAAAACAAAGAGAAAAATAATTTGAAGAGCCGAGATTATAGGTTTCAAATCCTTTTATTTGATTGGAATACATAATAAATAATTAACAAAACAGAAATTCACTTAATAGCACAAAATTTGGAGCAAGATTCTGGAAAATAAGAAGCAACCAAGTGAACACATTGTGTCATTTCTTGCTGTCACTACCATTCTGCTGTTTGCGACTTCCACGCACCAGTCCCATCGCAAGGGCAGAAAGTGATCTTTGGGCATCTGAATTTCTCAAAATAAATCAATTTTGGAAACAATGCCTGCAATTCCATCCAGTTCATCTTTAGCTCACTCAAGTACTACAAACGTAAAATTCGAACATTGCAGTTGTTGTTTTCCCACTTTGGAAATTCACCCAAGTTACGGAGTCTTCCTCCTCTAATGTAGAGTTTCTCTAGGTGATTCAGATTTTCAGATATCAACCAACTGGGAGGTTCGTTCTCTGGAAAACACTGGAGGTCTAATTTCTGTAATTTGGAAGGAAGTTTTGGAACATTTGGTGCTTCATCTTTTAACTGCTTCGATGAAAGTGAAACTAATCTTTTAAAACTTGGTAACTTGGAGGATAGTCTTGCTGGTCGAGGTGCACCACTTTCAGACTTTTTGTTATCTCCTCCATTGTCCTGGTTTGAGGCCATTGATTTTCCTTCATGGCTTTCCTGGTTCTCGATAGCTCCTCCCTTCACCAGGTTCGTGGTCTTTGGTTCCTCAGCAAATTCCACTTTTTTCTTGTTTCTCTTATCCTGGTGTGTAATGACAGTTGGTGATTTTGCTTCACAGATTTCTTCAATTTCATTATCTCCTTTCCTGTCCAGGTTTATAGCCACGGATTTTGTTGCATCACTTTCCACCTTTTTGTTATCCCCTCTCTTGTCCTGGTTCGTGGCAATTGACTTTACTGTACCGTTTTTCTGCTCTTTATCCTGGGTTTTTTCCATTGAATCTGATGCATTGCCTTTCCATTTTCTCATTATCTCCTCTATTCTCCTGGTTTTTGGCCAATGATTTTTCTGCATTACCTTCCTCTTTTTTGCGATCTGTAGTCCTCTCCAGGATTTTGCTCGTTGATTTGGCTTCATCCTTTCTGTTATCTCCTTTCTTGTCCTGCTTTGTGGCCTTTGATTTTTCTTCAGCCGTACTCCTCTGTTCAATATTGTTGACCGGTTTGGATGTTGAGAATTACCCTCCCCATGCTAATTTCAGGCTCTGAAGCTCTTTAAAATTTTGGAAAGCACTTATCAAATCTTCTAAAATGAAAACCTTTCGGTTTATGTTGATGCTCAATTTTCTCAGATTTTTCAATACCGACAACTCCTCTAGCGTACAAGTGCTTCCTTTCTCGGCATCATTAATCACAAACCCCTTGAGGACTTGGAGTTTCAACAGCGAGGACAGCTTCTTGGGCATGCGATCTAGTAGGTAGCACTCAGATATATCCAAATGGGTCAGATTCTTGAGCGAATCTATATTGTCTGGAAGTATCTCCAGATTGTAACAGGCTCTAAGATCCAAGATGATCAAATTGGAGAGCTTGCAAATGGAACTGTGGAGTTCTTCAATTCTTGAGATCCCTTGAAAACTAAGAAGTCTCAGTTGTTTCATGCTCCTCAAATCTTTCAAAAATTCAGTGCTTTCGACTTCAATGTGGCGTTCAGCTGTGCTCTCCCACCTTCCCAAATATAGAACCTTGAGCTCTTTCATCTTGGAAAACCACTTGAACGTGAAATCAGGAAATCGCTCACTAACGTTAAACAATGTTTGCAGCTTTTCTAGATTCTCTGGTGCCTGCCGTGAAGCTTCTTCTTTCGCTTCCCCTAAACATGTTCTGTTCCAATATGCTGTTTTCATGGTTGGGTTCCCGTAATCGACATAATCAAAGAACCCAGCATTCTTGGCGAGGAAAATTACTGCAGAACGCACAAGAGGAGCCATCTTAAAGATATTTGGCTCTGGTGTGCGCTTTTTGTTTACAGGATAGATAAGTCCTTTCACTGTAAATTCCTTGAGAATTTCCTTCACATTCTCTTCGACCGCCTCAGGGCGAACAAAGCCCTCTCCAATCCACCAATACATCAATAGCCTCTTCTTAACTTGCGCATTCTCAGGGAACACAGCAAAACACAACAAGCATATCTTCCGATTGATTTCAAGGTCGGAAAATATCTCCTGAATTTCTTTGAAGGCGGAGCTACTGTGAAACTTTGCATTCATGTGTAGATTGGGCAATTCATAGTTCCGATTACCAACAACGTTGATCCCATTGATGTTTTGATGATATCGAGAAGCATCTGACCTTGTTGAAGACAGTTTATGGGGCAATGGAATTTGGCACTTTAAGTTGAAAACCACTTTGGTGATCTCTCGAAGCTTGGATTGGATTTGCTTGGATCTGAAGGAGGCAGGGTCCCTTTCCATGTTTTCGATGATGACTTCGAGGCTATGACTGAGAATCCGCGTTTGTTTGCCAAGCTCGTGTTCGAATTCTTTTAGTTTGTTGAAAGTACTTTTTGTTAGAAAAATAAAGAGTGATTGGAGAAGAAACTCTTGTATTATTGATGTATATTCTTGAAGTTATTGTGAAAGACGAATACAAGCCTATATATAGGCTAAGAATATAAAACCTAATAGAAATAGGAAACATAGGGTTTATAATAAAACAGGAAACTAAACTAATTAGGAAACTAATACATATGAAACTAAGAAGCTAATATTGCAGTAAGAATAGGAAATATCTTTTAACAGCCCCCCTCAAACTTAAGGTGGTAAAATGGATGCCAACTTGAGTTTGTAAACTAAATCAACGAAGCACAGAAAAGATGAGTGACAGGCAGGGCCCGGAGCGGAATCACGGGTGATGACTTGGTAGGACCCGAAGCGGAATCTCGGGTGATAACTTGTTGCCTCTGCTGATGCTGATGATGCTGCTGCTGATGATGTTGCTGCTGATGGTGCTGCTGCTGTTGATGCTGTTGATGCTGATGGTGATGCTGCTGCTGATGATGCTGAGAGAATCATGGGTGATGACTTGGCAGGACCCAGAGCGGAATCACGGGGTGATAACTTGCTGTTGTTGCTGATGCTGATGATGCTGCTGGTTATGCTTGTTGAAATGTGACTTGGGATTCGGCGGTTCCACAAGATGGTGATGGTGGAATAGATGCAGCTCGTGTTTGAGTTGTTGTTGATGCTGATGATGCTGATGCTAATGCTGTTGATGCTGATGCTGATGCTGATGCTAATGCTGTTGATGCTGATGCTGATGCTGATGATGCTGAGAGAATCATGGGTGATGACTTGGCAGGACCCGGAGCGGAATCACGGGGTGATAACTTGCTGCTGCTGCTGATGCTGCTGGTGATGCTTGTTGAAATGTGACTTGGGATTCGGCGGTTCCGCAAGATGGTGATGGTGGAATAGATGCAGCTCGTGTTTGAGTTGTTGCACAATATGGTGATGCTTGCTGAGAGGTGACTTGGGAGTCAATGGCTCCCTGAGATGGTGATGGTGGTGCTGCATATGCAGCCTGCGCTTGAGTTGTTACACGTGCTAGTGATGCTTGCTGAGAGGTGACCTAGGATTCAGTGGCTCCACGAGATGGTGATGGTGTTTGAATTGGTGCACGAGATGATGATGTTTGTTGAGAGGTGACTTGGGAGTCAATGGCTCCTTGAGATGGTGATGGTGGTGTTGCAGATGCACCCTGCGCTTGAGTTGTTGCACGTGTTGGTGAAGTCACAGGTTGTTGAGGTGGCAGTGGAGATAGTGTGGCCGGAGGAGGAGATTGCGGGGGTGGGGATTGAGTTGAAGGTGGGGTTGGAGAGGGGTCTGGTGGAATAGGGGCATAGGTGGGTTATTGGGAATTTTGGTGGGGGTTTTAATGGTTGTTGGGTTCGTGGGACAGGGCTGCATTGTAGTTTGATTAGTGGCTAGGTAAACCGGGTAAGTGGGATGAAGTGATGGATAAGTGCAGGGGGGTGCGCTGACATCAGCATGGCTTGGGGTTTGAAGGCTGGTAAAGATAGTGACGTCGTGGGGCATAGGAGGGCTGGTGGGTGCTCTGACATCAGCGTGATTTGTGGATTGAAGGCTGGGCAAAACAGCAACGTCGGCGTGAGTCATGTAGGCTGGGTTTAAAGAAGGCATAATGGTATGTGCGTGGGGGGATGCTGATGCTGCTCTGGTGATGCTGCTACTGATTTGGTTGTGTTTAAAGGGCTCTTACCAGATGGGAGAGAGGTGGCAGTTATGCTGAAGGTGGAGGTGAACTCCCTGGCGGTTGTGGTGATGGTGGGGGTGATGTAGGTGAAACAGGAGGAGGAGGAGGTGCTGCTGTATCATCGCCATAGAAGCAGCTGGGTACTGCATAGCTGCCATCCACTGTTGTTGTTGCTATGAATGCGGGTACCCACTGTTGATGTGCTTGCTGCGGCTGCGCTAGCTGCTTCGGTGGGTTGCTCAGATCAGGACCGTTAGTCGGCTGCATCTTGATCTGATTGATTGATTGCGTATAGTTTCTTCCTTACAAAAATCAGAATAATTTCACTCTCCCTCTCTCATTCTCTCTCTCCAATAAGAGTATGTTATGGCGAATTTGAGGAGCGCTGAGAGAGAAAGCGAGGGCAGAAGTTTGAGAGAGAGGGAGGGCAGGGGTTTGAGGTGTGCTGCTGCAGGTGCCAGTGGGGTGAAGGTGAAGGTGAAGATTCAGCAGGGGTTGGTGTGGTGATGCTAATGCTGTTGTTGCTGACTCACGGGTGATTATTTGGTAAAGATTATAATAATATATAACAAGAAGGAAAAAGATGTTATGTTCGGGCGAGCGGTATGAGGTTATGTCCGGGCGAGCGGCATTAAGCCGCCCGCCAAAATTGCAGAAGCTCAAAATACGACTCTCAAAATAAGATCAATAGCTCTGATACCATGTTAGAAAAATAAAGAGTGATTGGAGAAGAAACTCTTGTATTATTGATGTATATTCTTGAAGTTATTGTGAAAGACGAATACAAGCCTATATATAGGCTAAGAATATAAAACCTAATAGAAATAGGAAACATAGGGTTTATAATAAAACAGGAAACTAAACTAATTAGGAAACTAATACATATGAAACTAAGAAGATAATATTGCAGTAAGAATAGGAAATATCTTTTAACACTTTTCATGTAATGGAGGTCACTGCATAACTTTTCAAATGGATTACTTTTGCTGGAATGAGAATAACCATTGGGGAGAGAACGGCCAGTACTGATACTGTCGCTGTTGCTGCTATGTATACTGCTGCTGCTTCCAGTTCCGTTGTTTTCGCTGTTGCTGTTGCCACTGTTGCTGCTGCTACTGGTGCCAGTATTTCTGTTTTCATCGCTGTGCCTGCTCCTGCCAGTTTCTTCGTTGTGGTTGTTTTCATTGTTGCTGTTTCCACTGTTGCTGCTGCTGCTGCCCGTCTCGCCGTTGTTTTCATTGGTGTTGTTGCCACCGTTGCTGCTGCTGCCACTTTTTTGGTTGTTGTCGCTGCCGTTAACCTTTCTTTTTCCAAATCGCCAACCGCCTTTCTTCTTGTTGCGTCCCTTGCTGCCATTTCCTTTCTGATCAGTTCTAATTTTGCCGTCTCTGACAGGAGTAATTTGGGGATCAATGGGGAGCTCTGCTTTAGAGAGACGATCAAACAAATCGGTTATGATGTCAATGATATCCTTTACAGTCAAAATTTCACCGTGATTTGGTTGCTGTGGGGGATTTGATGAATCCATGATTGAAGAGATCTAGTATATGGAAATCAAAGATGAGGAATAGATAGAGCACAGAAGTGACTGAAAACTTCTTAGTCAATGCCTCTTTTTATCTGATGAATCCATGATTGTTTGGCGAATATTCACCCGATTGGTAAGTGAATTAAAAATTTGATAAAATAAAAATATTTTTCTTATTATAAAAAAACTAATAAATATTTTTTTTCTGAGGGCAAGTGTCATAGAAATGAGACTGGAGACGTACTAAAAGACGTGCATTATTGACCTGGTTTACAATACCAATTTTGACATGTTGTATAGGTGATGCTGTTAAAAGCACTCATTTATAACATTCAAAATAGACAATGTAATGATATATTAGTAATAAGTGTTTTTTTTTTGTTTTTTTAATTTTAATGTTTGTGGTGTAAACGAGTCATTATTCTATATAATATTTTAATTTTAAAAATCGTATCGGAAGAACTTTCTTGACTTTTAGACAAAAGAACAAAAATAATATTTATACCACCGTACGTGTCAAATAACTGAACATATAATTGGTAAAAAAACACATTAGTAATTGACGAAAGTAAAATAATTATTTTTTCCGAGTTTTTTTCAATAGAAAAATTGATAGCAAATGGGATTTAAAGAATTTTTTGTGAATTAGTCAATTATGGGTCTATTATTAATTTAGCTTTGGTCAATTACTAATAGAGCCAAGAGGGGTCTCCCAAACACCCCCAAAATGAGGTGTGTGTATAATAGTACTCACAAAAGTAGAATCAAACCCTACTCATACTATTATCTTATATGTGTAGTCCGTAAATCTAATAAATCTTCTTTATAAATAATAAAAAAAAATTGAATTAAACTAGGTCATATGTTTGGTAAAATGGGATATCAATGCAATGTAATCAATAAAGTAATAAAGTAAAAACTCAATGAATCCCCATTTAATTCTATTAGCCAGTTACAAGTTACTTAAACATTTTCTTTGAATTGTTTAGATCAAAATATCCTCAACTATTTAATTTTATGTTTATTAATGATAAAGGTAATTTAATAAACTCATTTACTTAAATTTTTTAGACTTTTTGCAATTTATGGTTAATAAGTGGTCAAAAAAATATCTCATTGATACTATTAGAATCAGTGCCAACTGATCTACATTCTAACATCGATTGCATTGCCTTCCGTCAATCTGTACACCACTATGTGTCATTCATGCTCTTGGAGGGGGCTTAGCTTTAGATATACATATTTTTCGTGATTGTTATGGGAATCCACAACACGCGTCCTGACTCCCAGATGGGCCACGAGTGGACATTGATTTCGATCCATTGACATTGATGACATGAGAGGAAAAACACGATTTGCCTAAAAAATTCTCTAGTCCGATGATATAGCAATGACAATTCAGTATTTTGGTCTAAATAAATTTGAGCACAAATTAGTATTTTAACTCTAAAAACTTTAAGTTTTAGTGATTTAAGTTGCATATAAACAAATGTCCAAATAGTGCCAATTATATCAAAATTATTTAGAATCAAAATACCCCTAAAAGCTCAATTTTATGTACAATAACATTAGGGATAACAAGGTAATTCATTAAATACATTTATTTATATTTTATTAAATTTCAAAGATTTTTTGTGATTTATGATTAACTAGTAATCAAAAAAGCATACTGCCGGCACCGTTGGAATCAATGTTTGACGATCTATATTCCAATGCCAATTGCACCGCCCACTACCAGCCTGGCCACCCTCACAAGCCGCTTGTGTCTATGGAATGGCTCAAATTTAGATCTGCATTTTTCTTGTGATTGTTGTCGTAAACCATCTATCCCATCGAGCCGACAATTGAAAGAGCTACCCAACCGTGGAACCTTAGTTGAAAGATTCTACAGTGCATGGCGATGGATTACCTGTGGGCTTCATGATGAGAGTCAGAAAATGCATCTTAATAGTGTTTATTTGTTAGCATTTAGGGTTGATTTAGGGCTGGATTACACATTTATGCCTTAATAATTCTTAAGTGTCATTCAGGGTATATTGATTTCTTTCGATGCATTTTCAGGTATTTTGAGTTTAAAAGAGATAGAAAGGCTAGCGTTGATTAAAGCACGAACATTTTATGCATGTTCACAAGCATTTGGAAATGAGTTTCACTAAATTGCCAGAATTGCCTGTACAAATCAGTCATTTTTTCGGATTAAACTGTATTGATTTAGGAAGAACTAAGAGATGAACCATATATGCTTGGAAAGATCTGGATGTCTATTTTTTGGAGAATTTTACAGTTCATAAATATGATTTTTCTAGAGAAATTTATGGCAGTTTTAATAGAAAAATGTCAGGCTGTGCGTGATTTCAGCGTGACAGATCAGTCATTTTTGCGGATTAAACTATATTGATTTAGGAAGAACCAGAAGATGAGCCATATATGATTGGAAAGATTCGGATGTCTATTTTCTGGAGAATTTTAGGCTCGTAAATATAATTTTTCTAGAGAAAGTTATGGCTGTTTTAGTAGACAAAGGTCAGGCAGAATTGGGCCTGGACAGCAGTAGAAGCACACGGGCTGAACAGAAACTGTTGGAAATCACTTTGGCTAGATGCCCAGGTGGTGATATTCCAAACACCCAAGTCTAGAATGACTTGTAAAGATTTGGAATCGAAAATTGGAACACAAATCAAAGAAAGAAAGAAGACAAGCGATTTGTTATCGAGGTTCGACAATAGCTTACGTCCCCGTGAGTTCCTCTGAACTCTCTGCACTAAATCAATGGTTCTTTACAATCCAGCAACCCTCTTCAAGAAGCTCAAGTTCTTGAAGAAACCAAGAAGAGAAGAAATAAGATGATAAGAACTTATTACAATGCTCTCTATCTAATCTATACTCCTCTCTCTTCACAACCAGTCTCATTACAATGAGTCCCTCTTGTGTTTTGTGTCTTTGCACTATCACACAATTCTATCTTGTATGTCTGTCACTCTTTTACAATTGATCTCAAATTATGTCACAATGTTGTTGATAATGAAGCTAGGTGACCCTTTATATAGTGCACCTACTTCTTGTCTAATCTTGGGAGTCAATCTCCACCCTTAGATCTTGATGACCACTCAACCATGGCCCTCTATCAATCCTAAGTGATACTGTGCATTTTAACCTTGCACCCACACACTTAACGAGAGGCTAAATCAAGTGGAATATGTATGCCTCAATGTGCCTAGCGCCTAGGCACTGAACAGGGCATGCTACGGCACTAGGCAAAACAACCTTTTCACCACTTTCTGGGCGCAGCGGCCTTGGTGAGGGAGAGGTGTGGCACTGGCCTTCCTCCAGCACCTCCCTTGATGGGCTCCGCGGCCTGGGAGGAGGAGGGATGCAGCGCACACTGAAGCTAGACCCCTCACAGCTGTGCACACTTCTTTGTCTTGCTGAATAGAGGTGTGCACACACACCCAAAGTGATGCGCACACTTGTGTGCACTCCTTTAACATGTTGAAATTCATTCTTCCATCCCTTGTTTAAACCTTAAACCATGTTTAAACCTTAGACAAATACCAAAAATATCTAGCTTTGTCTAAGCGTTTAAACCCGAACCATTGTGCAGAGAACTTCAGGATCCAAACTCATCTTGGTCATCAATCAACCGACTCCAATCCTAAGTAGTCCAAGGCAATGATTGAACTTACTTAGAGGTAGAACTTTAGTAACTAAATCCGTAAGGTTTTCTTCTGTGGCTACCTTGTCCACATGGACGCATCCTTTCATAACATTTTCCCGAATGAAATGGTACTGAATATCCATATGCTTTGTCCTCTCATGGAACACTAGATTTTTGCACAAGTGCAATGCACTTTGATTATCCGAATACACCACCACCTACTCCTCTAGTACCTTTAACTCTTCCAGCAACCCTTTGCACCACATAGCCTCCTTAATGGCTTCCGTTGCCACTATGTGCTCAGCCTCAGTTGTTGAGAGTGCTACCACTGGCTGCATCCGAGCCTTCCAATACCTCAACAACCACTTCATCCTAAGCCAAAGCTATTTTCTGTGATTATTCACAAATCTGCTGAGAACATCCATTGCCTGAGATATGTCGGGTCGAGTGCTTACCATCATGACCATGACTGGTCCATTCGCACTAGAGTAAGGGACCTTTACCATTTCTTTCTTCTCCTCATCCATTCTAAGACATTGTTCGCTGGAGAACTTGAATGACCAGCAAGGGGAACCTTCACTGGTTTACCATCTTCCATAGAAGACCGAGAAACCTTCAACTCATTTCTCTCCCTTTCCTGAATTCTTTTCATACCAAGGATCTTTTGTGTAAGGCTGAGATCCTTCCTCTCGAACTCCTCACTGAGTTGATATGTAAACCTTTTCATCCTCTCCCTGCTGTTCCAAACCAACAACATATCATTGGCATAGATGAGGTTAATCACTACTTCATCCACCTTATGTCCAGGTGAGAAGGTTTCTGTGAAATCTATGTATTTCCTTTGTGTGAACCTTTTCGCTACCAGCCTAACCTTATTCCGAACTTCATCTCCTGGAGGTACCCTTCTTTGATCTTGTAATCCACAACTCTCTATTTTTCTGGTTTGGGCACCAACTCCCAAGAGTTGTTCTTTATCAAAGAATCAATTTCTTCCGCCATAGTCAGCTGCCACTTTGACGAATCCTACACTTCATGGCATCTGTGTAAGTTTCTGGTTCAACCTGTCCTTCTGTCCAAGGAGCTACTACATTAGCATCCGCAAACCCATATCTCTAAGATGATCTCACCACCCTCATTTCTCGGTCCCTTATGAGCTCGTAGTCATTCTGACTTGCTGCATCAAACTCTTTTAGTTCAGCCTTCTCTTGGGTGCACTGAGCATGGCCTTCATTTATAGGCTCTACGTGGTCCGAATCCTCTTACCTTCCTTGCTCTACCTGAACTAAATTCTCCTTGATGCAATGCTCCACAAATTATGGACTGGTTTGCTCACTAGGCCCTGTAGGGTTAGTTTTCTCCAAGTAGGGAAATAAAAATTCATTAAAAATAACATCCCTACTTATTATGAGTTTCATGCCCTTTTTTTCTAAGGACCACAACCTATATCCCTTAACCCCATTACCATACCCTAGAAACACACATTTTTTAGACCTTGGGTTAAGTTTATCATCATTTTGATGTGCATATGCAGCACACCCAAAAGTCCTAAGGTTGTTTAACTTAGGGGGTTTCCCACTCCACATCTCCATGGGAGTCTTAAGCTCTAAAGCTCTAGAGGGTGATCTATTTACCAAGTATGCAGCAGTAGCCACAGCTTCCCCCCAAAAATATTTTGGTAAACTGAACCCAATTAACATGCACCTAACCTTTTCCATAAGGGTTCTATTAATCCTCTCAGCAACTTTATTTTGCTGAGGTGTTTTTACAACCGTTCTATGCCTTAGAATTCCATTTAATTCACAGAATTTATCAAAATCCTTATTACAAAATTCTAAGTCATTATCGGTTCGTAAAGCCTTAACTACTCTACCCGTTTGAGTTTCCAGCAACTTTTTCCACACAACAAATTTATTAAAGGCATCTGACTTATTCCTAAGCAAATAAACCCACACTTTTATTGAATAATCATCAATTAAAGACAGAAAGTAAAAGTTACCTCCTTGTGTTGGTGTCCTTGCTGGTCCCCAAAGGTCCGAATGAATGTAGTCAAGAATCCCCTTAGACTTGTGCACTCCAGTGTTGAAGCTGACCCGGTGTTGCTTCCCAAGAATGCAACACTCGCAGAAATCCAATTTCTTTACTTTGTCTCCTCCAAGTAGACCATCTTTGCTAAGAACTTGCAGGTCCTTTTCGCTCATATATCCCAAGCAAGTGTGCCAAAGGGCTGCCTTATCCATCTCAGCCATCAAGCTTGCTACTTGATCATTGATTTCTGTCTCTCCGATCATCTCATAGAGTCCATCGTTTCTTGCTACTTTGATCACTACCAAAGATCCCTTGGCCACCTTGATTTTTCCTTCCTCTACTTTGCATGTGTACCCCATGGAATCCAGCTGCCCCAACGAGATCAAATTCCTCTTCAAATCCAGAAGATATCTCACATTCAGCAGCAGCCTTGTGACTCCATCAAACATCCTCAACTGGATGTCTCCAATCCCCCTCACTTGGCAAGAATTGTCATTCCCCAAGAAGACCCTTCCATCATTGATCTCCTTGAAATTCTTGAACCATTCCTTATGAGGGCACATGTGATAAGTGCACCCGAAATCCAAAATCCACTTCTCACTGCCTTGCCTCCTGCTCACATTTGAGCACACAACAAGCACATCATCTTGCTATTCTTCTTTGGAAACCAAAGCCTCTCCATTGTTGGTATGGCTCATTCTCTCATCCCACATCTTCTTCTTGCAATCTTTATTGAAATGGCCCTCTTTGTTGCAGTAGAAGCATCTCTTTCCTCCTCCAAGTCTTGTCTTGTTGCAGTAGAAACATCTCTTTCCTCCTCCAAGTCTTGTCTTGGAATGAGATCTTCCATAGCTTTGCCCTCTGCCTCTTGATTTATCCCGGTAGTTGCTATGAGTGCTACTGCCATTTCGAGTTGCTGGCGTTCCTCTTACGAACAACCCTTCTTCACTTGCTGCCTCCCTTATCTTGGCTTTGAAATCATAAGCCCTTATGGCATTGATCACAATCTCCTTGGTTAAAGTATCTCTTCCATACTCAATAGCATTAATCAAATTATCAAAGCAATCAGAGAGTTTAACAAAATAACAACCAATTGTTCATCCAGGAATTTAATACTACAACTAGCCAAATCTTGAACTAGTTTATTAAAAACATCAAAATTATCTTGCAACTCTTTACTAAGATCCATTTTAAAAGCAAAGATTCTTTTAAGAAGATAAATTTTATTAGGGAGAGTTTTGATAAGAAACAACTCATCAAGTTTCTTCCATATGATAGCCAGATCTTTCGAGTCTCCGCACTCCCTTGTGACACTATCCGATATATGCAAGAAGATGGTGCTGTATGCCATCTTCTTCATCTCAAGCCACTGGTCCTCCATGATATTTGCTGAAAAAGCATCATCTATTCTAATAGCCAAGTCCACTTTCTGTTGCATAAGAACCACCTTGATCTTCCTCTTCCAAAGGGTAAAATCTCCCTTTCCATCAAACTTCTCAACAATGAAATTTGATGCCATCTTTACGGACAAAATCCCAGATTTATGCAATACCCACAAATGCTTTCTTCAAATCCTCAAGAACATGATTGAAGATGGATCTTAACACCGTTCTTGAATCACCCTCAAGAACATGATCTAATCTTGATCTTTACTCCTTTCTTGAATCACCCAAGAAGTTGATATTTGATTCTTGGAGTCTTGACTCTGTCACCTTCTTGTTCTTGCTCCGATACCCTCTAACCAAAGCTTTGATACCACTGTTGAAAATCACCTTGACAAGATGCCTAGGTGGTGATCTTCCAAACACCCAAGTCTAGAATGACTTGTAAAGATTTGGAATCGAAAACGGAACTGAAATCAAAGAAAGAAAGAAGACAAGCGACTTGTTATCAAGGTTCGGCAATAGCCTACGTCCCCATGAGTTCCTCTGAACTCTCTGCACTAAATCAATGGTTCTTTACAATCCAGTAACCCTCTTCAAGAAGCTCAAGTTCTTGAAGAAACCAAGAAGAGAAGAAAGAAGATGATAAGACCTTATTACAATGCTCTCTATCTAATCTATACTCCTCTCTCTTTACAACTAGCCTCATTACAATGAGTCCCTCTTGTGTTTTGTGTCTTTGCACTCTCACACAATTCTTTCTTGTATGTTTGTCACTCTTTTACAATTGATCTCAAATTATGTCACAATGTTGTTGATAATGAAGTTAGGTGACCCTTTATATAGTGCACTTACTTCTTGTCCAATGTTGAGAGTCAATCTCCACCCTCAGATCTTGATGACCACTCAACCATGGCCCTCCATCAATCCTAAGTGATGCTGTACATTTTAACCTTGCACCCATATAGTTAACAAGAGGTTGAATCAAGTGGAATATGTGTGCCTCAGTGTGCCTAGCGCCTAGGCACTGAATAGGGCATGCTGCGGCGCTAGGCAAAACACCCTTTTCACCACTTTCTGGGTGCTGCGGCCTTGGTGAGGGAGAGGTGTGGCACTGGCCTTCCTCTAGCACCTCCCTTGCTGGGCACTAAGGCCTGGGAGGAGGAGGGCTATAGTGCACACTGAAGCTAGACCCCTCACAACTGTGCACACTTCTTTGTCTTGCTGAATAGAGGTGTGCACACGCACCCAAAGTGATGCGCACACTTATGTGCACTCTTTTAACATGCTGAAATTCATTCTTCCATCCCCTGTTTAAACTTTAAACCATGTTTAAACCATGTTCAAACCTTAGACAAATACCAATAGAAACCCTAGGGCTAATTTTTTGTCTACAAAGCCATCTCCATACAGCTATATATAGGAATTTATACTCAGAGAATAGGAGGAGAGTTTTTGAAGAGAGCTTCCATCTTCTTCTTCTTCAAAGTGATCAAGGATGAACTCCATGTCCAACTAAACTCCAAGCAAGGCAAAAGGATGAGTTTCTAGGTGTAGTTGTTCTTATTTCTATCTTTGATTCAGTTGTATGGATTGATTGTTAAACATTGTTTATGATTTACTCTTCGATTAAATAAGAAGGATTTGAATTCATGTGACAGCTGCAATTTATGTTCTTCTTCTCTTAGATTTTCTTAATCCGGCGATCGCATTCTTCTTCTCCATATAAGTCTAGTCAAGATTTTCTTATGTCAAAGTTGTTAGATGCAATTGATTTCGGTAGATCTATCTTATAGGTTTGTCCATTACTACAGTATTATTATTGAAATATATTGTCGCTTCTTGATAATTTATAAGATATATCTTGTGTGTTTGAATTGGAATTAAGGAGTAATTTATGGCAATTACATTAGGGTATTTATGTACTTTGATTGAATATTCACAAATTGCTTGTTTGGGATGTGAAACTAGTAACTGAGATTGAGATAAAACATTTTAGTCAAGATAGGAATAAGGCAACGAACTTAGGAAGGATTCCTGAAACCTTGTTATTTTTTTATTGAATTCTTCATCATATTTTCACAACTCTCTTATATAATTTCATTCGTAAAACTCAAATTTTCTTATTTGAACTTTATTGTTTAGTGTTAAGGTTTACACTTTCTCTTGTAGTTCACTTTCCTCGTGGGATCGACACCTCAGCTGTACACAATAATTTCGTGTTAGTTTGAGCGTTATCAAATTTTGGCGCCGTTGCCGGGAACTGCGCTTAATTACAAGGAAGATTGTAAACTTTGAGACAAGAAGGTAACATTGTTCTTTGCTCTTTGTTTTGATTTTATAATGTTTTCTTTATTCGTCTCCCCTCTAATTCCTTTGATGTATGCGTAGACTTAGAGATAAGCGAGGTAGATTCATTAAAAGACCCAAAATAGAGTTACCGTAGTCTTCTTTGTCCGATAGTGAAAGCTCACCTAGATCAAATCGTAGTGCACACCCAAAGAAGAAGTTAGAGAATTTTGTTAACATGGCCAACAATAACAATGAGAATGTTGCTAGGACACTTAAGGACTACTTGCACCCTAGCCAAACGACCACACCATCTTGTATCATGTTCCCCCCTAATGTTCAACAATTTGAGTTTAAGACGGGCATGATCCAATTGCTACCAACTTTCTATGGATTAAAGAATGCAAACCCCTATGTCCATATTAGGGAATTTGAGGAAGTAGTAGCAACCTTTCAAAGTAGGGCCGATATGTTAGACACCGTCAAACTTAGGTTTTTCCCCTTTTCGCTTAAGGATAAGGCCAAGGTTTGGTTGTACTCATTAAGGCCTAGGTCTATAGGTAGTTGGGATGAGATGACCCAAGCCTTCTTTTAAAAGTATTTCCCAACCCATAAGACTAATAAACTTAAGAGACAAATCTCAAAATTTGCACAAAAAGAGAGTGAAACCTTATATCAAGTTTGGGAACGTTTCAAAGACCTTTTGAATTCTTGTCCACACCATGGGTATGAGAGTTGGCGGGTAGTTAGCTATTTCTATGATGGACTTCTAAGTAGGGAAAGGCAATTTATAAAAATGATGTGTAATGGACATTTTCTTCAAAAAGATCCCGACGAAGCCATAGATTTTCTAGATGACTTATCGAAAAAAGCCCACACTTGGACGAGACCCAATGCCATAGAAAGTACTAAGAGAAACCAAACCGCTGGAATTTATTATTGAGAAATTACCTTGAAGATGCCCAGGTGGTGATCTTCTAAGCACCTAAGTCTAGAATGACTTGTAATGATCAGAAACAGAAACCAAAGAAAAGAAAGAACACAACAATTGTTATCGAGGTTCGGCAATAGCCTACGTCCCTGTGAGTTCCTCTAAAATCTCTGCACTAAATCAATGAGTTCTTACATACAACAACACCTCTTCAAGAATCTCAAGTTCTTGAAGAACCATAGAAGAGAATAAAGAAAGTTAGAAGAACTATTACAAAACCCTCTACCCAATCTATGCTAGTCTCTCTTTACAACCAGCCTCTCTTTTGAGATCTATTCTGGTACCTCTCATGTGTTTTGTGTCTTTGCACTCTCACACTTGCACTTGAATTTTCTTGTATGATGATCACTTGTATGTCACAATTAATTGTTGAGATTGAAGCTAGGTGACCTTTTATATAGTGCACCAACTTCTTGACTAATCTTGAAGGTCAATATCCACCCTTAGATCTTGAGGACCAATCAACCATAGCCCTTCATCAATCCTTAGTGATCCTGTGTGTTTTGAACATGCCTCACGCACCATTCAAGAAGGCTTAAAAACCATGTACAAGTGTGCCTGGCGCCGCGGCCCAGAATAGGGCAGGCCGCGGCCCAGGGCAGGGCACATATTCTCCATCTTCTGGGCTCCGCGGCCTGGGGGAGGCTGAGTGGCTGCGCACACCTCCTCCAGGTCTCCTCCTTACTGAGCGCCGCGGCCTGGGAAGGCTGTGCCACAGCGTGACCTAATGCTGAACCCTTTGTACATGTTGTGCACTGAGGTGCACACTTAGTGTGCTGAGGCGCCAAGGCTTGATGTTGAACCTCTTCAAACCTTGTTTAAACCTTAGATAAACACCAACAATCTCTACCTTTGTCTAAGAGATTAAACCTGAAACCATTATGTAGAGAACTCAAGATCCAAACTCATCTTGAGTCATCATTCAACCGACTCCAATCCTAAGAAGTCCAAGGCAATGATTGAACTTACTTAGAGGTAGAACTTTAGTGCCTAAATCTGTGAGATTTTCTTCCGTGGCTACCTTGTCCATATGAATGCATCCTTCTGTAAAATTTCCTGAATGAAATGGTACCAAACATCAATGTGCTTTGTCCTCTCATGGAACACCGGATTCCTACACAAGTGTAATGCACTTTCACTATCCGAATACACCACCACCTGCTCTTTCAGGACCTTTAACTCTTCCAACAACCCTTTGCACCATATAGCCTCCTTAATAGCTTCCGTTGCCACTATGTACTCAGCCTCGGTTGTTGAGAGTGCTACCACTAGCTGCAACAGAGCCTTCCAACTTATACAACATCTGTTTAAGTTGAAGAAGTAGGAGGTAATCAATCTTCTTTCATCCTGGTCTGCTCCATAATCTGAATCCGCATAACCTTTAAGACAGATGGACTTACCCCTCTTCTCATAAACCAGCCCTACTTCTGGGCTTCCCTTCAAGTACCTCAGCAACCACTTCATCCCAAGCCAATGCTCCTTTCTGGGATTACTCATAAACCTGTCGAGAACACTTATTGCATGAGCAATGTCTGGTCTAGTGCTTACCATGGTGAACATAACTGAACCAACCGCATTAGTGTAAAGAACCTTTTCCATTTCCTTCTTCTTCACCTTCGATCTCGGACATTGATCGCTGGAGAACTTAAAATGACCAACAAGGGGAACCTTCACTGGTTTGCTATCTTCCATAGAGAATTTAGATATCATCTTCTCTATGTAGGAAGTTTGAGAAATCTTCAATATGTTTCTCTCCCTTTCCTGGATTATATTCATCCCAAAGATCTTCTGTGCATGGCCAAGATCCTTCATCTCAAACTCCTCACTGAGTTGAGACTTCAATTCTTTTATCCTCTCCATGTTGCTTCCAACCAACAACATATCATCAACATAGATAAGGATGATCACCACTTTCTCCACCTTGTACCCTTTGTAGTACAAGCACGAATCATAGTAGCTCCTTATGAAACCCAAGCTAGTTACAATGGAATCGAACCTCTTGTTCCATTGCTGAGGTGATTACTTCAGGCCATAGAGAGATTTCTTCAATTGGCACACCAACTCTCCCTGCCTTCCTTCCTCATAGCCTTCAGGTTGCCTCATGTAGATGGTCTCATCAAGCTCTCCATGCAAGAATGTTTTCTTCACATCCATTTGCTCGATCTCCCAATCAAATTGGACTACCATAGCCAATACTATCCGTATCGTCTTGTATTTCATAACCAGTAAGAATATTTCGGTGAAATCTATGCCTTCTTTTTATGTGAACCCCTTCGCTACCAGCCTAGCTTTATACCGGACTTCATCCCCTGGAGTGTTTCCTTCTTTGATCTTGTAGATCCACCTACAATCTATAACTCTGTTTTCCAGGAATGTGCACCAATTCCCAAGAGTTGTTATTCCTCAAAGAATCCATTTCTTCCTCCATAGCTAGCTTCCACCTTGACAAATCCTTACATCCCATGGCATCAATATAAGTCTCTGGTTCACTTATCCCTCATTCTGAACAAGGAGCTGCTACAATAGCATATGCAAAACCATATCTCAAAGGTGGTCTGACCAACTTTCATTCCTGGTCCCTTATGAGCTGATAGTCATTCTGACTTGCTGCATCATCCCCTTCTAGTTCAGCCTCCTCTTGAGTGTCTTGAGCTTGGCATTCATCAATGGGCTCTACCTGGTCCGAACCCTCTTGCCATCCTTGCTCTACCTAAACTGAATTTTCCTTGATGCGATGCTCCACAAATTCCGGACTAGTTTGCTCACTAGCCCCTGCAAGGTTAGTTTTCTCCAAATAGGGAAATAACAATTCATTAAAAATAACATCCCTACTTATTATAAGTTTAGTCCCTTTTGGCTCTAAGGACCACAACCTATACCCCTTAACCCCATCACCATACCCTAGAAATACACATTTTCTAGACCTTGGGTTAAGTTTATCATCCTTTTGATGTGCAAATGCAGTACACCCAAAAGTCCTACGGTTGCTCAACTCAGGGGGTTTCCCACTCCACATCTCCATGGGAGTCTTAAGGTCTAAAGCCCTAGAGGGTGATCTATTAACCAAATATGCAGCAGTAGACACAGCTTCCCCCCAAAAATATTTTGGTAAACCAGACCCAATTAACATGCACCTAACTTTTTCCATAAGGGTTCTATTCATCCTCTCAGAAACTCCATTTTGCTGAGGGGTTTTCAAAACTGTTCTATGTCTTAGAATGCCATTTAACTCACAGAATTTATCAAAATCCTTATTGCAAAATTCTAAGCCATGATCGGTTCGTAAAGCCTTAACTACCCTACCCGATTGAGTCTCCAGCAACTTTTTCCACACCACAAATTTATTCAAAGCATCTGATTTATTTTTAAGCAAATAAACCCAAAACTTTCTTGAATAATCATCAATTAAAGATAGAAAGTAAAAGTTACCTCCTTGTGTTGATGTTCTTGCTAGTCCCCAAAGGTCCGAATGAATGTAGTCAAGAATGCACTTAGACTTGTGCCCTCCGGTGTTGAAGCTAACCCGGTGTTGCTTCCCAAGAACGCAACACTCGCATAAATCAAGTTTCTTTACTTTGTCACCACCAAGTAGACCATCCTTGCTGAGAACTTGCAGGCCCTTTTCGCTTATATGTCCTAAGAGAGTGTGCCAAAGGGCTGCCTTATCCATCTCAGCCATTAAGCTTACTGCTTGATCATTAATGTCTGTCTTTCCGATCATCTCATTGAGTCCATCCTTTATTGCTGCTTTGATCACTATCAAAGATCCCTTGGTCACCTTGATCTTTCCTCCCTCTACTTTGTATGTATACCCCATGGAATCCAGCTGCCCCAATGAGATCAAATTCTTCTTCAAATCCGAAAAATACCTCACATTCCGCAGCAGCCATATGACTCCATCAAACATCCTCAATTGGATGTTTCCTATCGCCCTCACTTAGCAAGAAGTGTCATTCCCCAAGAAAACCTTTCCATCATTGGTTTTCTAGAAACCAATTCCGGTGACAGCATATGTGATAAGTGCACCCGGAATCTAGAATCCATTTCTCATTGCCTTACCTCCTGCTCATATTTGAGCACACAACAAGAACATCATCTTGCTATTCTTTGGCAACTGAAGCCTCTCTATTATTGGTATGGCTTATTCCTCTCTTTTCCCATATCTTCTTCTTGCAATCTTTCCTGAAATGTCCCACCTTATTACAGTAGAAGCATCTTTTTCCTCCAAATCTCGGTTTGGAATGAGATCTCCTATAGCTCTGCCCGCTACCTCTTGATTTCTCCTGGTAGTTGCCATGAATACTACTGCCATTCCGAGTTACTGGCCTTCCTCTAACGAACAACCCTTCTCAACTTGATGCTTCTCTCATCTTGGCTTTGAAATCATGAGCCCTTATGGCATTGATCACAATCTCCTTGGTTAAAGTATCTCTTCCATATTCAATTACATTAATCAAATTATCAAAACAATCAGGAAGAGAATTCAACAAAATAATAGCCAATTGTTCATCCGGGAATGTTATGCTACAATTATTCAAATCTTGAACTAGCTTATTAAACACATCAAGATTATCTTGCAACTTTTTATTAGGATCCATTTTAAAAGCAAAGATTCTTTTAAGAAGATAAATCTTATTAGGGAGAGTTTTGGTAAGAAACAACTCATCTAGTTTCTTTCATATGACAGCAAGATCTTCCGAGTCTCTGCACTCCCTGGTCACACTATTTGACATGTGCAAGAAAATTGTGATGTATGCCATCTTCTTCATCTCAATCCCTTGGTCCTCCGTGATACTTATTGGAAAAGCATCATCTTCTCCAATAGCCAAGTCCACCTTTTGTTGCATAAGAACAACCTTGATCTTCGGCTTCCAAAGGGCAAAGTCTCCCTTTCCATCAAACTTCTCAACAATGAAATTTGAAGCCATCTTGAGGAGAAAATCTCAGATTTATGCAGCACCCACAATTGCTTTTCCAAACTTCTTCTAAACCTCAAGAACACGATCGAAGATTGATCTCAATACCATTCTTAAATCACCCTCAAGAACACAATCATATCTTGATCTTTACTCCGTTCTTAAATAACCCAAGAAGTTGGTCTTTGATTCTTGGAGTCTTACTCCGATACTTTCTGTTCCAGCTCCGTTACCCGCTGTTCTTGGACCACAGCTCTGATTCCACTGTTGGGAAATCACCTTGAAGATGCCTAGGTGGTGATCTTCCAAACACCCAAGTCTAGAATGACTTGTAATGATTAGAAACAGAAATAGAAATCAAGGAAAAGAAATAACACAACAACTGTTATAGAGGTTCGGCAATAGCCTATGTCCCCGTGAGTTCCTCTGAATTCTCTACACTAAATCAACGAGTTCTTACAGAATACTGCAACACCCCTTCAAGAATCTCAAGTTCTTGAAGAACCAAAGAAGAGAAGAAAGAAAGTGAGAAGAACTATTACAAAGCCCTCTACCCAATCTATGCTACTCTATCTTTATAACCAGCCTCTCTTTTGAGATCTATTCTAGTGCCTCTCCTGTGTTTTGTGTCTTTGCACTCTCACACTTGCACTTGAATTCTTTTGTATGATGGTCACTTGTGTGTCACAATTAATTGTTGAGATTTAAACTAGGTGACCTTTTATATAGTGCACCAACTTCTTGACCAATCTTGAAGGTCAATATCCACCCTTAGATCTTGAGGACCAATCAACCATAGCCCTTCATCAATCCTTAGTGATCCTATGCATTTTGAACATGCATCACGCACCATTCAAGAAGGCTTAAAAACCATGTACAAGTGTGCCTGGCGTCGTGGCCCAGAACAGGGCAGGCCGCGGCCCAGGGCAAGGCACACATTCTTCATCTTCTGGGCACAGCAGCCTGGGGGAGGCTGAGCAGTGGTGCACACCTCCTCCAGGTCTCCTCCTTACTGGGCGCCGCGGCACGACCTAATGCTGAACCCTTTGTACATGCTGTGCGCTGAGGTGCACACTTAGTGTGCTGAGGCGCCAAGGCCTGATGATGAACCTCTTCAAACCTTGTCTAAACCTTAGACAAACACCAACATTTATCAACTTAAGGAAGAGGATAGCCTTAAAGCCCGTTTAGAGGTCCTAACTAAGGAAATTGAGGTTTTAAAAACAAAGGATGCTAGAGCCCCCGAACCGGTTGCTAGGGTAGAGTCCCACAAACCTTGTTTTATGTGTAATGGGGTAGATCATGTACCTAGGGATTGTCCAACCTATTTTGAGATGAAGGAAGAGTGTAATGCTTTAGGTATACCCTTTAAGCAAACATACTCACCTTGCTCTAAGACCTTCAATCCCTGTTGGAAGAATCACCCTAATTTTAGTTAGAGATCCGATACACAACCTTCTACCCAATCTAGTACCCAATAGAGACCAGAAGCAACTTCATCTAATGCACCACAATAATCTTAACCTTTGGAAGATGCTTTTAAGTCATTTATGCAAGTATATGCCCAGAGTGTGGAAGAGCAAGGTAAGATAAATCAACGGTTGCTAGAGGAGCAACAAGGGGTCAAAGAGGAACAAAAGGTGATAAAGAGCCAACTCACCAAGTTGACTAATTTATAGACGGTTCAAGAGCAAAGTTATTTTCCTTCGCAGCCACAACCTAATCCAAGGGGGCAATATATGGCATAAACCTCCAATCTTGACAATCAAAATGTTAAAGAGGTTAATGTCATGACTACTCGTAGCGGTATGGAAATTGATGGACCCATTCTACCATCAAACTTGATTCCTAACACCATGAGTAACAAGGATGAAGCCCCCAAGGAACAAGATGCCAATAGTGATTCCATACCGGTGCCTTTCCCTCAAGCACTCTTTAAACCTAAGGAGAGAAATTCGGCATTAAAAGGTGAGATTCTTGAACAACTTAAGCAAGTTAAAATTAACCTTCCTTTTCTTCATGTCATAAAACAGGTTCCCAACTATGCTAAAGTCATTAAGGATCTATGCACACTCAAGAGGAGGCACAATGTGAAGAAGACGACATTCTTAACGGAGCAAGCAAGTGCGGTAATTGATAGCAAGATATTGCCCAAGTATAAAGATCCGGGTTGTTCTATGGTGGCTTGCCAAATTGGAAACAAAGCTTGTGGCCAAGCATTACTAGATTTGGAGGCTAGTGTGAATCTCATACCCTACTCCGTTTACTTGCAACTCGGTCTAGGTGAGATCAAACCAACTTCCATGGTAGTTCAACTAATGGATCAATCGGAAGAAAACCAAGAGGTATTGTGGAAGATGTTTTAGTGCAAATTGACAAATTCTATCATCCCGTTGACTTTTTGGTGTTAGATACCATTTCTATTATGAACACGAAGTCAAAAATTCCTTTGATACTTAGAAGACCATTCCTTGCCACTGCCAATGCCCTCATCAATTGTAGGAATAATGACATTATCATTTGGAAATATGACTCTAGAGGTGAATGTTTTTCGAGTCTCAAGACAGCCACATGAAAAGGATGAGTGTTTCGACACTTACATGATCGATGAGCTTATTTTGGAGGATGAGTACATTAAAGATAATTCTAATTCTTTGGAATTCCTTCTTAATAATTTTGATTTTGATGATTCTTCAATTTATCCCCAAGTCGTTGATGTTGTTGATGTTTTTTATAAGTCGCAGGGATTTATTAAGAAATCATGGCAACCATGCTTTGAGGAATTGTCTAAAGAGAGGGAGGCACCCAAACCATCTTCCGAGGAGACACAAATGCTTAATTTAGTTCTGCTACCCAAAGGGCTCAAATATGCCTTCTTAGGCCCAGGTGATACCTTTTTGGTTATTATTTCTTCTGAACTTAGTGATGTGCAATGTTATA
The DNA here is from genome assembly GCA_023935145.1 of Bretschneidera sinensis. Lineage (NCBI taxonomy): Eukaryota > Viridiplantae > Streptophyta > Magnoliopsida > Brassicales > Akaniaceae > Bretschneidera > Bretschneidera sinensis. The sequence goes on along the minus strand of CM043703.1, from coordinate 48,079,372 downwards.
AATTATTGAATTTGTTAAGAGAGCATAAATCTGCATTAGGCTGGACTATAACCGACATAAAAGGTATTAGCTCTTTAATTTGTTCCAATAGGATTTATCTAGAAGAAGGAGCTAACCCTCGTAGAGACCCACAAAAAAGGCTAAATCCAACTATGAAAGAGGTAGTTAAGAAATAAGTCTTAAAGCTATTAGATGCGGGAATTATATATCCAATATCCGATAGTAAGTGGATTAGTCCAACTCAAGTAGTTCCTAAGAAAGCCAGGGTGACCATGGTAGAAAATGAAAAGGGGGTGTTAGTACCAACTAAGGTAGTGACCGGGTGGCGTATGTGCATTATTTATAGGAAACTTAATTCGGCTACTTGAAAAGACTATTTTCCCCTTCCATTCGTAGATCAAATCTTAAAATGTGTGGCTGGTCATCCTTTCGATTGCTTTTTAGATGGGTATTCGGGATACTACCAAATAGGAATTGCCTTAGAGAATCAAGAGAAGACCACCTTTACTTGTGCTTTTGGTACTTTTGCTTTTCATAGAATGTTCTTTGGTTTGTGTAATGCACTGACTACTTTTCAAAGATGCATAATAAGCATTTATAGTGACATGGTTGAAAAATGTATGGAAGTGTTTATGGATGATTTAACCGTGTTTGGAACTTCTTTTGATTCATGTTTATCTAACTTGAAAAATGTTTTGTGTAGGAGTGAAGAGAAGGGGCTTGTGCTTAATTGGGAGAAGTGCCATTTTATGGTGTCTTCCGGAATACTAACTTCTACCAATCAATATAGCTCTTCTCCATGATACTATCAATTGATATAACTTGAAACTATCCTCTTACTAACTAGATCAGTTTGCACATCATCTCTACATTTATAGTATAATTATTACATTGACACAAGGACAAAAAATCTTATCATTTTGAGATGAATGAGAAAATACAAATTAAAGAAACTCTTTGACTCCATCTAAGTACTTATTCTTTAATCTATACTCTATATCCATTGGACTGAAATTAGAAAAAAGAAAAAAAAACTTTACAAGTTTAATTTCTTGAAAGAAATTGTAAACTAAAAGGCAACCCAAGAGGGGGATGTAAATTGAGTTTTAAAACTTTTTGCATGCAACAAATAAGTTCATACACTTATTAAATCAAGAAAGAATAACATTGCTGAAAATAAAAGGAGTAATGGATGAGAACGTGCAAACTTGGTTTATAGTGGTTCGGCAATATTGAAAACTTTTCGACCCTATGTCCACTTTATTCAAAGAAGCTCCTTGAAGGTTTTACTAAATAATCAAGCAACTTCAAGGGTGTTGCCAAAACCTTTATAAAGATCTCTTCTGTTGACCTTTATTTGATTTTAATAATGACAAAACACTACTCTAATTGTACTAATAGTTTTATTTAAGTGTTTAAGTGGTAAAAGCTTTTAGCAAAAAAAGAAGACGCAAGAACTCGACCAGTTTCAAACGTCAAGACAAGACAGAAGATATAGAATAGGCATTAAAGTATTGAAAACAACTGTAAATCTCTCATGCTCAAATACTTAGCTTGACTTATGGCTCATTTTACAAAATATTTTGACAAAACTATTAATACAAATGTTTTCAACTCAAAAAAATAGTTTTAAAACTTGAAAAACTGGGTTGAAGGGCAACCCAGTCGACTGGCTCAATATAATAGTCGACTGGGGTATGGGACAAAAGGTCCCTAGTCGATTAGTGTAAAGCACCCAGTCAACTAGCAACTAGGAAAGTGAGTTCCCAATCGACTGGTGCTTAGGACCCAGTCGACTGGTACTCCCCAATAGCCTAAAAGTGAAGTTTCTCACTTGACCCAGTCGATTAGTAGAAGGACCCAATCGACTGGTAATTCAAAAATATGACTGTTTGAGACATGGGACTTGAGCATTTAATGCACCAAACCTACCAAGTCAGTGTCTAACGGCGATATTGATTCAAGGCTATATAAACTCACTTCAATGAGCATTTAAAAGAAGAAGATAACACATTCAATTCACAAGTTTGCTAATTAATTCTCAAAAGCTTTGAAAAATTTATTGTTGAGCCATTCTTTAAGCTTATTCTTGAAAGAGATATATTGTTCATTTGTAAAAGCATTCATTGCTATCTCTCTTCCATTTACTTTATAGCAAATCTCATTTATTGTAAAGTGGAAAGAGTTGTAATAACTCTTAGATCGTTTAAAATTAAACACTTCTTTGTAAGCTTCCGTGAGGTAGGGATTAGCTTCCATGAGGAAGGGATTGGCAGTAAGGTTTGTACAACACCCATGAAGTTGTACGACTAAAAGTTTTAGTGGATTACTTCAAGAAGGTTCCTTGAAGAGAGTGGACGTAGGGTCGAAAGGAATCAGATATTGTTGAACCACTATAGACTGAGTTTGCACTTTCTCTTCCTTAAACTCTCTTACTTAAAGCACATTACTTGTTTGTATGCTTGTGCATTTAACTATTTTTATAAACTTGCAAGTAATTAGCAAAAGTTTTTAAAAACTCAATTTAGGCTCTTGGGTTAGAACCTCGGTTTATAATTGGTATCAAAGCTTCGTTATCAATTTCAGGCTTAAAATCCTTGAGTTGATCCGATGACATCAAATAGCTATTCTGAAGGATATTCCTATACTAGGCCTCCCTTGTTCAATGGCTCCAACTATAACTATTGGAAAAATAGGATAAAAATCTTTAACGAAGGACAAGATTACAATCTATGGAGAGTCATTGAGGAAGGACCTAGAATTCCTACTAAGGAAATAACTATTGGAGAAATCAATCATACAATGCCTAAACTCAAAACTGAGTTCAATGAAGAGGATTGTAGAATGATGTCTCTAAATAGTAGAGCCATAAGTATTTTACATTGTGCTTTAGATATTTCTGAATATAATAAAATTTCTACTTGTGTTTCGACTAAGGAGATTTTGAACAAATTTCAAGTTACATATGAAGGAACTAGAAAAGTTAAAAAATAAAAAATTTATATGCTAGTGTCCGAGTATAAATCTTTCAAAATGTCTCCTAACAAAACAATTTCTTAAATGAACTCATGTTTCACCAATATTGCTAACGGTTTAAAGCTTCTTGGTAGGAACATTGAGGAATTTGTACTAACAAGGAAGATCTTAAGGTCTTTGCCACCCACTTGGAAAGAAAAGAAGATGGCCATCACGGAGGCTAAATATTTCGACAAACTTGATGTCTAAACACTTCTAGGATCACTATTGACATATGAGATGGAAGCAATGAATCCTGTTGTCAATGATGATGAGAAGAAGAAAAAGGTGATTGCTCTCAAAGCCTATACAAACAACAAAGAGGAAGAAACAGAAGAAGAGGTAGAGAGTAGTGAAGAAGATGGTGAGATGACTCTAATCACCAAAAGGTTTCACAGATTCTTGAAGAAGAGCAAGAAACCTTACACAAAGGATCCCACTTCAAAAAGGGAACCACTTGTGTGTTATGGTTGAAAGAAGCCCGGTCACATTAAGGCCGATTGTACAGAGACAAGCAAACCATATAAGAGCTTCAAAAAGAAAGCTATAATTGCAACCACGTGGAGTGATGACAAAGAAGAAGAATCCTCGGACAATGAGGTTAGATACGAGGAGATTGCCAACCTATGTCTAATGGCAATCGATGATGAAAATAAGGTATCAAATTCTTCCCCTTCTAATAATAACATTGTTAGTAGTAGTGAAGAATTAATAGAGGTCATAAATGAAATGCATGAAGAATTGAAGAAATTCGATTCTAGGAATACCATTCTCAAAAAGGAAGTGTCATCTCTTTCTAAAGAGATGGAAGGCTTAAAAGAAGAAAAAGAAAAATTATTTTCCTTGCTTTATAATTCTTCTCAAGATTTTCTAAAAGATGAAAATGAAAACTTAAATAAGAAAATAATCGAATTGAATGGCACTATATCAAGACTTATGCTTGGAAAAGAAAAGTAGATGAAGTACTATCTTGCCAAAGATTAAGTGGAGGAAAATCCAAGTTGGGTTATTCCCCGTTGGCAAGCAAAAATCAAAGGAGACCTTATTCATGAAAAAGAACATGTGTGAATGAAGCCTCTACTTCCAAGGTCAATAGCAAGATTAAAAGCACTCCTTTTTTTTTTGGATAACGGACCATTACGACCGCCCCCACCATCCTTGCCCTAGGACCCTGTGGAGGATGTAAATCGCAGGATGTGCAGCGCAGTGGCAGGACTTGAACCTGAGACCTCACGGGGGAACCGCCATCTCGAAGGCCGAACTTACCACTACTCCATATGCCCTGGGGGCAAGATTAAAAGCACGCCTTCCATGTATGCTAGTAGGTCTAAAAATGCAAATTCTAATGCATATACAAGAATTAAGAATCCTAGGAATACTCATGCATATATGTATGCTCACTCAAGAAAAGCAAATGCTAGGAACAATCATTCAAGAAATGCATATACACATCCTAGGAGTAACCATCACGTACATCCTAGAGATAATATGTATACTCAAAACTTGCGCACTACATATGCATATCTTAGGAATTACCATCATGTATATCCTAGAAATAATATGTATGTTCATAATAATGCAAGTATATATCCTAGAAATCAACATCATACATTTCATAGAAATGTCATGTATGTTCATAATCTTCACAATAGAAACATGTATCCTAGGAATACTTATCCAAGGAACTATAGACATGAACAACTAAGAAATCCTATAAACTTAAATAACTATTTTCCTAGGATTGTGCATCATCAACATGTCTATAAATATGGAACACCTTACAATGTTAAGAAAGTATGGGTCCCTAAAGGAACCATATTTTCTAGGACTAACCCCAAAGGACCTAAGAAATTTTGGGTACCTAAGAGTGAAATTGTATATCCTTGTGTAATGTAGACATGTCTCCACACCAAGGAAAAAGGTAACTTTTGGTACCTTGATAGTGGATGCTCAAAGCACATGACCGGGGATCAAAGTGTATTCAAAGAACTAACTCTAAGAGATGGCAGACATGTCACCATTGGAGACAACACAAAAATAAAGATCATCGAGCATGAAAAAGTTGGTAATGATTTTTCAACCATTGATCATGTATTATTTGTGCAAGGCCTTAAGCCAAATTTACTAAATATTAGTCAACAATGTGACAAAGGCAACAAAGTTATATTTGAAACCTCTCATTGTCTAGTTATAGACATCAAAAGTAACAAGATCAAGTTTATTGAGCATAGACACGAAAATGTCTATATAGTTTATTTAAAATCCTTACATTCGGAAAATGAAAAATATTTTCTCATTTTTAGTGAAAACCCATAGCTATGGCATAGAAGGCTTGGTCATGTGAATATGGATTTGCTTAAAATCATTTCAAGAAAAGATTTAGCCATTGGACTTCCGAAAATCAAATTTGAAAAAGACATGGTGTGTGATGCTTGTCAAATGAGAAAACAAACTAGAATTTCTTTTAAATAAAAAAATGTAGTCTCAACTACTAGACCATTGGAACTTTTGCATATGGACTTATTTGGTCCAATAAGTACCATTAGTCTAGGTGGCCATCAATATGCTCTTGTTATTGTTGATGACTATTCAAGATATACCTTTGTTATCTTTTTTGCTTACAATGATAAATCTTACAAAGGATTTGAAAACTTTTGTAAAAAGGTTCAAAATGAAAAATGAATTTGTATTTCAAGCATTAGAAGTGATCATAGAAAAGAATTTGAAAACCAAAACTTTTCAAAATTTTGTGATGAAAATGGAATTGATCACAACTTTTCGGCTCCTAAAACTCCTCAACAAAATGGAGTTGTTGAGAGGAAAAATAGATTTCTAGAAGAATTTGCAAGAACAATGGTTTATGAAAATAGCTTGCCAAAATACTTTAGGGCGGAAGCCGTAAACACCTCTTGCTATATCTTAAACAGAGTTTTAATTAGGCCTATGCTTAACAAAACTCCATATGAATTATGGAAAGGTAGAAAGCCTAATATCTCCTATTTTTGTGCTTTTGGTTGTAAATGCTTTATCCTAAATAACAATAATACTAACTTGGGTAAATTTGACTCAAAGATCGATAAAGGGATATTCTTAGGATATTCAACCTCTAGTAAAGTTTATATAGTCTTTAACAAAAGAACACTAGTGGTAGAAGAATCTGTACATATAGCCTTTGATGAGTTTAACCCATTTAGTAATAGAGTAGTTTTTTTCAATGATGATGATGCAGATTACATTCCAAGAATGGAAATACCTACTCTCATTGTTGACCCAAAGGAGAGCCCACCTTAAACAAGTGAAGATGTAGAAGCTCTCAATCCCAATCAACCATTTACAAGTCAACAAGAGGATAGTCTTCCCAAAGATTAGAGGTATGTAAATTATCACCCAATCGATCAAGTGATTGGTGATCCTTCATAAGGGATAAGAACTCATTCATCTATTAGAAATATTTGCAATTGTGTAGCCTATTTATCTCAAATAGAACCTAAGATGTTTGTAGAAGCCGAGAAGGATGTTGATTGGATAAATGTTGTGCAAGAAAAATAAATTAATTTGAAAGAAACAATGTATGGAATCTAGTTCCTAGACCAAAGAATCTTACTATATTAGGAACTAAATGGGTATTTAGAAATAAAATGGATGAAAATGGAATAGTAACTAGGAACAAGGCTAGACTAGTTGCTAAGGGATATAATCAAGAAAAATGAATAGACTTTGATGAGACCTATGCTCCCATAGCTAGATTAGAAGCTATTCGAATGTTATTAGCCTTTGCAAGTTTTAACAAGTTTAAGTTATTTCAAATGGATGTAAAAAATGCCTTTTTGAATGGCTTTATAAAAGAAGAGGTGTATGTTAAGCAACCTCTTGGATTTGAAAATCATAGTCTTCCAAATCATGTCTATAAGCTTTCTAAAGCTCTATATGGGTTGAAGCAAGCTCCAAGAGCATGGTATGAAGACTAAGTAAGTTTTTACTTGAAAATAATTTTACAAGAGGAAAAATAGACACAAACCTCTTCATAAAAACTCACAAAAATGACACACTACTAGTCCAAATATATGTTGATGATATCATATTTGGTGGTAATAATGAATCTATGTGTCAAGAGTTTACTAAGTGCATGTAAGGTGAATTTGAAATGAGTATGATGGGAGAGCTTACCTACTTTCTTGGACTTCAAATCAAACAATTGAAAGGAGGCATCTTTATCAATCAATCAAAATATACTAAGGACCTATTAAAGAGGTTCGAGATGGAAAGCTCAAAGTTACTAGGCACTCCTATGAGCACTTCTACAAAACTTGACCTTGATGAAGGAGGTAAGTGTGTAGACATTAAAACTTATAGAAGCATGATATATGCTTTACTTTATTTAACTGTAAGTAGACCTGATATAATGTTTGGTGTATGCATGTGTGCTAGATTTCAAGCTAATCCTAAGGAATCACATGTGATTTCAGTAAAAAGAATCCTTAGATATCTACAAGGGACTCAAAACTTAGGATTATGATACTTTAGAGATTCATCTTTTGAGCTTGTAGGATATTCAGATGTTGATTTTGCAGGGTATAGGCTAGATAGAAAAAGCATCAGTGAAACATTCCAATTCTTAGGTGCAATGCTAACCTCTTGGTTTTTCAAGAAACAAAACTCGGTTGCGCTATCAACCGTCGATGAGGAATACGTAGCAGCCAGAAGTTGTTGTGCACAAGTGTTGTGGATAAAACAACAACTAGAAGGCTATGACATGAACTTTAAAAAAAATTCTAATCAATTGTGATAACATCAGTGCTATCAACCTAACCAAAAACCCTATTCAGCATTCTAGAACAAAACACATAAAAATTAGACATCATTTCATAAGAGATCATGCTCAAAAGGGTGATATAACACTAGAATTCATTCCTTCAGAAGATCAAATATCTGATATTCTTACAAAACACTTAAGTGAAGTTAGTTTTTGTAAGATTCGACTATTAATGGGCTTAACAGAATATGATAAACTATATGTTTGATTGCATCAACATTCATCATATGCATATTTGACATCTAGTGAATGAATATTAAACCTTATTTAATATTTCCCTTACTCAAGATGGCATAGATAAATAAATTTCATGCTAAAACTCTAAGCTAAAGCTCTTGTTTTGGTTTCTTAAAGGGTTTAGTCGACTGGTAATACACTACCTTTTCAACTAGTTAACTAGTCTAAGTACCCAGTTGACTAGTAGAACAAGATCTTGTTTGAAGCCAAAATTTGAAATTCTAGTAACCACCCAATCGACTGGTATGGTTTACCCAGTCGATTTGTATATCTTTGCCAGTTTATCCAGTCGACTAGTATGACAAAAATCCCAAATTAATGAAGGACCCAGTCGACTGGTGACCTAACTCAGTCGACTGGTATCGCGATTCTATAAATAGTCGCTTCAATTTTTCATAATTTTCACACCATTTTCAAAACCCTAAAGTTCTCTCTTTAGAAAATCTCTGATTTCTATCCACAATCTCACAAAAACACTCTATAGAAACCTTAATCTCATCCCTCATCACTTTCATTTCAACTTTCCACGGTTGAAAATTATGTTTTTCCCAAAAATCTCTCAAATCTCCTTAAAACACCTTTTTCAAAATGTCTGAGAGAATTCGGATCAAAATCACCATTGGAGGACCTCACGCGCCTACAAGGCCACGGTCCAAGAAATCAATGGCACCAGATGCCAAAAGAAAAGGCTTGGCGGGTTCCTCAAGCAAAAAGACGAGGATTGAGCTCGACGACTCACTCTTCCGGAGTCCAACTGCCAAAGAGAGGTATAATTCCATCATTCGACACAAAAAGATCATGACAGGTAGATTCGTTGGCTTTGATTCTATCCATCATGCAAATTTTGACATTTTACCTCCTCTCGAGGTAGTGCACTTGACACCACTTGTCAAGATTCACCAAAAGTATTACCTACGCCTCATTCACTAGTTCTATGCAAACTTGGTGAAGCCTAGTCCACTGGCTCTTTATTTCAGAACCAGTGTGATGGGCGTTGAGTTTGAGGTGAAAACTGACCTCATGGTGAGCATTTTGAGGATCCCAATGGGAGGGATCTAATGGAGTCTGGACGGATAACTAGAAAACTTATACTATGAGAAGGCATGCTAGATCGTTAGAGGAGACGCTAACTACATCTTTCAGCCCACCATATTTCACATATGTAGTGATATGCCCCTCAATTCGAAGCTATTCAACCTTATCGAGAGTTAGACCATCCATCAATGACTTAGGAGTTGAGGCTATCTCTCAAAGATAGATGTTGTATTGATTTTGTGTCTCAAAACTGGACACCACTTCAATATCTACCCCCTACTGCTTGCCAACATGATAAATAGTGAAGCTAGTGACTCCGGGTGCCTTCCTTATGGGATGCTCATCACCCTCATCCTCTAGAAATTTTGGATTTCTCTTCTCGTCTTTGAGGCTTAAGACATCGGCCCCAAGGACATCATCAATGTCTCTTCTCTAAAGAAGATGGGGTGCACTATCCGCGATGGATTGATCTAATCTAAGGTTGGGAAGAACATTAGGATTGAAGAGGGTGACAGCAACGAGGAGGACGACGAGGTTCCTGGTGATGCAGCTCCTCCCACTACTATGAATACTGATGATCGAGCACCATAACATGGTAGTTCTAGTACTGGTCAGGCCGGATATGATAATCTACTACAGGCTATTTCAAGCCTCCAGCTATCCATGTAGTCCGGGTTCCAAAGCTTGAGCTCTTCTATTGATTCCATGCACCGTGACCTTTGCACACTTCGAGATGATTTCGAGCTGCACCAAGAGCACACAGAGGGCCCCTTAGCTGAGCTTCGAGATGGCTCTGATTTTCCCATTCGCTGAGCTTCCTATTTTATCCCTTTTCTTGTATATATAGCTCTTAGATGATCTTATCACGAACATTTAATGCTTTACCATACATTTTTGTTATTATATTTGGCTTCTAAAAGCCTGTGATGTACGGATGCTTGTATATATTTTCCTATTTTTCAGTTATCTAGCTTATAGTTCATATACCTACTTTATTTTTAAGCTATATGATTACTTGGTTTAAGCCATTCGTACTCCGCAATATGCTTTAACTACTTATGCTAGTGTGAAAAGTTTCGGTTCTTCCCGGGAAGTCTTCTCAGCTCGAATAATGCATAGTTTTCGCATACAAGTTTGTTTTTGCATCATCTTCATGTATTTGTTATCCATGTTACTTATTTTTCAAGTTTTCACCCCTTTTTCTACTATTGTCAAAACGGGGGAGAAAAAGAGAAAAATCAATGTAAACTTAGAATAGAGCATAAATTTAGGGGGAGCTTTGCTTCGATCATTTGACAAATTTATTATAGAAAGGCATGCTTGGTTGAGTTGAGATTGAGTCGAGATAACTGTTTATAAACTGCATTTTGAATGCTTAATAGGTTGGCTTTTATCCGAAAAACAGAGGAGACTGCCTAAATTTTTCTAAAAACCAACACTTGGCTTTTAAAAACTGTTTTTCTCTCATTAGTTTGTCATCATCAAAAGGAGGGAAATTGTTTACCCTTATTTGATTTTAATAATGACAAAACACTATTCTAATTGTACTAACATTTTTATCTAAGTGTTTAAGTGGTAAAAGCTTTTAGCAAAGAAATAGGATGCAATAACTCAACCAGTTTCAGATGCCAAAACAAGACAGAAGATATAGAATAGGCATTAAGGTATTGAAAAAAAACTGTAAATCTCTCATTCTCAAATACTTAGCTTGAACTATGGCTTATTTTATAAAATATTTTGACAAAACTATTAATACAAATGTTTCCAATTAAAAAAACAGTTTCGAAACTTGAAAAACTGGGTTGAAGGGCAACCCAGTCAACTAGCTCAATATACCAGTCGACTAAGGTATGGGACAGAAGGTCCTCAGTTGACTGGAGTAAAGCACCCAGTCGATTGGCAACTGGGACAGTAAGTTCCCAGTTGACTGGTGCTTAGGACCCAGTTGACTAGTACTCCTCAATAGCCTAAAAGTGAAGTTTCTCACTTGACCCAGTCGACTGGTACAAGGACTCAGTCGACTGGTAATTAAAAAATATGACCGTTTGAGATGCAGGACTTGAGCATTTAATGCACCAAACTTAGCAAGTCAGTGTCTAATGACCATATTGATTCAAGGCTATATAAACCCACTTCAATGAGCATTTAAAAGAAGAAGATAACACATTCAATTCATAAGTTTTCTCATTAATTCTCAAAGCTTTGAAAAATTTATTGTTGAGCCATTCTTCAAGCTTATTCTTGAAAGAGAGATATTGTTCATTTATAAAAGCATTTTTTGCTATCTCTCTTCTATTTACTTTAATAGTAAAGGGGAAATAGTTGCAATAACTCTTAGAGTGTTTAGAATTAAACACTTCTTTGTAAGCTTCCGTGAGGAAGGGATTAGCTTCTGTGAGGAAGGGATTGGTTGTTAGGTTTGTACAACATCCATGAAGTTATACAACTAAAAGTTTTAGTGGATTACTTCAAGGAGGATCCTTGAAGAGAGTGGATGTAAGGTTGGAAGGAATTCGATATTACCGAACCACTATAAACTAAATTTATATTTTCTCTTCCTTAAACTCTTTTACTTAAAGCACATCACTTGTTTGTATGCTTGTGCATTTAACTATTTTTATAAACTTGCAAGTAATTAGCAAAATTTTTTAAAAACTCAATTTAGGCTCTTGGGTTAGAACCTCGATTTACTTCTTCCAAGGAAGTTTACACCCAAGTGTTTAACACCTAAACACTTGCAAGAGTTACACCAACTCTTTCTCTTAAAAATATTGATTGTGAGAAGATTTTTGGTATAATAGAGAGTGCAATTAATGTTTACAACATTAAGAAATTTTCTCGTACAAAATCAAAGCTTAAAGATGGCTCAAGAAAAGAGTTTAGAAAGCTTTGATGGGTAATAAATGAACATTTTGAGAAATTAAATGCTCTCGCTTGTTTTAAATGCTCATTTATGATAGGTGTTTATAGTTCTAACTCAATATGGCTGTTAGACAAAAGGAATGGCCGTTTGGTGCATTAAATACCCTGCCCTGCACCTCAATTTTTCAAAACTAGCTGTTATTCACGACATGACAATCGATTGTAAAAAAAGGACAGTTAATTGTTTTCTGAGAAAAAAAAGGGTTTTGATTGGGATGAGAGAAGGCAGTCGACTATCTTGATAGAGAGTTGACTGTGGAAGGCTACAAATCGAGGTCAATAATCTCCCCCTTTTTTATATTGAAAAATCCTACAAGAAATATTAGATTGTAACTTGTAAAAGTTAACTACTTTCCCATATTAGTTAAGTTAAAAGATCCCCTTAAAACATGCATTAAATTCAATTAAGAGTCCCTTCTCCCCCTTTTTGTCAACAATAAAAAAGATTAAGTATGAGGATTTTTCAAAAAAACAAGTAGAGTTTCCATTGTTTGTCAATAAGAACCTCATGCAAAGAAAGAGTATACATACACAAATAAAGATATACTAAACAACCAACCATTCAATCAAGTAGGCAAAGCATAAAATCTTCTATAAAACAACCATGCATAATAGCTAAGAGTTATAAGTTTGGAAAATGCTTGAGAGAGAGAAGAAAATGTACTTGCAAGAAAATAAATTCCTAAGGCCAAAAGGAAACAACAAGAAGAAAATAGGAAGAAAAAGAGAGCAAATCAGGGCGCATCCTCAGAAGGGCGACGCATCTCCTCAAGCAGCTCACTTTGCATCTCTTCCATCATTTCTCAAAGACTTTCAATTTTTCCTTTAATTACATCAAAACGACTGTTCATAGTGAGAGAGAGTGAGAGAGAGGGCATCCCATCCTTGATCTCTTGTTGTGCAGCCAAAATAGAGGTATTGAAATTCTGAGAACCCGAGCCATCATCACCAACACTTGGAACCTCCTTCTCCTGTATCAGTATCCTTGGTTGCTTTAATATCCTCATTTTCTTGAGCACCCTCAGGCTTTCTTCTCCATACTGACATAATCTTAGCCATTCAAAATAACAGACACAATCTGACAACTTTAATTAAAAACATGAAAAATGTGTCTTTCAAACATGAAAAATATGTCTTTTCAACACTATTTGAAGAGGTGTTTCTGCACCTATAATTACCAAGTTCTTCCCAGTTTCAGATTATGAAATTTTATTCTTTTCTTCTCTTTCTTTCTCTACTATAATATTCTCATTATTTAAAAGTAGAATTTGTCTGGACGCTCTTTAGATTTTACTGTCTATAGACTTCAATTACAGACTTAGTTCTATCATGGAGGACCATTTTTCTACAACCCATAGCAAAGTTATTTATACAATTGGGGAAGAATAAAGACTTAAAGATAATATTTACAACACGCCTCTAAGTCTTCATTTGTGTATTCTGTTTCTTAAAATTTCACAACAATTTTAAGGTTTTATTAGGTCTAAGATAATGGAGACAGAATCATTGAAATTGAAAGCTAGACAGATTCGATGGAAACAACTTCGATCAATGGCAATCATTCAGCCTAAAATGTGTGTAAAGAGCTATTTAAAAATCCAATTGGATTTGACCCACATTGATAAGAAAGGAAAAATGTAATGTGCTTTATAAGCATTTACTTGGGATTCTTATCTACTTGTGATGTAAAAGGAATAGAGTAAAGGCTCACAATATATTGCACTACAACACACTGAACGCGCGCCCGTGACCCTAGCCCTGGTCCGAGCTCGATCTCGTCACAAAGTCACATTGTCTCTTTAGGCATACTTTGCATTTAGCACGTGCGCATTGTCAGAGATGAGCCCTTGCCCGAGCTCATCCAGTGTTCGAGTTCAGATACATCTTTTTGGGTAAAATTTGGCCTGAAAATATCAAAAGGTCACGAGAAAATCAAAAGACACGAGATTTTCAAAGGTTATAATTGTGTTGGCCAGACGCGATCTTAGTCGTTCAAAACAAAAGACGAAATCTGACAACCCTCATTAAAAATAAAAAATATGTCTTTCTGACATTTTTTGAAGAGATGTTAGTACACCTATAAATATCCAGTTCTCCCTAGTTTCATATTATAAATTTTTGTTTTGTTCTTCTGCAAATACTCTCATTATTTCAAAGCATTTTACAAACTTAGTTGTATCCTGGAAGTCTATTCATCTGTAACTCATAACAAACTTGTTTATACAAGTGGGGATGAATAAAGCCCCAAAGACAGTGTTTACAACAATCTTCTAAGTCTTGATTCGTGTATTCTGTTTCTTCAGTAAAATTTAATAATAATACTTTCTTAATTATGAGATATTTTCGCATCTACAGATTATTGAATTCATGACAAGAATTATATAGAGGAAGACCAAGGGGAAAGGTGAGGTAAAAAATCTTTTTATTGGCTACTGCAGTTGTTTCCATAGTGTTTGTTTGGATGGAATATTTCATGGGATTTATAACTTGGTTAAGCTGTAGTGTTACATTCCTGTTTGTGTCTGTTTATTTGTTTTTTTATTAGCAACCTGACAAAAACACATTTTAATATCTCATCTTTTTCTAAAACTTCTTTTAATCACTTGTTTCCATACACAATGGTTCCTGCAAATTATAAAATCAGAAAACGAACTAGCTAATTTAGCATGAACTTTTCAGCATGTCTTGAGAGAAGCTGTTCTCATTTTGCTAGCTGATATATTAAAATGACGGTGGCAAATTGTTGTCCAGCTTTTCTTGTTTTCTTTTGTCATCTTGTGACTCTGTTTGCCCTTTACCTGTTATGCTTGATTTTAGTGGCCGATCCAAAAAGTTTTGTTGGTGGTATTTGAAAACGTCAATGATATATCTTTTTTCATAAAATAAAATTATATTTTTATGTTTCTTAACTCAAATACATACAATTTTTTTTATATAATTTAAGACTATATTACATGGATTCTGGAAGGGGGTCGAATATATATACATGTCTAAGTGACTGACTCGTTGAACTTTAAAACACTCGACTTGAAAACTTGGTTAAAATGGGTTCAAAAGTTCAGACACAAAAATTGGACTTCTAAAAAAATAATTTATATATATATATATATAATTTTTATGTGTATAGTTAATTCACATCTATATATTTTTTAAATTTAAAAGTTCTATTTACGAGCAAAACATAATATAAAAAATAACTGACTTATTTTAGTAGTAGCTATTTTTATGAGCAATTACGAAATATTTTTAATAACTTTATCAAATTGTTCTTTTACATAATCATTTAAGTATATCGTTATGTTAATAAAATCAATTCTATCTAAAAAAATTAAAATTAAGAATTCAAAATTTCTCCATCAGGTCTACTACGTACACATAATGTGACAAAAGTGCATAATCACCAAATGAGATATTAACGATTAAAAATCAAAACCAATTAAAAATGATTGTCAATATAAAAGATTAAAAATCAAAGGCAAATAAAAAAATGATTGTCACCTAACTAAAATCTAAAATCCACTACAAGTCTCATTAACATTCCCTAAAGGCTAAAAATATAGAAAAAAACTTAGCCCATTTTTGGGGAGGGTTTTCCAAAACTCTTTTCAATGTTTAAAAGTTAAAAACTCTGTTCAAAGGCTTACAGTCATGTTTGGGGCTAATGTTCCAAAATAGAGTTCAGTGTTCAGAGTTCATATTTTACGGTTAAAACACTGAAATTAGAACACTGTAAATCAGTGTTTTCAGTCTGAAGTCAGTGTTCTTATTTTCGACCTCTTCTCTCGCGACCTAACCTCTCTCTGCAATCAACAAAGCTCCTCCCTCTCTTTGCAACCACAGAGCCCATCCCTCTCTCGCGATCTCGACTCTCTCTATCCACAAAGCTCGTCCCTCTCTCTGCTACCACAGAGCTCGTCTCTCTCTCACGACCTCGCCTCTCTCTGCAGCCACAGAGCTCGTCCCTCTCTCTGCAACCATAGGGCTTGTCCCTCTCTCACGACCTCGCCTCTCTCTGCAATCCTCCAAAAGATTACACCCTACAAAATTCCTCTCATCGTCTAGTTCAAAAAACCCAACCATTCCAGCACCTGTAGATCTCAAACCTAGGAACCCATCGCGACCGCTCATCCCGCCGTCTTCACTTCTCCAGACACAGCTGACGTACAGTAAGTCGCTGTCCTTTTCTCTCCTCTCTCTCTTGTTCGGTAGATAATTTTCAGTGTTTTTGCTGCTTTTAGTGCCTGAAAATTTAGTTTGATGATGAACTACAAATTGAATGATTTTTCAGTTTATTTTTGGTAGATGATTTTTGCTGCTTTTAGTTTATTTTTGGTATAATTTTTGCTGCTTTTAGTTTATTTTTGGTAGATAATTTTTTGCTGCTTTCAATTGTTGGTCCCGGTCTAATTTGCCTCATAAATTCTGTTAATTTTGGCTCTGTTTTAGTAGCTATGTTCTAGCAATTAGCTCCAAATTAGATGATTTTTCAGTTGCTGATGTTGTAAATAGCTCTGCCAATGATGCTACTTTATTTTTCAAGATACACCTCTCATTTTTTGACTGCGCCTTGATTATTTCAGTATCCCTTCCTACAATCTATTATGATGATTTTCAGTGATCTTTAACTAGTATTGTAATCTCTTACTAAGTAGTTTCCAGTAATCATCAATTCTTTGCTGTTGAGTTATATCAATATATGAGGATGGAGCCTTGATGATTTTATTTCAGGGATAATCTAATAGATGAAATGGATTAATGGTGGTTGTTTATGTTGTCTGGCAATTGAAAAGCCTGTTGTGATATTTGTACAAATATAATTTAGAATTTATCTTTTGTTTGCGCCAGCAAGAAAGTACCTGTCAAATGGTATGTGCTTTACCTGTTACTTTTTCTCTATCGTTTGTCTTTGAAATGGTGATCTATCTTTACATTCTGTTACTGATTTTTTTCAGTCATTTGCAGTACAACTTTCATTTCTTTTTCTGTGTCTGCTTTTTAAATGTTAGATTTGTGTCTCTGTGTGCCACATAATTAAGTCTCTTTTTCTGTTGGATTCAAAATGCATGTTTGGGCATGATGAGAAGTTCTTTTTCTAGCAGTTGCTTTATGGGTGCAACGATGCTTGTGGTTGAGTTGGTCTTACAATGTGTGTTATAAGCTGTAATTGACAGGTTTTTTATCAGTAATGATTCAATTTCATAGTTAAACCTGAAGAAAAGTAGGGGCCTGTTGCCCTCTATGAGCATGCCTTTTGTAAGCATGAGGAAAATTTGTTTAATTGTTATTGGGACCTCTGTGGATCTCATTAGAAGGTTTCAGGAAATGATGGTACGTCATAACTTTTACATACTAGATGAGGTTTCATGTTATCTTGACTTTATGATTTCATTATTAAAAATGCATCTAGCAACCGGTTTTCTTTTATGACTTACTAGCCGAAAGACCTTTTCAAATTATGACTTGGTCTGGTGACAGCTTCTTTTTCTTCTTTCACTTTCTTGTACTCCTTAGAGGTGTTTGAAGAAATACTTCAAAGCCCAATAAGACTGTCAAGCATAATTTCTCTTTTTAAAAAAAAAATTCTAGTCAATTATTTTAGATGGATACAATCCAGAAATTATTTCCAGTAATCTTTCCAAGGACAATAATCAAGGTGCATTGCTGCAAAGAAAAACTAGAAAAGGCCATTGCTTTGTCCTAGCTAAATAGCCAAGAAACAGAAAAAAAAAGAAAAAAAAAAGAGAGAACTTTACGTTAGCACCAAATCTAAAGGGAAAACCAGAGATTTTAGTATCGAAAAGTCACGTTGTGATTAGTTTACAGAAAATCTAAATAAAAACAAGTTATATGGTAGCACAATCGAAATCAAGAAAACAGTTTGTAGTAAAATTTGACAAGAAAAAATCACCATATAGAATCCATGCTTAAAACAAAGATCAGTAAGAAATGGATGGACAGAAATCACTAGATCACTATTTCACTACTCTGTGCCTACCAATGACAAACTAAACTCTCCATTGCATTGACTAAACAATCAACTTCATTTATTTGTATGATTTAAGCATGTTTCTTGAATATTGTGCAACTCAAAGTTAGCACTACAATATGTGGCTTAAATCATGTTTTATCTTGCATACATAACCTTTGACTCAAATTATTGATATTGCAAAACATGAATTAATAAAATTAGCATTATAGCAATAAGACATGTTTTACAAGTCAGTTTAGGCTTGTTATGCCTGATGGTAAGGAAATTTATATCAAATATTTTGCAATATCAATAATTAAGATTCATCCCAAAAATTACTTCTTGCCCTCTCTACTGTTAGTTTTTATTGTTTAGTAATAATCTGTTAATGTCGCTTTGATTGTAGATGGCTTATGAAAACATTGATATATCTTTATGGGGCGCTGAGAGAGAGAAATGTTTTATCGATATCATGGTTACTGAGGTTAACAAGGGAAACATGAAAGATGGTGTGTTTCATAGAAGGATTTGGGATATCATTATCAAAGAATTGAATTTGAAGACCAACAAGGTGTTTACATTGAAACAATTGAGGGAAAAATTTCAAAGGTTGCGTTTGAAACACCGTTTGTTTAGTCAATTACTTGAACAAACTGGGTTTGGTTGGAATGCTGAAAGTAATACTGTCACGGCCTTAGACGAGACTTGGGAAAATTACATTCGGGTATTGTCTTTCTCCCTAGTCTTACATAGTGTGGATTTATCTTACGAATATTTCTTTTAAATCGATAATTACTTTTATATCTTAATTTTTTTCTTAGGCACACCCAAAAGCTTCCCAATTTCGTAAGCAAGGCTGTGAACACTACAAATTGTTAGGAATCCTCTTTAACAAGTCAACCGCCACAGGAATTCTTCACCATGCTTCAACCCAAGATCCACCTAATTCCGATGAGGAGAATGCATTGCATGAAGCATTTCTCAATAGTGGCATGCATGTAGATGTTGATGTTGATGGCATTGGTAACCTGGATGACCCAAATACTCTGGTTGACCTTGAAAGCCCAAACACTCAGCCCACTCAGCCAGAACCTTCTACTAAGCGGTCTAAAATCAATGAGAAGAAACAACAGAAGGAAACTAGAAATAATCAATTGAGTGAAGTTTTTGCTTGTTTCATGGAGGCCACAAAAGCAAGGACAGAAGCTTCTTTGGCTAGGGCTGAGAGGTATAGAGAGAAAAGCGTTGAGGTAACAAGTTCGATGGTTTCTGCTGATTATTCAGTTGCAGCGTGTTTGAAAGTACTTGATGAAATGGAAAATCGGGTGGATGATGACACATATTTGAAGGCATTAGAGAAATTTACTGGTAATTTTGAGTTGAGGGAGGCATTCATTAAAATGCCTTTGGAGAGGAAGAATGCGTGGTTAGCTAAGAATGGTTGAGAGTAGGAGACATTGCATTTGGGTTTAAATTATGTTTGTGTGTTAAGGATATTATTTGTAAGTTGCTGTGTGTTTATGTTTGTACTTGGATCTTTTTATTACTTGTTTTAACTTTATGGATGTTATGTTATTTCTTTGGATTAAACTTATGCGTTTGACATTCCATGTATTGTTGGAATATGAATGATTAGAATTTTGTATATAGGTTTAATTACATTTGAATTATTAGAATTGTGTATACAGGTATAACTTGATTTGATAATTCATAGAAAACAGAGGAGGTGCTGTCAATATTTTTTAAAAAATAGAATTAAACTTCAATCTATTTAGAATTGTGGAATATAAACTATACTACATGATAACCATAATGGGACTACATTTTTTTGTTTAGGTTAACAAATGGACAATTCAGACCCCAATAATTGTGGTAGCCAATCAAATTCATCAAGTTCGTCTGCTGAAGATGAGTACGAAATGCTCTCATTGTTAATGCTTACTATGTTTGTTGAATATGATGAAAAATTTATGAATAAATTACCTATGCGAACATCACGACTCAGTGGACATGAATATATAACCGAATTGTTAAATGGTCGTTCAGAGGTAGTTTATGAATTATTTCGCATGGACAAAGAAACATTTATGCACTTATGTAACACATTGAAGCAATATAATTATATAGAAGACTCAAGGGATGTCACAGTAGAGGAAATGATGGCCATTTTCTTGTTTGTGGTGGGGCACAATGTGGGGCACAGAGTTGTTGCTGATCGGTTTCAACATTCATTAGAAACAATTAATCGGCATTTTAAGACAGTGATGAGAGCAATGAACAAGTTTGCGAAGTGCATAATATGTCTATCGAATGATCACGTGGTGCCTCCACAAATTAGACATGATCGAAGGTTTTACCCTTATTTTAAGGTAATGTATCATATGCTTGATTTTCATTTTATTAGTTTGGCTTTATATATACAATATATAATACCAATGAATGTTATCGTATGCAATTTAATGCTTCACCAGAAATGCATTGGCGCAATTGATGGAACGCACATCACTGCATGGGCGCCAGCAGAAAAAGCTACAAGTTATAGGGGTAGAAAATCGGTTGTCATACAGAATGTGATATGTGCATGTTCCTTCGACATGAAATTCACATACGTGTATAGTGGGTGGGAAGGTACAACTAACGATTCACGAGTTCTTTTGGACGCTTTAACTCGATCGGATGCTCAATTTCCTTGGCCTAATAATGGTAAATCTATTTTAGTATTAATTTGAAGTTATTTACTAATTGATTGATATGTACTAAGAGAATTTGTATGACTTATAGGTGAGTATTATTTGGTGGATTCCGGTTATCTATGTACAGCCGGGTTTCTTCCACCGTTTAGGGGTGAACGGTATCACTTAAATGAATATCAAGGTAGAACACGACAACCAACGGGTTATAGAGAACTATATAACTATAGGCACTCATCTCTACGGAATGTTATAGAACGTTGCTTTGGGGTTTTAAAGGCGCGCTTTCCAATTTTAAAAATGATGCCTAGATTCAAGCCTGCTAGACAACCTCTTATAGTTGTTGCTTGTTGTGTTGTACATAATTTTGTACGCCAGTGTTCTCAGAGTGATCAACTGTTTCATGAATGGGAAGCAGAGGGTCATGAAGCAGAAAACGAAGGAGGTTTGAGCACGCCATTAACTAATTATACAGTTGATTTGTCTGATGCATCTGCAGCAGCTATGGCTGCATCTCGTGAGCTTATTGTCAATCAGATGTGGGCAGACCATTTTGGTATTTGATTTACTATATGGTAATCATGTTAATCTATGTCGGTAAGATTTAGTTAATTTAACGTCATTATTTGTGTTAATTTAGTTTTTTTTAGTTAACGAATTATGTTTTTTTTCTTCTTAGGAATATATTTCACATATTGATATATTATTTGATTTATAGGATATGAGGATGACAAACCAACCAAATTGGACTGTTGAGGCAAACCTGTTTGAAGGAAGAATTTTGAGTCGTTCATTTCTATTTTATCAATTTATCAAAGTTGTATTTAATCAATGAATATTGTATCTTAAAGTTGTCCTCAACTATCTTATTTTTAAGAAGAAAAGTATGTTATCTTTAAGATATTGAACAAACATGAATTTTGTATTTGATGGGTTAGTTATTCAAATATTATTAAATTGTAAAAGTTGTGTTGTATATTTTATTTTTTTAAGAATTTATTTAACAAACATGACATGACAAAGGGAAGAGTGTTGTCATGTTTGAGCGATGATATATAAAAAATATTAACATTTTAAAAATAAAATAATATTAATTATTTCTAAGTATTTGGTGTGTGCTTAAAAAATTGTATTTAGTAAATATGATAAATAAAATTAATTTTAGATATTAAAATTTAAACTGAAGACTGAAAACTGAAAGCTGAAAACAATTACAAGAAAGTGTAATCCAAACAGTTTTCTATTTTCAAAACAGTTTTCGAAAACTGATCCTCCAAACAACATTTCACTGAAAACTGTTTTGGAAACAATTTTCGAAAACTGTTATCCAAACATGTTTTCGAACACTAAAAACTGAAAACTGTTTTCAGAAACTCTTTTCGAAAACAGTTTTCAAACACTAAAAAATGAAAACTCTCCCCAAACATGCCCTTAGCTTTCTGTACACTCTTCTACCAATTCACTGTTTTCTTTCTCATCCCTTCATCTCTCCGTTTCATCCTTTCAATTAATTAAAAAAAATATGGAATAGTGCCAAAAACTTTAATCATGTCAACCTATCATACTGGAAAGATTATAAAGTTATGAATCGATTCAAGTCAAAAAAGTTGATTATCTGCAATTTGACACAACGCTCAACAAAGAAGAGAACTATCGAGTTACACTGACCAAGCTTATTTGGTTAAAAGAGCATATCGTGAAGACAAAAGATGTGAAATGAAAGGACATGAAAATGTAGGGTTTATTTGTTTAGTTAATTGATTAAAGACAATTAAACAATTAATTTATTTTTATAAGGGTAACTTTAAAAATACATATAATATTATATGTTTTTCAAAAATGAAGTGAGAGCAGTTGGCCTCAGCCCCCATGCTAAATCCACCCCTGCTTGACTTGTTATATAACTAATGTGTTTTTTAGGAATGTTTTTTTTGATTAAATATCGAGAAAATGAAAAAAAAAGAATAAAATGAATTTTGTTTTTGTATGTTTATGCTTAGCATTTTGGCGGATTAACGCCAAAGTGGCTGTTCAGGGCTTATACGTGATGCCAAATTAAAAAGGAGAGTGATATTGGAAGTAAAAGATTGCTCTTTTGAAAGAAAAAAAAGCTCAAAATGTCAAATCATATTTACAAAAACAATGCTACTGTGGTATTAAAAAATATGGTTGTGGCATTAACGCTAGCTAATAATAATAACTTATTTGAATAATTGCTCTAGGTAAGAAACAGATAAGAGGTCAAATTAAAAGCAGTAAATTTTATTTTTATTTTTTTTAGTGTGCTTCGTATTTTTACCGGATCTTTAAAATTTACAATATTATTATTAAGTATTTTAAGTTTATACTTATTTTAATTAAATTATTCATTTAAATGACCCAATAATCTCATCTTAAGTGTCATCTTACGTGTTTTTTTACCGTAAAAAATTTATTAATTTTTCAAAATCAACATGGATTTATCATATCTCTTTTTCTTCTCTTCCTTTATTTTTTTGTACTTTTTTTTCTTCACAAGATCAAATAAACCATACTTATGTCATCATTGTACTAATAAATCATCTCTTTTAAATACAGCAGCATCGTGGACTATAATAGCTGGGAACTAAAATTGATCCCTATGAGTTGTTCCATCTACCATGGACCGGAGGAAAAAGGGGGATGTAACCCCTGTTAAGGATAAAGGCTAATCTGGAATGTAAGAACTAAAACCAAAGAAGGTAAAAGTTCAAAAGGTATGGGCTGAGTTCAAATTTGCATTAGCGTGACATCAGCCTGTTCAATCCATAAATCATTGCATCTAATTCTCACATAATTATATTAACAGAGTAATATTAAAGTATGAACAATTCACACCGAATTGCATAGCATGAAAACATAACCATTCCCTGATTAAGAAATTACTTACAAAATCAGGCTAATAGTGAGAATTGCATAAAATTATAAGAGTAGTGCATAGAATCAATTTTAAAGCCATTATAAGGACATAAATTCAAGTTATTTCTTTTAAGATCTATTATAATAGACAACTCATGAAAGGCCTCTCTTGCCGTTGTTATTCCAAGTTTGAGGGAAATTTCGAGATTCTTAATCACAACATTTTCTCAATTTCTCAATTTCTCAATCAAACTCGTTTTCATTGTCTTCACTTGGCTTAAGCTAAATTCAAATTATCTGAATTATTTAGACCAATGGTGGGCATTTTAGTTATGAAAGCAATCTAGAGAGGAAAGTACTATATTTTACAAAGTCCTTTTTACCCTAACATACATGTAAAGTAATACACAAACAAGTCCAAAAAAGGATAAAATTGTATATTCATAGAGATACAAAAGTCCAAAAAAGGATAAAATTGTATATTCATAGAGATACAAAAAAGAAAGAAGAGAATCTATCTCTTGCTTTAAAAGTAACAACAAATATATTTTACCTTCAAACTTTAAGCAATTGGGTAAGTAGCTTCCATGACATTACCGCAGAGACCTTTGTTAGCATCAATATCTCTTTCTAGTCTGATGTAACCATCTTCATCCCAACTATTACCCCATGAATTCTTCACCAACTAATATTTAGTCACATTCCTTGGTTAAGATACCGCTTGAGTAAAATTGGAAATCAGATCCACCAGCATCAATGGCAATAGAAACAAATTGGTTAGCAACAACTTTTAAAAGTGTTGCCTCACTATTTGCAGGCACATTTTCATAACTAGTAATCTTGGCTACACTAGGAGCTGCCTTCTTTCAATCGAGTCTGTATAATTTACACCTCTGTTTAGGAATATAATTCACAACAATTTATCATGTGTATACATATATTCAATATTTTCATCAAATTAATTTAATTGAGAATTATTTTCACTTTTTCATTGAAATCATACTTATTTTCTTTTTCCTTCAAATTTAACATATTTATAATATATTGTTTATCTTTGCTCATTGATAGTTCATTTTAAGTTTTATCCACATTTATTAATTCTTCTTGATTACTAGAAGTAAAATGAACTCACCTAAAAGCACCACGCACTATCCGTGAATCACTTTCTTGCCTTTATCACTTTTTCTCAAAGCAAGGTTACTCAGACCTGCTTCTCCCACTGTATCTCCACCTAATAAGAAAATGCTTAACTTGTTTATAACTTAATTTAAACCCTTATAATGGGTTAATGCATGTATATATGTATGCATGTTCCAACCCAGTCTCAAATTCAAAGTTTTAGTTAAACTATTTTCCTTTTATATTGAATCAAATTCAAACTCATTTAAGAAAAGCATAAGGTTTTAAGCTCTTAAAATCACGATTTCTATATGAAAAAGAATAAAAAAAAGAGGATATTATCTTCACAAAATTTTTGTTTGAAACTTCTTGAAACCAGTTCTTGAATGATCTAATTCAACAAATGTTTATGAAAACCTCAAATCTCATATAGTTCTTCATAATTTTTTGAGAGAATTTTAGAGAGAGAAATGAGAGTTTTTTTTAGAAGAATATGAGTTTTGAATCTCAAAATGGCATTTATATAGCCAAATATACGTTCCTAGTCGACTACCCAGTCATCTGGAATGCCTTAGTCGACTACCTGATCGATTAGGGAAAGACT
The DNA here is from genome assembly GCA_023935145.1 of Bretschneidera sinensis. Taxonomy (NCBI): domain Eukaryota; kingdom Viridiplantae; phylum Streptophyta; class Magnoliopsida; order Brassicales; family Akaniaceae; genus Bretschneidera; species Bretschneidera sinensis. Next base: position 48,054,092 of record CM043703.1, on the reverse strand, counting down.
TAGTCGACTGCCTAGTCGACTAGGGCCTTTTAACGCCTTCCAAATTGCATTTTTTATTAGTTTAATGCATTCCAACCTCTTTTCTTCAGTATAGTTTAAATTCTTATCTCAATATTGTCTCAAATTTGAATTTGAATTTACACCAATTTGTATATGTATGCATGATAAAAAAAAAATACTAATAGAATATTATTAAATTACCCCTACCACAAAGGTAAGGATCATACATTTTTACCCATCATATAAAAATTTTCTCCTAGAAATTTTCTTATCTACATTAGAAAAAGGTTGAGGATATTGTTTTCTCATGTTTGCTTCACGTTCCCATGTAATTTCTTCAACATGTCGATTCCTCTAAAGTACTTGCACTAACGGAATAACTTTATTCCATAAAACCTATTATTTTCTATCTAAAATTTTGATTGGCACTTGCATAGAAGATAATTCTTCTTGAATTTCTATAGATTGACATGGAATCACATGCGACTCATTAGGTATATATTTACCTAAAGTAGATATATGAAAAACATTATGCAACTGAGGAAGTTCTGGAGGTAATGCCAGTCTATATGCCACAATCCAATTCTCTCAATAATTTCATATGGCCTAATATGTCGAGGACTCAACTTCCCTTTCTGTCTAAAACATAGTACTTATTTCCAAAAATAAAATTTCAGATATATCCAATCACTTACCTGAAACTCAAGAGGCCTCCATCTCTTATCTGCATAACTCTTCTTTCTACTCCGACCTGCTCTAAGATGTTCCCTAATAAATTTGATCATCTTAGTTGTTCTATCTATTAATTATGGCCCAAAAATCTTTCTCTCTCATTCTTCTTCCCAACATACTAGAGTTCTACATCTTGGACCATACAAAGCTTCAAATGAAGCCATCCGATACTAGCGTGGAAATGATTGTTATAGGAAAACTCTCTAAGGGATAAATAAGCATCCTAACTTCCAGAAAAACTCATTACACATGCCCCCAACATCTCTTCTAATATATGAATGACTTCTTCAGTTTGACCATCTGTTTTGGATGAAAAGAACACTAAATTGTAATTGAGTACCTATAGCTTGCTAAAAACCCTTCCAAAATCGAGAAGTAAACCTAGCATCTCGATCTAAGACAATACTTAATGGTACTCCATGTAATTTCACTATCTCTACTACATATAACCCAGCTAACTTCTTAGGATCCAAGTGGTTCGAATGGAAAGAAAATAAGAAGACTTTGATAACCGATTTACTGTTACCCAAATTGCATCATGACTTCTCTGAGTACGGGGAAATCTTGTAACAAAATCCATAGTCATATTTTCCTAAGGCCACTTAGGCACGAGAAGAAGTTGTAATAAACTTGTTGGATGTCTGTTATCTGATTTCATCTATTGACAAACCAAACATCGAAAAATATATTCCGCTACATCCTTCTTTAAACCCGACCACCAATAATTCTGTTTTAATCCCCTATATGTTTTGTTATTCCTTGGGTGCATTGAGTAAATAGTATCATGAGTCTCTCTTAAAATTTCCTTTCTTAACTCCACATCATTCGGAACACATATCCAATGTTCTAACACCACCATACCATCTTCTCATATTCTAAAGTATGATAGTTTTCCACCCAATACTTCTCCCTTTATTGTTTCTAACACTACATCCTTACTTTGAGATTCTAAAAGATGATCTATTACGGATGACTTCATAATCATATTCGCTATTAATCCTCCATTTTCACTTATTTTTAACTCCACCATCAGATTTATATAATTTCTCCAAAGCAATGCCTATGGATTTTCGACTCAAAGCATCAGCTACTACATTGACCTTCCTTGGATGATAATAAATAGTACAATCATAATCACTAATTAACTCCATCCATCGTTTTTGTCTCAAATTTAACTCTTTTTGGGTGGGTAAATAAGTTAGACTCTTATGATCTGTATATATTTCACAAGTAACTTATAAATGGTGTCTCCAAATTTTCAAAGCAAATACTATAGCAGCCAACTCCAAATCATGGGTAAGATAGTTTCTCTCATGGTTTTTCAACTGTTTAGAAGCACATGCCACTTCCTTCCCATGTTGCATTAATAAACAACCCAACCCCTGATGTGACACATCACTATATACCACAAATCCTTCATCTCCTGAAGAAAGTACTAACACTGGAGCAATAGTAAACTTTTCTTTCAACAACTGAAAACTCTTCTTATATTCCTTAGACCATTCAAATCTCATTTCCTTTATTGTCAATTTAGTCAAAGGTGTTGCAATAATTGAAAATTTTTTAATAAACCTTTTACAGTATCTTGTTAGTCTTAAGAAACTTTGAATTTCAGTCACATTAGTAGGTCTCTCCAAATTCAAAACTGCTTCAACCTTTTGTGGATCTACTGTCACCTCTTCACCCAACACTACATGCCTTAAAAATATTACTTTATTTAACCAAAATTCACACTTAGCATACTTCGTATATAATTTCTCCCTTCTAAGAGTTTCCAATACCATTTTTAAGTGTTTTGCATTTTCTTCCTCATTCATAGAATACATCAAAATGTCATCAATAAATGCCACCCCAAATTTATACAAGAAAGGTTTAAATACCCTATTCATTAAGTTCATAAAAGTGGCAGGAGCATTTGTCAACCCAAGTGGCATAACTAAGAACTCATGGTGACTATATCAAGTCCTAAAGGAAGTCTTAGGAACATCTTCTTCCTTAATACTCAACTGATGATACCATGACCTCAAATCTATTTTATAAAATAACCAAGCTCCTTGTAATTGTTCAAACAAATCATCAATTCAAGGTAAAGGATATTTATTTTGAATTATTATCTTATTCAATTGTCTATAATCGATACACAACCTTAAAGTCTCATCTTTCTTCTTAACAAACAATACTGGGGCTCCCCAAGGTGATACACTAGGATGAATAAACTGTTTATCTAATAACTTCAGAAGTTGTACCTTAAGTTTTTTCAATTCAGTTGGTGTCATTCTATAAGGGAATATAAAAGTTAGAGTAGAACTGGGAACTAAATCAATAGAAAATTCAATCTCTCTACTAGGTGGAAATCAAGATAATTCATCAAGAAATACATTTGGAAAATTTCTAACCACTGGTATTTCCTCTAATTTCATACCTCCCTTACTAGATTTAATAACATAAGCTAGATAACCTTCACACCTTTCTCTCAACCATTTTCTAGTTGTCAAGGCAGAGATAAGACAATAGGAGAGTATTTTACACTCTCCTTGAAAACTAAACTCATATTGTCCAGGTATTCAAAAAATCACATTATTTCTAAAACAATCTACCCATGCATGATACGCAGACAACCAATTCATTCCTAATATCAAATTAAAATCCACCATATTTAAAGGTAAAAAATTAACTTCGAATTCTTTATCTCCAATATTTATAATGCATCCTTGATAAACATTTTTAATCACCACTCTATCTCTTGTAAGAATCTCAACAACTATATCATTTTGTAAGGATAAAATGGGTGCATATTCAAACATCATAAAAGGAACGAATACAAAAGAATGAGTAGCTCCTGGATCAATTAATATCTTAGCAGTTTTACCAAAGATAGAAACTGTACTAGTAACAACATCAAGCGTTGCATGAGCATCCTGTTGTGTAAGACCATAAAATTGACCTCCCCCCCCCCTACTGAGTTTGGCTAGAACATCCCCTATCCATCATTGTCCCCTAACCTTGATTTCCACCTCTAATACTTCCTGATCCATTACCTTGGCCTTGTTAGCCTCTTCTAGAACCTCTAGTAGTAACTATATCAATTGGTCTAGTTCTCGATAGGCAATCCAAACTCCCCTGTCCACTCTGACCACATTGATAACAAATTAGAGTAGGGTAATCATGAGATAAGTGTCCTACTTGATTACACTTATAACATACTCTACTTTCCTTGCTTGATACAATACTACCACTTCCTCTACCTATTACACTCACATCTCTACTAAAAGCTCCCACTGCCAAAGGTTGTTTTCCAAACCTAGGACGTCCTCCAGCTGAACTCAGAACAATAGATGTCACTATCCCATTCAGCTGACTCTGAACACCTTGTCATTGAGTAAAAGAACAACTCATTTGAAGAGGGCGACCTCTTTGGATCCCAAATCCAAAACTATCTCCTTTAATACCCTTATATCTACTTCTCTTCTACCATTCTCGGCATCCTCTAGACTTAAATATACCTTTCTCTATTTGAAGTGCCATGTTTACCAATACAGCATAATTAAAATTCTTCAAATAAGAAATTTGAAAACGAATCTCAAAGTTCAATCCATCCATAAACCATTTGCACTTCCTTTATTGAGTACTTACCAATCCAAGAACAAATATAGATAAAGCAACAAACCTTCCATCATATTGGGATACATTCATCACATTCTATCTCAATTGAATGGAATCTCTTTCCCGTTAAGGCCCATATATTCAAGAAAATACTTAGCAAAGAACACCTCCTTAAACATATTCTAAGCCAAAGGTTGATCTACATCCATAATAAGTCTAGGAAAAATATCATCCCACGAATTTGAAGCCTCACCCTCCAATAAAGGCAACCTTGTGCCTGTCTATAATTGGTAACACTCCAAACAAATGTTCTACTAGTTTAATCCATAATTCAGCCTCATATGGATTTTCAAAATCCTTAAAGATTGAAGTTTCAACTTAATAAAACGGGAAAAACTATCTCTTTGCATCTCTTGAACAAAATTATCCTCTCTTATTTGGATATCTTGTCCTTTCATAATTATAACATGATCTACTACTAGATCTGGAATTTTTCTAGTATGTTCATCCAACTTATACTGCAATTCCTCAACTCTATTTTCAGCCTAATTTAGTCTATCAAGAGCCTAAGTAAGAGCTCTGTTGTGAGTTTTAAATTACTCGCAAGCGCACGAGTTGTTTGCAATATAGTGTTGTGCAAGTGCGAGGTCGAATCCACAGGGAATTGCGTTGTAAAAATATTTTTATCTAAACTAAGCCTATTTTAACCTAGTTCCGAATTTTGGATTGTATCTTGCAAAGAAATATAAAGTGAACTAAATAGATTTAAAAACAACTGATAAAAATACTAAGGTTTTTTGAATCCACCCCACCAAAGTAAAGCATATATCTTCATGTTCTATATAAAAATAATCGATCAAATCATTCCATGAATCCACTATTATACAAATCACGACGAATACCCAAACTAAACCAAAACCATCCAATGTATCCATTTAATTTACAAATCATAAAGGAAATCCAATCTAATTTGAATGATCTGCCGTATCCAGTAGATGAAACACAAAGAATATCCAATTTAACAATTTAAAAGCAATCAATCATAAGATTTTACTCAAATAATTGAACAGAACATTTATACTAAAAATACCAGAATTGTATGAACAAATCTAAAAATATTATGCCAAACAATGGTGAGGCTTCATCTTCAACCTAAAATGAAAATTTTAGCCTCTCGTAATTATGAAACTAAAGTGCACAATAAAAGTGCTAAACATTAAACTTTAAAACTAACAAAAGCAGTAAATTAAAAACTGACTATACATGGGGAGAAATTCCACTCGCTCTTGGGCGGCGCTTCCCCTCGTGGTAGCAAAGCCTTCGAGATCCACCAGAATGCTAGCAGAAGTCCTCAAGATTGCACACCGAATGATGAAGTGAGATGGGGCTTTTATAGGGGAATTCCTAGAGTACAATGTGTTTCAAATTCGATGTGGGATACTGCCCGAGTGCGCTCGATCACAATCTAGTGCACTCGGTCGCATACTGGTGCACTGCAAAGCATTTTGAACTGATGTGGGATGTGCGAGTGCGCACTTGCGATCGATCGCAAGTCTGGTGCGCTCGAGCGCACTAGACATCTTCAGCTTAACCTTTGTCTACTACAACTACCATAACTTTCTCTAGAAAAATCATTTTTACGAGTCGTAAAATTCCTTAGAAAATAGACTTTCGGATCTTTCCAAGCATATATGGTTCATCTCCTGGTTCTTCTTGAATCAATACCGTAAAATCCACAAATATGACTGATCTGTACAGGAAATTCTGGCAATTTTAGTGAAACTCCTTTCCCAGTGCTTGTAAACTTGAAAAACAATGAAAACAACTCAAAGTAACAAATTCCTAAGCTAACAAATGTAAATTAAGTGGCCAAAATATGCAATATTTGGCACTCATCAAATACCCCCAAACTTACATTTTGCTAGTCCCTTAGCAAAACAAAATAAAAGACTACATGAAAAACAAAGAACATAAAGATAAGTTCATCACTCATGGTATCCAGAAATTTAAGGAGTACTCAAAACCATGATATTCATTCATGAGCAAGTTTAAAAAATATAACCCATCTTTGCAATGACCAAGAATTTAAAACCTAGTTACTTACAAGAGGCAGGCTAAGACATCACAAGCTTGAATCAGTGTAAAGTGAATTAACATATACATATGAGGTTTCCAAATAACTTCAATGTACAATGTCTCCATGTCTCAAGATTCACAGAATTTCACGTCAGAATGAACAATGATGGCATAGTTTTATTTATTTATTTTTTTATATATAAGGCTCTGCTATGATTAGTTCCCTTAAGCTTTCTAATTGATCCATGCAGCGAGTGTTGAGTCAATGACTCCCAAACCAGATGGTTTTAGGGCATTAGGTGTAAAGACACCCCTAAGGACTTACTAACTCGAGTAAAAAATGCTACGAAACTAACCTGGCCTTAATGCTACCAAGTAAAATTTTCACCTTTTGACGTGAACACTCATTGCTTACTGAGGCAAGAGGTCCAGTTACTCAGCAAAAAATTTTGCAATGATCACTATGAATAAAATTCCCACCTTTTGACGTGAACACTTATTGCTTATTGAGGCAAGAGGTCCAGTTACTCAGTGGAAAGTTTATTGATGATAATCATTATAAATATTAGTAGTATTATATATATATATATATATTTTTTTTTATTTTTTTATTATGCCTAAGTGTTTATCCAACAAGTCATTCAGTTTCAGTTAAGATAAGGAAACATACACATTAAAATCACATGTCATACCTCACATAAATATGTGCTAATGTGCTCGTGTTAGATTAGATCAAACATGTGAATTCTCGAATGCCTAAAGTAAGTAACTAAAGTTTAAAACTCTATCATCAGATCATGTGTTCAAAATTTTAAGCTCACCAATGAAATCTCATCACAATTTTTCAGATCAACCAAAATTTTCAGACGAACATGAACATGCATTTATCTTCATTAAGAAAAACAACAACAAAGTAGGACAAAGTGTATGTAATGTGTCTCCCATACCCCCAAACTTAAATTACACATTGACCTCAATGTGTGAATAATATGAAAAGAGCTGACCTGGGATATGGAGAACTATCTGGACTTGGTATGGCTCATAGCATACCCCCAAACTTGAATTGAAGTACGCGTTGTCCCTGAAAAATAAAGACTGAAAAACAAAAAATACTAGAAACAAACGTTAATCATAAATATGTAAAATAATAAATATACAGAAATGATATGTTGTGGGGTGCCTCCCATGAGTGCTAAGTTTAAAGTCTTCAACCAGACTCTCCATAGTAGACGACACTCAATCTGAGTAACTAGAATCCTCCAACAATATCGTCTCAATGTCCAGACTCCTCAACTCCAAGAATGGTTTTAGTCTCTGTCCATTTACCTTGAAAGTGTTACCATTTTTTGGATCCTCAATCTCGATGGCCCCATGAGAAAAAACTGACCGAATAATAAATGGGCCTGTCCATCAAGATTTTAGTTTGCTTTGAAAAAGATGCAGGCGTGAATTATAAAGAAGAACTTTTTGACCCGGCTCAAAAGTTCGTCTCAAAATATTTTGGTCATGAGTCTTCTTCATTTGTGCCTTGTATGACAGTGCACAATCGTATGCATCATTCCGTAGCTCCTCTAATTCATTGAGTTGGAGCTTCCTTTGTGAGCCAGCCTTTGAAAGATTGAAGTTCAGTTGCTTGATAGCCCAATAGACTCTATGCTCCAATTCAACCGGAAGGTGACAGGCTTTTCTGTACACAATATGATATGGAGACATACCAATAGGAGTCTTGAATGCTGTTCGATATGCCCACAGTGCATCATTCAATCGCAGAGACCAATCCTTTCTACTGAGGTTCACAGTTTTCTCCAAAATTTGCTTGATCTCGCGATTGGAAATTTTCACTTGTCCACTCGTCTGTGGGTGATACGAGGTGGCAACCTTGTGTGTGATGAAATACTTCTTCATCAACTACTCAAAAATCCTGTTGCAAAAGTGCTTACCTCCATCACTTATGATTGCTCTAGGCGTACCAAAATGAGTAAAGATAGTGTCCTTTAAAAATTGGACCACAACTCGGTGGTCATTGGTCTTGCATGCAACGGCCTCCACCCATTTGGACAGATAGTCCACAGCAACTAGAATGTACAGATAACCAAAGGAGTTTGGGAAAGGTCCCGTAAAATCAATGCCCCACACATCAAAAATCTCAACAATCAGAATAGGGTTGAGGGGCATTATATTCCTCCTAGAAAGACTCCTTAGCTTTTGGCAGTGTTCATAAGATACACAGTAGGTGTGAGAGTCTCAGAACAAGGTGGGCTAATAGAATCCACACTGCAAGATTTTCGCAGTAATCTTTTTAGCACTAAAATGGCCTCCACAAGCATGATCATGACAAAAGGCGATGACATTAGATTGGTCATGCTCAGGAATACACCTTCTGATGATATGATCGGGACAATACTTGAACAAGTAAGGATTATCCCAGAAAAAATGTTTTACCATGGCCAAAAACTTTGATTTATCTTGTCTCCCCCAATGTAAAGGCATTTGACCGGTGACAAGATAGTTCACTATATCAGCAAACCATGGCGCGGGATTGTGAGCAATGTGCATCAATTGCTCATTAGGAAAGGTCTCAGAAATGGGAGTGGCAGCCTCAGTGAAATCCACAATCAATCTAGACAAATAGTCTGCCACAACATTTTCGGAACCTTTCTTATCCCGAATCTCTATGTCGAACTCTTGAAGTAATATGATCCATCGGATAAGACGAGATTTAGCATCTTTTTTAGAGAAAAAATACTTCAATATTGCATGATCCGAGTAGATAATGACTTTAGATCCTAACAAGTAGGATCTGAACTTGTCTAATGCAAAAACGACTGCTAGCAACTCCTTCTCAGTGGTAGAGTAATTAAGTTGTGCGTCATTTAGAGTTCTACTTGCATAATAGATAACATGGGGAAGTTTATCAACACGCTGCCCCAAAATGACTCCAACAGCATAGTCTGATGTGTCACACATAATCTCAAAAGGCATACCCCAGTTGGGTGGCTGAATAATGGGTGTGGACGTTAGAATCTTCTTCAGATCCCCAAATGATTTCTTACAGTCTTCATCAAATACAAATGCAGCATCTTTCAGTAATAACTTACACAAGGGCTTGGCGATTTTGCTAAAATTTTGGATAAATCACCTGTAGAAGCCTACATGGCTCAGAAAAGATCGAACCTCCTTCATTGTACGTGCGGGTGGAAGATTGGAAATCAGGTCCACCTTCGCTTTGTCGACCTCAATCCCTCGATGAGATACGAAATGCCCTAGTACAATACCTTACTTGACCATAAAATGACACTTCTCCCAATTAAGCACCAGGTTCTTCTCCTTGCACCGCACTAAAACCAAAATGAGATGGTGCATGCACTCCTCAAATGATGAACCGAAGATGGAGAAGTCATCCATGAAAATCTCTAAGAATCACTCTACCATGTCAAAGAATATACTGACCATGCACCGCTGAAAAGTAACGGGTGCATTGCATAACCCAAAGGGCATGCGATGGTAGGCGAATGTCCCAAAAAGACAGGTAAACGTCGTCTTCTCCTGATCTTCAGGGTCCACAGAGACCTGGTTATATCTAGAATAACCATCCAAGAAGCAATAATATTCGTGCCCAGCCAAACACTCCACCATCTGATCAATAAATGGGAGTGAAAAATGATCATTCCTTGTGGCAGCATTCAACTTGCGGTAGTCTATACACACTCTCCATCTTGACTGAACACGAGTTGGCACCAACTCGTCATCCTTATTTCTCACCACCGTCAATCCAGCTCGTTTGGGCACGACATGAATCGGGCTCACCCACTTGTCAGAGATTGGATAAATGATCCCTGCATCCAACAGCTTAATTACTTCTGTCCTCACAACCTCTTAAATAGCTGGGTTGAGCCTTTTTTGTGGCTCCCTCGATGGCTTGGCATTCTCCTCCAAATGTATTTTCTACATCACCATCGAGGGGCTGATTCCCTTAATATCCTCTATAGTCCAGCTGATCGCTTTCTTGTGCTCTCTTAAAATATCTAATAATTTCTCTTCTTGAGCCTCAACCAAATCTGAAGCTATAATCACAGGCAAACAATCTGCAGGACCTAGGAACTTATACTTAAGATTATCTAGTAAAGGCTTAAGTTCCTTCTTTGGGGGTTCAGGTGTTGTGGTATCCTCCATTTCATTGCTCTCCCGAGGAGGAGACTCCAAAATGGCATTCGCTTGCTCGAGTAACTTATCTAAATCCAAATCCTCTCCAAATTGAGCTAAGCATGCCTTCAGGGGGTCCTCAATACTTGATTCATCCACAGTCTCCTCAAGAATCTCCTCAATCGAGCATACATTTCTCACTTCATCATATTCCAGTGGTTGCTTACTGATATCAAAGATATTCAGCTCCACTGTCATATTTTCGAAGGAAATCTTCATCACCCTTGTCCTACAATTGATCAGGGCATTAGCCGTGGCTAAGAATGGTTGGCCTAGAATAACCGGTATCTGAATCCCTATATTCTGAACCGGCTCTGTGTCAAGCATAATAAAATCCATGGGGAAATAGAACTTATCCACTTTTATCAAAACGTCCTCAACTACTCCCCGTGATATTTTCACTGACCTGTCAGCCAATTGAAGCGTCGTGGTTGTCAGCCAATAGACTAAGTAAGGCAGAAGATTCACACTTGCTCCTAGATCCAAGAGAGGCCTCTTAATCTGGCTAACTCCTATCGTGCAAGAGATGGTAGGAAACTTCGGATCCTTATACTTGATGGGCAGCTTGCACTGAAGGATTGAGCTAACCTGCTCGGTAAAAAATGCCTTCTTCGAGACATTCATCCTCCTCTTGATAGTGATCAAGTCCTTTAAAAACTTGACATATGACGGCACTTGATGGATGGCGTCCAAAAATGGGATATTGATTTGGACCTACTTGAATACCTCCAGAATTTCCTCATACTTCCCTCCTTTCTTGGGATCATGTAATCTCTCAGGGTAAGGCAGTTTAGGTACAAACGACCTAGGAGGATCCTCCACAGTAGGTGTGGCTGTAGATGGCTTAGCATCTCTCTTCTCCTTGTTGCCACTTCCTTGCCCTTGCTGCATAACAGGGTTTTCTTCTACTCGATTGTCCATTTGTCTCCCAGACCTCAATGTGACAATCGATTGCACTTGTTCCTGCCCGTGCGTAAGAGTTGATGAATTTCCAACCACAAACTGTCTTTTCGGGTTGGGCACGGGCTGACTGGGAAACTTTCCCTTCTCTCTTTCACCTAAGTGACTTGCAATTTGCCCTATTTGATTCTCTAGCTTGGCAATTGATTGGGTGTTTACCATTGTTGCACTCCTCACTTCGCTCATGGATTGGCCAGTCATCTTCATAAATTCTTTAAGGGTGTCCTCTAGAGACTGTGAAACCGGTGCTGGCATTTGAGTGGGAGCTTGGTAAGTAGGTGATGGTGCTGGAAGGGCTGAGCGACCATGACTAGGAATTTGTCGAGCAAATCCGAGAGGGTATTGATTGTGAGCATGATGAGGGGCTCCTCCCTGATTCATTGGTTAGTTCTGCTTTCATGAAAAATTAGGGTGGTTCCGCCACCCTGGATTGTAAGTCTCGGAGTAAGATCCATTTGACTGCTTCCGATAGTCATTGAAAGAATTCACTTGTTCCATAAGATACTCGGCAAAAGCTGACATTGATGGAAAATTCTGTGTTAAATGCATGGGACTAGCACAGATGGAACAGCTATCAACATTAAATGTGTTGGCAGCAATGATGGACTAACCCACAGCGAGAGCGTCAATCTTCTTAGTGAGAGCATCTAACTTTATCCTCAAATCCGTGTCCTCCTTAATCTCATAGATGCCTCCTTTCTTGGGAGCACCAGTGGACTTATCCTGACAGCTTGAAAAATCCCACTGCTGTGAGTTGTCGGACAACTTGTCCAATGCTTTGTATGCTTCATCTCCTGTCAGACTTAAGAATGCCCCCCATTCATAGACTCGATCATGCTACGGTTGGGTTGAGTCAACCCTTGGTAGAAGAACTGAACGAGTCTCCACTTCTCATATCCATGTGGAGGGCATCTGATCAGTAACTCTTTGAAGCACTCCCAGCTTTCAGAAAACTTCTCATCCTCATTCTGAGTGAAAGAATTTACTAAGAAGATTTTCCCAAGATGTAATAGACCCGGGCATGTTGGAATCCAACCATGCCCTAGCTCTATCGTGAAGAGAGAAAGGGAAAAGTCGAAGATGGACTGACTCCTCAGAGAAGTTCTGGAACTTGAATATGGCACAAATATCTTTGAACTTCTTCACATGACTGTAAGGATTTTCAAGATCTAAGCCATGAAATGAGGGTAGGAGTTGGATGACATGTGGCTTTAAATCAAAATGGGTGGCATTGGTAGGTGGCAAAACTATGCAAGAAGATGAGTTAGTCGCAATAGGTGTGAACAAATCCCTAAGGGATGTAGTGGAGTCCACGTACCAAGCTCTAGGTTGCTCTACATGCTCCGGTTGATTTGCATTCCTAAAATTTTCTCCTATCTCAATTGTCTCTCCTTCAACTAGTGCTCTTTTATGTCTCCTAAGAGTTCTTTCTAAGTCGGGATCTAAATGTATCAATTCTAAGTTCAGGGATTTCCGACCAAGCATACACCGCCCCAAAAGCACTAAAATAAATTAACTAGTAGAAACAAAATAACAATAAAGTAAAAAAATGCAAAAAAAAAAACACTACTCACAAAATGAGCCAACAAAAATTGGCAAATATATATATATATATGTTATATATTTTTATTTTTTTAATAGGCCAATGCAAATAGAAACAAATAAAATAAAATAAAATTGCAAAAAGAAAAAAAATCAAACAAAAAAATGTTAACTAACTAGTAGAAAAATAAAATTAATTCAGACAAAAATTTAATTTTCACAAACCAAACAACTCCCCGGCAACGGCGCCAAAAACTTGTTGTGAGTTTTAAATTACTCGCAAGCGCATAAGTCATTTGCAATATAGTGTTGTGCAAGTGCGAGGTCGTATCCACAGGGAATTGCGTTGTGAAAATATTTTTATCTAAACTAAGTCTATTTTAACCTAGTTCCGAATTTTGGATTGTATCTTGCAAAGAAATATAAAGTGAACTAAATCGATTTAAAAACAACTGATAAAAACACTAAGGTTTTTTGAATCCACCCCACCAAAGTAAAGCATATATCTTCATGTTCTATATAAAAATAATCTATCAAATCATTCCATGAATCCACCATTATACAAATCACAGCGAATACTCAAACTAATCCAAAATCATCCAATGTATCCGTTTAATTTACAAATCACAAAGAAAATCCAATCTAATTTGAATGATCCACCGTATCTGGCAGATGAAACATAAGGAATATCCAATTTAACAATTTAAAAGCAATCAATCATAAGATTTTACTCAAATAATTGAACAGAACATTTATACTAAAAATATCATAATTGTATGAACAAATCTAAAAATATTATGCCAAACAATGGCGAGGCTTTATCTTCAACCTTAGATGAACATTTTAGCCTCTTATAATTATGAAACTAAAGTTCACAATAAAAGTGCTAAACATTAAACTTTAAAACTAGCAAAAGCAGTAAATTAAAAACTGACTATACATGGGGACAAATTCCACTCGCTCTTGGGCGGTGCTTCTCCTCGTGGTAGCAAAGCCTTCGAGATCCACCAGAATGCTAGCGGAAGTCCTCAAGATTGCTCAACGAATAATGAAGTGAGATGGGTCTTTTATAGAGGAATTCCCGAAGTACAATGTGTTTCAAATTCAATGTGGGATACTGCCTGAGTGCGCTCGATTACAGTCTGGTGCACTCGAGCGCATACTAGTGCACTGCAAAGCATTTTTAACTAATGTGGGATGTGTGGGTGCGCACTTGCAATCGATCGCAAGTCTGGTGTGCTCGAGTGCACTAGACATCTTTAGTTAACCCTTTTCTACTAAAGCTGTCATAACTTTCTCTAGAAAAATCATTTTTACGAGCCGTAAAATTCTTCAGAAAATAGACTTCTGGATCTTTCCTGTTGATATTTGTCTAAGGTTTTCACAGGTCTAACCACAGTTCAAAGATGGTTAAAATCTAAACCAAAGGTGGAGGATTAAAGTTCAGCAAGTTAGAAGACTGCACACATATGTATGCATCAATTTGGAGCAAGGGAAGGCCATGCGCACTAGTGTGCGCACTTCTGCATACAGGCAGAAGAATGTACGCATAATGGCAGAAGGGAGCAGCATCAGGTCTAGGCGCAGCGCGCACGCCCAGCGCCACACCACCCAGGAACATTGCTGCACACATAGGTAGCATGCTTTAGGACCCTCTTAAGTGTGTGTGCACAACACCAAAACGCACAACACCACTTGGAGAATGATAAAGGGCTAAGATTTAAAGGAGATCATGATCATAAGGAGGAGATTGATTCACAAGAATGTCCAAGAAGTGAAAGGCTATAAAAGGGGTCTCTTAGCCTCATTTTTCAACATTAGAAACACACAAGTTTATGACATTGTGAGATCAATTTTAAACATATAGAGAGAATTGTGTAAGAGTGATAAACACAAGAGGGACTCTTTGTAGTGAGGCTAGTTGTAAAAGATAGAGAAGTCGAGATTAGATAGAGAGCATTGTTAGTTCTCATCTTCTTCCTTTCTTCTCTTCTTGTTTCTTCAAGAACTTGATTTCTTGAAGGGGATTGCTGTAACTTGTAAGAACCATATGATTTAGTGCAAAGAGTTCGGAGGAACTCACGGGGACATAGGCACATTATCGAACCTCGATAACAAATTGCTTGTCTTATTTCTTTCTTTGATTTTCTGTTCTTGTGTTTGATTGCTGTATTTCTTTCTACAAGTCATTCTAGACTTGGGTGTTTGGAAGAGCACCACCTGGGAATCTTTTCAAGGTGATTTCCAACAGTGGTATTAGAGCTGCACAGTTGGGTATCGGAGCAAAAATGAGAAGATGACGGAGCCAAGACTCCAAGAATCAAAGATCAACTTCTTGGGTGATTCAAGAACGGTGTAAAGATCAAGATCCGGTCGTGTTCTTGAAGGTTGATTCAAGAACGATGTTAAGATCCATCTTTGATTTGTGTTCTTGAGGTTTAAGAAAGCATTTGTGGGTAGTGCATAAATTAGGGATCTTGTCCACAAAAGATGGCTTCAAATTTCTGTGTTGAGAAGTTTGATGGAAAGAGAGACTTTGCCCTTTGGAAGCGGAAGATCAAGGCTGTTCTAATGCAACATAGACTTGGCTATTGGAGAAGATGATGCTTTTCCAGCAAGTTTCACGGAGGACCCGCGAACTGAGATGAAGAAGATGGCTTACAACACCATTTTCTTACATATATCGGATAGTGTCACAAGGGAGTGCGGAGACTCGAAGGATCCGACTGTCATATGGAAGAAACTAGATGGGTTGT
This sequence comes from Bretschneidera sinensis, assembly GCA_023935145.1. NCBI lineage: Eukaryota > Viridiplantae > Streptophyta > Magnoliopsida > Brassicales > Akaniaceae > Bretschneidera > Bretschneidera sinensis. The sequence goes on along the minus strand of CM043703.1, from coordinate 48,038,220 downwards.
TTCTTAAGATTTATCTTCTTAAAAGAATCTTTTCTTTTAAAATGGACCCTAGTAAAGAGCTGCAAGATAATCTTGATGTCTTTAATAAGCTAGTTCAAGATTTGAATAGCTGTAGCATTATTTTTCTTGATGAACAATTGGCTGTCATTTTGTTCAATTCTCTTCCTGATTGCTTTGATACTTGATTAATGCCATTGAGTATGGAAGGGATACTTTGACAAAGGAGATTGTGATCAATGCCATAAGGGCACATGATTTCGAGGCCAAGATGAAGAAAACATCAAGTGGAGATGGGCTGTTCATAAGAGGAAGGCCAACAACTCGGAATGGCAGTAGCAACTATAGCAACTACCGGGAGAAATCAAAAGGTAGAGGGCAGAACCATGGGAGATCTCATTCCAAGACAATAATTAGAGGAGGAAGGAGATGCTTCTACTGTAACAAGGATGGCCATTTCAAGAAAGGTTGCAAGAAGAGGATGTGGGATGAGAGGAAAAGCCATACCAACAATTGAGAGGCTTCAGTTGCCAAGGGAGAACAGCAAGATGATCTTCTTGTTGTGTGCTCGAATGTGAGTAGGAGGCAAGGCAGCGAAAAGTGGATTCTTGACTCCGGGTGTACTTATCATATGTGCCCTCACAAAGAATGGTTCAAGAATTTCAAGGAGGTCAATGATGGAATGGTCTTCTTGGGGAATGAAAATTCTTGCCAAATGAGAGGGATTGGTGACATTCAATTGAAAATGTTTGATTGAGTCACAAGACTGCTGCGAAATGTAAGATATCTTCCAGATTTGAAAAGGAACTTGATCTCATTGGGGCAGCTGGATTCCATGGGGTATACATGCAAAGTAGAGGGAGACAAGATCAAGGTGGCCAATGGATCTTTGGTAGTGATCAAGGCAGCAAGAAACGATGGACTCTATGAGATGATCGGAGAGACCAAAATCAATGATCAAGCAGCAAGCTTGATGGCTGAGATGGACAAGGTAGCCCTTTAGCACACTTACTTGGGACACATGAGCGAAAAAAGCCTACAAGTGCTTAGCAAGGAAGGTCTACTTGGTGGTGACAAAGTAGAAAAACTGGATTTCTGTGAGAGTTGCATTCTTGGGAAGCAACACCGGGTCAGCTTCAACACTGGAGTGCACAAGTCCAAAGGGATTCTTGATTACATTCATTCGGACCTTTGGGGACTAGCAAGAACACCAACACAAGGAGGTAACTTTTACTTTCTGTCTTTAATTGATGATTATTCAAGAAGAGTGTGGGTTTATTTGCTTAGGAATAAATCTGATGCCTTGAATAAATTTGTTGTGTGGAAGAAGTTGCTGGAAACTCAAACGGGTAGGGTAGTTAAGGCTTTACGAACTGATAATGGCTTAGAATTTTGCAATAATGATTTTGATAAATTCTGTGAATTAAATGGCATTCTAAGGCATAGGACGGTTGTAAAAACACCCCAGCAAAATGGAGTTACTGAAAGAATGAATAGAACCCTCATGGAGAAGGTTAGGTGCATGTTAATAGGATCTAGGTTACCAAAATATTTTTGGGGAGAAGCTGTGGCTACAGCTGCATACTTGATAAATAGATCACCCTTTAGAGCTTTAGAGCTCAAGACTCCCATGGAGATGCGGAGTGGAAAACCCCCTGAATTAAACAACCTTAGGACTTTTGGGTGTGCAGCATATTCACATCAAAATGAGGATAAACTTGACCCTAGATCTAGAAAATGTGTATTTCTAGGATATGGTGATGGGGTTAAGGGATATAGGTTATAGTCCTTAGAAAAGAAGGGCATGAAACTGATCATAAGTAGGGATGAAATCTTTAGTGAATTATTATTTCCCTACTTGGAGAAAACTAACCCTGCAGGGGCTAGTGAGCAAACCAAACCGAAAGTTATGGAGCATCGTATCAAGGAGAACCCAGTTTAGGTAGAGTAGAGGAGGCAAGAGGGTTCAGACCAGGTAGAGCCCTTGGATGAAGGCCATGCTCAAGAAACTCAAGAAGGAGAGGCTTAACAAGAAGAGGTTGATGCAGTAAATGACTACCAACTCACAAGAGACCGGGAAAGGAGAGTGGTTAGACCACCCTTGAGATATGGGTTTGCAAATGCTGCAGATGTAGTAGCTCCTTAGAAAGAAGGAGAGGTTGAACCAAAAACTTACACGGATGCCATGGAGTGTAAGGATTCATCAAAGTGGTAGCTGGCTATGGAGGAAGAAATGGAGTCTTTGATGAAGAACAACTCTTGGGAGTTGGTGCCCAAACCTGAAAAACAGAGAGTTGTGGATTGTAGATGACTCTACAAGATCAATGAAGGGAATACTCCAGGGGGTGAAGTCCGGTATAAAGCTAGGCTGGTGACGAAGGGGTTCACACAAAAAGAGGGCATAGATTTCACCAAAATATTCTCACCGGTTGTGAAGTACAAGACGATCTGGATATTGTTAGCATTGGTGGTCCAATTTGATTGAGAAATTGAGCAAATGGATGTGAAGGCATCATTCTTACATGGAGAGCTCGATGAGACCATTTTCATGAGACAACCCAAAGGTTATAAGGAATGAAGGCAGGGAGAGTTAGTGTGCAAATTGAAGAAGTCTCTCTATGGTCTGAAGCAATCACCTCAACAATAGAACAAGAGGTTTGATTCCTTTGTAATCAGCTTGGGTTTAATGAGGAGCTACTATGATTCGTGCTTGTACTATAATGGGCAGAAGGTTGAGGAAATGGTGATCATCCTCATTTATGTTGATGGCATGTTGCTGGTTGGGAGCAGTATGGAGAGGGTAAATAAATTGAAGGCTCAACTCAGTGAGGAGTTTGAGATGAAGGATCTTGGCCTTGCACAAAAGATCCTTGGGATGTGTATCATCCAGGAAAGGGAGAGAAATAGATTAAAGATCTCTCAAACCTCATACATAGAGAAGATGATATCTAAATTCTCTATGGAAGATAGCAAACCAGTGAAGGTTCCCCTTGTTGGTCATTTCAAGTTCTCCAGTGATCAATGTCCATGATCGGAGGTGAAAAAGAAGGAAATGGAGAAAGTCCCTTACTCTAGTGCTGTTGGTTCTGTTATGTACACCATGGTATGCACTAGACCTGACATTGCTCATGCAATGAGTGTTCTTAGTAGGTTTATGAGTAATCCCGGAAAGGAGCATTGGCTTAGGATGAAGTGGTTGCTGAGGTATTTGAAGGAATGCCCAGAAGTAGGGCTGATGTATGAGAAGAGGGATAATGCCATCTGCCTTGAGGGTTTTGCTGATTCGGACTATAGAGCAGACCGGGATAAAAGGAGATCGATTACCTCTTACTTTTTCAACTTAAATGGATGTTGTGTAAGTTGGAAGGCTCAGCTACAGCCAGTAGTAGCACTCTCAACAACCGAGGCTGAGTACATAGCAGTTACAGAGGCCATTAAGGAAGTTATGTGGTGCAAAGGGTTGCTTGAAGAGTTGAAGGTACTGGATGAGTAGGTTGTGGTATTTTCGGATTGTCAAAGTGGCTTGCACTTATGTAAAAATCCAGTGTTCCATGAGAGGACAAAGTATATGGATGTTCGGTATCATTTCATTCGGGAAAATGTTATGAAAGGATGCATCCATGTGGACAAGGTTGCCACGGAAGAAAATCCTGCAGATTTGGGTACTAAAGTTCTACCTCTAAGTAAGTTCAATCATTGCCTTGGACTACTTAGAATAGGAGTCAGTTGATAGATGACTCATGATGAGTTTGGATCCCGAAGCTTTCTGCACAATGGTTCAGGTTTAAACACTTAGACAAAGGTAGAGATTGTTGGTATTTGTCTAAGGTTTGCACAGGTCAAACCATGGTTCAAAGATGGTTAAAGTCTAAACCAAAGGTGGAGGATTAAAGTTTAGCAAGTTAGAAGATGCACACATATGTGTGCATCAATTTGGAGCAAAGGAAGGCCATGCGTACTAGTGTGCGCACTTCTGCATACAGACAGAAGAGTGTGCGCACAGTAGCAGATGGGAGCAGCATCAGGTCTGGGCGCAGCACACATGCCCAGCGCCGCACCGCCCAGCATGCACACTATTAGGTGTGCACCAACGCCGCATGCCCAGCATCGTACCGCCCAGGAACATTGCTGCACACATAGGCAGCATGCTTTAAGCCCCTCCTAATTTAATCTGTTGACCCTCGCCCGTATTTTAATGATGGCAAAACCTAACTGTTATTTAACTAACATGTTTAAACTAAGTTGTATTAAGGATCAAACACATTCAACCAAGGAACAAAGTGCAAAAACTCGAACCAAATCAAGTATCAAGTGAAGACTGAAGATCTAGTATAGGTCTTAAGGTTTAGAACCAATGTAAGTCTCACTCATACATTGTATTAGCTTGTTCAATGGCTCAAATAAAAATGGTTTTTCTAAAACCATTATTTTTAAATGTTTTTAATGAAAAACAGAAGAAAAACTAGGTTGGAAGATAACCCAGTCGACTGGGTACATATACCAGTCGACTGGTATATAGGTCAGAAGGTATCCAGTCGACTGGATGAAACAACCCAGTCGACTGGTACTTTGACCAGTAAGTTTCTAGTCGACTGGATGAATCAACCCAGTCGACTGGATGAATCAACCCAGTCGACTGGTAAAATGGACAGAAAGTCCCCAGTCGACTGGATACCCAGAAGGTCTGAAAACGAGTATTTTTCAAGTGAACCCAGTCGACTGGTAGTTCAAAAATATGACCGTTGGACTCCGAATCTGAACATTTTAAAGTAAATCTTTTTCAAATTAAAGTCCTAAACGGCCATATTAATTGATTGCTATATAAACCCATTCAGTTAAGCATTCAACAACAAGCTGCACATATTCAAAAAGAGTTGATCTCACATAATCAAGTTTTTATACTCTTGAAACACAAAAAGCTTTGAAATAATCTTGTTGAGCCATTTCTTCAAGCTTTACTTTGAAAGAAAGACATTTCTGTTGTAATAAGCTTTCATTTGCTATCTCTCTACATTTTACTTTACACCATCTTTGTAAAGGGATTACTTCCGAGAGGAAGGGGAAACTTCCGAAAGGAAGGGGATTATTCGGTTTAAGCAATTCCTGTAATTTGCTTGTGTACGGTTTGTGCAACACCCGGCTAAGTTGTGTGACTAAGTTTTCTTAGTGGATTACTTCAAGGAGTTCCTTGAAGAGAGTGGACGTAGGGTCGAAACGAATCCGATATTGCTGAACCACTATAACTGTGTTTGCATCATCTTTCCTTAAACTCTTTATTTACAGCTCATTACTTGTATTTATTATTTGTTGCTTATCAGTTTTTATAAACTTGTATTAATTCCACAAAAAGTTTTTAAAAACCCAATTCACCCCCCCTTTTGGGTTGAAACCTCGAGCTACATAATCGAAGTACTCGATTTGTATACTTCCATTATAATTTTATTTACAATTGATTTACAAGTCATTATGGTTCATTTAATCATCATATTTCATATCATATCATATTATATCTCTCAATTTCATTTAAATGTAGATATCACTCATGATATCTAGTTCAACATCATTCTTCTCATCAAATATAGATATCACTCATAATATCTAGTTTAACATCATTCTTCTCATTACACATCACAAAATTTCACAATTATATTGATTTATTAAGATCTTAATGAAAATATGAATGAATGTATATGCATAATCTTGCTCTTTCTTTCCACATCTCATCTCATCACAATTATTTTATTTCATGTATAGGTATCCGTATCAGTCTCTAATATCACTATTAGGGATGTCTCCCTACGTGCTGACACTCACTCATCTAGACCAGCCATGGTTTTGGTCTTTCTCATACCAAACCCCTCTTGTGGCCCGACAATTCATGTACAATCACATACAAGCAAGCACAAGGATAACAATATTACCATCAAATAACTACATCACAAAATTAAAAATTTATCATAATAATCCAGGTTGTATAATTTACACCTTCTTCCAGGAATACAATTCACAAAAATTTATCATCTATATGCATATACTCAATCCTTTCATTAAATTAACATCATTGAGAATTATTTTCATTAAATTCATACTTATTTTCTTTATTCCTTCAAATTTAACGTATTTATAATATATCTTTTTATCTTTTCTCAATGGTAGTTCATTTTAAGTTTTATCTACATTTTTTACTTCTTTTCTCTTACTAGAAGTAAAGTGAACTCACTTAGAAGCACCACGCATTATCCGTGAATAACTTCCTTGCCTTTATCACTTTTTCTCAAAGCAAGGTTACTCAGACCTGCTTCTCCCACTATATCTCCACTTAACAAGAATATGCTTAACTTGTATTACTATCTTATGATTAATTTAAACCCTTATAATGGGTTAAATGTATGTACATATGTATGCATGTTCTAACCCAGTCTAAAATTCAAACTTATTTAATACATGAGGCTTTAAGATTTTAAAATCGTGATTTTTATATGAAAAAGAAGAAAAGAAACGGTCACCTTTATAAAGATTTTGTCAAAAACTTCTTGAATGATCTATTTCAATAAATGTTTATAAAAACCTTAAATCTCATATAGTTCTTTAAGAGTTTTTGAGAGAATTTTAGAGAGAGAAGTGAGAGATTCTGATAAGAAAATGAGTTTTAAATGTGAAAATGGCATTTATATAATAGATTAGGGTAGCCTTTGTTAGAGTTGGTGCATACTTCACAGGTCCAGATCTGTAGAACCCCCAATGACCACGGGGGTTCCGCTTGTGGACAGGGATCTACTCATAGACAAGGATCTGTGGACGGTGATAGTCGATGAGATGCCGAAGAGTACGATGAGCATGACGACAGCGTCCACGGAAGAGGTGGCATCGCCGATGGTGGTTTCGGTATCATCTTCAGCGGCCATCATGGAGTGGGAGAAGCTTGATCGGAAGGCACGAAGTCTGATTCGACTATGAGAGGGCGAACCCATGATAGTGACTACAAGTGGTCTGGTGATAAACTCCAGTTCAAGGGATGATAAAAAAGTAGGGATAAATTTGGGTTGAAGTGTTAGAAGTATAGGAAGTCCGGACATCTAAAAAAGAATTGCAGAAGTAAGAGTGTGAACCCTGAAAAGCGGACATATAAGATATCAACTTCAAGAAATAAGAATCGGGATGATGATGCTGGTGGCTTAAATATGGTGTCCTGTTTAGCTCAATCAGATCGAAGAGTTTGGATAATTGACACAGTAGCATCTTTTCACATGACACCTCACAAGGACTAGTTTCGTGAGTATAAAACCTTTGATTGGGGAAGCGTTTTATTGGGAGATAACTCTTCGGTAAAAATTATTGGTCGCGAGAAAGTGAAGATGAAGATGAATGATGGGAAGGTTAGGACACTTCCAGGTGTGATGCATATTCTGGGTCTCAGCAGGAACTTGATGTCAGTCAGCAAGATGATAGATGTGGGATTGAATTTAAGCTGTGAAAAAAATTCATGCAAGATGACTCGTGGATCGCTGGTAATCGAACGAGGTGTTCTGTATGGTACGTTGTACAAGTTGCTGGGAAGTACAGTACAAAGTCATTGCAATGGAGGTTTTATCTTTAAGGAGGCAACTGATGATGAGGCAAAGTCCTCTATATTGTGGCATCAGGGGCTTGAGCATATCGGTGAAAAGGGAATATCTACTTTATCGTCGAAGCAGATGCTGAAGAGAGTCACAGATTGCTCAATGGGATTTAATTTTTGTGAGAATTGTCTATATAGCAAGCAGAACCGTGTGAGTTTTAAGTTCGCTGGCACGAGAGCGAAAGGTATTACATCTCTTTCATTGATGATTTTTTAAGGTATGCATGCATTTACTTCATTAAGAGTAAAGCTGAAGCATTTGATAAGTTCTATGAGTTTAAAGCATTGGTAGAAAATTAGATGGAAAGAAAGATAAAGGTATTGAGAAAATATAATGTAGAGTAATTTTGCTCAAACAAGTTTAAATAATTCTGTGTGGCAAGTGGCATTGCAAGACAAAAAACAACTCCATCTACACCTCAATAGAATGGAGTGGTCGAGAGACTCAATTGGTCACTCATGGAGAAATTGAGGAGTATGCTGAATTGTGTAGGCTTGGAGCCGGAGTTCTGGACAAAGGCGGTGACTACGATATGTTATCTAAAGAACAGGTCACCTACATCAGCTTTGTAGGATCAGAAACCATTTAAGGCACTATTTGGGAAGAAACTGAGTTTGGCTCATGTTAGGGTGTTTGGGTGTGATGCTTATATTCATGTGTCAAAAGAAAAGAGGAAAAAACTTGACAGCAAATCATTGAAGTGCATTTTCATTGGTTATAAGGATAAGGTCAAGGGGTATAAGTTATGGGATCCAAAAAACATGAGTACAGTTTTCAGCAAAGATGTTGTGTTCAAAGAAACACAAAAAGATGTGGTGGCTGTCTAAGATGTACTGGAACAACCAAAGCAGTTTCAGATTGATCTTAACCTGGGAGATAAAGAATGGGAGACTACACTATAGACTGTACTAGATACTTTAGATTATGAGTCTGTTGGGTCTGAACACGATATTCATGTTTCTGATGTAGAGGATGAGGATTCAGATGCTTGTTCGAGGGTAAAGACCACGCCTATCATGAGGAGATCCACACGGGTTAGGAGGCCACCCATCAGGTATTCCTCTAGTTCTTACAGTGCATTATATGCTTTAAATATTATTGATGATGATCCTAGCATAGTGAAAGAGGCAAGGAGCTCAGATGATGAAAATCTGTGGGAGGATGCTATGAAAGAGGAGTTGCAAGCACTGGACAAGAATGAAACATAGAGCCTTGTGAAATTTCCTAGAGATAGGAATGCAATTGGGTGCAAATGGGTTTTCAAGAAGAAAACAAATACAAATGGAATGGTACAAAAGTACATAGCACGTCTGGTTAGAAAGGGGTACTCACAAATAGAGCGAATTGATTATGGTGAGATATGGCAGTTACTTATGATCTAGAGGTTGAGCAACTAGATGTGAAGACAACTTTCCTTCACAGGGACTTAAATGAGGAAATTTACATGAAACAGCTTGAAGGCTTTGTGAGTAAAGGCAAGGAACAAATGGTTTGTAAATTGAAGAATTCTTTGTATGGATTAAAGCAGTCACCAAGGACGTGGTACCAAAAGTTTGACGTATATTCCATTCAACTTGGGTTCACTCGTAGCTATGCTGATCACTGCATCTATGTAAAAAGGTTAAGGGTTGATTTTGTCATTTTAACCTTGTACGTTAATGATATGCTATTGATTGGGAATAATAGCAAGATGATTAGCACTGCGAAGGCATTGTTGGCAAGGCAGTTTGACAAGAAAGACCTAGGGCCAACAAACTTTATCTTGGTTATACAGATAAAGAGAGATCGTGAAAATCGAAAACTGTGGCTAAGTCAGAAGAAGTAGATTGAAAAAGTGTTATGAAATTTAATATGTTTGACAGCAAGCCAATAGGGACTCCCATGCCTTTGAAAACGAAGTTATATGTGGAACAATGTTAGTAGACAGAAGAAGAATCTAAAAAGATGGCGCACGCACCTTATGCTAGTGCGGTTGGAAGCTTGATGTACGCCATGGTGTGTACTAGACCAGATATTGCCCAAGCAGTGGGAGTATTGAGTAGATATATGTCTAACCCTAGGAAAGAGCATTGGACTACAATCAAGAGAGTTCTTAGAAATCTTCGTGGCACTTTAGAGTTTGCATTGTGTTATGGAGGTATGGAAGGTAAGAAGAATCTTGATATTGTAGGATTGATTGATGCTGACTGGGGAAGAGACATTGATAGTATGAGGTCTACAAGCGGATATGTGCTCAATTTTTTGGTTGGGCGGTGAGTTGGATAAGCAAGAGGCAAAGTGTTGTTGCTCTTTCACCCACAGAAGCAGAGTATACAGTGATAACTCATGTTGGAAAGAAAGCAGTTTGGCTTCAAAGGTTGTGTGCTTAGGAAAGAATCCTGCATTTCATTCACGGATGAAAAACATTGATATCCAATAAGAAAAAATGATAATCTTGGAGAAAATCGATACAACAGTGAGCAATGCAGATTTCTTGACTAAAGAAGTTAGTCTGGCAAAGTTTGAGTGGTGTGTTACTGAGATGGGCTTGAAGAAACAGAGTTCTAGGAAGTTTTCCATGTGTGTGAAGTATTTACCAAGTGGGAGATTGTTAGAGTTGGTGCATACTTCACGGGCACAGATCTGTAGAACCCCTGACCACATATTTTGGGTCTGATTTTTTACTTGGTGGTTTGGACTTGGGCTCATGAATAGCCATGGTTTTGCAGTAGAGCGAAAATCCTAATTAGGGTGTCTTAAGTTACTTATAAATACTCTTTATGTACTAAGCGCACATTGTAACGAAAGATTTGTGAAGTTGATTATAGTGAAACTTATGGTAAAACATAGCTCTATTCTGGGGTGAACCTAGGTATATTGTGTCTTATTTTTTTTTCTACCTATAATTCGTGTGATTGACAGGTCTTGAATCGTTCAGACTTAGTTGACTGCTTAGTCGACTAGAGCCTTCTAATGCCCTCCAAATTCCATTTTTCATCAATTTAATGCATTTTAACCTCTTTTCTTCAATATGTTTTTTTAATTCTTGTCTTAATATGGTCTCAAATTTGAATTTGAATTTGAATTTAAATCAATTTGTATATGAAAACAAGAAGTGGCATTCCAAGATAAGGGGTAAATTAGGTTATATGAAAACTGATACCTTTTCGGTAAAATTAAAACCTTTTACTTAAAAATATGCACATAAACAAACAAGCAAGAAACCTAAAACCAATAATAAAAAATCAAAGTTCAAAGAACTATAAAAAAAAATATATGAGTGCTAGAAAAGTAAAGAGTTCAAAGTTAGAGGGTTGCAAACACTGTTTATATGGTCTTGCATCAGCACGAGCACGTACATACTTTTATCATGATAATTAATCCCTTGAATTTTCACTATTCTCCAAATAGCTTGTACAATATAAGTCTTATGGGTTCACTCTTAAAACTTACATGGTGGGCTTTGCAAATTTATACATAAACCTTTCTCAACAACAAGCTTTTTACAGATTCACTCTCTAACCTATACAAGAATCCAATACAATATATAAAAAAAGATTCACAAGTTTTCAACACTCTTTCTTTTACAAGAAATGGAGATATATGCAAGAAATAACCTTACAAAGGTCTAGATTTGCAAATGTAATCTCAAGAGTATTCAACTCTTAGGTTTGTGACAATATTAGCAAGATTTAGTTCAAGAAAGGTAAAAAATGATTTGAAGATGATTTCCTTTAGATCTCAAAACTTCTAACATTTGGAAATACCTTTAGAGTTTGTATTTAAAATGTCTTATGAAAATATGACCATTGAGTCATTTGACCTTCAATTCAAAAAAAAAATAACGGTTACAACTTCTTTGACAAAATGTGTCAACATTTTTCTTTGAGTGTCTTCAAGCCTTAGCACCACCTGTCCAAATATGTTGACTTATTTTCAAATTTTTTTGACTAAAAAGACTTCAAATGTGTCGAATCAAAGTCTTCAACTAAAACTTTTCTAAAGCTCTGTCGTAATATGTAGACTCAAGCTCACCTGGTATCAACACCAAAATTGTGCAGATCTTGTAACTCTTCAACTTCTTTGAACTTAAGGTCCAAATTATTTTCCTATTAAAATAGCATTTTATTATGCACAAAACACACAAATTAAGTACTTCACAAGAGAAATGGTTATCATCAAAGTCATAGTCATAAATTTGATTGACTTATAGGTCAATAGTTATTTTCACATTCAAAACAAATTAAGTTGCTTCAAGTATTTTTTTGTTATTATTAAAAATTCCTCTAGATGATACTTTTTGGGTGATATATATATATATAAGAACACAAATCATGTTATGTTCAAAGAGAAAATTGATAGGTAAGGATTTTATCAATTATACAATTAGGTGAGAGGCAGACTAAGCTCTTAATGCACCAGAAAAGACTTAAGAAAAAAATATCCAATAAAATCATACATTTTTAATAGAATAAAAAAAATTGTGTGGCTTGTCAATAAAAGGTACAACTCACATTTCACTATAACAAAGCAATGTGTGGTGATATGTTCCGAGCAAATGAGGAATTTGTGTTTTAGAAAAATTTGCAATCATTGATGAAAAATAGAAAGTAATAAATTCTCCCTCTTCTGCTCATTAATTATGGAGCCTGACAGCTAAATTAAAATATTTTAATTTCGAGAGTTGCACTTTGATGCTTAAAAGTGGGTACTAGTTCAGATTTTAGTCAGAATTTAATTCATACTTAGATTTGTGAAACTTGGAAACAAGTAAATAAGATGAGAATCAAGAAACAAAGACTTGTCTTGGAATAATTTGTAAAGTTTTATAAGGGGAGTACGATAACTAGGTAAAAATTAAAGTTTTAAAGAGTAGATGGTTAGCTTGTAAAAGAGAGGCAAGTGGAAGGATGGTTGTGACGTTAAGGAAGAGTTTGACTATAAATAGGTTAAGAGAGGAGGAGAAAGACCAGTATTATGACGGTTTTTTCTAGAGAGGTTTCGAAAGAGGAGAGAGAGAGGAGAAGAAGAAGAAAGAGAAAGAGAGAAAAAGAAAAAGGAGAGGAAGAGAAAGAAAATGATGGGGAGAGTTAGCAAAATAAAGGTAAGAATCTTGTTCTTATTTTTTTCTAGTTATCAAGCTTGGCTAATAATCTAAAGATTTAAGTTTTGGGAAGTTTGAATTTAAATATTTACTGGAGAAAAGTTTGAGAAATAATGGGTTAGTACAAGAGAAAAAAGGGTTTGTACCAAATTCTTAAATTTGATTTTAAAGTTCATATTTTGATGTGGGTAATATGGGATTTTTTATTCAAACAATTGAGAAACTTGGGTACTAAAATATTTAGGAGTTCATAGAAAGAGTTGGAGGTTTTTGAAAGAAAAACGTGATTTTTTCGTCAGAAATTTCTAGGCCTTAGACAAGGCAGTTGACTATCTCGTGTGAACAGTCGATTGTGTGGCCTTTTTGGTCAGAGAACAGTCGACTATTTGGATAGTTGATTGTGAAACCTTTCTGGGCAGATCACAGTCAACTGCCCAAATGGACAATCGACTGTCCAAGCCCTTGAAACTGTTTTTCAGCCCCTACTTTTTAAAATAAATCATTTTTCTTAAAGAATTTCAATCCTAAACTCCTTCAAAAGTGTTTTGAGCTTTAATACTTGATAAAGTTTTACAAGTAAGATCTTGAAAAGAATTCTTTTGTTTTAAACCATGCTAGAACAAATTATATAAAAGTTTTAAATGAAATGAAAAAAAAAGGTTTGTGACTTAACCCCTAGATTTGAATGCTTGTATAAATTCTAGGATATGTTTGGGTGTATTTAATTGTATGTTTCTTGATTGAGTGTACTATGTAATTATATAAGTTAAGTGTGATCAGAGGAAAACACCAAATCCTAGGAAGTAATCCAAAGTTGGAGCTTAGTACGACAAAGGTGAGTTTCATTTTACTTCTAGTAAATGTTGTAAAATGTACAACAAAATAAAAATAGAGGTTAAAAGCATATAAAAATAAATGAGTATGAATAAATTAATAATAATATTATGAGAATATATATATATATATATATAAAAAATGATATGGAGACATAAGAAATAATCATATTTATGTCATGGTGTACCTTGAGGAAAAGTAATGATATGATTGACTTAGTAAATGATTTAATAAATATAAAGGCACGAACAATTGAGTAAGAAATAAATGTGATTATATCTTGAGGTGCTTGAGAAGCAAAATAGTGATGTGTTGGACTTGATGAAGTTATGTTTGAGAAATTGTGATGCTTGTTGTAATGAAAATGATTGATGGATAATGATGAATTTAGTGGAGTGATTTGCTAATGATTGTGTAATTGAAAGGTTGTTATGTTGTGATTGCATTTCACATTGCATAAAGTATTGCATGATATGTTCTAATGAGGGGAAGTGTTGGGTGATACTGAAAATGAAATTGAAGTTGAAAAATTGATGATGATGTTGTTGAGAATGAACCGCTGCATGGGAAAACATCCCCGTTATTATATGATGAGCCCAATGAGAGACAATGAAATGAAATGATTAATGAAATATGAAATAAAATGAAAATAGAAATGATTATGTATTGCATTTTATCTCATTACATTCATCCATGGATAATAGACATTTGATGAGATTTGGTCCATGAGGGGCATGCGTTGAGAATTGACCTATAAGGGGCATATGTTAAGAATTAGCCCATGAGGGGCTTGTTTTGGGATTGGCCCATGAAAGGCATGTGATGTGAATGACTCGGTGAAAGGTATTAAATATAAACTGTTGTGAATTGAAAACTATTAAGATAGGTTTAAATTATGAATGTTTAATCTTACATCATGCGTGGAATAAAATATGGACTACGAACTATGTAATAATTTGAGATTATCAATGTTGTTGAATTGATTATTTCTTTTGGACTAAGAGTGAAGAAAATGAATCAAAATTGTAAAATAAAAGTTTTATGAAACTTATACGTATTGAAAGAGATTTATATAATAAGAATTGGAAGTAAATGACTTCAACCCCAAAACGATTACTTTCAGTAAGATGTTTACTTATTGAGCTTTTTAGCTCACCCCTTCCCTTTTTACTAACTTTTCAGGAAAATGTTGGAAAGTGTTGGAAATCATCTCAAGATACCCAGGTGGTGATCTTTCAAACACTCAAATCCACAAGGATTTGTACAAACAGAAACAGCAATCAAAGCATAAAAGAGAAAATAAGCAATTGTTATCGAGGTTCGGCAATGTTCTTACGTCCCTGTGAGCTCCTCCAAGCCCTTTGCACTAAATCAGTAAGTTCTTATAAGTTACAGCAACACCTCTTCAAGAAACCTCTTGTTCTTGAAGAACGAAAGAAGAGAAAAAGAAAGTGATAAGAACTTGAGTTTCCCTGGAATTTTCCCCAAGAAAATTCGACTTACAAGGCCCTTGAATCCCCAATCTATACTACTCTCTCTCAAAACAACCAGCCTCTCTTGAATGAGTCTCTCCTATATATTTTGTGTCTTTGCAATCTCATGCACCATGTGTTCTATTTCACACACATTTGCACATTCTCATGTCTTGTCTTGTTAAGATTGAAGATTGGTGACCCTTTATATAGTGCACCACTTCTTGAACCTATCTTGAAGTCAATCTCAACCCTTAGATCTTGAGGACCAATCAATCATAGCGCTTCAACAAGTCTAAGTGATCCTGTGCATTTTTATTAAGCCAGACACATCAATCTAAAGTACTGATTAGGAAGCATCAGGTGTGCCTGGCGCGGTGCCTCAGAACAGGACAGGCCTCGGCTCAAGCCAGGGCACACTACTTCCACCTTCTGGGTGCCGCGGTGCACCCTTCCTGAGGTGCAGCGCACACTTGGGCAGAAGATTACTCCTTGCTGGGAGGTGAGGTGCACACTTCCTGGGGTGCAGTGCACACTTCCTGGGGTGCGGCGCACACCTAAGGCTGAACAGTTCTCCTTGCTGGGGGGTGAGGTGCCAAGGCCTGATGAAACTTCATTCTTCAACCCGTTTAATCCTTAGAAAAATACCAACAATCTCTACCTTTGTCTAAGCGATTAAACCCGAACCCATTGTGCAGAGAACTCAGGATCCAAACTGAACTTGAGTCACCATATCAACCGACTCCAATCCTAAGAAGTCCAAGGCAATGATTGAACTTACTTAGAGGTAGAACTTTAGTGCCTAAATCTGCAGGATTTTCTTTCGTTGCTACTTTGTCCACATGAATGCATCCTTTCATAACATTTTCCTGAATGAAATGATACCGAACATCCATATACTTAGTCCTCTCATGGAACACCGGGTTCCTACACAAGTGCCACGCACTTTGGCTATCTGAAGACACCATCACCTACTCTTTTAGGACCTTCCACTCGTCCAACAACCCTTTGCACCACATAGTCTCCTTTATGGCTTCCATAGCCGCTATGTACTCAGCCTCAGTTATTAAGAATGCTACCACTAGCTGCAACTGAGCTTTCAAATACCTCAGCAACCACTTCATCCCAAGCCAAAGCTCCTTTTCGGGATTACTTTCAAATCTCCTGAGAACACCCATTATTTGAGAAATGTCGGGTCTAGTGCTTACCATCATGAACATGACTGATCCAACCGCACTAGAGTAAGGGACTTTATCCATTTCCTTCTTTTCCTTATCCGTTCCAGGACATTGTTCACTAGAGAACTTGAAATGACCAGGAAAAGGAATCTTCACCGGTTTACCATCTTCCATAGAAAACTTGTACAACATATTTTCTATGTTGGAAGACTGAGAACCTTCAACCTGTTTCTCTTCCTTTCCTGAATTCTTCTCATCTTAAGAATCTTTTGTCCAAGGCCAAGATTCTTCATCTCGAACTCCTCACTGAGTTAAGATGTCAACCTTTCTATCCTCTCCCTGCTGTTATCAACCAACAGCATATCATCAGCATAGATGAGGATAATCACCACTTCCTCCACCTTGTGTCCAGGTGAGAAGATTTCTGTGAAATCTATGCCATCTCTTTGCGTGAACCTCTTCGCCACCAGCCTAGCCTTGTTCCGGACTTCATCCCCTGGAGGGTTCCCTTCTTTGATCTTGTAAGTCCACTTACAATCCATAACTCTCTGTTTTCCTGAAATGTGCACCAATTCCCAAGAGTTGTTCTTCCTCAAAGAACCCATTTCTTCTTCCATAGCTAGCTTCCATCTGGACGAATCCTTATATCCCATATCATCAATGTAAGTCTCTGGTTCACTTATCCCTCTTTCTGACCAAGAAGCTGCTACATTCCCAGCCGCAAAACCATATCTCAAAGGTGGTCTACCCAGCCTTCTTTCCTGGTCCCTTGTAAGCTGATAGTCATTCTGACTTGCTGCATCATCCCCTTCTAGTTCAGCCTCCTCTCGAGTGTCATGAGCTTGGCATTCATCAATGGGCTCTACCTGGTCCGAACCCTCTTGCCTTCCTTGCTCTACCTGAACTGAATTTTCCTTGATGCTATGCTCCACAAATACTGGTTTGCTCACTATCCCCTGCAGGGTTAGTTTTCTCCAAATAGGGAAATAAATGCTCATTAAAAATGACATCCCTACTTATTATGAGTTTAAATCCTTTTTGCTCTAAGGACCACAACCTATACCCCTTAACCCCTTCCCCATATCCTAGAAACACACTTTCTAGACCATGGGTTAAGTTTATCATCCTTTTGATGTGCAAACATAGCACATCCAAAAGTTCTAACATTGTTCAACTCAAGGGGTTTACCACTCCACATCTCCTCGGGAGTCTTAAGGTCCACATCTCTATAAGGCAATCTATTAACCAAATACATAGCAGCAGACACTGCTTCCCCCCAAAAACATTTAAGTAATCCGGATCCTAAAATCATGAACCTAACCTTTTCCCTAAGGGTCTTATTCATCCTCTCAGCAACTCCACTTTGCTGAGGGGTTTTCACAACCGTTCTATGTCTTAGAATCCCATTTAACTTATAGAATTGATCAGGTTCCTTGTTAAAAATTCTAAGCCATTATCGGTTCCTAACACCTTAACTACCCTGCCCATTTGAGTTTCTTCCAGCTTTTTCCACACCACTAATTTATTCAAAGCATCTGATTTATTTTTAAACAAATAAACCTAAACCTTTCTAGAATAATCATCAATTAAAGACAGAAAGTAAAGATTACCTCCCTGTGTTGGTGTTCTTATTGGCCCCCAAAGATCCGCATGAATGTAGTTAAGAATGCCCTTAGACTTGTGCACTCCGGTGTTGAAGTTGACCCGATGTCGCTTTCCAAGAACACAACATTTGCAGAAATCAAGTTCCTCTACTTTGTCACCATTAAGTAGACCGTTTTTGCTGAGAACTTACAGGCCCTTTTCGCTCATGTGTCCTAAGCGATTGTTCCAAAGGGCTGCCTTATCCATCTCAGCCATCAAGCATGCTGCCTGGTCCTTGATCTCCGTGTCTCTGATCATCTCATAGAGACCATCCTTCATTGCTACTTTGATCACTATCAAAGATCCCTTAGTTACCTTGATCTTTCCTCCCTCTACCTTGTATGTATACCCCGTGGAATCTAGCTGCCCCAATGAGATCAAATTTCTTCTCAACTTTAAAAGATATCTCACATTCCTCAGCAGCCTAGTCATTCCATCAAACATCCTCAAGTGGATGTCTCCCGTGCCCATCACTTGGTAAGAAGTATCATTCCCCAGGAAAACCTTTCCATCATTGGTTTCTTAAAATTCTTGAACCAATCCCATTGAGGACACATATAATAGGTGCACCCAGTATCCAAGATCCATTTCCCGTTGCCTTTTTGCCCCTTGCTCACATTTGAGCACACACTAAGAACATCATCATCTTGTTGTTCTCCCTTGGCAACCGAAGCCTCTCCATTCTTGGTATGGCTTCCTCCCTCATCCCTTATCATCTTCTTGTAATCTTTCTTGAAATGACCCTCCTTATGGCAGTAGAAGCATCTCTTTCCTCCAAATCTCAGTTTCGAGTGCGTTCTCCCATGGCTTTCTCCTCTACCCCTTAGTTTATCCCGGTAGTAGCCATGTATGTTATTGTCATACCGAGTTGCTGGCTTTCCTCTTATGAACATTTCTTCTCCACTTGATGCTTCCCTCGTCTTGGCATCAAGATTATCTTGCAACTCTTTATTAGGATCCATTTTAAAAGCAAAGATTCATTTACAAAGATACCTCTTAATAGGGAGAGTCTTGGTAAGAAACAACTCATCTAGTTTCTTCCAAATGACAGCTAGATCTTTTGAGTCTCCACACTCCCTAGTCACACTATCTGACATGTGTAGAAAGATGGTGTTATACACAATCTTCTTCATCTCATTCCACTGGACCTTTGTGATACTTGCTGGAAAATCGCCATCTTCTCTAATCGCCAAGTCCACCTTTTGTTGCATAAGAACCGCCTTGATTTTCCGTTTCCAAAGGGAAAAGTCTCCCTTTCCATCAAAATTTTAAAAATGAAGTTTGAACTCATCTTGCAGAGAAAATCCCAGATTTATACAGCACTCATAATTTCTTTCCAACTTCTTCTAAATGTCAAGAACACGATCAAAGATAGATCTTAATACCTTTCTTGAATCACCCTCAAGCACATGATCAGATCTTAATCTCTACTCCATTCTTGAATCACCTCAAGAACACGATCAAATATTGATCTCTACTCTGTTCTTGAATCACCTCAAGAACATGATCAAATATTGATCTCTACTCCATTCTTGAATCACCCAAGAAGTTGACCTTTGATTCTTGGAGTCTTACTCCGATAACCCCTTATTTTTGCTCCGATACCGACTATCCAAGCTTTGATACAACTGTTGTAGTATCTCTTCTAGCTCTGATACCACTGTTGGAAATCACCTTAAGATGCCCAGGTGGTGATTTTCTAAACATCCAAATCCATAAGGACTTGTAAAAACAGAAACAAAAATCAAAGCATAAAATATAACACAAGCAATTATTATCGAGGTTCGGCAATGTGCCTACGTTCCTGTGAGCTCCTCCGAGCCCTCTACACTAAATTAATGAGTTTTTACAAGTTACAGCAATACCTCTTCAAGAAACCTCTTGTTCTTGAAGAACGAAAGAAGAGAAAAAGAAAGTGATAAGGACTTGAGTTTCCTTAGAATTTTCCCCAAGAAAATTCCACTTACAAGGCCCTTGAATCCCCAATCTATACTACTCTCTCTCTCTAAACAACCAACCTCTCTTGAATGAGTCTTTCCTATGTGTTTTGTGTCTTTGCACTCTCATACACCATGTGTTCTATTTCACACACAT
The DNA here is from genome assembly GCA_023935145.1 of Bretschneidera sinensis. Taxonomy (NCBI): domain Eukaryota; kingdom Viridiplantae; phylum Streptophyta; class Magnoliopsida; order Brassicales; family Akaniaceae; genus Bretschneidera; species Bretschneidera sinensis. The sequence goes on along the minus strand of CM043703.1, from coordinate 48,018,299 downwards.
TTGCACACTCTCATATCTTGTCTTGTTGAGATTGAAGCTTGGTGACCCTTTATATAGTGCACCACTTCTTGAACCTATCTTGAAGTCAATCTCAACCCTTAGATCTTGAGGACCAATCGATCAGAGCCCTTTAATAAATCTAAGTGATCCTGTGCATTTTGATCAAGCCTCACACATCAATCCAAAGTGCTGATCAGGAAGCATCAGGTGTGCCTAATGTCGCGCCTCAGAACAGAGCAGGACGCGGCTCAAGCTAGGGCACACTACTTCCACCATCTGGGTGCCATGGCGTACCCTTCTGAGGTATGGCGCACACTTAGGCAGAAGACTTCTCCTTGCCGGGAGGTGAGGCGCACACTTCCTGGGGTGCGGCGCACACCTAGGGCTGACACCCCTAAAGACTTACTAACTCGAGTAAAAAAGGCTACGGAACTAACAAGTCTTAATGCTTCTAAGTGAAATTTCCACCTTTTGACGTGAACACTCACTGCTTGTGGAGGCAAGAGGCCCAGTTACTCAGTGAAAATTTTTATTATGATCATTAAATGCTTAATTCTCACCTTTTGACGTGAACACTCACTGCTTATTGAGGCAAAAGGTCGAGTTACTCAGTGGAAAGTTTTTAATAATCATTATAAGCTTTTTATTCTCTTTTTGCATGATGGATATTTTTCTTTATTTTTCTTATGCCAAAGTGTTCTTTTAACAAGTTATCTGATTATAGTTAGGTCATGGAAACATATACATAAGAATTATATGTCATACCCCACACAAATGCGTGCTAATGTGCTCGTGTTAGATCGGGATCAAACTCGTGAATTCTTAAGTGCCTTGAGGTAGGTAACTAAACTTTTAAAATTCTTATTTAAAAGACTATGTGTTCTAGATTTTAAGCTTACTAATGAAGTTTTATCATATTTTTAAATCAACCAAAATTTTTATCACAAAATGATCCTGCATTTATCTTTTCTAAAAAAAAAAAAAAAAACTGGGACCTAGTGTGTGCATGCTTTTCAAGTGTGTGCATGTGTCTCCCACTACCCCCAAACTTAGTATACACATTTTCTCCAATGTGTGTGTGGCATGAAAAGATCTGACCTAGGATATGGAGAAGTAGATTGCTTGTATTGCTCGTACGCGCCCCCAAACTTGAACTGGATGCACGCACTAAGTTCCTGACAAACAAAAATAATCATTGTGCCGAAAAACAAGAAATATGGGTAATAAACATGTAAATATAAACATAAATAAAAGAAAAATACTATAATGAAAAGGATATGCTTTGGAGTGCCTCCCATGAGCGCTAAGTTTTACGTCTTCAGCCAGACGGAGTATCCTCTCACTGCTGATCATCAGGTGGTGCAGTCAAAGAGGTACTGGGTATCAGAGGTAGGCGATCAAGGATGGACTATAGCATCACCTCCTACCATGTAAACTATGCCTCCAACCCATCTATCTGCTGATGGATCAGAAGAATCGTCTCACGATCCTTCCGACGGATGTCTGAGAGGTCGCATCGGAAGGAAGACAACTCCTCGAGAAGGTGTTGATACTCCATGGACCCTATGTCTGGCTGGTCCTCCTCCCATATAGGGCTCACTCGTGGTTGCTCGGCCTCCATCGGATCATCTGCCACAGGCTCTGCAACTAAAATTTACAACTGGGGTCCTCGTGGCATGTAGGACTGGCTGAGGCTCCACTGGGCCCTCCCGAAGAAAGGATGATCACTAATCGGGCCATCGACGGAGGAACCTCTGATCCTCTTCTTCTTGAAAATATGACTGAGCAAGAAGAGGAAAGGGAGCCCCCAGATGTTAGCTGTGGTGGGGTGCCGGTTATGCACACTATCCCATAACTTATGTATCTGACTCCATATGACCGCTGGGATGGAGTACCAATGACCCCGGTGAAAAGCATAGAGAGCCTGTAAAAACTAATCCCTCATCTGTGTCTTGTGCCCCAAAGGACACACGTTGCACTGGAGGATGGAGTCTACGAACCATAAACGGGGAGGCAACCTCGATCGGCTCCTCGCATTGTTGTACCGGTTCGCATGCTAGCCCACACACTTGTCCTCTATGATGTGTGGCAATGGAAACGGGTCTGGCTGCTCCTCTGTATGGCTGTCCTCCAGAGGGGACTCATCACAACAGTGGAGGGATGTGGCGATGTCTGTGGTGGTCAGCTCTATGAATTTGCCCTGGACTGAGGAGGATAGAATCTCTGGTCTAGTGCATTCATAGGTCAGGTTCTCGTAGAAGCTGACCATAAATCTGGTGTAAGCCGTCAAATAGACCAGTTTGAACAATCTTTTGAGACCTCGAGCCTTTAACTCTTGGACCGCCCATCTTGTGGCGTCCAAACTCTTGAAGTCCTCATCTATATGAAATGTAGTCTCGAACAGTATTTCACACTGCTTGAAACTAGGCCAGGTGGTCTAGTGGCGGCTACTGGAGGCTCGGGAAGTGGAAGCCATGTGCTGGAGAAAAAAAATGTAGCTTCTGTCGCTTTTGCGTTCATTCACAATTGATGGTGCGCTCTATCGCACCTGGTGATAGGCGCTCGATCGCGAAAACCTAGTGCTCGATCGCACTGTCTCAGATAATATATCGAACAGCTTATGTGCAATGAGAACTTTGAAGCTATAGAATTTATACTAATGATAGCCCAACCTCCTGCAAATTTTTAAATATGATCATTCAGTGAATGAAGATGCAATTCAGTGAATGAAATGTAATTCAAAAATGTGTGTGTGTGTGTAATATAACAATTTATGTAGAGTTTGCAAGAAATATGGGTATAGCTTACCTGGGGTCGTGAATGGGTATGGTTGGGTAGAGGATGATGAGATGTAGTGTGCGATTGATGAAATTGGGGTGGAGTTGGGTTAGTGATGTGCCAGGATCTGGATTGAAGGTCTAGGTTTTGTTGTGTGAGATGGCGAGTGCAAGAGAAAAATATTAAAGGTGCGATTGAGTGTAAGTAAGGGAAGAAGAGGGAAACTATTTATAATATGCACGTGACCTCTCTGCCTCGAGTGCGCTCGAGCGCATTTGTTAAGTGTGCTCGATCGCACTTGTGCACAACTGCTTTGTGTGATGCACTCGCGCGTAATGGAGTACAAGGCAAGAGGGAGCTCAAGCGCGTGTGGTGTGCACTCGAGCGCAAGATAGAAAATTGCTAATAGTAAAAGGGTTAAAATAAAGAAATGAACAAGGAGAAAATTAGTAATAATACAACCATACCATCTTGTAGTGGCCTCAGTACCACTAACCTCGATAGAGGAGCTTGAGCTATATATTATGCTAGTGGAAATTGCTCAAGCGCTCTCTATAGTAGCTTTAATGCTACTTTCTTTGAATGAGGCACGTAGAGCCAACATCAGGTGGTTCCAGTGCCCTTGACAGCTGTTTCATCTTTAATCTTGGTACCTGGACAACTAAAGAGGGGAAAGTAGTATTAGTAAGTTCAGGAGGTTCAACTGGGAGAATATACTTACTTGGAGACTTTGGTGTGTTCTTGAGGGGGTGCATAACTCTATTGATGTCTTTAATCACATCATCATCCACTGGCCTAATGTCCAATCTTGCGTCACCATGGGTGGGGATGGTCTCAAATAGAGCGGTGTGATGGACCTGAGAACCTTTCTCAACAATACCTTGTAATAAGCTTACATTAGAATATTCATTATCATTTTTGGTTGATTCTAAGGTATTAAATATTTTGAATTCAATCTCCTCATCATTTACTTTCATAGTGACAATGCCCCTTTTTACACTAATATTTGTGTCAGTAGTGATTATAAATGGTCTTCCTTAGATGATGGAGAGTGGTAATGGCATATGACATTCTTCCATATCTAAGACAATAAAATAAGCAGGTAAAATAAATTTACCTACTCTTACCAAAACATCCTCAAGAATACCTCTCGGTCGTTTGATGCTTCTGTCCACCAATTACAAAGTGTGCAGGTTGGTTGAAGCTCTCCCAAATCTAGTGTCTCGAATACACCATATGGCAGCAGATTGACACTCGCTCCTAGATCCAATAGTGCATGCTCGAATAGCTGGTCACCTAGCCTGCAAGGAATGGTAAAACTACCCGGATCTTTTAGTTTTGGTGGTAATTTTCTTAATAGCACAGCACTTACCTCTTCAGTCAGGGTCACTGTCTTATGTTCCTGAAACTTTCTTTTGTTAGTACAACTATCTTTTAAAAACTTAGCATACGTAAGAATTTGTTTAATTACATCTAATAAAGGAATGTTTATTTCCATATTTTTCAAAGTTTTGAAAATGTCACTCAGTTTAGTCTCTTTCTTAGACTTTACTAACCTTTGAGGGAAGGGTGGAGGTGCATTTACCTTTTTTTATCTCATTTACCTTAGAGGTTGATGATTTGTCTGGAGATGCTCGTGCAGGCTCATCGATGCATATGATCTTTCCACTTCTTAAGGTTGTCACAACATTCAATTGTTGATGTCCTATTGGATTAGGTGTTGGTTGGGCGGGAAGCTCACCTTGTTTTCTACTACTTAGTTCCTTGGCCAATTGCCCCATTTGTACCTCTAATCCTTGAATGGCTTGATCATGTTTTGCAGTGATTTGTCTCATCTCAGTCCGAAATTGCCTCGTTTCTTCCTTGAATTGTTCATGTGAAGTCATTAGTTGTTGATGCTGAGTTGCCAATTGCCTCACAAGACTTTCGAGATCACTCTTCTTTGTCTCAGGAACTGAGTAGGCTGCTGGTTGGAAGTTTCTTTGCTGCCCTTGACAGTTCTGATTGTTGCTCCAAAAGAAATTTGGGTGATTCCACCATCCAGGGTTGTAGGTGTTTGCATAAGGATTGTTCTTTGGCGGATAGTTGTTTGGTCCCATAAATTTTGCTTGCTCATGATTTGCAGATGAATACAAGGGACACGTATCAATATTATGATCAAATTGGGAACAAACAGCATATACCTAGAGTGGTGTAGCTGGTGGGTTAGGTAAGGCATTCTGAGCAGCCATGGCTTTAACCAACAGGTCTTGTTTCTGCTCCACAGTAGCTATCTGAGTAGACAATCCTCCATTTAAATTTACCTCATACATACCCTTACTTTTGGTTACATGTCTTCCTCGAGAGGAGAACTGCTGAGTGTGTTCGCTTAAGGTTTCGAAGAGTTCCATTGCTTCTTCACTGCTTTTCTCCATCAGTACTCCTCCACAACCTGAATCCACAATATTTTTGTTAGTATGACTCAAATCTTCATAGAAAGCTTGTACCAATTCATCTTGAGGTAGGTTGTGGTGTGGGCATTTGAGTAGCAGCTCGTTGAAGTGTCCCCAGGCCTCAAAAAATAAATCTCCATCCTTTTGTTGGAAGGACTGAATTTCCTTTCTCATTTGCCTCATCTTTTGGGCAGGGAAAAACTTCCTTAAGAATTTGCTAGCCAACTCCTCCCATGTGTGGATAGAAACTGCAGGCAAAGAATTGTACCATAGTTTAGCATTATCTTTTAAGGAAAAAGGGAAAATAATTAACCTTAATCCTTCTTTGTATAAGCCTCGGATGTGCTGGAACTTGCAAAGGTCGAAGAACTCTCGAAGGTGCAAGTGTGGGTCCTCATTAGGTGTACCCCTAAAGTGAGTCAGTGCACTGAGTATCTGCAGAGATATGTAGTAGTTTCCTTCGCCTTAGGTCGATATGAAAATGCACGATGGTTGATCGAGGTATTGTGGGATGAAGGATTGCTTCATCATCCTCCGCTCAGGTGGTTGCTGATTGTCGATATGTTCTGCCATTGTTCTATTCCTTCTTCTACCTCTTCCAAGTTGTCTCTAAGCCTTTGTAGGATCGTTTGCTCAAGCTCGGTATCGAGGGGGAAGAACGTTGGATGCTTGGATCGAAGCCCATACATGAATCAGTGGCAGTCAGTTAAGTGCAGCAGTAAAACACTACTGCTCGGGTAACTTTCTACCTCAATTGCGCTTGATCGCACAGGAGGGTGCGCTTGATCGCACAGGAGGGTGCGCTTGATCGCACAGGAGGGTGCGCTGGATCGCAAGTGGTATAGAAAGCTCTCCTGGAGTGCCTGAAATAGAAAACAAAAAGAATTCGATTAGGGTTGTAAAATGAAAATAAGATGAAAACAGAAACTTAAAATTTTTGAGATTTTTGACAAAAATAGAAATAGAATGAAGAGGAAATAATGATTAAACTAAATGAAAAAATAATTCTAAAATGAAATTTAAGTGTAATCCCCGGCAACGGTGCCAAAAACTTGGTGTGCGTTTATCTACCTAAATAAATAAGTAAATAATTGTACTTGTTTTACTTCCAAGTGCACAAGGTCAATGGTAGCATTGTGTGCAAGTGCGAGATCATTTCCACAAGTATTGGTGAATTTCGATTTAGAATTAGTTTCCCAAAGTAAAAGAGAAATAAATGTGAAGTGTAAGTTAATAATGATAAGGACATAGGGCTGTGATATCCACCACTAATTACACTTTCCCACTAAGTAAGGTGCCAATGCTCTAGCCTTATTATGAATACCTAATGGTTGCCAACCTAAGGGCTTGGTCCACACCTTAGGCCATTGATCTCCCTAAGCAACGAGTTAGGCATGGTGTATACTCTAACTCTTTTCTATCTTAAAGGATTTAACATGGGTGTATACTGAGTTGTTCCTTAAGAGAGCATAAGGGCTGTGGAGATCGACAACCACACGAGACCTAGGGCTTGGTCCGCTCCTAGTTTCCCATGTTAATTAACCCAAGAATCTGGTGTGGATATCTTTTGTTACTTTTGTTGAACCTAAAACTCGGTCTTCCAAATTGATTCAACTAACCAATCAATACCACATGCATAAGTTGATCAGACACATACATATTAGGAATTTAAATACAAACAGGTATTAATCAAGTTAAGCATTATACCATGGCTATAGGCAAAGGTAATCAATGAATATACATGTGGAAAAGCATAACTAGGGCTTCAATCGAGCCCTATAAGAGTTTAGTTACACATGCTAGTTGAACTAAAAATTATAACCATAATGAAACAAAAACAAAAAAATAAAACCCGAAGAAGACTTGCGAGATGAGTCGTCAATTCCTCTCCTAAGCTTGCAACTTCAAGTCTCAAAACAAAAGGTATGGTTTTTGTGTTTTAAAAGGCTATATATAGGGCCCTAAGGGTGCCCCGAAACCCTAATTTCTTGTTTGAGGTCTGAAGACTTCTTTCCATATCTGGCTCTGCCGCCTCTGGAGTGTGTGTACTCGAGCGTATGGGGGCTGCGCTCGAGCCTTCTAAGTGTGCACTCGTTCCCAAGGGAGGTGCGTTCGAGTGCAACTTGCTGGATTTATAGAACTTTACTTTTCATCCCTTAAAGCTCCAAAATGTCATCTTTTTGCCCAAGCCCTGTGAAAAACACATAAAACATGAAAATGAAATAGAGTCTACTAAAATAGATAAACAAAGAGCCTAACAAGCGTAAATTAGAGGGCTTAACTATGACTATTTAAGCACTTATCACCAAGGCCTGATGAAACTTCATTCTTTAACCCGTTTAATCCTTAGACAAATACCAACAGAAAGCTTGGGATCAAGGTTAAAAGAAGTCATCGTTCATGACATTCTTATCTCCGTAGTCTTTGGAAGTTTAAGTTTAACTTTCATTTATAGTTTAGTATATGTGAAAGTGTTTAAGTAAGTTGAGATTAAGAATTTTTCCTTTTCATTGATGTCTTTTGAAAAATGTAAATAGTTAGTCCGTTTTACTGAAATGTTTCATGTATAAAAAATTATGTGTTTGTATAATTTGATGATGTTTTGAATTGAAATGTTTGTATGATTGGTGAATTTATAAGTTTGTATATTGGCCGGGGTGCTCGGAGATGAAAGGTAATGATACCTCATCGGGTAAGGCCCACTCGGGGATGGGTCGTTACATTTTTGATATCAAAGCTTTAGGTTTAAGGTTCTGTAGACTTTAGTTACATTGTGCATGGTGCATAGGGTGTTGTGTAGAGTTAGAGAGGATAATGTCTAGGAGTGGTAACTAGTAATGGTTTAAGTGGGGGTTGATAGGTGCTTAAATATTCATATTTAAGCCCCCTTATTTACATTTGTTAAGTCCTTAGTTATGATAATTTAGTCCATTTTACTTCATTTCTGTGTTTCACATGTTTTTATAGGGCCTTGGATAAAAAGAAGCATTTTTAGCACCTAAAGGAAGAAACTTGGAAATCCTGGAGCAGCTACTGGCAAAATTGCGATCGATCGCACTATTGGGTGCGATCGAGCGCATAAGCGCTCGTGCGCACAAAAGAAGGATCGAGCGCAGCCTTGCAATCGAGCGCACAACACATGCGATCGAGCGCACATGTACGGGTGTGAACAGTAAAATGGCAGAACCAATTTTGGAAAAAGAGGAGGTTTTACGTTTTAGGAAGTTTTGGGTTTCCTGAGTCTTCTAGGGTTATTCAACCCCTATAAATACACTTGTAAACACACACAAAAGGGATCACTTCTTTTATCTTTTGCTTAGCTTGGAGTTATAAGCTTTGGAGATGATTGACAACCCGTCTCCATAGCATTCTTTGGGTTTTATAGTTTATGTTTAGTTTATACAATGATGTTTATCTTAGACAGCATGTGTAACTAACTCTTTATAGGGCTCGATTGAAGCCCTAGTTATGCTTTCCCATATATACATTCATTGATTATCTTTGCAATAACCTTAATTATGATGCTTAACTTGATTAATGTCTGTGTTTATTTACATTCCTCATATGTGTATGTCTGATCAATATGTGCATATGGCATGGATTAGTTAGTTAGACCAATTTGGATGACCGAGTCCTGGGCCTAACGATAGTAACAAAAGATATCCACATCGGATTCTTGGATTAATCAACATGGGAAACCGGGAGTAGATACCATGCCCTAGGTCTCATGTGGTTGTCGATTTCCATAAATCTTATGCTTTCTTAAGGAACAACTCAGTAGATACCATGCTGAATCCCTTAAGAAAGAAAAGAGTTAGAGTAGATACCATGCCTAACTCGGTGCTTAGGGAAATCAATAGCTTAAGGAGTAGATACCATGCCCTTAGGTTGGCAACCATTAGGTATTCATAGGAAGGCTAGTGCATTGACCTATTACTCATTAGGAAAGTATGACTAGTGGTGGATATCAAAGCCCTATGTCTCATTATTATTAATTCACATTCAACAGTTATTTTGATCTTCGTTTATTAAGAAATTGATTCTAAAACGAAATTCACCAATCCCTGTGGAAATGATCTCGCACTTGCACACTATGCTACCATTGACCTTATGCACTTGCAAGTAAAACTGTACGGTTATTTACTTATTTATTTAGGTAGATAAACGCGCAACAAGTTTTTATCGTCGTTGCCGGGGATTGCACTAAAATTCTTTTTAGAATTACTTTCGTTTAATTTAATCATCATTATTCTATTTTACTTTAATTTTTCTAAAAAAATTTAGTTTATGTTTTTCACCTTTATTTTTATTTTCATCAAACCCTAATCAAATTCCTTTCTGTTTCAGGCACATCAAACCCTAATCGCACTTTCTGTGATACTTGCGATCGATCACATCCTTCTATGCGATCGATCGCATCCTTCTGTGTGATCGAGCTCAATTAGGGCAGAGAGTTACCCGAGCAGCAGTGTTGAACTGCTGCACTAAAGTTGTTTTACCTGATTCATGCACTGACTTCGATCCCGACATCCAACATTCTTTCCTCTCGATCCCGAGCTTGAGCGAACCATCCGAAAAAGGCTTAGAAACAACTTCGAGAAGAACGAAGAAGAATTCGAGAATGAAGCACCAATGGCAGAACAGCTCGAAAACCAGCAACCACCTGCACGAATACCGATGAAGCAATCCTTCATCCCATAGAACCTTGATCAGCCATCATGTATTGCATATACACCTGAAGTGGAAGGCAACTACTACATATCTCCGCAAATATTGAGTGCATTGACTCACTTTAGGGGTACACCTAATGAGGATCCACATTTGCACCTTCGAGAGTTCTTTGATCTTTGCAAATTCCAGCATATCTAGGGCCTAGACCAAGAAGGAATCAGGTTAATTCTTTTCCCTTTTTCCTTAAAAGATAATGCTAAACTGTGGTACAATTCATTGCCTACAGTTTCTATCCACACTTGGGAAGAGTTGGCCAGCAAGTTCCTAAGAAAGTTCTTCCCAGCTCAAAAGACGAGACTATTGAGGAAGGAGATTCAATCTTTCCAACAAAGGGATGGAGACCTTTTCTTTGAGGCATGGAGACACTTTAATGAGCTACTTCACAAATGTCCACATCACAACCTACCTCAAGATGGGATGGTACTAGCCTTCTACGAAGGTCTAAATGACATGAATAAAGGTATTGCTGATTCAGGTTGTGGAGGTGTGCTGATGGAGAAAAGCAGTGAAGAAGCCATAGAGCTGTTTGAGGCATTGAGTGAGCACACCCAACAATTCTCATCCAGAGGGAGACAAGGAGTAAAGAGCAAGGGCATGTATGAAGTTAACTTAATTGGTGGAATTCCAACTCAGATATCTGCTATGGAGAGGAAGCTAGATATGCTTGTAAACGCTATGACTGCTCAGAACACCTCACCGAGTCCACAAGCCACAAAATGCTAGGTATGTGCTTTATGTTCTCAATTTGATCACACTACTGAGACTTACCACTTATATTCATCTACAGATCCCGAGCGAGTGAACTATGTGGGACCAAACAGTGCATATGCAAATACCTACAATCCTGGATGGCAAAACCACCCCAACCTCTCATGGAGCAACTATCAAAATGCCCTGAACCTTCAAGGGCAACAAAAGAACTTCCACCAAGCAGCCCAACCAGTTTAAGAGTCAAAGACAAGTGACCTAGAGAGTATGGTAAGGCAACTGATAACGTCACAAGAACAATTTATGGCAGATGGAAGACAAATTCAAACTAAGCAAAGACAAACAATTGTAAAGCACGAGCAAACAATCGAAAGACTAGAAGTTCAAATGGGGCAAATGGCTAAAGAGTTAAGTGCAAGGAAGCAAGGTGAGCTTCCTGCCCAACCAATACCTAATCCGAGAGGACATCAGCAACTAAATACCGTGTCAACTCTGAGAAATGGTAAGGTCATAGGAGCTAATGAGCCAGCACAAGCATCTCCTGCTAAGCCATCCCCATCCAAAGTAAGTGAAATGGAGAAGTGGAATGCACCACCCTTCCCTCAAAGGTTAGTAAAGCCAAAGAAAGATAAATTGTTTGATATTTTTGAAACTTTGAGAAAAGTAGAAATTAATATTCCCTTATTATATGCAATTAAACAAATTCTTGCTTATGCTAAATTTTTATAAGAGTGTTGCACTAATAAAAGAAAGTTTCAAGAGCATGAAATAGTGGTTCTAACGGAAGAGGTAAGTGCAGTATTATTAAGAAAACTACCACCAAAGCTACAAGATCTGGGTAGTTTTACCATTCGCTGCAGGATAGGTGACCAGTTTTTTGAGCGTGCACTATTGGATTTAGAAGCAAGTGTAAATTTGCTACCATACACAGTAGTTGAAAAGCTAGGTTTGGGGGAGCTTCAACTAACCTTCATCAATTTGCAATTGGCAGATAGAAGCATCAAAAGACCTAGAGGTACACTTGAGGATGTCTTGGTAAAGGTCGGTGAGTTTATCTTGCCTCCTGACTTCATTGTGTTAGATATGGAAGAATACCTTATGCCATTACCTTTGCCCATCATCTTAGGAAGGCCCTTTATGAGAACTACTGATACAATAATTAATGTGAAAAAAGGTATTGTAAGTATGACGGTAAATGGTGAGACAATAGAATTTAAGATATTTGATGCGTTGAAATTACCCCAAGATGATAATGATAATGAATGTTTTAATGAATATATGATGCAAAGTGTTGTCGAGCAAATTTTTCAGGTCCATCACACTAATCCATTGGAGGCCACCCTCACCCACAGCTTCACAAGTTCGGATGTGGTGCCTAAGCCAGAATCTGAAGATATTACAGATGACATCATTGAAGCTGTGCACCTCCTTGAAGCCTCTCCAAAGCATCCAAGTAAGTTCACTCCTACGTTTGAAACTTTTGAGAGTACTAATACTACTTTTCTTTCATGTATTGTCCAGGAACCAAACTTGGAATTGCCGCAGTTGCCTGCAAGAAATCAAACATTCACGGTACATGGACACAAAGTCATACCACACTCAGCAATTACAGTGCAACCAAGAGTTGAAGATTTAGCGCCTCAGACTGTCCAGTATGCAGCTGCAACAAGAGCACCTGAGCCACATGCAGTGGACTTTAAGTACACCTTGCCAAAAGACTAAATGTTGAAGCTGTTATAGAGAGTGCTTGAGCAGTCCAGACTTTGATAAACTTGTAGCTCAAGCACCTCTATTAAGGTCAATGGCACTGAGGCCACTGAGTACGCACTTTCTGCCTTAAGTGCGATCGAGCGCACATTGGACAGCAACTTACTAGGATGCCTAAACTGTTAACCTCCACCTCCCGCACCCGGTACCTCATCGACTGCACCACCTGGCGATCAGCAGTGAGAGGATACCCCGTTTGGTTGAAGACGTTAAACTTAGCGCTCATGGGAGGCACCCTAAAGCATATCCTTTTTAGTATTTCATTTTATTGTTAGTATTTACTTTTCTATATTTGTTTATTATTACTTGTTTTCCAGTTTATGTTTGTTTGCCTTTCTTTTTCAAGGACAGAGTGAGTGCATCCAGTTGAAGTTTGGGGGCGTGCTACTAGCCATGCCAGCTATATGGCTCTCCATCTCCCAAGTCAGCTCCTTCCATGCTATTTATACATTGGGGACAATGTGAAATTTAAGTTTGGGGGTATGGGGACACACTCACACACACATATGGGGACACACTCACACACACACTATGTCCTAATTTTTTGTTGTTTTTATAGATAAATGCATGTTCATTCTGTTCTAAAAATGTTGGGTGATCTAAACAAACAATATGATTTGACTTCATAAATGAGCTTAAAACTTTGAACATATAGGCCAATAATTAAGTTTTGAACATAGATCACTTACTTTTAGGCATTTAAGGATTCACAAGTTTGACTCGAACTAACACGAGCACATTAGCACATAGTTGTGTGGGGTATGACATGTAATTTTGATTTGTATGTTTCTTTTGCTCGACTGTGAACCAGATGTCCTGTTAGGTTAACACTTTGGCATAATAATGAAAAAAAAGAAAGAAAGAACTTTCCATTGAGTAACTGGCTCTCTTGCCTCAGTAAGCAGTGAGTGTCACGTCAAAAGGTGGAAATTCTAATTGGTAGCATTAAGTCCTATTAAGTTTCGTAGCATTTTTTACTCAAGTTAGTAAGTCCTTAGGGATGTCTTTACACCTAATGCCCTAAAACCATTTGGTTTGGGAGTCATTGGCTAAAACTCGCTATATGAGTCAAATAGAAAGCTTAAGGGAACTAAAGACCTGTTAAGTTTCGTAGCCTTTTTGACTCGAGTTAGTAAGTATTTAGGGGTGTCTTTACACCTAATTCCTTAAGACCATCTGGTTTGGGAGTCATTAGCTAAACGCTCGCTACATGAATCAAATAGAAAGCTTAAGGGAACTAACTTGGCAAATAAAACACTATGCTATTTTTGTTTATTCTAATAGGAAATTTGGTGAATCTTGAGTCATCGAAACACTATACATTAGAATTATTTGGAAACCTAATCTTTTATATGCTAGTTCACCAGACATAAAAGTCAAACTTATAATATCTTAAACTGCCTCATGAAAGTGATTTGCATTCAAAACTCTTATTCATTGCAAAGATATGTTTATATTTGTTAAGGTTACTCATGAGTGCGCATCATAACTTTATGTGAAGACCTAAACTTTTGTGGACACTATGGATATTGGATCTATCTGTGTGTTGTTATTTTTCATTTTAGTTTTTAGTTTTGTATTGCTAAGGGACTAGCAATATGTAAGTTTGGGGGTGTGATAGGTGCTTAAATATTCATATTTAAGCCCCCTTATTTACATTTGTTAAGTCCTTAGTTAGGATAATTTAGTTCGTTTTACTTAATTTCTGTGTTTCACATGTTTTTATAGGGTCTTGGATAAAAAGAAGCATTTTTGGCACCTAAAGGAAGAAACCTGGAAATCTTGGAGCAGCTACTGGCAAAATTGCGATCGATCGCACTATTTGGTGTGATCTAGTGTATAAGCACTCATGTGCACACAAGAAGGATCGAGTGCAGCATTGCGATCGAGTGCACAACACATGCGATCGAGTGCACATGTACGGGCGTGAACAGTAAAATGACAGAACCGATTTTGGAAAAAGAGGAGGTTTTACGTTTTAGGAAGTTTAGGGTTTCCTAAGTCTTCTAGGGTTATTCAACCCCTATAAATACACCTGTAAACACACATAAAAGGGATCACTTCTTTTTTCTTTTGCTTAGCTTAGAGTTGTAAGCTTTGGAGAGGATTGACAACCCGTCTCCACAGCATTCTTTGGGTTTTATAGTTTATGTTTAGTTTATGCTATGATGTTTATCTTAGACAGTATGTGTAACTGACTCTTTATAGAGCTCGATCGAAGCCCTAGTTATGCTTTCCTATATATACATTCATTGATTATCTTTGCAATATCCTTGATTATGATGCTTAACTTGATTAATGCCTGTGTTTATTTACATTCCTCATATGTGTATCTCTGATCAATATGTGCATATGGCATGGATTAGTTAGTTAGACCAATTTGGATGACTGAGTCCTGGGCCTAACAATAGTAATAAAAGATATTCACACTGGATTCTTGGATTAATCAACATGGGAAACCGAGAGTAGATACCATACCCTAGGTCTCATGTGGTTGTCAATTTCCATAAATCTTATGCTTTCTTAAGGAACAACTCAGTAGATACCATGCTGAATCCCTTAAGAAAGAAAAGAGTTAGAGTAGATACCATGCCTAACTCGGTGCTTAGGGAAATCAATAGCTTAAGGAGTAGATACCATGCCCTTAGGTTGGCAACCATTTGGTATTCATAGGAAGGCTAGTGCATTGACCTATTACTCATTGGGAAAGTATGACTAGTGGTGGATATCAAAGCCCTATGTCTCATTATTATTATTTCACATTCAACAGTTATTTTGATCTTCTTTTATTAAGAAACTGATTCTAAAATGAAATTCACCAATCCTTGAGGAAATGATCTCGCACTTGCACACTATGCTACCATTGACCTTGTGCACTTGCAGGTAAAACTGTACGGTTATTTACTTATTTATTTAGGTAGATAAACGCGCAATAGGGGTAAGATGTCTTGAGGTTAAAGTTGAGTCAAATTGTGTCTGGATATAGTGTGAATTTAATGTTGTTTTAAGTGACTTTATTGTGTTTGTAAGTTGCTATATTGATGCTTATTTTATGAGAATTGTTGGTGTTATTGCCTTGATATGATGTTGGTATGATTGCTTTGATGTGGTGAAGTATTTAATTGACATGTTATTCATATGTGTGAAAGCATTAGTATGTGGTTTAACGATAAGTAAATGGCCCTTTAAGAGTTTTAATCACTTAAAAGCCTTATTTTGATTTATACAACCGTTGAGAAATTTTTAACGAATTTCTAGTTAAAGGATTTGGGGAATATTAATAAAGTTGAATAAGTTGTATTGAATTAGTAAACTATGTTGAGTTATATGTAAATATTTCTTTTGATAATTTTTTTTTATGTGTGTATGCTAATGTATTTGTGAATGATAATTGTGTGAATGTTGCGTAGTGTTAATTTAAGAAATAGTTATTGTTGGGAAACCACCCTCAAGATGCCTAAGAGGTGATCTTCTAAACACCTAAGTCTAGAATGACTTGTAATGATCAGAACAGAAACAAAAATCAAAGAAAGCATAAAAGACACAAGCAATTTGTTGATGGGGTTCAGCAATGTGCTTACGTCCCCGTGGGCTCCTCTGAGCTCTCTGCACTATCTTGTCAATAGAGTTCTTTTACAATCAGCAACACCTCTCTAAGAACTCACCAATTCTTGAAGAACGAAAGAAGAAGAAGTAAAAAAAAGTGATAAAAAATAACCTTGGAATTTTCCCCAGAAAATTCCCCTTACAAGCCCTTGAATCCCCTTTCTATTCTACTCTCTCTCTCTAAACAACCAGCCTCTCTACACAGAATCACTCTTGTGTTTAATGCTTTTGCATTCTTACAATTGATCTCACTTTTACATTCACATGTATGTTATGACTTTTGAAGCTAGGTGACCCTTTATATAGTGCACCAACTTCTTGACCAATATTGAGGGTCAATCTCCACCTTCTAGGCGCCGCGGCCTGGTCTGATGGCTGCACTTCCTAGAGTTGCTGCTGGCTACAGCGCACAAGGCTGGGCCATAGCACACAGCTCAAACCTGAAGCTGAACATGCTGAATTTCTTCTCCCATTTAATCCTTAGACAAATACCAACAATCTCTACCTTTGTCTAAGCGATTAAATTCGAACCCATTGTGTAGAGAACTCAGTATCCAAACTCAACTTGAGTCACCATATCAACCGACTCCAATCCTACGAAGTCCAAGGCAATGATTGAACTTTCTTAGAGGTAGAACTTTGGTACCTAAATCTATGGGATTTTCTTCTGTGGCTACCTTGTCCATATAGATGCATCTTTCCGTAACATTTTCTCGAATGTAATGGTACCGAACATCCATATGCTTTGTCCTCTCATGGAACACTGAATTCTTGCACAAATACAATGCACATTGGCTATCCGAATACACCACCACCTGCTCCTTTAGTATCTTCAACTCTTCCAGCAACCCTTTGCACCATATAGCGTCCTTGATGGCTTTCGTAACCATTATATACTCAGCCTCAGTTGTTGAGAGTGCTACCACCGGCTGCAACTGAGCTTTCCAACTTATACAACATCCATTTAGGTTGAAGAATTAGGAGGTAATCGATCTTCTTTTATCCCGGTTAGCTCCATAGTCTGAATTCGCATAACCTTCAAGACAGATAGACTTACTCATCTTCTCATAAACCAGCCCCACATCTGGGCTTCCCTTCAAGTACCTCAGCAACCACTTCATCCCAAGCCAATGCTCCTTTTCGGGATTACTCATAAACCTACTGAGAACACTCATTGCCTGAGCAATGTCAGGTCTAGTGCTTACCATCATGAACATGACTAATCCAACAGCACTAGAGTAGGGGACCTTTTCCATTTCCTTCTTCTCCTCATCCGATCTTGGACATTGATCATTGGAGAACTTGAAATGACCAGCAAGGGGAACCTTCACTGGTTTGCTATCTTCCATAGAGAACTTAGATATTATCTTCTCTATATAGGAAGTTTGAGAGATCTTCAATCTATTTCTCTCCCTTTCTCGGATTATACACATCCCAAGGATCTTCTGTGCATGGCCAAGATCCTTCATCTCAAATTCCTCACTGAGTTAAGACTTCAATTTTCCTATCCTCTCCATGCTGCTCCCAACCAGCAACATATCATTAACATAGATGAGGATGATCACCACTTCCTCCACCTTGTGCCCTTGTAGTACAAGCACGAATCATGTTAGTTCCTCATAAAACCCAGGCTGGTTACAAAGGAATTGAACCTCTTATTCCATTGCTGAGGTGATTGTTTTAGGCCATAGAGAGATTTCTTCAATTGGCACACCAACTCTCCCTGCCTTCATTCCTCATAGCCTTCGGGTTGCCACATGTAGATGGTTTCATCAAGCTCTCCATGTAAGAACGTTGTCTTCACATCCATTTTCTCGATTTCCTAATTGAATTGGACCACCATTGCTAGCACTATCCTTATCGTCTTGTATTTCACAACCAGTGAAAATATTTCGGTGAAATCTATGCCTTCTCTTTGTGTGAATCCCTTCGCCACCAGACTTCATCCCCTAAAGTGTTCCCTTCTTTGATCTTGTAGATCCACCTACAATCCACAACTCTCTATTTTTTTGGTTTGGGCACCAATTCCCAAGAGTTGTTCTTCCTCAAAGAATCCATTTCTTCCTCCATAGCTAGCTGCCACTTTGACAAATCCTTACATTCCATGGCATCCATGTAAGTTTCTGGTTCATCCCCTCATTCTCTCTAAGGAGCTGCTACACTAGCACTAGCAAAACTATATCTCAAAGGTTGTCTGACCACCCTCCTTTCCCGGTCCTTTATGAGCCGGTAGTCATTCTGACTTGCTGCATCATCCCCTTCCAGTTCAGCCTCCTCTTGAGTGTCCTAAGCTTGGATTTCATCAATGGACTCTACCTGGTCCGAACCCTCTTGCCATCTTTGCTCTACCTAAACTGAATTCTCCTTGATGCTATGCTTCACAAATTTTGGACTAGTTTGCTCACTATCCCCTGCAGGGTTAGTTTTCTCCAAGTAGGGAAATAATAATTCATTAAAAATAACATCCCTACTTGTTATGAGTTTCATTCCTTTTTGTTCTAAGGGCCACAACCTATATCCCTTAACCCCATCACCATACCCTAGAAACACACATTTTCTAGATCTTGGGCTAAGTTTATCATCCTTTTGATGTGCAAATGTAGCACATCCAAAAGTCCTAAGGTTGCTCAACTTAGGGGGTTTTCCACTCCACATCGCCATGTGAGTCTTAAGTTCTAAAGCCCAGAGGGTGATCTATTAACCAAATATGCAGTTGTAGGTACAGCTTCCCCCCAAAATATTTTGGTAAACCGGACCTAATTAACATGCACCTTACCTTTTCCATAAGGGTTCTATTCATCCTCTCAGCAAGTCCATTTTCCTGAGGGGTTTTCACAACTGTTCTATGTCTTAGAATGCCATTTAATTCACAAATTTTATCAAAATCCTTATTAAAAAATTCTAAGCCATTATCGGTTCTTAACACCTTAACTACCTTGCCCGTTTGAGTCTCTAGCAACTTTTTTCACACCACAAATTTGTTCAAAGCATATGATTTATTTCTAAGCAAATAAACCCAAACTTTTCTTAAATAATCATCAATTAAAGACAGAAAGTAACAATTACCTCCCTATGTTGGTGTTCTTTCTGGTCCCCAAAGATCCGCATGGATGTAGTCAAGAATCCCTTTAGACTTGTGCACTCCGATGTTGAAGCTGACCCGGTGTTGCTTCCCAAGAACGCAACACTAGCAGAAATCAAGTTTCTCTATCTTGTCACCACCAAGTAGACCATCCTTTCTGAGAACTTACAAGCTATTTTCACTCAGATGTCCTAGGTGAGTGTGCCAAAGGGCTGTCTTATCCATCTCAGTTATCAATCTTGCTGCTTGATCATTGATTTTTGTCTCTCCGATCATCTCATAGAGACCGTCTTTGATCGCTGCTCTGATCACTATCAAAGATCCCTTGGTTACCTTGATCTTTCCTCCTTCAGTTTTGTATGTGTACCCCATGGAATCCAGTTGCCCCAATGAGATCAAATTCCTCCTCAAATTCGGGAGATACCTCACATTCCGTAGCAGCCTTGTGACTTCATCAAACATCCTTAATTGGATGTCTCTTATCCCTCTCACTTGGTAAGAAGTATCATTCCCCAAGAAAACCTTTCCATCATTGATTTCCTTGAAATTCTTGAACCAATCCTTGTGAGGGCACATGTGATAACTGCACCCGAAATCCATGATCCATTTCTCGCTGCCTTGCCTCCTACTCACATTTGAGCACACAATAAGAATATTATCTTGCTGTTCTCTTTTGGCAACCAAAGCCTCTCCATTGTTGGTATGGCTTCTCCCTCTCTCATCCTACATCTTCTTCTTACAATCTTTCTTGAAGTGACCCTCCTTGTTGCAGTAGAAGCATCTCTTTCCTCCAAATCTTTGTTTGGAATGTGCTCTCCCATGGCTCTGCTCTTTACCCTTTGATTTCTTCTGGTAGTTGCGATGTATGCTACTGCCATTCTGAGTTGCTAACCTTCCTCTAATGAAAAACCTTTCTCCATTTGATGTGTTAGAAATCACCTTGACAAGATGCCCAGGTGGTGATCTTCCAAACACCCAAGTCCAGAATGACTTGTAGAAAGAAATACAGTAATCGAAAGCAAGAAAGAAAAGAAGACAAGCGATTTGTTATCGAGGTTCAACAATAGCCTACATCCCCGTGAGTTCCTCTGAACTCTCTGCACTAAATCAATGATTCTTTACAATTACAACAACCCACTTCAAGAAACCTCAAGTTCTTGAAGAAACCAAGAAGAGAAGAAAGAAGATGATAAGAACTATTACAATGATCTCTATCTATACTACTCTCTCTTCTTTATAACCAGCCTCTCTACAATGAGTCCCTCTTGTGTTTTGTGTCTTTGCACTCTCACACAATTCTCTCTTGTATTGTGTTTCGTCACTCTTTACAATTAATCTCAAAGTATGTCACAAACTTATGTTGAGAATGAAGCTAGGTGATCCTTTATATAGTGCACCAACTTCTTGTCCAATCTTGAGAGTTAATCTCCACCCTCAGATATTGATGACCACTTAACCATGGCCCTCCATCAATCCTAAGTGGTGCTGTGCATTTTAACCTTGCATTCATGTACCTAAGAAGAGGCTTAAACAAGTTGTCCATGTGTGCATCAGTGTGCCTAGTGTTGTGGCATTGAACAGGGGGCGGTGCGGCGCTAGACAAAGCACTCTTTTCACCACTTGCTGGGTGCTGCGGTGCTGGTGAAGGAGTGGTGCGGTGCTGCCCTCCATCAAACTACCTTCTTGCCGAGTGGTGCAGTGCTGGTGAAGGAGTGGTGCAGCACACACTGATGCTATCCCTCCCACAACTGTGCGCACTCTTTTGCCTTGATGAATAGAGGTGTGCACACACACCCAAAATGATGCACACACATGTGTGCACTCCTTTAACATGCTGAAATTTAATATTCCAACCTTGGTTTAGACTTTAACCATCTTTGAACCATGTTAAACCTTAGACAAATACCAACATGATGCTTCCCTCATCTTGGCTTTGAAATCATGATCCCTTATAGCATTGATCACAATTTCCTTGGTTAGTGTATCTCTTCCATATTCAATAGAATTAATCAAACTCTCAAAATAATTAGGAAGAGAATTTAACAACATAACAGCCAATTGTTCATCCGGGAATGTTATACTGCAACTAGCCAAATCTTGAACTGGTTTGTTAAACACATCAAAATTATCTTGCAACTCTTTATGAGGATCCATTTTAAAAGCAAAGATTCTTTTAAGAAGATAAATCTTACTAGGGAGAGTATTGGTAAGAAACAACTCATATAGTTTCTTCCATATGACAGCTGGATCTTCTGAGTCTCCGCATTCCCTTGTGATACTATCCGAGATGTGTAGAAAGATGGTGCTATATGCCATCTTTTTCATCTCAATCCGCTGGACTTCTGTGATACTTGCTGAAAATGTGTCATCTTCTCCAATAGCCAAGTCCACCTTCTGTTGCATAAGAACAACCTTGATTTTTCGCTTGCAAAGGGCAAAGTCTCCCTTTCCATCAAACTTCTCAGCAATGAAGTTCGAACCCATCTTGCAGAGAAAATTCCAAATTTATGCAGTACCCAAACTTACTTTCCAACTTCTTTTAAACCTCAAGAACATGATTGAAGATTGATCTCAATACCGCTCTTGAATCACCCTCAAGAACACGATAAGATCTTGGTCTTTACTCTATTCTTGAATTACCAAAGAAGTTGTTATTTGATTCTTGGAGTCTTACTCCGATACCTTTTGATCCAGCTCCGATACTCGCTCACCAAAGCTCTGATACCACTTGTTGGGAAACCACCCTCAAGATGCGCAAGAGGTGATCTTCCAAACACTCAAGTCTAGAATGACTTGTAATGATTAGAACAGAAACAAAAATCAAAGAAAGCATAAAAGACACAAGCAATTTGTTGACGAGGTTCGGCAATGTGCCTACGTCCCCGTGAGCTCTTCCGAGCTCTCTGCATTATCTTGTCAATAGATTTCTTTTACAATCAGCAACACCTCTCCAAGAACTCACCGGTTCTTGAAGAACGAAAGAAGAAGAAGTAAAAGAAAGTGATAAGAACTAACCCTGGAATTTTCCCAAGAAAATTCCATATACAAGCCTTTGAATTCCCTTTTCTATTCTACCCTCTCTCTCTAAACAACCAGCCTCTCTACACAGAATAACTCTTGTGTGTAATGCCTTTGCATTCTTATAATTGATCTCACTTTTACATTCACATGTATGTTATGACTTTTGAAGCTAGGTGACCCTTTATATAGTGCACCAACTTCTTGACAATTCTTGAGGGTCAAACTTCACCCGTAAATCTTGAGGACTAATCAGCCATAGCCCTTCATCAATCTTAAGTGATCCTGTCTATTTTGATCATGCATCCATGAACATTTTGAAAGGTTAAATCAATGTGCATTAGTGTGCCTTGGCCTAGAACAGGGCATGCCGTGGCCTGGAGCAGGGCATGTTGTGGCCTGGAGCAGGGCATGTTGTGGCCTGGAGCAGGGCTAAACCTTTCCACCTTCTGGGTGCCGTGGCTTGGAAGGCTGGGCCTCAGCCTGGCTTTATGGCTGCACTTCCTGGAATTGCTGCTGGCCGCGGCGCACAAGGCTGGGCTGCGGCGTACAGCTCAAACCTGAAGTTGAACATGCTGAATTTCTTCTCCCATTTAATCCTTGGACAAATACCAACAGTTATTATATAGATTATAAACTTTAAATATATGAAGTTTTAAGTAGTAGGTTTATATGTATGTATGCTTGGGTGTTGAGTATGAGGAAAGATAGTTATTTGGATATCGAATTTGGAGTATTTTGAAAGTTTGGTTGTGATATCTATTAGAAATTTTAAGTATATTATTAAGAAGTGAGACTTAAAAAGGGTGATTAATATTGATAAAAGTGTATATGGATTAGCAAGTGTAAAAGAGAATAAAAGGAAATTGTTGGATAAGTGGTTAGTGTAAGGTATAAGGCTTAGTAGGGAGTTATTTTGGTAAAATGAGAGAAATCGATCGAGTAATGATGATGGTATTAGGTAAATTTATAAGTGAAGATTTTGTGATGTTTTGAGACTTTAAGAAAGATAGTAAATGGAGTAGTTTGGAAAATAGAAATTGTAGAAAGGAAAGGTGAAGTGAATTGTGATTTTGATGGAACTTAATTTAAAGTGAAGGGAAAATCTTAGACAAATTAAGGACTTACCGAGAATCATTAAGAGAGTTGAAAATAGATTTTGACTAAGTGGATGAAGTAAAATATAAATCATGATCAGATAAAAAGGTGCCTTTGAAGAATAGTATAGATTGTATGAGACGAATGTGAATACTCTATTGAGAACTATAAGTTATAGTAAGCTAAAAGAGATTGTTTGACTTGATGTATACAATATGGCTAGATTTAAGAATTTACAATGAAAGGGGTAGAGGTAAACTGTTAAATAGTTTTCTAGAAGGTTTTGATTTTTTTTTCCAAATGAACTGGAAGAAGAAACCGGAAAAGAGAAGGAGTTGAAAGTGTGAAAGTGAAGGGAGTAACTCAAGTGTGTAAGGATTTGTAAGAAGGATAAAGGTAGGATAAGAAAATGAAGATATTGTAGTTTAATGAACCAATTAATGAGAGTTTGAGTAAGAAGTAAGGAAAGCTGTGTTACCACCAATTTGAGGTCGAAAAGAACAAAATGGTTGAGTTCAAATAAGTGAAAAAAAAATTCCAAATATAATATTATAGACTTTGATATTAGGATGAAAGGGCGATAAAGTAACGTAGTAGGACGAGATGAGGTAGAGAGTATATTAAATTCAATATGAGACTTGGTAGATTAATGTTCGGTTGAAAATTTCTATGAAGTATAACCTTGGAAATTTTGAAGCTATTGATAATACCATAGATTGAATGATTAAAAGGAAAAGAAAAAGGAATAATAATTTAAAGGAATGAGTTGGGAAAGAAGTGAAAGTCCGAGTTTAGAGGAAAAAGATTGAGTATGAATTGAGATGTTACATGTTTGGGTTAGTGGAAAGTAGAGAGTTTGGTGAGTTGTTCGTTTGAAGATTTGAAGTGAGTAAATAATGTAAGAACTACAGTGATTATAAAACTATATATATATATATAGATATATATATATATATATAGAGAGAGAGAGAGAGAGAGAGAGAAAGAGAGATTCTTAGAAATTCTTAGGGTGGAAAGCTATCTAAAGTACATCTTTGAAAGTTTTCTAAGTAAGAGATATATGGATTGGATGTGAAGTGTAGAGTACATTACATGGGGAGTGAGTAGGAGATTCAATATAGAATGGTATGTAAAGGAATGAAATGGTTCTAGAAGAATTAAAAGAGTGGTAAATTTAAAGTACAATCAATATCAAAAGAAAAGTATATATGGGTAAACTCTTTAGGAAGCTTAAGGACAAAAATTAATCAAATTACAATGGTAGACAACTAAGTGTTGAAGTTAGAGAAGAGAGTTGTAGAATATAGATTGGTTATAAATGGGAGTAACTAGTTTATCATTGTACAAGTGACATTATGATTGGGATTACGACGTACTATTGTTGTTAAGGAAAGAGTAGTCAGTTTTGAGTTGTAATTGAGAACAAAATGATTAACTACTTCTACTGTGATGAGTTATATAAGAGTTATCGATAAGCATGCCCCTGTTGGTAGTGGACAAATTAAGATTTTAATGGAAACAATAAGTGATAAAGTTGGACTAAAGCTAAGAAACATGTTGAGTAGAGAGTAAATTACTAATAGAATCACTTCACTTTGTTAGATGGATGCTAGAATTTCTTAAATGATCGAAAAGTTGACTTGTAGTTGATTATTCTTTTTCTATAAGTAGATTTGGAACTGTGAAGTAAAGGAATTATGGATTTGAGTAAAGGGCAAAGTTGTAGTAAGTATGGAAGCTTAGATAACATTGTTGACGGATCTTGAGTGTAGTATTGTTGAGCCCATTACCTTAATTAAAATAATTTAATTTTGAGGTTGCGCTTCAATGCATAAAAAGGTGTACCTATTCCGTTTTGAGTTATAAATAATTTTTACTTAGATTTGTGAAACTTGGAAACAAATAAGAAAGTAAGATTAAGTAGTAACTTGATTTGGGAGAAATTCTGGAATTTTAAAGAGTTTTGGGGTAAGTATAGAAGAAGTGTTAAGAGGAGGGGTTATTTTGCATAAAAAGAGAAGTTTGGACTATAAAAGAGTGAGAGAGAGAGAAAGAGACCAAAAATGTGCTGGAATTCTCTAGAGAGTCCAAGAGAGAGGAGAAAAAGAAAGAAAAGAATATGAAGTAAAAGATTGAGGGTTCTAGTAAACATTGTAAAATGTACAACAAAATAAAAATAGAGGTTAAAAGCATACGAAAATAAATGAGTATGAAAACGTTAATAATAATATTATGAGAAATATATATATATATATATATATATATATATATATATATATATATATATATAATGATATGGAGACGACCTAAGAAATAATTATAGTTATGTTATGGTGTATGTTAAGGAAATGTAATGACATGATTGACTTGGTAAATGATAAAAAAATATAAATGCATGAATGATTGAATAAGAAATAAATGTGATTATATCTTGAGGTGCTTAAGAAGCAAAATAGTGATGTGTTGGACTTGATATATTTATGTTTGAGAAATTGTGATACTTGTTGTAATGAAAATGATAGATGGATAGTTATGAATTTAGTGGTGTGATTTGCAGATGATTGTGTAATTGAAAGGTTCTGGTGTTGTGATTGCATTTGACATTGCATAAAGTATTAAATGATACATTCAAACGAGGGGGAGTGTTGGCTGAGACTGAAAATGAAATTGAAGTTACAAAATTGATGACGATTTTGTTGAGAACATACAGGTACGTGGGGAAACGTCCCTGTTGTTATATGATGTGCCTAATGAATGGCAGTGAAACAAAATAAGTATGAAATGTGAAATTAAATGAACAAAGAAATGATTATGCATTGCAATGCATCTCATTACATTCATCCTATGGATAACGAACATTTGACGAGATTTGGCTCATGATGGGCATGTGTTGAGAATTGGCCCATGATGAGTTGTTTAAGATTAACCCATGAGGGGCATGTGATGTGAAGCCCATGAGGGGCATGTGATGTGAATGACTCGGTGAAAGGTATTAAATATAAAGTGTTGTGAATTGAAAACTATCGAGATAGGTTTAGATTATGAATGTTTAATTTTACATTGCATGTGGAATAAAATATGGACTATGAACTATATAATAAATTGAAATTACTAGTGTTATTAAAACAATTATTTCTTTTAGACTAAGTATTAAGAAAATAAATCCAGATTTTATAAAACGTTTTATGAACTTATACGTATTGAAAGAGATTTATATAATAAGAATTGGAAGTAAAGGACTTAAACCCCAAAATGATTATTTTGAGTAATATGTTTACTCACTGAGTTTTTTAGCTCACCCCCTACATTTTTACTAACTTTTCAGGAAAATGTTGGAAAGCTTGGGATCAAGGTTAAAAGGAGTCCTCGTTCACGGCATCCTTATCTCCTTAGTCTTTGGGAGTTTAAGTTTAAGTTTTAGTTATTGTTTAGTATATGTGAAAGTGTTCAAGTTAGTTGAGATTAAGAAGGTTTTCTTTTTTATTGATGTCTTTTGAGAAATGTAAAGAGGTTAGTCCATTGTATTGAAAAGTTTCATACATATAAAAATATGTGTTTGTATAATTTGATGATGTTTTGAATGGAAATGTTTGTGTGATTAGTAAATTGGTATGTTTGCATATAGGTCAGGGTTCTCGGAGCTGAAAGATAATGATACCTCATCGGATAGGGCCCATCCGGGGATGGATCGTTAGATCAATGGTGTAAATGCTCTTTGCATATAAATTTCTCATGTGTTTTAAACATGTAAATATTTTAAAAAAAAATTGAAATCTATCATAATATTTAATTATGAAATGTTATTGTATTGGACCAAAACTAGATCTGAAACCAAAACCTATAGCAGAGCTAAACTACACAAAAGAGCAAGCAAAAAAGTAGATTCAAAGCCATAGCATACCTAAGCGAGGACACCATGGCGAAAAGGTATGGTATTTGTAACTACGCTAGCAGCTAATACACCTGCGATGCTGCAACAGAGAGAGAGATAGAGAGAAAGAGAAATAGAGAAAGGGGAAGAGAGAATTTTGGAAGAAAAAAATTTATGTTTTTATATTTGCATATTTAAGTATTTACTGCAGGTTTGTCTTTTAATTGATTTTTTGGTCAAAATCAACAGTTTATTTGGATGAAGGAATTATTTGATGCTATCACAAAGTTGAGGGGGTTAAAATGATTAATTTAAAAAGTGAGTGAGGACCATGATACGCAATGAAAAACTTAGGGGCAGTGCTAATATTAACCTTTAGTTGCAGTAGTTAAATTGTTTGGTAAAATTAGTTGTAAAAGTTTTGTAGTTATGTAGTAGTGTCTCTTTATAGTTGAATAAAAACAATAAAGAATCTATGTGTAAGGATTTTCAATAATCAAAGGGTATTTTTTGATATCTTTAATACCAACTAATGTTTTTACTGTGTTTCAAAGCACAATGTTGTATGAAACACTCTATGAGTAATTTTGAGAAATTCACATTTTGCACCACAACTTTTATTAAAACGATTAGAAATTAAATTTTGCTAAACACAATTTTTTTGCGGTAGAAAAAATAAGTTTCATTTCCTCACCATAATACCACACACTCTTAAAAATCAATTAACTTGTGATCATGACCTAAATGTCTTAAAGTTTGAATTACTTGAAATGAAGTTTAGATTCATGTCTTCCATCTAACTTTAATTAGTTTATAAAATTTTGATTTTGAATATTAAAGAAATTAGGAAAAAATATTTTTTAAATTTTCTTTTACATAAGTTGAAGGCTTAAACACAATCCTTTAAATCTTTAACAAAACGTATGCAGTTAAAACATTGTTTCAACCACTAAGGTTTCATCTCGATATATGAATTTAAAATGCTATTAAATATAATTAAATACCATAGTTTTTTTTACTAACATTCATATTCATGAATTAACCCATACTTAAAAACTTGTACATGAATTTGAACTATATTTTAGAAATTTCATGTTTCAAATTCACAAATTCATAAGACTTGAATAACTTCCTAAATTGTAAAATTGATGGACTTTATATTTTATCTAAACTTTCCATATTAACATTACAAATACATGCATTTCAAATTAATATATCCAAATGGAACATTAATGTTACCTTTAGTGTCTTATTTTTCATTGGTTTATGAAATCTTGAAATCCAAATGTATTCATTGAATCATTGTCATCCAATCTCACGGATTTGATTCCAAACCAATCTCACGTTAAACCAATAAATATGGTCTACACAATCTCAAATATAGTTCTTCTCCTAGGTTCTCTATTGCAACACAACTAGGAATAATATGTAGAAGACCTCATTCAAGTTGCATGCAGCTTCCTTAATTTTTCTCTTTATGGTTGCGTGAATTTTTTTCTTGTGGGTGTGTGAATTAAATCCCTATAGTTTGAGTTGTTATGGGTATCTATTTGCATCTTTTTGAAACTTATCAATAATATTGATTTTTTTTTAGAAAATATATTGGTTTGTATCGAGTTCCTTTGCAGTCTTGAGATTATACTTGATCAGAATAAGCAAAGCACGCACATCGCCAAAGTTCACGAATGAGGTAGAACAAACAAATGATACTTGAAGAAATGACTAATCGGTATCTTAAATAAGATATAAATAAAAAAAATTATATACAAGTAACGAAAATTATTCGAGAAAATTACTAATAATATAAAATACCATTTGTAGGTATTCCATTCACAATGGTGCAAGGACAATGATTGCTTAATTATATTGCCATGTCAACAACGTCTGATCAGTCTCTGTATTGCTGGTATTTCCATATGCAAGCCAATTCAAGAACATTATACTAATCAATCTGATAGTTCTAAATGCACAAAAGATGAAGAGTGTAAGTAATGGTCTTTGATCTATAATAAAGCACTAGGACTCCATCCTGTGTGTTGAAGGTAGATGTAAGTGTAAAAAAAGATGCTTGAGAAAGATTCATCTTTTTTCCATGTAATGTGGAATAAATATTATTTTTAATAATATCAATATTGTGTTATTCGAATAAATCATTCATATTGTTAATGAAAGTCGGTTTATCCTATTAGCGATGGCAGCCCTAATTTCAATGACAGAGATCACCATCAGTAAAAATAGGTTTTCTTGATCTGTTACGATTTAGCCAGTTGATTGTTTGCCTTGTCAACTTGCCAAGAATTGTGCTTTGGCTTTCAATAATAGTGACTATATTTCTTCTATGCCTTTTGATTTGATCTATTATTATGTTTTGGGACCTTCAACTAATACTATCATATGAGGATCCTAACATTTTTGTCATTTTTGTGAATGATTATTCTTGCTATACATGACTTTATTTTATGCAACATGAATCTGAATTACCTCAAAATTTACTATAAGTTTGTTCTTATGGCTAAAACTCAATTTTCTTGAATTAATAAATTTTTGTTGTTGTGATAATGCCATGGAATACAAAAAAACCTCATTTCTTAATTTCTTTCACAAAATGGTATCATTTCACATCACTCTTGTTTGGGCACTCAAAATGGTCTAGTATAGCGTAAACATATACATATATTGGAAACTATGTGTGTTTATTTCAGGAGTTTGAGAGCGTATCAAACGACACCTTCTTGAGATGTGTGTGCTTTGCTTATTCTAATCAGAAAGATTTCCCACAACTTATAATAATCTTGTTTGGAAGTTTTTGAAAATTATGGAATAGTTAGAGATATTTCAAGAAAGATTTTTGGTTTGTACGATCTTGAGGGAAAGTAATTGGTTTAGAAGTATATTGGCATTAGGTTTATGCTCCACTTTTTTAATAGTCAAAAAGTTTAAATGTGCACATAAAAAATGTAGTAATGTGTTTTTTTTTTTTATTGAAAATGTGCCTTCATTAAACAACAAAAATGGAATTGGAATCTCACTAAAAACTAAAGTCATTACACTAAGTTTGTATCATGTATTTTAATTTGATCCTTAGCATACGCCTTCATTAATCAACAAAAACAGGATTACACACTGGGCAAAACATATTATATAAACATCTGATAAAAAAACATATATTATATAAATGTGAAGGAATTTTTAATTAAGCAAAAGACATTGGAGACTCCACTCATTTCAACAGCAAGATCATAAGGTGGGAGACCTTTGAGAACATGGCTTTGCAAATACAACACATGGCAATCAGCGAATTGTCTTTACTCGTTCAAATGGAAGAATGCCAAAGCTATTCTTCTATTTGGAATGATAGGCTCACCAATTAATTCTCTTGTTGGGTCTTTTTGCATAGTGATATAATTGGTACTATCAATTGAAAGGCGAGGATTTTCATTTCTCAAAGAGGAGCTAATCTTTAAAAATCAATGATATTATTATCATTTCTTAACACTTTTCGTAAATAGTTTGTCTTTTAATTTATATATTCCCCAAAAAAGCCTTTGAGTATAGAGAGTTGCATTTAGCACATGGAAATTACTTAATCATGTACTTTAATTTTTCCTCTTTACTCGTTCTTACGTTGAATTATTTATCTAAATTAAATATAAAAAATGTCCAAATGGCTTTTGCCTTGACCTCATTTAAGCTAACATGCTTTAAGCTGGTTTTAATATTTTTTCAAACGTCACAGCATGCATCATAAGATTTTCTTAAAATCACATTGACAAATTTTTTTCTATTGAAAGTGGTGAAATACAAGTACAACTACACAATCATTCTATTGAAACTTCGTAAGCCTAACAAACAACAACTTATCTTTATAATAAACACACATAGTGACAAAAATAACCAACATATAAGTTGGATTGGAAATAATTTACACTTATATAATGAGTGGGAATCGATCTTGAAATCTTGTAGTCTTAGGGTCTCATCCTGATCACTAAGTCAAGACTTCGTCGACCAAATTAATTAGTAATTTTCTACAAATAAAAATTCTTATATGATTGATAATACACACAATATTTAATTTCTAAGTTAGTTTTAGTTGGAACTTGTGTCATATATATGATATACTGATTTTTCGTAGATTTTATAAATCAAGGATTGTAGTGATTAATATGATTATGAAAAATGCATGTTCTCGCATTATTGTTTCTCATTTAAAGTTATATCAATGGATGAGTTTAGGAATCTTAATCAATTGAGGTAAAGTTATAAATAAACTTTTTGTAATTTGAAAGAAAATATAAAAAAAAAATTCACAAAACAGATATTTTGATATATTTCTTATAATATCATTAATATGAATATTTTCATATAGAAAAGATACAAGATCGATACAAACATAACAAAAAATAATCTTTTGTTAAATTGATATTAAGTTTCAGTTATAATAATAGCAAGTTAATTTAATATTCCTACGAAGTCAAATTCTCAATAAAAAATTGTTAAATAAATTCTTACCAATTACCACTACCAGTAAATGGTTCCACTAACACTACTTTATTCAAATAATGAAAACCCCAAAAATTATTTTTAATTTCTCTTAGAAGTAATTTCATATCGAACCTCTAAATGCGTTAAGATTTTTTTTCCAAACTCACAAATATGAAATTATTAGAAAATTTATTATGGGAATTTTACCTCTAAAATCTACGAACTCAAATTAGACAAAAAAACACAACCACAACAATTAAATATGCAAATAAAATAAAGAGTAAGAACATTAAGAATTAATGTGGTTTGACAACCTCTTTACCTACATCCACTAACAAACCAATTGCTTTATTAATCTTGAATTACAACTTTAGGAAAAGTAAAGTTGTCAAACTCTCACCCCAAAGTCCCAATATAACAAAAGCTCATAACCTAGCTCTATTTATAAGTGTCATCTCTACTTGACAACCCAAAACCCCAATACATCTAAAGATCTCATCCTAACACTAGTAATAAACCCCTCTAGTTTACAATGTATATGGAAATTATGAGAGTGCCTTAATTCTTCTTTGGGACCCCTTTTATATAGAGGATATTTTCCTAATACTAATAGAAAAAGAACAACAATGAAGAAAACGACTTCTACTACTACTAGGACAAGCAATATCCAATATGAAATTACTACCACTCCTATTAGAACAAACAACTATAAAATATGAAACCACTTTTCCTAAACCAATTAGAAGTATTCCTTGTGGAAAATTGAGCCAAAATCCTAACAAATCTCCACATTGACTCAAATTCTCCACCTCATCATCAAATTTGGCTTTCTTCTTTGGTTGGTGCAATCATTCCTTTTAGTCTTCCCATCTCACCTGCTTATTCTTCGAAGCAATCATCCTTTCATTCAACATGTACAAGTTTTTTCGTTCACAGTATCTGTCATCACTACTTTTGAAGCATCAAGAACTTACACCTCTTCATCCTCATTAGCCTTCCCATTATCACTCTGCTTCATTCTACTCAACTCCTCCAAGTCCTTCAATGTGACATTGATTTACAATTTGTATGTTCCTCTTCCTTGTTGTAGATGCACTCCTTACTTGAAAAATATAGAGACTTGGATCTTGATCTTTCCTCCACATTTCCTTGAAATGCTCCATTCGCTCACTTTGTCTGGCTATTCTCTTGATATAATCACGAACAATTCTTTAACCTCGAACACACTTGGCCTCTTCAACTTATCTTTCTCTTGAGATACCGCAGGAACCTCCACATCCAACCAAACTTCTTTTCCCACCATTAACATCTTGAATTCTTTCTTTAGTGGCAGATACTTCGTATTTGTCAACATATTACTCAACAAATTAGTGATAATGGAAGTGAAAAAGCTAATATTCATAAATCTTCTTTCATCAAATAATTCAATATTAATCATGTTTATTATTATTTTTTTTTTTGTATTTTTGCCATCAGAACCTGGTTCTGATACCACTTGTTAAGATTTTACCTCTAAAATCCACATACTCAAATTTTAGACAAAAAACACAATCATAACAATTAAATTGGCAAATAAAATAAAGAGCAAGAACAATAAGAATTAATGTGGTTCGACATCCTCTTTGCCTACATCCACCAACAAACCAACTGCTTTATTAATCTTCAATTACAACTTTAGGAAAAATAAAGTTGTAAAAGTCTCACTAAAGTCCCAATACAACAAAAGCTCTTAACCTAGCTCTAGTTGTATGAGTACTCTCTACTTGACAACCCAAAATCCCCAATACACCCAAAGCTCTCATCCTAGTTCTAATAATAAATACCTCTAGTTTACAATGTATATGAGAATTATCAGTGTGCCTCAAATCTTCTCTAGGACGCCCTTTATATAGAGGAGATTTTCCTAGTACTAATAGGACAAGAATAATAACGATGAAAATAACTTCTACTACTACTAAGACAAGCAATATATAATAGAAAATTACTACCACTCCTACTAGAACAAACAACTATAAAATAGGAAACCAATTTTTTCAAACCAATTAGAAGTCTTCCTTGTGGGGAATTGAGCCGAAATCCTAACATTTATTTTTAAGATATTTTTTACCTTACAAAGTAGACATATTAGCCCCATATATAAATGCTACCCACAAAAGATCAATTACAACAATACTGCAAATCAAAGTTAGTCTTTCTCTAAAAGTTCTTCTTAACTACAACTTAACTAGATAATATGGAGAAGGGTTTAGCTTCCATCCTCATCCTTTGATCAAAAGATGTAATCTTAATCTTTCATGTATTATATGGGATCCAGAAGTTTATATATTATGTGGGATCCATATATATACGAATGGTTGAGATTACATCTTTTTCTCAAAGGATGAAAAAAGGTAAAGGATGGAACTTTTCTTTGTAGTTCTCTTTATCATTTTGTCATGCTAGTCTATATCTTTATCTCTTATACACCCATTAATATAGTCTATAAAAATTAATGTAAATTATTTGAAAGTGGCTAACAAAATACTATTTGCAAATGTTCCATCTACAAGGATGCAAGGTAATGAAGCCATTGGAGAAGGAATGCTTGGATGTGTAGCGCACTGACTGCTTAATTAAATTACCATGTACTGAAGGTCTTATCAGTCTTTTTGTTACTGGCATATGCATATGCAAGCCAAGCCTAGAACATTCTACTAATGAATATGATATTTATAAATTCCAAAATGATGACAATTGTTAGGGTAATGAAGCACCAAGACTTCATCGTGCGATTGTTTTGAAGGTAGGTGCAAGTGTAAGAAAGATGCTTGAGATTAGAGATGCATCTTTGTCTATGTAATGCAAAATATATATTATTCTTTTTAATAATAATGTCTGATTACAAATAATATTTAGAATTAAACATTTCAAATTAAATTTTTATGCGTTCGAAACAAATTGAGTTTTGATGTAGAGGAAAATTCCCCAACCAATGACATAACGATATATGGTCCTCGCAAGGGTAATAGGGTAATTTCACAAGCAAGACACAACAACAATCAAATAGCTACACATGGCAAAAGGTAAAAACTATAATTTCACACTAAAACCCTAATTTTACTAGGACTCCAGCCTTTTGAATCCTAATCCTACCATATTACTCCGTATTAATTACTTTCCTAATTGGATTCTACCTCTAAATACTATTTAAAGGGGGCCTCATTATCATAGGTATGCACACAATTCTCTTTAAGAATTCTCTATCTCTATCTTTTAAACCCTATACGAACTTAGGCATCGAAGAGTCCCCTTGAGGTACCACCTTTCCAGTCCTCTAGCGACTTTTTAGGTTTTCTTCTGTCTTTGAGGTACCACCTTTCCAGTCCTCCAGGTATCACACATCGATCATTTGGCTGCTTGGAATATTTTCGGCATCAACAAATTAGTTTTATCCTTGGGAACATAGAGAAAGAAATCATCTATCATGATGCCGCCAAACAACTCTACCGAAAACACCACTTCAAATACTTCTAACACTTTCACCGCTGCTCAGACTTCAACCAGTCGTGACCTATGTGATGGTCCTGAACTCTCGGCCATCATTGAGCATGCTACCATTGGACAAAATCTCAGCGAGCCATTTGATGAGTGGTCACAACAAGATCAACCATCTCAATCAAACCACTCGGTTCACCAAGGCCAAGAAAACCTAGACGCCCTAGTAATGTAAGGACAATTTATGGAATTTACCTAGTTGGGGGTTGACCTAGCTGATAAATTCGAGGGGCAGACCCCTCCCCTTCAACCTCAATCATCACAACAAATTCCTCGGCCAACTAGGCACTAGAACTCTAGCCACCATGCTCATACCTTGGATCGTAAGTTCACCACAAGGTCTTCTCCCAAACCACAGACCGAAGTCCTGAGGCTATTCTATCTCTAAAAATTATATTGATATGGAAAAAAAACTAGAGGAAATGGATAAAAGAATAGGTGAAGCCTTCAAAAGAAGAGGAACTAATGTACTAGATAAGCTAAACTCCCAAGATCCACCCTTTAAATAGGATATCCTCAACATCTCCCTCTTTCAGCATTTCAGAATGCCCATTATAAGGCGTATGATGGTAGCATCGACCCTATAGACCATCTCAAATTATACAAAACTAGCATGCTCCTGAATTGCCACCTGGATGCGGTCCAATGCTGACCTTTTCCACTGACACTCGAGAAAACTGCCAGCACATGGTATTCTCATCTCAAACCGAGAAGCATTTGTTATTTCAAAGGCTTTAGTCGTGCTTTCATTGCATAGTTACTTAATGGTAAGGGTTCATAGAAGACTTCAGAAAGCTTTTTCAGCATCATTCAGTGCAAAGAGGAAATACTTCGAGAGTATATCTCGCGATTCAACACCACTGTACGAGAAATTCCCGACCTCGATCCTAAGATCTAGATACTCATATTCAAAAATAGACTCAAGCCATGAACCTTCAGTTCTAAACTTACGAAGCCCTCAACCAAGGATATGAACGAGGTCCTCACCCGAGCCGAGGGGTACATACTTGCTTAATAGGATTAAGTATTCCAAAGAGAGAGAAAGGAAAGAAAGGAAAAGTAAAAGAAGGAGTCCATTGAGTCAACGAATAACCCGCCAAAGAAGCCTTGTAAAGAGGGGAATAGGAACATAACCTGTACGTTTGATAGTTACACTCCCCTCAATGCACCTAGAATAAACATACTGATGAATGTCCGCTACCATAACTTCATTTGATGGCCTTTAAAGCCCTTATACACTAGTGGAAACAAGAACAAGACCAAATGGTGTCGCTTCCATAAAAATCATGGACATGACACCAAAGAATGCCATGCTTTGAAAAGTCAGATCGAGTCTCTTATCTGCCAATGATACTTAAAAGAATACACTAGGCCCCCAATATTCCATGGTGATGGGGGTCGATCGAGGGGGAGTCCCAAACATGCATTTAGACAGAGTTCTAAGCAAAACGTGAGACAGAGCTCTGAGAGAGGTTTAAGATGGAGCCTTGGGCGAAGCCCGAAAAATATGATAAGCGTCACCAAAATAATGGGATAGTACCACTGCGGTGGCCGGAACTATCAAAACAATATTTGGTGGACCGACTGTTGGAGAACAGTCACGACAATCTAAGAAAGTATATGTTTGGTCAGTAGCCTTTGTCAATGGACACTATAAGAAGGCTAAGACTGGTCAAGTAATCTCTTTTATCAACGAAAACCTGTAAGGATTACAGACTCCCCATAATGAATCCATGGTTGTCACTATACTCATTTCAAATTATAATGTGGAACGAATCCTAGTTGATAATGGGAGTTCAATTGATATTTTGTATTAGGATGTGTACCAAAAAATGAAGCTTAGGGACAATCAACTGAAACGAGTGAATTCTCCACTTTATGGATTCTCAGGAATGTTGGTACTCCCAAAAGGAAACATAGTTCGGCTTGTTACCGCGAGCTTAGCTCTTTGGCAAACCACAATGATGACTACCTTCCTAGTAATCAAGCATCCATCCTTCTATAATGCTATCCTTGGAAGGCCTAATCAGAATGAAATGAAAGAAATAGTCTCTACCTATCACCTAAAAATGAAGGTTCCAACTGAAAAGGGGATCAATTGGCATCTCAATCGTGCTTCCTCAATTCTATCAAGGGACATAGGAAGACCTAAACTTTTCCCTTGGAAATTGAAGATCTGTGGGACAAACTCAAAGTTCTAAGAGGCCAGCCCATAGAAGAGCTAGTAACTGTCCCTCTAAATGAAGAATGAGATAAAAAAAAATGTGCAGATTGAGTTAAGCTTATCTGAGGAGCTCAAAGCTCTACTGATCTCTTTCCTCAGAAAGAACTAGGATGTGTTCGCCTAGTCTACATCCTATATGCTTGGTATTGATTCGCAAGTTATTATCCATAAGCTGAATGTAGATCCAGAGCACAAGCCCGTGGTACAAAAGAAAAGATCATTCACCCCTAAGTGGCAAAAGACCATAAAAGAAGAGGTTGATAAGCTTCTCGCCACTGATTTCATCGGAGAGGCCCGTTACCCAAACTAGGTTGCCAACGTGGTCATGATCATAAAAACAAATAGAAAGTGGAGAATATGCATAGACTTCACCAATCTCAACAAAGCATGTCCAAAAGACAATTTCCCTATACATAGGATAGACCAGTTGGTCGATGCTATATTAGTGTAATAGTTGCTCACCTTTATGGACACATATTTGGGATAAAATCAGATCCTCATGCATGAACCGAACCAACCGAAGGCTATTTTTGTCATCGACCAAGGCCTCTGTTGCTATAAGGTCATGTTCTTTGAGCTAAAAAATGCAAGAGCAACATATCATAGACAACTAATAAGCTCTTCAAGGAGTAGATTGCAAGGAATATGGAAGTATACATCAATGAAATGCTAGTCAAGAGAACTAAATCAAAGGACCATGTATCCAACCTTGAAGAAGCCTTCGGAATACTCCGATGTTATCACATGAAGCTAAACCTGGGGAATTATGCCTTCGGGGTCACTTCAGGAAAGTTTCTCGGATTAATGGTTACTCAAGGAGGAATAGAAGCCAACCTAAAAAAGATAAAGGTAATCATGGATATGAGTTTTCCTCGGAATATCAAATAAGTCCAATGGTTGATTAGATGCATCGCTACCCTCAGCCATTTCATGTTTAAATCTACAGAAAAGTGTCTGCCATTCTTCAAGGCATTGAAGAAACCCAAAGACTTTGTATGGACCAAAGAATGTCAGGTAGCCTTTGAGGAACTCTAGGATTATATCAGTTCGCCACTTTTCTTGACCAAGCCTATTGGGGGAGAGAAACTTTTTCTATATATCACTGCAAGACTAACCATAATTGCCTCTATGCTAATTCGAGAAGAAGATAAGGCCCAAAGACCCATCTATTATGTCAGTAGTGTTCTTCATGATGTAGAAACTCGGTACCTCCTGGTCATGAAACTAGTCTTTGTCATCATAATCTCTACTCGAAAGTTGAGGCTATTCTTCCAATCCCACACCATCACAATCCTAACTGCCCAGCCTCTAAGGAAAGTTTTGCATAAGCCAAATATCTCTAGAAGACTGGTAAAATGATCCATAGAGTTGAGGGAGTTCGACATCTACAATAAGCCTTGAACAGCCATCAAAGCATAAGCTCTTGACGATTTCATTATAGAAAGCATGCTCCCTGAAATTCCCTTGAGAGACAGGAGCCCGAAAATATTGAGCAAACACCAGGATGGAAGCTATTTGTTGACAAATCCTCCAACAACATTAGTAGTGGGGTCGGTCTCATCCTTACTAGTCTTGAGGCTTTCATCATCAAATACGCCCTCAGATTTGAATTCAAAGCTTCTAATAATGAAGTAGAGTACAAAGCATTGTTTGTAGGTATGAAGTTAGCAAAAACATTGGCTGCCCAAGCCTTAGAAATCTACAACAACTTCCAACTAGTGTTAAACCAGATGACCAACGAGTATGAAGCAAGAGGATCTAAGATTATCATATATCTAGAGAAATCTTGAGAACTAATGGTATCTTTCAAAAGGTTCCAAATTTCTCAAGTGCCTCGAGCACAAAACTCTATAGCAAATTCCTTAGCTTAACTTGCCTCCTCCAGACAATCTGACTTCATACAAACTATCTATCTGGAAACACTCACTACACCAAGCATCGACAACATCTAATCATACCAGTCGCCGAAGAGTGGCCCTGGATGGACCCAATCCTCCAGCACTTATGAGATGAAAAACTATTTGGTCAAAAAAATGAAGCGAAGAAAGTCTTCTTTCGTTGCTCGCGGTTCGCCATTATCGAAGGCAAACTATACAAGAAAGGCCTTACCACTCCCTACTTGAAGTGTCTTAGACCTACCGATGCAAACTATGATCTCCAAGAAGTCCACAAAAGTATATTTGGAAACCACCTAGGACGCAAGGCCTTAGCCTATAATGTTCTCTGACACAGATATTATTGGCTGAAAATGTTATAAGAGGCAACAGAAATGGTCAAGAAATGTAAGAAGTGCCAAAAATATGCTCCCGTATCTTGTTGACCTTCTAATTCGCTAACAACAATAACGAGTCCCCTTCCCTTTTCCATGTGGGGAATAGACAACCCTAGACCTTTTTTTTAGACTCTAGGATAGAGAAAGCACTTGATAGTAGCCATCGATTACTTCACCAAGTGGATAAAGGTTAGACTACTTACTAACATCATTGATCATAAAGCTTGAGAGTTCGTAGGGAAATCCATTGTGTGCCAATTCAGAATACCAAGGGTGCTTGTTATTGACAAAGAGAAACGGTTTGAAATCTCTCAGTTTAAGTCCTTCTACCAAAACCTCGAGATTGAACATAGATTGACCTCGGTAGGTTAACCATAAGCCAATGGTCAACTCGAAGTCACCAATAGAACTCTCCAATAAGGCATTAAGAAGAGACTCGAAGACGCTGACAAATAATGTGTTAAGAAGTTATCTAACGTCCTTTAGGCCTATCGGGTAACTATCCGAACCCCTACCGGAGCCCGTTTTAATTGGATTATGGATCAAAAGTAGTCATTCTTTTTGAGATCGGAGCACTATAATTACAAATGCAAAACTTCAATCTTGTGAATAATGAAGAAGCTAGGCCTCAAGGTGAACGCTGACTTGATCGATGAAGCCAAGGATAAGGCTAAAATCAAACTCATTGCCTACCATCAGAGGTTCGCCCGATATTACAAGTCCAGTATCAGAGGAAGGACATTCAGACTCAATGACTTAGTGCTCGGGAAGAAAATCCCACCCACAAGAAATAGGAAAACTCCTCCTGAATTCGAAAGGATCCTATTGCATCTAAAGAGTTTGCTGAGCGGGCAATTTTGAATTTGAAGACCTCAACGAAACTCCAATTCCTCGAATTTAGAACACCGATAATCTCTATAGATTTTGTTAGTAATAAATTCATTTATTTTACATCATCATATAGCTTCGACAATTTATCAGTAATAAAATAGTCAAAAAATTCATCATATTTGAATATAACGGTATTATAAAAAACCTGAGGAGGAAGCCCTTTGTTATTGCTCTATTCGATACATCTTCTATCGAAAATACGAGGAGACAACCCTGAGCTATTTCTCTCCTAAGACCTTTTTTCACCTAAAATCTGAGGAGATAGTCATAAGCTATCTTTCCCTTCAGTATATTTTCCATTAAAGTTCTGAGGAAAGAGCCCCGAGCTATTCGTTCTTTCGGAACCCTATTTAGATGAAAACCGAGCCACGCATTCCTTTAACACTCAGGGACCGCCCTGAGCATTGAGACCCCATAGAATTTGTGAAATTCTTGGAGACTGAAGAAAAGTTCCTGAAGTCACTTCTCTTACATGCACCAAGCATCCAATCTCGAAAAATGACATGTAAAAAACACTTTAGATACTTTAGAATCCAAAATAACAAGTGAAAGAGAAATTAAAATGTCAAAGGCCTTGATTCCTTTTTTAATAATGTTAAAATTTAAGCATAAAAAAAAGGAAAACACATATACTCATCTTCTTCCCTAGGCTTGGTCCTGACTTCCTCACCATCATCGGCCTCTTAGTCGTCCCCAGTAGAAACTGTACCCTCATCATCAGAAATCTCCACCTCAGAAAGATCCAACTCAGGATAAGCCCAGGAGACTTTGATTTTCATAGCCTCGAAGCCATCCAAATAGTACTTCCATGCCTTCTTGGCCATCGAATTATTGAAATCCGCCGAGGATTTAAACTTGTGAAATGCCCTCACTTCGCAGCCATAGCCTCCAAAGCCCGATACTCCATAACGACCTCATTCTTAGCCTTCACGAATATGACATTCAAAGTAGTGAACACCTCTTGAGATCTCTAGAGACATGTCTTCCAAATTAGGATTTAGTCATCCTTAATCATGATCTGTGCATCATTATCCAAGATGGAGGATTGTAATTCGGCAACCAAGTTAATCTCCTCCTCCAACTGTCTGTTAACATCGGTAAAGCATTGTGTCAGCACCCTAGTGGCTGCACTGGCTCGAAATACAAATTAAAGTAGAAGCTAGACTATTCAGCCAAATTCAGCAAGAGAAAGAGAAAAGAAAGAATGGTACCTTGGCGACCAACTCCTGGACCATGTTCAACAAAACCTCATGAGCATGAGTGGCCAGCTCCACCTTATCCTTGTACGGGATATCCTTTACTAGGTGCTCTCGAGAAATCCTTGGGCTCCCTATGACCTAGTCCCCAACTTAACAAACTAGTTTAGTCACAAGATTTTGGACCTCAAAGGACTGACTAGTGGAAACCCTAACCCCAAGACTACAAAATTTTAAGGAACTGGAGGGACATCCTAAACCTTAATAGCCGAGTCTCTTGGCTGAACAGGGTTCGCCCTAATAGGATCTTGAGACCCCGATAAGGTGCATTCCTTCTTCTCCACAGTCGGACTATTGTCCCTCCTATCAATACCTCTATGTTTATTCTTTTTTTTTCCTTTTTTACTTCTCTCAATAGTTAGTCAAACTGGGAGGCATGGCTACATGGACAAGAAAAGATCATCAAGCATCAATTAATCGAATGCATTAAAGAAGAAAGTAAAAAAATGTAAGTTATACCCTCGCAAGGACA
Source organism: Bretschneidera sinensis (assembly GCA_023935145.1). Classification (NCBI taxonomy): domain Eukaryota; kingdom Viridiplantae; phylum Streptophyta; class Magnoliopsida; order Brassicales; family Akaniaceae; genus Bretschneidera; species Bretschneidera sinensis. The sequence continues at coordinate 47,976,074 of CM043703.1, read as the reverse complement.
AAGACCGAGCTTGGCCAAGGCTTTGTTATCCTCTAGTATTAAAGCCTCAATAGGCCCGCCCAACATGTCTCTCACTGTTTTCTCCTCTATGTTACTAAGGACCGGACACCTATGTTTCTTCAAAAAGGTTAAGTCTCATTCCCTCGGGACCTCAAAATCATATTCACTCTGAATAAAAAATAACTTGTTCTTCCATCGCTTCACAAAAGTAGGTTTCCCCTTTACCACATACTTTTCCCCCTCTGACTAAGGATAACCCAACCATCTTTCTAGTGGTGGTTCACGAAAAATATACTTCTGAAGACATGTAAGGAAATGTACCCTTTAACCTTCTGATAGAAATATAAAAAATCCACCAACAGATGAATGGAGTTAGGTACGAGCTATAGCAGGGCTATGTGATAGTAATTCAAGATTAGACGGATGAAAAGGTGTAGGGGAAACCTAAGGCTAGCTTTCAATGAATGAGTATATACACATAACTTGTAGGGAGAATATTCGTTCGGACTATCATACACACTCTCTATCTTGCCTCGACAACCCTAAGAGAATAATCAGCTTGTATCCTATACTTCTCCCTAATTCCTTCTAGTTGATCCTCCCTCAACTTGTTAGCTTCATCTTAGGAATAATATTTGATATCTTTACTATTTTGAGCTAGGTCTTCCTGAATATCATTCAAAGTGCGGCTAGGTTCAGCCTCGGAAGACCGAGGGATGGCCTTGTCACCAATCTTCTGCTTAACTCGTATATTATTCTCTATAGATGACTCAACCGATAAGCTATTCACCTAGGCCTCAGAAGAAGATAATGACTCCATCATCTTAGTACTATCCATACTAATGGAAAGGGAAGACATGATTGAAAAAAGAAGTTGGAGGACTCACCAAAAAATTTGGATGAAAAGTTGAGGGAAAAAACTCTGAAGGAAGATGCCAAGAACTTGAAAGGCTCTAAAGGCTATCGAAATCTAAGTTAAAGAAGATTATAAAAATGAAGTGAAGCATACATGAAAGCCCCACTCCTTATAAAGATAAATGGATAGTTTAGATGAGTTGAAATGGATGATCCTGATCGTGACCTTTCCATTATCGAAGAAGTACAACGGTTCATCGCACCTCCTAAAGGTCCTAGAAATCTTTTGAGCAAAACATGGGCCCAGACCAGCCAATAGATCGGTCCATCACAAAATACCCCAAACTGGGCCAAACACCTATAACTTGGCCATATCCATAACTAGATGAATTCCTCATTAAAATTAAGCACTTATGATCAAACTCTACTTAAGTCCAAATCAAAAATTTTACTAAGTGTTGAAGCTTGGTCAAACAGATAAAAGCAAAAACACTCGGTATGACGTACACTTTGAGGACATCAAGGTAACCGAGGAGACAACCTCGAGCTATTTTATTCCTTAGACCTATTTTCATACAAACTTGGAGGAGATAGCCCTGAGTTATTCCACTCTTCAGACAAATTTCTACATAAACCCTTAGGAGATAACCCTTAGTTATTTCACTCATCGGACCTATTTTCATAAAAACTTCGAGGAGATAGCCCCAAGCTTTGATAAATAAGAAACTTGAACCTGTTCTACGCCACCAAAACTTCGGACCTATTCCAAGAAAATTGACATATTTACTTTCACCAAAATAAAAGTCCTTAAGTCCCGGAATAGCCTAGTGCCTAGAAACCAAAAGAAAAAATTTCAGAACTCCCTCTTGCACAGATTTCAACACTCTACTTGCTTAACTGCATGATGGCACTCAAGGAAGTAAGAGGCATTTGATGTAGGGGAATATACTCCAACCAATTACATAACGACACATGGCACCTTGCCAGGGAAATAGTGTATTTTCATAAGCAATACAGAGTAATCAGTCAAACGACTACATGTGGCAAAATGACAAAAAAGTAATTTCACACCAAAACCCTAATTCTATTAGGACACTCTAGCCGATTAAAACCTTAGTCATGTCAAGACACTCTAGCTTATGGAATCCTAATATTATAATATCACTCTGTTTTAATTACTTTCATAATTGGATTTTACCTTTAGACACTATTTAAATGAGGCTTTCATTATCACAGGTACGCACACAATTTTCTCTAAGAATTCTCCATCTCTCTCTTTTAAGCCGAAGAGTTCCCATGGAGGCACAACCCTTCCGATCCTCCGGCGACCCCTTAGGTTTTCTCGTCTTTGCATGTGCAGGTATACCACATCGAATGTTTGGCTGCCTAGTAGATTTTCAGCATCAACAAGTTTCTTTAAGTATCTTTTGTCAATTTTCATGATCCTAGCGTGGGATCAACTAAAAGGTACACTTAGTTACTCTTATATGATTAATTCAAAGAACCAACCCTATAAGTCCTCCAATTATGGAATTAATCCTTAAAAAAATTTCTCTTTTTGAGATTAAAAGTGTGTTTGGAACAAATGAATTATAGAAATTTTATAGAATTTATTGGTAATTATACACTTGTTAAGTTTGGAACAAAACAAGAAACTATGGAATTTAGTTAGCTTGTTGCAAATTCTATCAAAATTGATAGAATTTACAAATGAATTTCTCAAAATAAAGAGTAAAATGTTATGTTGGCTAAAATACTATCGTTTCCCTCTCCCTTGCCTCCCTCTCTTGAATTTTTAATTTATTACAAATATTTTAAACTTAAGAATTCAATTAAATCCTACAAATTAACATAAGAAAGAAAACATAAAAATTCATTTAAATTCATTTCAAAAGAAATGAATTCCATTTTCAGTTGGTTTCAAACATAGTCTAAAGGAGTTCTTCAACTGAATTCCACTTAGGTTGTATGCTGCGGAAATGAGTACAGTCATTACAATGGCAAAATAAGTTGTTTTTGTAGGGCATATCCATTTTAGGTTGAAATTCTATCTTTGTTAAGAGTATATTATTGTTGAGTGCATCATTATCCGTATTTACTTAAATATATTTACGGTTATTTACCAGTGTTTAATTATGTCAATTACCATGAACTGAAAAAACTTAAATAGATAGAAAATTGGCCAATAACATATGTCATATGACATAAGAACCCCCAAGTATTTGGGTTCTAACACTGGGAAAATCGTTGCTAGATTCAATAGGAATTAACATTTTAAAATGGTTAACAAATATCAATCATGGATTTTATGGAAAAAAAATTAGGTAGGTCAAATTTATCATACCAATTGTAGATACAACGTATTAACTCATGCCATATTTGTAAGTGATTGCTCATGTTGATATTGAAAAATCTGCCATGTAGTCAAAGAGCCAAAATGTGGTACCTACACACATGAAACACGGAGAAATCCTAAAAGTTGCTGGAGGACCGGAGGAGTATGCCTCCGGAGGGACTCTCTGATGCATAAGTTATAATAGGGCTTTTGAAAATATGGAGTGTTGTGAGAAATAAAGAGCTGTGAAATGTGAATAATGATTGAACATACTCTTTGATAGTGAGAGCCTCCTTTGTATAGTGTTTTAGAGCAGAGTCCGATTAGGAGAGTGATTGATGTCTAAGTGTCATGATAGGAAATAGATTCTCATAGATTGATAAGATTGGATTTTATTCATAAACTAGATTGTTTAAATAATATTTTATCCATAAGCTGGAGTGTCATAGTAGTATTAGGGAATAGGAGTGAAATTACCATTATGCTTTTTGCCAAGTGTAACCATTTGATTGGCCAATCTGTCTGAGTCATGAAATTATTATTTTGCCATTGGAGGTTGTCATGTGTTGTGTTTTCAGTGGAAGAATCAGTTTGACTGGTATGACTGTCATGTGTCATTACGTCATTGGACTAAAAAATTTCCCCTACATCAGTTTCTTAACTGTAGTTTGGCTTTACTCTCTTACTTAATACTAGAAAATCATGTCTCACTTTAACTGATATAGCTCGAGTTGATGGATTGAACTTAGAACCGATCTACCTTAGAATTTATCAATTTAATACGTTGAAACGATTTTCTTTTCTCATTGGAAAATGATTTCCGAATATATTCTTGGCTTCAACCATATCGTCATCCATGTTGCTCCAAACATTACCCTAAAAAAACATATTTTTTTGTTGTTAGATCGTATCTCATAATTCATAACGTATCCAACCCAAGTAGTTGTGCCTTAGTAGCACCCAGATTCCACCAAACAAATGACCTGTTAAATAGTCACGGGCCTATGTTGTGATACTCCGCTCGTGATGGTAGGGCCCACCAACAAAGATCATTTTCATTATATACAACATAATCATTGTGAATTCGGATCAGAAAGTGACCGTTTAAATAAAAAAGGATGGGTCATTTTTTGTTCTTTTTTAAATAAAAAACTAGAGAGAACATTATCTACAACATCATCGATTGTATGAAAAATAAGGTTAGAGAAATGATAAAAAGATAGTGTAGTAGTTGGTTGGTTAGGGACAATGATGATTAATTATTAATTGGCTCAATTATTAGTGTATACTAATTACCAAAATTTCGGTTAGAACTGGGCCCTCCATACATAGGCGGAGCTTGACTCTTTTGCTATAAAAATTGTGTTATAAAACATGCATTACATATAAATTTTGATTATAAAGTAATTCCCACAAAATTCCAAAATTTAATGAGTCCAAATCTATATACAAAAACAGTGTATTGCATATTTTACAACACAATGTTTACAACAAATGAGTCAATCCCCAAGATTTTATTCTTGAGAGATAAAAAACATAAGAAAGATGGGGTTTTTCAAGATAGAGGAGAACAAAAATTTTTGAAATTCTAAAATTATCTTTACTTTGATGAGATAGTAGAGAGGAGTTATAGGTATTTTGATCCTGAAAGTTGGTGTACAAGACTAGCTTACAACTAATTAAAGTGTTTTAAGTTAGCATTCCTTTTTTGATAATGTTCAATAATTTTTAACTGCTTAAATAATATTTATTTTTTTCATAAAAATAACACGTGTTTATAAGAAAATACAAAAACAAAAAAAAATGAATTAGATTAGAATAATACTTGAAATTTAAGAGATGAACCCAGTGTTAAACACCGTAGGGCCCATTTAATTGATGACCAGGATTATAATAGATAAGATTAGTATTAACATGAGATAGCATAAAGGGAATTAATGAGGATTACCTTAATCCTATATTTGGCTCATGAGATTGCTAGATTTGGACTAAAGTGGAATAAGAAGTCTAAGTACCAAAATACCCTAGCACTCTTTATCATCCTTAACAATATCTAACTTCTTAACAACCCTAAAGTTTAATTAATATTATTATAATACTAACTAATAGTTATTATTAAAAAAATTTAATATTATAATAATAATTATTATTATAATCATTATAGTAATATTTTTATAATTATAATTATAAGAATGATAATTATCATTATTGTAAAAGAGTTTTGCAACAGATTAACGAGTACTTACTGATTCAACCTGAAATCTTCTGGTATCTTGGACTCCTCTCCGTGTCTTCTTTCTTCAATCTCGCCAGAAGTCGTGTGTGTAATCATGGAATAAAAAAACATACTTGTTTTCACTACCCAAATGCCTTTTGTTATCTCTAAAGGAAGAAAATGAACTTTCTCGCTCTAAAGTCTGTTTCTCTCTCTATAATGCATTTTTCCAATAGCCTTTTCTGACATGGCATTCCACATATATATACTACCACATAGATGGTGGTTATGGGTAATTGAAATCAACCAAGAGATGCATGGATTCAACCAAGAGTTGCATGGTTACATTCATGCCTCTCGGTTCAAAGTTAAACAGGCGAGTCGGGTCGCCCATCATGGGTGCCCAACTCGGCCCATATTTCCTACATCTCCCACTCACACGTGATGAACTCTAAATCCCCAACAGATAAAGATAGAGAGAGCTTTAACATCAAATTTCCTTTGGAGAACTTCATATTGGCAAATGAGTCGTGCAACTTACGAGTACTCCTGCACTTGGGAGCTCAATATTATGCACATGTTAGGTATACATAGCGACTTCAACTCTAAATAGTAAAGTGTTTCGTTGTATCCCAGACTTATTTCATTACATTGGTCTTAGCATACCTAATCCCTTAAAGACTATGCTAGACTTTAGTTTCCTCACCATGTATCCACAATTATGTCAAAGCTTCAACAAAGCGACATAATTGGTCGACCTGTGAATACATGTGGTGGATGTAAACAAGATGGTCTTCCTTCCGCACTCATGCCTCTCAGTTTTAGACTAACCACTTTCCTAGACATGCCCCATAAGGCAAATTATTTCATCACCATCAAAAACATGCTAAAGTAGCAAACATCAGCCTGTCCTTTTGAGATTATAGGGCACTAGCTAAGGCTTTTAATTTACATAAGCCTACGGGTGTCACACAGTGAAGACATAGGGATTCACTCACTCACTTCCCTTTAAAGCCGTACTAAGCATATATAGTATAAACTACATGCTATAATGGTTTGCTCTTTCTTGATAAAAGTGTATGCCCTTTTAAATTGTATACCACTATACGGATCTTAGCCTAATCGTAATCTACATCTTCAAGTTCTCATGTACCTAGCTCGAATATTTTATTAGCTCACTCCTTTGAGCGTCTTAATAAGAAATATCAACTTGACTATTAAAGTTAAGTGTCACTAATTCTAAGATATTAGCGATAACTCTCAGGTTTTTCAAAGAACTTTTTAAGCTATATTACCTTTTGCATTATAGCAGAACAAGCGACGATCTCAGTCTTAATGGCTAGTCATTTGCAGTGCTCTTAGGTATATGTGGATCCCTATTGACCATTATCTAATGCTTCTTCCCATTCACAACTATTTACTAGCTCTAAAGCTTAGCAAATATCAGACATAGTGTGCCTATATATAAAAGAAAAAAAAAAGATATAAAGTGTTTCAGACATAATTCAAGGTTTAGGCCTTCGTCTTTAGATATAAGGTGTCTACGGGATTGCTATTATGCAAACTGAACTTTTTAAGAATCTTCTTAGTGTAAGGCTCTTGTGATAGAGCTAAGAGATTCTGTGAATGATCTCTATAGATCTTCAAATCAAGTACATAATTAGCTTCTCCAAAATCTTTCATTTTAAAATTGAAAAAACAATCATTCTTAAATGGTGACAACCTCCTTATCTTTCTAGCCAATAAATCATCAACATATAACGATAAATTTCTAAATTTATCCTTGGACCTTTTGCAGACATACAATGATTCTTATTGATCATGCAAACTCATAAGTTTTCTTATTTTGATGAAGTCTCAAATATCATTGTTTGGATGAATACTTCAAGCTATATACGAAAACATTCGAACTAGCATACTTTGCACTCTTGGCCTTCTAACACCAAAACTATGGGTAGTTTCATGTAGATTTAGTCATCCAATTCTCCGTTGAGAAATGTAAGCTTAATGTCTATCCGGTGCTTTCATAAGCCCAGACTTGTGATGATAACTGGAATAGGATGAATAGAGGTAAACCTCACAAGCTACACCCTCTTGTAGGATATAGTCTTTAGCCACTAAACATGCTTTCTACCTCCCAATTAAACTCATTCACCTATCGCTTTTCGGGTGATCTTGAGAACTCACTTGTTCTCATTTATTCTGCAATAGCTGAGAGTTTTGACCAAGTCCCAGACATGGTTAGTTTTCTCTAAACTCTAATATTTTTCTATTCTTTTTAATCTATTTTCTTTTCTAGGGTTGATCGCAAAAACTTATCTCCTAAGCTCACATCAAAGATAAATGACCTTTTTTTCTAGTTGCTACCACGCAACTATGATTCTAGAGGTAAGCCTCAAATAGACCTCAAACAGAATCACCAATCAATGTATAACTCCCACTAGGTTGATAAGGTTTAGGAATAACCTTATTAACCTCATCTTATTGATTGGATATCTGAGGAAAAATAATTTTAGGACATTGATTTTATCAACTTCAGTCAAACTTTTAGTTTCTTATTTATCAATAAACACATCACTTTGGAGTGTTCTCAATATCTACTGAAGATACACCTCTATGTATTGATCCCAACTTCCCAAACTTATGAGAATGGCCATGAACACAAGCAATTAACCTCCAAGGTCATCAATGGACTTAGCTCAGGTATCAAACCCATACATATTCAATTGAATAGAAGTAATTGATAGAAAAAAAGTATGTGGTTAAGCATACAGTCAACAATTAACAAGGCATCTCAATAGAGATAGATTATGCCAATAACTTAACCATTTATAATAGTGTCTTATCCTATCTTTCTGCAACAACATTTTGTTACGAAATTTTTAAGGAACGAACAACTCTTTTCTAAAAATAACCCTTTAAAAAATATCCTAAAATAATTCTTCTGGATCACAAAAGTCCAAATGGATTACTAATAATGAGATCTTAGTTCTAGGTTCTGTATCAAATGGTTTTAAGTTGTTCTATTAGCGAGACAAAGTTCACACATAGGAAATAATAAAACTAGTGAGTGAGCTTAAAATGTTGTCACTAGTCAAACCCAATGTGGTCTAGTTTAGCTTTCCGAATAGTTTTGCATCAACAATTTACATTGAAAAAAATGCAATTAAATAAAACAACCATAATTCTAATTTTATTACAAAACACAAACTAAATCAAAGTGTTTTGAAATCATTTAATATATCAGTTCAACAAAGAAGTCTACTTCTAATAATACATCAGCCCAACACCAAAGTAATTAACATTAAAACTAGATTTAGAAAGACTAAAAACAAAGATTAACTTCGTCAAATTAAAGTACATTTAGGACATTAGTAGGACTTAGGTTTGACCACCAATCAATCTTAGTTGATAGGTTTCAAAGCCTTTATCTTCAACTATTAGGTTGCTCCTCACATGTATCCAATGTGCACTTTGTTAGATTTTTCATTACCCCGTAATGCTCCATGTTCTCTAGCTACACAACATGCTTGTCCTGAGTCTACAATCCACAAAGGATGAGATTCAGTAAGCAACACATAGCTAGAAACATAAGCATTAACCATATAAATAAAGTAGAGTAATATTTTATTTGGCTCAATGCAATCACAAGCGAAGTGACCAATCTCACCACGGTTGTGACAACTCATTTTGGTATTGTCCTTCTTATCACTGCACTTACCCTTCTTATGCTTCTTGCTCTTCTTGGGTTCCAGAATAATCTTTTTACCTTTCTCATGATTCAGGTTTAAAGCCTTATGCAAGTTGGATTCAATAACATAAGCTTGACCTGAATATCTAGCAGCCTCAGAACGCTTATCTTCAAGTTCTAGATGATGCGCAATGTCATGAAAACTTTTAAGTTTCTCATTGCGCATCATCTCAACTTTCACGTGCTCACATTCCTTAAGCAAAGACTAAATTACTGCGTGAATAACTTGTTCATCAATCAAAGGGTAACCTTTTTCCTTAATTGTGTTTATTATGTTTGACATCTCAATATGGTGTTGCCTGATTGAATGATCTAGTCACTTCTAATAGGTGCAAAAATTTTCATTCAAACACCTCAATTCAGTAGAGAAACCCCTTTATTTCTTTTTCAAGGAAACCAAGATTTCTCGAGCGGTGTCATACTTCACATGCTTATATGCGAGATCATCTTGCATATTACTCAACATCACCAAGCAAGCAATGCTATCATTCCTCTTCCATGATTCATAAACCTCACGATCTCTCTCACTTTGAGCAAAAGTTCCTCGCTCAGGTTCACTCATGGTGTAGTTAACGACTTTATTAGCAACTAGTGCTTCAAGGATACACTGAACCTTTTGGTTCCAAACTTCAAAATTTTCACCGTTCATCTTTTCATCCTCATTCAACTCAGCCTTTATAGTCTTAGGATTCGAAGCCATGGTCTAAATAAGTACATGGAGACATATCACTAATCAAACCTTTATAGACTTGCATGCACTAAATAATTATTAAATAATTGGTAGCAAAAATTAGATGCAAGAAATCAAACCTAGCCTCTGTTACTGGTTAAAGAACATCATTACATCATTACCAACTTTTCTTGATGCACCTAAGTGCTAAACGAAGGCAACTAGCTACTTGTACACTCATTTGTTAATTTTCTATCATCTATTCATTTTAAGTTTTATTCTTTCAATTAAATAAAAAAATAGATTAAATTGTGTCAAAAACATTAATCAAATCATTTTGACCTATTGAAAATATTACAAAGTTATTAATCGACTCAAGTTAAAAAGGTTAATTCTTTGCAACTTGACTCAACACTCAACAAAGAAAAAAACTGTTGAGTCATACTGATCAAACTTATTTGGTTGAAAGAGAAAATCGTGAAGACAAAACACGTGAACTGAAAGGACATCAAAAGACATGGTTGACGTGTTTGGTTAATTGGTTGGAGACAATTAAACAATTAATTTACTTTTATGAGAGGCAACTTTACAAATACATATAATATTATTTGGTTTTTCAAAAATCAAGTAAGGGTAGTTGATCCCACTTATCCATGCTAAATCAACCCTTGCTTGACTTGGTATGTTACTAATGTGTTTCTTTTGGAATGATTTTTGAGTCAATATCGAGAAAATGAAAATAAACCAAAAGTATGACATGAATTTTGTTTTTGTATGTTTATGTTTAGTGTTTTGGCTGATTAATGCCAAAGTGGGTGTTCAAGGCTTATTAAGGAAACACGTAATACTTAATTAAAAGGAGAGTGATATGGGGAGTAAAAGATTGCTCTTTTTACAAAAAAGGTAAAAATGTCCAATTGTATTTACAAAAACAACATAATTGTTGTGGTATTAAAAAATAGGGATAAATACATTTGTTCCTTCAAGGTCTAGCATAATATACACTTACCTCCTCATAGTTTCAGAAATAATTGTCATATTCTTTATCTTATTCATAGTTTGGGTTTAGTTTGGGTTTTGCATGACACATAACCCCTTACCATTAAACGATTCGTTAGTCAACGTGAAAAATTGGCCAATTAGCATGATATATTAAGATTATTTTGGTTTAAACCGATATTACCCTTATAGAACACATCAGTTCTTTACTTTTTTTTTCCCATTTTTCGAAGTTTGATGATATATTGATGCAAGCCCAACATTCAACAATCACAATTGAGCTCTTACAACTAAAAAGTCTACCAACATTATTTGTAGAACCAAACACCATCTAGAAAAAAGCAATAGTAATATCAAATTCTATAGCTAGCTTCTCTTCTTGTCCCCAAACAAAACCCATGTCTCCAAAGGTGGCGATTAGGGGTAAGGATGGAAACCGGTGGAATCGCGGACCCGACCCAAATGTGAGTTGGGTTGGGTTGGGTCGGGTTGGGTCACGGGTTAAAAAAATTTAATCCGTCCCAAACCAGTTACTCATTCATTATATAATTATATTTTATATATTTATAATATACTTACTTTAAGGATTGATGGACTACATTCATATTTTTATAAGTTAATTTGGATTGTAATATATATATATATATTGTATATTTGATGGACTACATTCATATTTTGATAAATTAGTTTGGATCACAATATCACTACAAAAAAAAATACAATTTCCTAACAGATGGTTATACTAAAGGATTTAAACTCCATCAGTATATCTGGTCTATATTGACGGATTTAAGCTGTCGTCACTATATAGCTCACATATGCACTGACAGACTAAGAATTCCTAAGTACATATCACATCTATATTGACAGTTTTTTAATATGTAAGTGTAGATTGTGATCTATACTTACGAATTTTTAATCTATCAGTGTATATATAGATTAAAATTTTCGTCACTATAGACCATGTATATACTTACAGATTACAATATCTTACAGATTTTTAATCCATAAGTATGCACTATGCTATATACTGACGGATTTGTAATCCATAAGTATATATCATGTATATACTTTAACAATTTTAATATAATCAAATAATTATATAATATATAAGTTAGGGTTGTCATTCAGTCAGTTGTATGGTTTATTCAGTCGATTAGTTAAATGAAAGAAACTTTCTGTTCTTCATTCAGTCGACTGGACTATATTCAGTCAACTAAACCATATCATTTAGTTGACTGAACTGTATTTAGTCGACTGAATGAAACCATTCAATCGACTGGATTATATTCAGTCCACTAAACTATATCATTTACTCAACTGAATGAAACTATTCATTCAATTGAATGAAATTATTCAGTCGACTGGACTATATTCAGTCGAGTAGATGTCCTGGAACAGAATTTTCTATTATTAAAATAGTTTTCCCATTTAAATAGTGTTTTGTCATAATTAAAATCAAATAAGGGTAAACAATCTCCCTATTTTTTTATGATGACAAGACCATAATAAGAAAAACAGTTTTAAAATCTAAGTGTTAGGTTTTTTAAGAAACAATGGACGGAATCTCCTCTGTTTTTAGGATAAAACCAATCTGTAAGAAGTTAAAAAAATCCAACCAAGTATATATTATTTTTTCAGTAATTCTAGCAAGTTCTAAGTAAGAATGGAGCAATGCTCCCCACACCAATTTTAGCCATAAAAATAGAACATTCAAGCCCCTGTGTTATGTTGGAAAAAGCACAGAAAAAACTCCCATGAATACTGGTACAACTTATCACAACCAACTTTTAAGTACATCATATACATTGTTGATATTAATGGTGATTTAAATGCATTGCACTTGATGTTGGCCGTGGGATGCTCATTTGTTCTGTCTTGGGATTGATTATGGTTATGGTTAGATTACAGCTAGTGCTTAAGATTGCAGGAATTTGGGATACAAATGTATTTTATTGGTATTGTATACTCCTATGGGTGCATACGAGGTGCATAAACCACAATAAACTTGTTCTTTGCTCCTTATATAGTGAACAGGAGAATGTCCAAATCTGTACTCAGTTTTAATTCATCAATAAACTATTTTTTTTTGCCTTTAAAAAAAATAAGCATCATATAGATGCCTCAATCAAACACAGCAACAGCCAAACAAAAAAGGAAAGAAAAAAAAGATCATCAATGATCCAATCATAGTATCAGACTACTAAAATCAACACAACCAACCCACAATAACAGTAACTAAGTCAAAATTGATAACAAGACAAGCATAAACCAATAACCAAACTGGAAAAAACTCAAGCACAATAATCCTTTGTTTCAACATAATCCAAAAATATATTAATCACATTCCACTTACGCAACCAACTTCTTAGACCTTCATAAACAATAACAGTACCACCATAATCTTTAATATGCCAATAGCATATTTTCTAACATAAATCCAAAACTTTCAAGATTATAGAAAATAAAATAAAAAAACCTAAATTTCTAGTTTCTCCAAATGGCTACCAGTCCCAATTAAGAAACTGTAGACTAGACTTTCCACATCATGATTTTGGCTACCCATTAGTTACATATTATCCTCTTTATTGTCAACCGCACAAAAGAGATAGACAAAAAGGGGAGTATATCCAACCCTATGGATAGATAGAGGATACTAAAACGAACCTCCATACAAAATATTAGCTCAAAATAGATACTAGAAGACCTCCCAAAAAGAATAAGAAAACTGATATATGAACTAAAGAAAAAAAGAGTCATTCAATGTGTAAAAGAGTAGGTAGTTGGCCAAACACATCCATAAATAGAGAAATAGCTAAGGTTCCTATGAACCTAGCAAAAATTTAAACATAAGTAACAGTTAACATGTCAACCAGGCATGAGTTTAAGTCTGAAAACAGTAAAATACATGAGAAAAGAAATGTGACTTGCAAAGTTTCTCAAGTTCATAAATAAATAACAAATAGCTAGACTAATAGTGCCAATCATTTGGAGGAGGTGGATGAGGGAATTGGGATGCTCGAAGGTGGTCTTGAAAATCTCAAAGCTGATCTCGTAGGTCATCCATAATACCCCATGAGTCAGCTCTGAAGGATGATAGATCATCATATATAGCACGAAGACAAGTCCTCAAGTTAGCAAGATCAGTATGTACTTCGGTCCCGAGCTCCTCAAGCTTGGCCTCAGTGGCTTGCTGCATACTGGTCATAGAGACCTAGAGGCCTGACAAAGCTTTAAGGTAGCATCATGAGAGCTTCTTGAGTGCCCTGAGCTTTATGATCTCGGTGGAGCCCTCTTAGGAGCCTCGAGTGCAGGTGCTTCCTCCTCAGGTGGTTCATTACCAATCTGAATATTTTTGGCAGGCTTAGAGAGGACCATGTGATCTCGAATCATGCACCCCATCTTCTTAAGAGAGGAAATGTCAATGACATCTTTGGAGTCAAGTTCCTATTCTTTAGACTAGGAAAGAGGTACACTGAAGTGCTTTAGGAGCAAGGTTATGATAATGCTAGAAGGAAGAACACAAATATCACTATTATACCCTACTATCATATTGTTAAGGATGAGTGGGTAGAAAGTATAAGGGGTACCTGTCTTAAGGCAATAGATAAAGAGGATGTCTAATTTGGAGGGAGAGTTTTGGCTGCCTAATCGGGGGTTTAGAGTCCAATTGAGGACTAGGTTTAGGATCCTAAAGTCTAAAGGAAGGTCAGGATGGGTGTTATAGTTTTGGCTCTGGTAAATGTAATTTATATCCACTTTAACAACCTGCCAGGACTCTTGATAGCCAAAATCATCGGGCCACCCATCTCATATCCATCTCATCCCCTTAGTGGATAACTTTAGGATGTCATAAAGGACATTGGGAGTGATAGTGAGATTGTGTCCCATTATACTGGTGGGAAACCTAGTTGATGGGGGTGAAAACTGTCTTAAATTTGCATAGAATTGATGAGTTAGCCTAGGATAAAAGAAATTCATGAAAAGTGACTAAATTAGCCCAACCTTGCCAATCAAAGAGAGGTTTAAGATTGAAATTCTTGAAGCTAAGGGTGGAAAAATCTACGACTCTACCAGGCATAATGGACTTAGTTCGTATGGCAGTGACATACCTCTCATTAGTATAAACATCTCGAAAGTAAGAGGTGTTGAAGTGGTCTTTTGGAGGGTTATCCCTTGGAGGTTGGCTTCCTTCAACTTCTTTAGATTTTCCTTTTTCTCTAGTAGCAGTCTTGCGCTTCTGAAAAGTTGGATTATCTAGACCCGAGTATACCATCTTGTACCACTTGGGTTAGTTAGCCATAGAGGAGAGAGAAAAATGGTAAGAAACCAAGAGATACGGGTTTTAAGAAGAGAGAGGAGTTTAGATTTTGAATCGAGGGAATAAAGGGTGTGTATTTGAGTCTTAGGACATTATCGTGATGAGATAAGAAAACAGAAACACTAATTTCGTCAAAATCTGTCGAATGAGATAGAGCCTTTTTTCATGTTTTTTAGGGATTTCAAAAATTAAAATTCAAAATGTGAAGACTTTAGAGAGAAAACAAGTGATTTTAAGGAATGTGTAATGATTTCGAGTAATAAAAGGGATTTGGTGGAAGAATTAGTGGAGATTTTGAAGTTTGAGGTGTTTTAAGGGTTTAAGCTTCGAAAGGGTTTTAATGGAGTTTAAAAAAAAAAAAAAACTGATGAAGAGATTAAAAATCTAGAAAAATCGTGTTTTCAGTAGATAGGACGAGTATGTTCAGTCGACTAAACTATTGGCAGAGAGTTAAGTTTAAAAATGGCTTCCGACGTAGTTGATTGAAAAAGTTCATTCAGTCGACAGGATGATGTTATTCAGTCGATTAGATGAACATCTTCAGTTGACTTTAAAAGTGGCAAAAAGTTTAATTTTTTAAGCAAGTGTTTATCAGTCGATTGAATGATTCGATTCAGTCAACTGGATCAGGATATTCAGTCGACTGAAGGATTCAATTTAGTCAACTAAATCATATCATTCAGTTGACTGGCTGTATTCAGTCGACTAAATGAAACCGTTCAGTCGACTAAACCATATCATTCAGTTGACTGAACTGCATTCAGGTAGCTGAATGAAACCATTCAGTCGACTGGACTATATTCAGTCGACTGAACGGTTTCATTTAGCAGACTGGATGTCAGAGATTTTTGTAAAACATTTTTTTTTTAAACCAAAATGAGCCATATTAAAAAGGTGAGTACTTGTAGGTAGAGATTTACAAGTCCTCTTTTGAGTGTTTCTCAAGTACGATCTCTTCTTCTTTAGGGTTTATGGTTTAGGGTTAATAAGGGTTTAGTGTGTATGGTTTAGGGTTAATGTTAGGGTTTATGGTTTATGGTTTAGGGTTTACGATTTAGTGTTTAGGGTTTACAGTGTAAGGTTTCAGTTAATTAGGGGTTTATGGTTTGATAGTTTGACGGAATTAATCGTACGCTCAGTATAATGAATTTTCAATCCGGACTATCACAGAAGGACACGTGTCTGTCAGTGATACTATTTATTTGTTAGTTGATGAACTTAATTTATCATTAAAATTCATGCTTGTTCGGTTTTCTTTAAGCCTATCAAGATAAGAATTGAATTTAAAATTGATTTATTATTATTAATATAATTATATTTATTACAATTACTATGATCATTATATTTAATTATAAAAATAAAATTATTATCAATATTATTATAATGATGAAACTAATAATAATTATTATCATTATTGTAATAATTTGAATTTATTTGAATTATTATAATTTCAAACCCTAGAGAGTGAAAAATAAGGCACCACATCACTCGCGCTCGTTCAGTATGGATTATTAGTTAATAAAATAACTTAATGAAAATAAAAATCATTAATGAAATTTTCTTTCTTGTCTGAAACCTCATCTCTCTTTCTTTGAAATCCCCACACTGTCTCTTACTCTTAGTACCCATTCTCATAATCTCATCTCTCTGGCTCTTAAGCTTTCTCCCGCTCTAAATACTCATGCTCACACTCTCGTCTCTCTCTGGTTCTCAACCATACCCTTTACTTTAGCTATCGTTTAAGTTCAAGTTTTCTCTCTCTCTCTCTCTCTCTAAAAGATTGGTCAATTTTCAATTATGGGTATGTTAGTTTTAGTACAACCATGTTAGGTTTGGTTTGGTTTGTATGTCAATTTTCTGTGTGGTAATTTTTAGGTTTTCTGATTTGATACTATGCAATTTTTCATATTTTCCTCATTACTTCTGCATTCAATTTTTTGTATTTTTCTCGTGGATTTTGAATAAATTTTGAATTGACTTTGTTGTGATGTTTACTATTTGGATTTGATTTAGTTTTACTTGTTTTTGGGTTGTTAATTGGTTGTCCTCATAGGCCAATGTTGGTTTCTTAACTTCTGTTTAGTACTGTTCACTACTAGTATTTAAATTTCTTCTAGGGCATTTTTTTTTGCCACTTGATTTATGAATTTTGCTTCTTATTGACGCATTATGTCTAATTATACTCATTTTTGCTACATCACTGCCCATCTTAGTACAATTTCCCTTAGTTTACAAGTTTAGTAGACCAATACTAGTCAAAGTGCACTCTACTTGTTGGGCAGTCTAGCCTAGATTGTTGCTTGTTAGACCAATACCAGTCAAAGTGCACTATGCTGCCCCATTTTCTACAAAGTTGATTCAGTAATGATACTTGAACCTTGAAGTTGTCCACCCATATTGGACATCCTCACACAACAATTGACAAGTGGCAGAAAAGTGTTTAAAGACTTTTCTACAATTGCATGTTAGCAGTGAACTTGCCTACAAAGTACAAGGACAACTTAAAGTTCTATGTGAAGAACGATCAAATTTTCTTGACACATTGAGACAGTTAGAGGTAATGTAGTACTTCATCTTAGTATGTGTTCTGGATGGGATACTCTTTACAATATTGATGATTAATTTTTGTTGAACACGTCAATTTTAAGTTATTTTCTTTTCCTGAAAAATAAACTCATGCACCTAAGTAAAATATGTGACCTCATGCTCCATCCTTGAAATTATACTATAAATTGAATCATAATTTTATTGCATTGTTGTTTTTAACTTTATTATTATAGCGGGCAAAGTCATGGTTTCCCCTCTAAATTGTACTCCTAAGTAAATATGGCACGTCAATGTAATAAATTCAATTATTGTGTTGTTTGGCATAAATGCTCCAAGAGTCTGCTCAACCTAACAAAACCTTGCTCTACTTGGGGATAAAAACAAAAAGATTTCTCTATTCAAGTTTGCTAAATTATCTAGACCCTAAAGTCCTAAAACATGAACCTGAGACCTACTTATTTAAGTGAGAAGTTTTCCCTGGGCTATCTTCTTAAATTCTAATATATCATATAATTCCTTAGCCTTTCAATTGTATTGTCTTTCTATTGCATTACTATCTTGATTACTGGCAAAGTTATGTTACCCTATTTTACTCTTTTATTGGATTTTGCTAAACACTGTTTCCCCAGATAGTTACTTTTAGCTTTGTTTCATTTTGCAAAGTTTCACTGCATTTAGTTGTAATGTTTTGATAAGTGACAACTTAAGATTTGGTGATGGAGTTTAATTCTGCAATGTAGATGTAATCTTTTATTTGCCTTGCCTTTGAACTTCTGCTATGGTATTGGTAAGACTAACAAGATTCTTGCACTTGTCATTTTCAATCTCTCTCTTTTTTATTATGATATAAATGCTACCATCTTTCTATAAAATTTATGCACTGTTGTTTGCATTAGCATTATACTTCACGGGACTGCATTATTCGTCTTTGAATATAAGTATTGTTTCTTTTTTCTTTCTTTTTTGGTGCGGGGTGTGTATGTTGGGGTGGGATGAGGGTAGAATGTTTATTTGTGTGGGTTGGGATGAGGGTAGAATGTTTATTTGTGTAGGCTGGGAAGTAGAGCTGGAAAAAAATTGATTTTTATGGCTTATTCAGTCAATTGGCTAAATGAACGAAACTTTCTGTTCTTCATTCAGTCGACTAAACCATATAATTCAGTTAACGGGCTAAATGAAGGAAACTTTTTGTTCTTCATTCAATCGACTAAATAATGTCATTCAGTTGACTGAATCTTATTCAGTCGACTAAACCATATCATTTAGTCTACTGGCTAAATGAAGGAAACTTTTTGTTCTTCATTCAGTCAACTGAATAATGTCATTCAGTCGACTGAATGAAATCATTAAGTCGACTGGATGTCCTGGAATAGAGTTTTCTGTTTCAAGATATTTTTCCAGCCAGAAAAATATCATTTGATAAAGTATTTTGGTTTTCTGACTTCAAATGATTTATATATAAACTGTTACCTTCTAATAGTGGTCAACTTAGTGCAATTCTTGTATCTTGTTTTGATATTAGTTTAATCACTCTAGATATAATGGATAAATCATGGATAAATATACCAACAAGAATGTGTGATGAATACTTTGGCGGGGTAGTTAAATTTCTAGACCATGCTTTTAATAGATCATCTAAAGATGGGAAAATCTTATGCCTTTGTGTGAAATGCATCAACACATATTGGCATCCTAGAGCAGAAGTCTTCGAACACTTAATTTATAAGGGTTTTCTCAAAGGTTATGTTGGTATTTGTCTAAGGTTTAAACATGTCTAAACATGGTTCAAAGATGGTTAAAGTCTAAATCAAGGTTGGAAGATTAAAATACAGCATGTTAAAGGAGTGCACACATGTGTGTGCATCCATTTGGGTGTGTGTGCACACCCCTAATCAACAAAGCAAAGTAGTGCGCACTACTGTGTGAAGGGCAGCATCAGTGTGCGCCATACCACCCCTTCACCAGCATCGCATCGCCCAGCAAGGATACAGTTTGAAGAAGGGCAGCGCTGCACCGCCCCTCCACCAGCACCGCACCATCCAGAACGTGGTGCAAATGGGCTTTGCCTAGCGCCTCACCGCCCCCTGTTCAGCGCCTAGGCGCTAGGCACACTGATGCAGACATGGACAGCTTGTTTCAATTTCCTCTTAGGTGCGTGGATGCCAGGTTAAAATGCACAGAACCACTTAGGATTGATGGAGGGCCATGGTCAAGTGGTCATCAAGATCTAAGGGTGGAGATTGACTCTCAAGATTGGATAAGAAGTTGGTGCACTATATAAAGGGTCACCTAGCTTCATTATCAACATAACATTGTGATATAATTTGAGATCAATTGTAAAGAGTGACAAGACACAATACAAGAGAGAATTGTGTGAGAGTGCAAAGACACAAAACACAAGAGGGACTCATTGTAGAGAAGCTGGTTGTAAAGAAGAAAGAGTAGTATAGATAGAGAGCATTATAATAGTTCTTATCATCTTCTTTATTCTCTTCTTGGCTTCTTCAAGAACTTGAGCTTCTTGAAGAGGGTTGCTGTAATTGTAAAGAACCATTGATTTAGTGTAGAGAGTTCAGAGGAACTCACGGGGACGTAGGCTATTGCCGAACCTCGATAACAAATCGCTTGTCTTCTTTTCTTTCTTGCTTTCAATTGCTGTATTTCTTTCTACAAGTCATTCTAGACTTGGGTGTTTGGAAGATCACCACCTGGGCATCTTGTCAAGGTGATTTCCAACAGTAGTATCAGAGCTTGCACAGCTAGGTATCAGAGCAAGAACAAGAAAGTTACAGAGTCAAGACTCCAAGAATCAAAGATCAACATCTTGGGTGATTCACGAACAGAGTAAAGATCAAGATCAGATTGTGTTCTTGAGGGTGATTCAAGAATGGTGTTAAGATCTATCTTCGATCATGTTCTTGAGGTTGAAGAAAGCATTTGTGATTATTGCATAAACCTGGGATCTTGTCCGCAAAGATGGCTTCTAATTTCTGTGTTGAGAAATTCGATGGAAAGGGAGATTTTTCCCTATGGAAGCGGAAGATCAAGGTATTCTTATGCAACAGAAAGTGGACTTGGCTATTAGAGAAGATGATGCTTTTCTAGTAAGTATCACGGAGGACCAGTGGATTGAGTTGAAGAAGATGGCTTACCGTACCATTTTCTTGCATATGTCGGATAGTGTCATAAGGGAGTGCGGAGACTCGGAAGATCCGGCTGTCATATGGAAGAAACGAGATGAGTTGTTTCTTACCAAAACTCTCCCTAACAAGATTTATCTTCTTAAAAGAATCTTTTCTTTTAAAATGGATCCTAGTAAAGAGTTACAAGATAATTTTGATGTCTTTAATAAGCTAGCATTCCATTTTCGGATGAACAATTGGCTGTTATCTTGTTAAATTCTCTTCCTGATTGCTTTGATAATTTGATTAATGCTATTGAGTATGGAATGGATACTTTAACAAAGGAGATTGTGATCAATGCCATAAGGGCACATGACTTCAAAGCCAAGATGAAGGAGACATCAAGTGGGGATAGGCTGTTCGTAAGAGGAAGGCCAGCAACTCGGAATGGCAGTAGCAACCATGGAAACTACCAGGAGAAATCAAGAGGTAGAGGGAAAAACCATGGGAGAGCACATTCTAAATCAAGATTTGGAAAGAGGTGCTTCTACTGCAACAAGGAGGGCCATTTCAGAAAAGATTGCAAGAAGAAGATATGGGATGGGAGAAGAAACCACACCAACAGTGGAGAGGCTTCGGTTGCCAAAGGAGAACAACAAGAAGATGTTCTTGTTGTGTTCTCAAATGTGAGCAAGAGGCAAGGCAGCAAAAAGTGGATTCTGGATTCTGGGTGCACTTATCACATGTTCCCTCACAAGGAACGGTTCAAGAATTTCAAGGAGATCAATGATAGAAGGGTCTTCTTTGGGAATGACAATTCTTGCCAAGTGAGGGGGATTGGAGACATTCAATTGAGGATGTTTGATGGAGTCATAAGGCTACTGCGAAATGTGAGGTATCTTCCAAATTTGAAGAGAAATTTGATCTCATTGGGGTAGCTGGATTCCATGGGGTATACATACAAAGTAGAGGGATGAAAGATCAAGGTGGCTAAGGGATCTTTGGTAGTGATCAAGGCAGCAGGAAATGATGGACTCTATGAGATGATCGGAGAGACAGAAATCAATGATCAAGCAGTAAGCTTGATAGCTGAGATGGATAAGGCAGCCCTTTGGCACACTCGCTTGGGACATATGAGCGAAAAGGGCCTGCAGGTTCTTAGTAAGGATGGTCAACTTGGAGCAAAGTAGAGAAACTGGATTTCTGTGAGAGTTGCATTCTTGGGAAGCAACACCGGGTCAGCTTCAACACCGGAGTGCACAAGTCTAAGGGGATTCTTGACTACATTCATTCGGACCTTTGGGGATCAGCAAGAACACCAACACAGGGAGGTAACTTTTACTTTCTGTCTCTAATTGATGATTATTCAAGAAAAGTGTGGGTTTATTTACTTAGAAATAAATCAGATGCCTTGGATAAATTTGTTGTGTGGAAGAAGTTGCTGGAAACTCAAACGAGTAAGGTAGTTAAGGCTTTACGAACCGATAATGGCTTAAAATTTTGTAATAAGTATTTTGATAAATTCTGTGAATTAAATGGCATTGTAAGACATAGAACACTTGTAAAAACACCTCAGTAAAATAGAGTTGCTGAGAGGGTGAATAGAACCCATATGGAAAAGGTTAGGTGCATGTTAATAGGATCTGGTTTACCAAAATATTTTTGGGGAGAAGCTGTGGCTACAGTTGCATACTTAGTAAATAGATCACCCTCTAGAGCTTTAGAGCTCAAGACTCCCATGGAGATGTGGAGTGGGAAACCCCCTGAATTAAGCAACCTTAAGACTTTTGGGTGCACATCAAAAGGAGGATAAACTTAGCCCAAGATCTAGAAAATGTGTATTTCTAGGATATGGTGATGGGGTTAAGGGATATAGGTTGTGGTCCTTAGAAAAGAAAGGAATGAAACTCATTATAAGTAGGGATGTTATTTTTAATGAATTATTATTTCCCTACTTGGAGAAAACTAACCCTGCAGGGGCTAGTGAGCAAACCAGTCTAGAAGTTGTGGAGCATCGCATCAAGGAGAGTTTGGTTCAAGTAGAGCAAGAAAGGTAAGAGGGTTTAGACCAGGTAGAGCCCTTGAATGAAGGCCATGCTCAAGAAACTCAAGAAGAGGCTGAACAAGAAGAGGTTGATGCAGCAAGTCATAATGACTACCAGCTCACAATGGACCGAGAAAGAAGGGTGGTTAGACCACTTTTGAGATATGGGTTTGTGGATGCTAATGTAGCAGCTCCTTGGATAGAAGGAGAGGTTAAACCAGAAACTTACACAGATGCCATGGAGTGTAAGGATTCATCAAAATGGCAGCTGGCTATGGAGGAAGAAATGGATTCTTTGATGAAGAACAACTCTTGGGAGTTGGTGCCCAAACCAAAAAAATAGAAAGTTATGGATTGTAGATGGATCTACAAGATCAAAGAAGGGAATACTCTAGGGGATGGAGTCCGGTATAAAGCTAGGCTGGTGGCGAAGGGGTTCACACAAAAAAAGGGCATAGATTTCACTGAAATCTTCTCACCAGTTGTGAAGTACAAGACGATACGGATAGTGTTAGCATTGGTGGTCCAATTTGTTTAGGAATTCGAGCAAATGGATGTGAAGACAGTGTTCTTACATTGAGAGCTCGATGAGACCATTTTCATGAGGCAACCCGAAGGCTATGAGGAAGGAAGGCAGGGAGAGTTGGTGTGCAAATTGAAGAAATCTCTTTATGGCCTGATGCAATCACCTTGGCAATGGAATAAGAGGTTTGATTCCTTTGTAATTAGCCTAGGTTTCATGAGAAGATACTATGATTCGTGCTTGTACTATAAGGGGCAGAAGGTTGAGGAAGTGGTGATCATCCTCATCTATGTTGATGACATGTTGCTGGTTAGGAGAAACATGGAGAGGATAAGAAAATTGAAGGCTCAACTCAGTGAGGAGTTTGAGATGAAGGATCTTGGCCATGCACAGAAGATCCTTGGGATGTGTATCATTAGAGAAAGGGAGAGAAACAGATTGAAGATCTCTCAAACTTCTTACATAGAGAAGATGATATCTGAGTTCTCTATGGAAGATAGCAAACCTGTGAAGGTTCCCCTTGCTGGTCATTTCAAGTTCTCCAGTGATCAATGTCCGAAATCAGAGGTGAAGAAGAAGAAAATGGAAAAAGTTCCTTGCTCTAGTGCGGTTGGTTTTGTTATGTTCACCATGGTAAGCACTAGACCTGATATTGCTCATACAATAAGTGTTCTCAGTAGGTTTATGAGTAATCCCGAAAATGAGCATTTTGGGATGAAGTGGTTGCTGAAGTACTTGAAGGGAAGCCCAGAAGTAGGGCTGGTTTATGAGAAGAGGGGTAAGTCCATCTCCCTTGAGGGTTTTGCGGATTCGGACTATGGAGCAGACTGGGATAAAAAGAGATCGATTACCTCCTACTTTTTCAACTTAAATGGATGTTGTGTAAGTTGGAAGGCTCAGTTGCAGCTAGTGGTAGCACTCTCAATAACCGAGGCTGAGTACATAGCGGCTACGGAGGCCATTAAGGAAGCTATGTGGTGCAAAGGGTTGCTGGAAGAGTTGAAGCTACTGGAGGAGCAAGTTGTGGGGTTTTCGGATAGTCAAAGTGCATTGAACTTGTGTAAGAATCCACTGTTCCATAAGAGGACAAAGCACATGGATGTTCGATATCATTTCATTCGGGAAAATGTTACGAAAGGATGCATCTATGTGGATAAGGTAGCCACGGAAGAAAATCCTGCGGATTTAGGTACTAAAGTTCGACCTCTAAGTAAGTTCAATCATTGCCTTGGACCACTTAGGATTGGAGTTGGTTAATTGATGACTCAAGATGAGTTTGGATCCTGAAGCTCTCTGCACAATGGTTCGAGTTTAAACACTTAGACAAAGGTAGAGATTGTTGGTATTTGTCTAAGGTTTAAACATTTCTAAACATGGTTCAAAGATGGTTCAAGTCTAAACCAAGGTTGGAAGATTAAAATACAGCATGTTAAAGGAGTGCACACATGTGTGTGCATCCATTTGGGAGTGTGTGCACACCCCTAATCAGCAAAGCAAAGTAGTGCGCACTGCTATGCGAAGGGCAGCATTAGTGTGTGCCGCACTGCCCCTTCACCAGCACTGCACCGTCTAGCAAGGATGTAGTTTGAAGAAGGGAAGTGCCGCACTGCCCCTCCACCAGCACTGCACTGTCCAGAACATGGTGCAAAGGGGCTTTGCCTAGCGCCTCACCGACCCATGTTCAGCGCCTAGGCCCTAGGCACACTGATGTAGACATAGACAGCTTATTTCAACCTCCTCTTAGGTGTGTGGATGCAAGGTTAAAACGCACAGCACCACTTAGGATTGATAGAGCGCCATGGTCAAGTGGTCATCAAGATCTAAGGGTGGAGATTGACTCTCAAGATTGGATAAGAAGTTGGTGCACTATATAAAGGGTCACCTAGCTTCATTATCAACATAACATTGTGATATAATTTGAGATTAATTGTAAAGAGTGACAAGACACAATACAAGAGAGAATTGTGTGAGAGTGCAAAGACACAAAACACAAGAGGGACTCATTCTAGAGAGGCTGGTTGTAAAGAAGAGAGAGTAGTATAGATAAAGAGCATTGTAATAGTTCTTATCATCTTTTTTCTTCTCTTCTTGACTTCTTCAAGAACTTGAGCTTCTTGAAGAGGGTTGCTGTAATTGTAAAGAACCATTGATTTAGTGCAGAGAGTTCAGAGGAACTCACGGGGACGTAGGCTATTGCTGAACCTCGATAACAAATCGCTTGTCTTCTTTTCTTTCTTGCTTTCGATTGCTATATTTCTTTCTACAAGTCATTCTAGACTTTGGTGTTTGGAAGATCACCACCTGGGCATCTTGTCAAGGTGATTTCCAACAGATTATAGTCGATGAATTTTTCATGGGGAGATCTTAGGTGCATCTACTGCTACTAGTGGACCTAGTGAAGGAGGAGGGTTTGAACATGACATTCATGGCCTAATACATGATGCATTTCTAGTGCATCCATGTACAGAGGGTATAGATGTGAGTATGGATGAAGAGAATACACAAGTCGGTGATGGCTTTGGATGACAACAACCTTTACGAGAGAATGTGTCTTTGAAGAAGTTTCATGAATTAGTAAAAGATGCTGATGAAAGATTATACCTAAACTACAGGAATTACTCAAAGTTATCCTTTGTAGTACAATTTTATCATATAAAGTGTCTTAATGGGCCGAGCAGTAAAACTTTCTCCATGTTATTAGAGTTGTTCAAAAGTGCATTGCCGAAAGAAAACATTTTTCCAAAATCCTACTATGAAATCAAGAAGCTCATGAAGGGCTTAGGTCTAACTTACGAGAAGATCCCTGCTTTTCCCAATGACTGCATGTTGTTTTGGGAGAATAATGCAGATAAAGAAGCATGTTTGAAATGTGGTGCTTCTAGGTGGGAAGCTAGTGCAAATGATGCAAAAGGTGAATCTGAGGGTACTTTCAAAAAGAAGAAAAAGAAATCTACAAAGGTCTTACGTTGGTTTCCTTTTAAACTAAACTGCAAAGATTGTTCATGTCTTCAAAGACTACTTCCTTCATGAAATGGCATGATGAGGGTCATACTAAGGATGGACTATTAAGAAATCCTATTGATTCTCAAGCGTGGAAAAAATTTGATTCTCGATATACTGATTTTTCTTCGGAATCTCGCAATGTTCGCTTAGGATGGGCTTCTGATGGCTTTAATCCATTCAGTACCATGACGATCATTTATAGCACTTAGCATGTCGTATCGATACCTTACAATTTGCCTCAATGGATGTGCATGAAGTAACCTAATTTTATACTCTCATTGCTAGTTCCTGATCCAAAAAGCCCTGGTAATAATCTGGATGTATACATGCAACTTTTAATAAATGAATTGAAAGAGTTATGGGAAGTTGGCTTTGAGACTTTCGATGCTTAAGCAAATCAAAGTTTTCAAATGCGTGTGGCATTAATGTGGACTATTAATGACTTTTTTGCATATGCCAACTTGTCTGGACGAAGTACTAGGGGAGATATGCATGTCCTCATTGTGGCTTTGACACCTCATCTTTCTATTTGAATCATAGCAAAAAACATTGTTACATGTGTCATCATCGATGGTTACAACTAACCACAACTTTCGAACTGATAAACATTCTTTTAATGGAACTGAAGAACATAGATGTGCACCTAAACTATTATCAAGGATAGAAGTGTTGAGGCAATTGGAGAGCTTTGAAGATGGTAGTAATAATTACGAGGATGGGTGTTGGAATAAGAGCATTTTTTTCACTTTGCCTTACTGGGAGCATCATCTATTGCGTCACAATCTTGATTTGATGCACATGGAAAAGAATGTGTGAGATAATGTTATTGGTATGTTGTTAGGTCAAGAAGGGAATTCAAAGGATAACGATAATGCATGACATGACCTCGAACATATGGATATAAGAAGTGTACTTCAGTTGAGAACGCATCTTATCACCGGGAAAGACATTACGCCTAAAGCTTGTTATGCTATGACTCCAAAAGAAAAACATTGCTTTTCTAAAGTTTCTCAAGGAGATGAAAACTCTATATGAATACTCATTCAGTATCTCTCGTTGTGTGCAGCTCAAAAAACAGAAGTTTATAGGCCTCAAAAGCTATTATTGCCATATTCTCATGCAAGAACTTCTTCTTATAACTATACAAGGTTCTTTGCCTGATAGAGTTAGCTCTATTATAATTGATTTTTTCATTATTTCAGTTGCATCTGCTATAAGGTTTTTCATGAACGTGACATCGAGCTACTTGAGTCCCGAATTACTTTAATTCTTTGCTAAATGGAAAAGATTTTCTCTCCATCTTTTTTCACTATCATGGTGAATTTGGTTATTCATTTGGCAACTAAAGCAAAAATTGTTTGACCAATAGCTTACCAATGGATGTATCCTATTGAAAGGTACCCTTTTAGTTGTATAATATTATAAGTTACACTTATAAAGGTAATACAATCTTTAATTTTCCTTATGCTTGTGTTTTAAACTTATGTTTATATAGTTTCCTTCTTACACTCAAGTCTTTTTCTCGTAATAGAGCTCATCCAGAGGGATCTATTGTAGAAAATTAATTAGCACAAGAATGCTCTACTTTTTGTTCACTCTACCTATCAGGAGTTAACACTAGGTTTAATCGACCACCACGAAATGATGAAAATGAAAATCCAAATTTGGAGGAAGAATCTATTTTATTTGCCTCCGGTCGAACTTTGGGGAAGAAGAAAAAATTGAATTTAATGTGAAGAAGTGTAAAAGGGTCTCACGAGTTACACTTGACAAGCAAACTTTGGTGCAAGCATATCAGTATGTTCTTTTTAATTATGATGCAATCATCCCATTTCAAAAGTAAGCAAACAAATTTTAGTTTTCTTGCCAAATACATAAACCTTATTTAATCCTCCAAAGCTTTATTTTAGGTTCTTATATGAGATTTTGTATGTATTTAACATAAGGATTTTGTTAAGAGACAAAATGAGCCATGTCGTTTATGAAATCGAGAGAATTCAATATCTTACTTTCCATGACTGGTTTCTTAATAGAGTAAGTATAGTAGACTATATCTTACAAAATTTTAGTTCATAAAGCTTAAATATTAAATTGACCACTTCTTAATATCTAGGTTGCACATATGGATGAGGAACGAAATACAGAAGTTACAGACCAAATTAGATTGCTTACTCGTGGTCCTAGTGAAATGGTTTGAAAATATACTGGTTATATCATCAATGGTTATAGGTTTCACACCAAAGAACGCGAGAGATACTTAAAAACTTATAACAATGATGTTGTTGTGATTGTCAAGACAACTAGTTATGCTAGTGCAAGGGATATACGACTTATTAAATGAGATGCTAATTACTATAGTGCATTGAAGGACATTATTGAATTAAATTATTTCGGTAGATACAAGGTTATGCTATTCAAATGTGATTAGGTTGATATTAATAGAGGTTACAAGGTGGATAATCTCGAGTTCCCTCTTGTGAATTTCTCATATATGACACATACTGGTGTTAATTTGCATGATGACCCTTTTGTGTTGGCATTACAAGCTAAGAAAGTATATTATGTTAATGATGAAAGGCTCAAAGATTGGCATATTGTCAAACATGCGAAACTTGGGGATACCTTTGACATGGGTAATGAATCATCTGTTGAAAGAGAGCAACCAAGAGAGCAAGTGCTTAGTAACACATTTGATGTTGTTGATGCTTCCAATTTGGTTCGAAACGATGTTGATGATGATGATGGTGATGGTGATGGTGGAGTGGGTATCATACTAAAGATGGAAAATGAGCTTATGAATGATAACCCAGTAGAAGATGAATATGGAGATGTATTAATATGATAATGAAAATCTTTTATTCTTTTTTATTATGTAAACAATTATCATATGATTTTTTTTTTTGTTGTAATATGTAAAACTAGAGATGCATGCTAGTTTACAATGAAATCTTATGATTGCTTGTTGCTCAAAATGAAGCTACTGTATGTTTGTACCTTTCAAGAGTTATGACATGCATTAACTAAACTAATTTGTTTTCACGTGCTCACACATAGATATTATCATTTAGGTTCTCTTGATTATTATATTTTATCTGTTCATATTTATTTTTCCCAAAATTTTCTTTGTAAAGTGTTATATATGCAATGTTCCTTTGTATCTGCAGTGTAATAAGTAACTTGGAACCTCCTTCATTAGACCAGGTAATGGGAAAGTGTCGACGCTTGAATATTATACATTCAAGTGAAAACTTGAATTCTCAATTTTAATCTGAGTCCAGACAAGAACCATATGCAACCTTTGGTACACAAACACTTGGATCCACTTGAACGTCACAGCCTCATAATCAGACCCAACCTCTACACAATCAAGAACCACAGCCCCAGCCCCAACGTGAGCAACCTTCATCATCAGGTATAAATTTATTTAGTAAATGGGTGCAATCATATATAGGCCGAAATATTATTTGTTCTATGATAGATGAAACATGAAAACAGCAACAATAGAGAAAAAAAGAAAAATAAAACGAACATTGAAAGAAATTTTTTTTACTATTGACCAGATTTTATTAATCTTTTTCCTACTTATCTTGTAATTGTTTAAGTAGATGTCCCTCACAAACATATAAAGAAACATGGTCCCACACGCATGGCTAATGAGTGGAATTTGGCAGAAGATCAAAAAATTCTTGTCCGTGCAAATGCAAATGGTCAGCCTGTTGGGGATGACGTAGGAACACTTAATCAATTTATTGGTACCATGGTCAGAATGGTTTACCTTGCACCAATCAATCAAGAATCACGGGTTTACATGCCATTGATAAATAAGGAGGAAATGTGGAAGATCATTGAGGTATAAATAACTAAGTGTATTCTAATGTTACTTCATTTTTTTTTACTTTGGTGATTTGCTACTTATAAAAAACTTTGATGATTTGCTAATGTTATTATTTGATTTTAGGCAAAATTCACATTTGATCCACTCCAACCAACAATAAAGAAGTATGTTATTGGTATTATAGGTGAAAAGTGGAGACAATGGAGAAATGAGACCAAGAAATTGTTTGATGAGTCCAAGACCGAAGATGAGAATATTGAGCAGCTACTTAATCCTAGGGTAGATAAAGACCAATTTCAATTCTTAATTTGGTATTGGAAATCAGAAAAAGCAAAGGCATGGCTTATAACAAATTTGTTCTTACAAAGGGACTTTTACTTGATTTTTTTTAATCGTTTAGTGATGATTAACATCTATAATTACTTGTGTTTTGCATTCATAAGAAATAAGTCGGAAAAACAAAGAAAACCGCCGCAAAATTGATGACCCTCATTGCACTGGCACAAAATCATTTCATAGAAATTGAAGAAAAGGTGACTATACATAAAACTCCAGTGTCATTTAGAAAATAAGGTTTATGATGTGTTGGTTGGTTTTTAACACGTGTTATTATAGATTTTGGAGAACAATGGGAAAATTCCTTCATGTGTAGAAGTTTATATTCTAAGTCGTATGCGTATCGATCGGAGTGCCGTGAGTGAGAAAGCAGTACAAAACATTGTTTGTACTTTGATCTTATACTTTGGTACTTATTACTTATTAGCCTATTAAGTGAATTGGGTATATACAAGTTTCTTCTTATTTATGTTTACTAGTTAAATACTTTCCCACACAAGTACCTTACACCAATTGACATTTTTTTTATGTTAATTTTGCAAATCTCAGGAATTAATTAAAAAGTATATGAATGAGTCTAGCAGTTCACAAACTTTGCATTCAAATGATGCCCTTTCTCAAGTTAAAAGACCAAAGAAAAAAGGGTGTGTTTGCTGTTTGGGAAAGATCACCACATCTTTTAACGATCCTAATACTCCATCATCTCAGCAATCTGATTATGCAAAAGTGGTGAAACAAGTTGGGAGGTTACGGGGAGTAATTCTTAGCCTTGCATCGGTGATACATAGAATGTTTCCTTAGGAGAACATTGATGATATTATAATAGAAGCATGCAACTCAAACGAAGAGGTATGGCTCATTTCCTACCTTGGTAATATGAATAAAATAGTTAGAGTATGATTCTAAGTGATCTGACTTATACTATAATTTCCTTTACTTTTAATAGGCTATTGATGCAAATAGCGTTCAAAACGACTCACCTGTAGTAATTCCACATTCTTCAGGTGGAAGTCATTGGATTTATGAGAATGGAGAAGGTAAGTGTACTGCTCCAAGTCATTCGTTTAGTGCAATACATGATCATAGAAATTAATTATATCGTTGTGGGATGTCTGTAATACCCATGTTCTTAAAGTACGAGTAAAGAAGTAATTTCATAGATATTACATGGAAATAAAATAATATATACATGAAAGATTTATTATTGAATAAACTAATTCTTTTGAAAAAAAAAAATAGGTGTGTGGTGGTGTAGTTACAAAGAAAAAAAAATGAACGGAACGTTCAGGCGTGGGTAGGTAGGTAAAAGGAAAAAAATACAAAAAAAAATCAACAAAACAAAGACAACACCTAGAGCAGGTGTTGTCAAAAAATAAATAACATGCCTTGCATGTTATACACCTAACATGCAAATTTCAAGGAAACGGTAGCTGGGGGCGGTGCCGAGTAATAAAACAGTTTTAATCGTTTTGTTTTATTTATTTCCTATCAAATCTTATTTGTTTTTTTTATTCAATTCAAATTACTCTCTTTCTTTAAACACTTGGGGACTCAAAAAAAATTTGAAAGAATAAAATTTTGAAGAAGTTTATGGGAGAATTTTAAAGAGAGTCGAGGAAAGCTCTAAGAAAAACAAAAGGTAATAATGTGAATTTTATTTTTGAAATTTAGCATAAATGAAATTACCCGAAATTCAATGTGGAAATTTTTAAAGGGTATGAATTCTAGAAGAATTGAAGAATAAATTAGAAATTTAAAATAAATATTATGTCAGGTGTTGACATTCAGTAATCGGGTGCAATTGCTGAAAGGAGCAGGAAAGGCAAAGAAGTGATCCACGGGTAGTGTTAAGTTCTATATGGTGAGTTAGATTTAATTTTAGTAATCAAAGTAAATATAAAATATAAAGTGATGATATATGAATTAATTATTAAACTATAATAGATGAAAGTTGGTTGCAGGATATGATCAGAATAATTGATGTGTTAAATATTTATTATGTGGGAAGTAATATCATTGAAATAATGATTGATAATTTGATAGGAAATATGAGGAGATAATTTAATGAATACGATAGCTAAATTGAATGTCTGAATGTATGTCTATTTTTATATTATTGTTCATATGATTCATATCATTATTTATTTGCATATACATGAAATAAAATAACCGGGAAGGCAGTCGATCTAAATGAAAATAAGATAACCGGGAAGGCAGTTGGTATAGCTGAAAATAAAAGAACGGGCTGGACAGCTGGTCTAAATTAGAATAAAAGAACAGGGAAGGCAGCCAGTCTAAATGAGAATGAAAGAACCGGGAAGGTAGCCAGTCTAAGCTGAAACATGTCGGCATGTGGGAAAGACGTTCCCAAATAATAATAACAATTAAATTCACGCATTACTTTTGCTTTAAATATTGATTGTTATTGCTTGAGATGCTAAAGTGTTATTCTTGAGTGTAAATTTATTGATAATGAATGAGTCTCATAGAGAGACAAATATGATGAGATAGAAATATAGAAGTATGATATGATGAGAATTTTCTGAACGATTGATTATATGTTGTGAATCTCATAACGAGGTAAATGATGATGTTGAATTGAGAACTTAGAGATGATTAAATATATGATTGAAGGATTGATATGTCTGATGAGTAACTTAAGAAGAGATTGTGTAATGGGAGAATTATGAAATTGAATATTGATTACAGGATATTGTTATTAAATTATTTTAGAAAAGAGATGAATGAATATCGGAAGATTATTAGAAGTAATTGAATAAAAAGATGTAACTGGGAGTATATAATCGAATACTTCTAGTAAATTTAATTCACTGAGTTTATGAAGCTCACTCCTCATTATTCATTGATTTTAGGTAGCGGGCATGACAAATAGAATTGTGAGCGGACATTTATACTAAATCATTTTCTGTAAGCCACGTGGTCCACATCCTCAGACTAGTGAGAAAAAAATATTTGTAAATATTCATGTATATAATGTTCCGTTGAGATCTGAATGATGTATCTCCCCTGTTGAGGTTGATGGTTAAGAATTGATGTATGTAAATAATTGTAGTTAGTTTTTTTATGTTGTGCGTATATGTGTCATGCTGGGATTTCCAAAATGTGATGACATCGTCTTGGGGGTGGCCAACCCGGGATGGGTCGTTACAATTTTGGTATCAAAGCATTAAGTTTTATGATTCTGTAGACTGCATAAAAAGAAAGAAAGTGGAAGATTAAAATGGATTATATTTTAATGAATAATCTGAGGATGACACGTGGACGTGCTAGAGCTAGATTTAGAATTGTTGACCTGAGAGGGCATGGTAGGCGCCAATATTTAGACAAGTCAAAGTTGAGATGGAGGTTGAGTCTGAGTTTGTGGTTCCTAGAAGGAAACGTGTTGACAGTATAATTAATACTAATAGGGGTGTGAGAGAATCTATAGTCTAAAGAGATGAGGTAAGAGAAGCTCTTTATCATGCTCTTGAGAAAATGAATGTAACAAATGATAGAGTTGATAGTATATAACATAGACTTGATGAACAGGCTATAACAGAGCTTGAGGTTGTTGTAACTCTAATAATAGTATATGTTCAAAAGGAGAAAGTTGAGTTTATGCATGAGATACAGGGAGATTGTTAGATATATTAAGTTGAATGCTGGGTTTTTTAAAGGATCTATGAATCCTTTTGAGCCTAAGCTATGAGTGAAATATGTAAAAAGATTATTTCGTATTTTACCAGTGACTGACAGGCAAAGGGTTGCCCTTGCTTCGTTTAAGTTAAAAAGAGAAGTTTTAAAATGGTGGGAGGATACTCTTCCCAGAGTAAGTATGTATGTTGATAGACCATTAACTTGGAGTAGGTTTAAGGAGGCTTTTCTTTTATAAAAATTGCTCATATACTGGCAGAGCCGAACAGAAGAGAGATTTCATTTATTTAAGGTAAAATATGTTGACTGTGGCTCAGTATGATAGCAGATTTGTGGTCTTGTCAAGATTTGTATTGAAAATGGTAGATATAAATGAGAAGAAGTGTAAGAGGTTCATAGATGGAATAAATTTTGAGATTAAAGTGAAACTATCTTACATGAAACATATGAGTTATGTTTGGTTGGTGGATATAGCACTTCAGATTAAGAAAGATGTGATGGACTTTAAGGGGGAGAGAGAGAGTGGTTGAAGAGACTTAGACATGAAAGTTCTAGAGGTAGTAGTAGTATGAGTGTACAAGGTGGGAGACCACCCTAGAGGAGTCGTCCGTGTGAAAGAAAGACCTATAATGCAGAGTTAGAGGTAAGCTAAATCTATAGCTTCTATAATTCAAAGTAATGTTGGTGGGACCCCTAGATTTGGGAGATAGTCTGTGAAAGCAAGAAGTTATGGTAGTTGTGGGAGTGTACTATCTAAAGGATGTGGTAATGTGATAGAAATACTAGAACGTTTTATAGATTTAATCAGATGAGATATTTATCCCAGAATTGTCCTAAATTGAGGTGCGTTGTATGTAGAAAAGGCGGACATATCAATGTTGGTTGAACTCATTCTTTTGCATCCAATGTATTTATAAAGTCTATTGAATCATGTATTAGTCATTTGATACATAATATTATTGTTGAAGTTCCCAGTAGAGATAGAGTGATAATCATAAATGTTTACAAGGGTTGTGTGATTCATATTGGTGATAGAGAATTTGAAGTTGATTTATTACCTTTAAATATGATATAACTTCATTTGATTTTGGGAATGAATTAGTTGTCAACGTATTACGCTTAGGTTGATTGATCCAGAAAGAATGTAGTGTTCAGGATATAGATAAAAGGAATTTAGTTTCAGTGAGAATGTAAGATACTTTCGAACTATCTAATTTTGCTCTAACTACTAGTAAATAGTCAAGGAAAGGATGTGAAGGGTATTTGGCATATATGGTGGATTATAGAAATGATAGTAGAGAGTTAAAAGAAATCATAGTAGTGAAAGATTTTTTTGATATATTTCTTGATGAGTTGCTAGTTTACCCCTCAGTAAGGAGATTAAATTCTCTATTAATGTGATACCAGGTTCATCACATATATCTATAGTACCCTACAAAATGACACTCACTGAGTTGAAAGAATTGAAAGTTCAACTTCAAGAGTTGTTAGATAAATAATTTATTCGACCAAGTGTGTCACCGTGGGGAGCCCCTATATTGTTTGTAAAGGAGAAAAATAGAACGATGATGTGGTGTATAAATTACAAACAACCGAATAAGATCACCATTAAGAACAAATATCCTTTACCCAGGCTAGATGATTTAATTGAGAAGTTGCAGAGAGCAAGGGTATTTTCTAAGATATACCTGAGATTAGGTTATCACCCATTTGAGAATAAAAGAATGAGACGTGTTTAAGACTGCTTTTAGGACATGTTATGGTCATAAGTTTCTGGTGATGCCATTTGGGTTGACTATTGTTCTAGCAACATTCATGGACTTGATGAATAAAATGTTTAAACCATTTTTTGATAATTTTGTGGTTGTGTTCATTGAACACATCTTGGTATATTCTAAGACTAAGGGAGAGCATATAAAACATTTAGAAATTGTGTTTGAGATTTTGAGGGGAGAGATTGTATGCTATAATTTCCTAAATGTGATTTTTGGCTGAATGAAATAATTTTCTTGGAACATATAATATCTAGAGATGGCATAACAATTGATCCATAAAAGGTAGAGACAATGTTGAGTTAGGAGAGTCCAACTAATATAACTGAGATTAGAATCTTCTTGGGGTTAGCTGCTTATTATAGAAGATTCATTCAGAAATTTTCTATTATCGTAGTACTGCTGACTTTATTGACTAGGAAAGAGCTAAAGTTGTATGGTCTGGGGAGCATGAGAAAACTTTCCAATTACTAAAGGAGAAATTGACTACAGCTCTAGTATTGGTGCTTCCTTCCGGTGATGAAGGAATTATGGTGAATAGTGATGCATCCAATCAAGAGTTAGGATTTGTGTTGATGCAACATGGGAAGGTAATAGCATATGCTTCTAGGCAATTGAGGAATCATGGGAGAAATTACTCTACCCGTGACTTAGAGTTAGCTGCCATAGTGCTTGCTTGAAAATTTGGAGACATAATCTGTATGGAGCCACTTGTGAGATATTTACTGATAACAAGAGTTTGACATACTTACCTACCTAAATAAAGTTGGATTTGAGACAGAGGCGGTGGATAGAGTTGATTAGTGATTATGACTGTACAATTCATTATCATCCAAGAAAGGCTAATGTAGTAGCTGATGCATTAAGTAGAAAGTCTACAAGAAGGTATACTGTTATTGAGAATCCTGATGTGAAATTGATGATAGATTTAAGAGAGATAAGAATGAAGTTGAATATCAGTGATAGGGGATCATTTTTAACAAACATGATTGTACAGTCATCCATAGTAAAATGCTTGTTTGAGATGTAAGGTAGAGATAAGGAGATAGAGAAGATTAAGCAGGAAGTACTTAGTAGAAAGAAATATGAGTTAAAAATTTGAAATGATGGTGTTCTGGTATTGGAACATAGAATATATGTTCCCAATGATGCGGAGTTGAGGAAGAAGATATTGAGAGAGGCACATGATGATGTATATTCAATGCACCTGAGTAATAATAAAATGTATAGAGGATTAAGACTGAATTATTAGTGGTCAGAATTGAAGGGGGATATAGCTGAATATATTTCTAGATGTTGGTTTGTTAGCAAGTGAAGTCAAAGAACAAACATCCGGGAGGCTTACTATAGCCTTTTCCTATGCTCGAGTGACCATAGAAAAATGTGAGTATAGATTTTTTTCTGGATTTTTCTATACCCAAATAGGTCACGATACAGTGTGAGTGATAGTAGATAGACTTCTAAGTCATCTCAATTTCTTCCAATTAAAACTAATTGGAATCTTAAAAAGTTGGATGAACTGTATGTAGCTAAGATTATGAGATTGCATGGAGCACTATTGAGCATAGTGTCAAATAAAGATGCTAGATTTACATCTTAGATTCTAGAGAGGTTTGTAGAAAGCCATGGGTATGCGATTTCAGTTTAGGTACAACTTTTCATCCTAAAACAAATGAGTAGAAAAAAAAAATTATTATAATACTATAAGATATGTTGAGAGCAAATGTGATGAGTTTCTTAGTAAGTTGAGATGCTTACTTGCTATTGATTAAATTTGCTTATAATAATCAACATCAATCTAGTATTGGAATGGAACCGTTTGAGGCATTGTATGGTAGGAGGTGTAGAACTCCTATATGTTCGAAAGAAGTGGGAGAGCGAAATATGTTTAGTCCATAAATTATTGAGTTAACAACTGAGATGATCAAACTAGTTGGAGAGAACCTTAAAACAGCATAGAGTAGACCGAATAGCTATGCTGATAATAGAAGAAGATCTTTTAAATTTTCAAGTAGGTGATTGGTTGTATTTGAAAATATCTCCATGAAAAGGTGTGTTGAGGTTTAAAAAAAATAAAAGTTGAGTTTGAGATTTGTGGGGCCATATGAAGTGATTGAGAGAGTTAGACCAGTAGCATACAGAATGGATTTGCCTCCAGAGTTAAAGCAATTACATAATGTGTTCCATGTTTCACTTTTGAGAAAGTGTTTACATGATGAATTACATAGTATTTTGAGTCAGACTATAGAACTTCAGAAAGATTTGACATTTATACAAGTACCGGTCAGAATACTAGACAGAAAGGAACAAGTTTTGAATAATAAAGTAATTCCATTAGTTCAAGTTTTGTGGTGGAATAAAGATGTTGAAGAGATTACGTGAGAGTATGAGCCAATTAAGACAAAATATTATTCACAATTTTTTCTTGAGTTAGGTAAGGAAATTTCGGGGACAAAATTTTTGTAAGGTGGGTAGAATTGTAATACCCATGTTCTTAATGTATGGGTAAAAAAGTAATTTGATAGATAGTACATGGAAATAAAATAATATATACATGAAAGATTTATTATTGAATAAAATAATTCTTTTGAAAGACAAAACTGGATGCGTGGTGGTGTAGTTACAATGAAGAAAAAAAAAACCGAACGGAACCTTCAGGCATAGGTAGGTAGGTAAAAGGAAAAAATATACAAACAAAATACAAAAAAAAAATCAACAAAACGTGGACAACACCTGGAGTAATTGTTATCAAAAAAGAAATAACATACCTTGCATGTTATACACCTAACATGCAAATTTCAAGGAAAAGGTGGCTGCGGGGCGATGCCGAGTAATAAAGCGGTTTTAATCGTTTTGTTTTATTTATTTCCTATCAAATTCTGTTTAGTTTTTTTTTTTTGTCCTTCAATTCAAATTACTCTCTTTCTTTAAACACTTGGGGACTCAAAGAAAAGTTGAAAGAGTAAAATTTTGAAGAGGTTTACGGGAAAATTTTAAAAAGAGTCAAGGAAAGCTCTAAGAAAAACAAAATGTAATAATATGAATTTTGTTTTTGAAATTTAGCATACATAATATTACCCAGAATTCAATGTGAAAATTTTTAAAGGGTATAAATTCAAGAAGAATTGAAGAATAAATTAAAAATTTATTATAAATATTATATCAGGTGTTGGCGATCAGCAATCGGGTGAAATTGCTGAAAGGAGCAGGAAAGGCAATGAAGTGATCACAGGTAGCTTTAAATGCTATGTGGTGACTTAGATTTAATTTTAGTAATCGAAGTAAATATGAAATATAAAGTGATGATATATGACTTAATTATTAAACTATGATTGGATGATAGATGAAAGTTAGTTGCGGGATATGATAAGAATAATCGATGTGTTAAATATTTATTATGTGAGAAGTAATAATATTGAAATAATGATTGATAATTTGATAGGAAATATGATGAGATAATTTAATGAATATGATAGCTAAATTGAATGTCTGTATGTATGCCTGTTTTTATATTATTGTTCATATGATTCATATCATTATTCATATGCATCAAATAAAATAACTAAGAAGGCAGCCGGTCTAAATGAAAATAAGAGAACTAGGAAGGCAGCCGATCTAAATGAAAATAAGAGAACCAGGAAGGCAGCCTATCTAAATGAAATCGTGACATCCGGTATAGCTGAAAATAATAGAACCGGGAGGGCAGTCGATCTAAATGAGAATAAAAGAATAGGGAAGGTAGCCGATCTAAATAAGAATGAAAAAATTGGGAAGGCAATCGGTCTAAGCTAAAACATGTCGACATGTGGGAAGATGTTCCCAAATAATAATAACATTTAAATTCACGCATTGTATTTGCTTTAAATATTGATTGTTATTGCTTGAGATGCTAAAGTGTTATTCTTAAGTGTAAATTTATTGATAGATGAATGAGTCTCACATAGAGACAAATATGATGAGAATGAAATATAGAAGTATGATATGATGAGAATTGTCTGAGTGATTGATTATATGTTGTGAATCTCATAACGAGGTAAATGATGATGTTGAATTGAGAACTTAGAGATGATTAAATATATGTTTGAAGGATTGATATGTCTGATGAGTAACTTAAGAAGAGATTGTGCAATGGGGGAATTTGGAAATTGAGTAGTGATTACAGAATATTGTTATTGAATTATTTGAGGAAAGTGGTGAATGATTATCGGAATATTATTAGAAGTAATTGAATTATATGATGCAACTGGGAGTATATAATAGAATACTTCTAGTAAATTTAATTCACTGAGCTTGTGAAGCTCAGTCCTCATTGTTCATTGATTTCAGGTAGCGGGCAGGACAGATGGAATTATGAGCAAAGATTCAAACTAAATCATTTTCTGTAAGCCACATGGTCCACATCCTCAAACAAATGAGAAAAAAAATATTTGTAAATATTCATGCATAATATGTTGTATATAATGTTCACTTGAGATCTGAATGATGTATCTCCCCTGTTGAGGGTTGAGGATTCATGTATGTAAATAATTAGAGTTGGTATTTTTATGTTGTGCACATATGTGTCGTACTGGGATTTCCAAAATGTGATGATACCGTCTCGGAGGTGGCCAACCCGGGATGGGTCATTACACTGTCCTTGTTCTTAATTCTTTGGGGATCTAAGGTCGCCTAATCTATGACAATTGGCTATATGTTGCATTATTATTTTTTCCTTCTTTCTCCCTTTCTTTCTTTCTTATTTTATGTATTTCTTATCTTCTTCCTACCCATAGGGTTTTTTTATTATGTATTTCTTATATTTTATTCTAGAACGTGAGTAGTATGTTTCTTTTTAATATTTTTTAGTTGAAGAAGGTTGTTTGTTCTCATGAAAGTATTTCTTTTAAGCTTTCAATATGCTTTCCAAAAGCTTGTTAAATTGATTTGCTTATCCTATGTTCATTCACTCTATGTTTTCGGTATGATGGAACTTGGTTATGAAGATTCTAGAACCAAGTCTATATTAGTGTTAAAGTTTTGAAGAATTTGATTGATTAAACACCTTTAAAATCTAGTTTTTATTTACTTTTGTATGGTTTTTATTAAATTAAGGTTGTTTAAACTTTGTGTGAAGTGATTTTAAGTACTTAATTTGTAAATGTTGGTTTGTAAGATTTAATAAATTCTTGTATGGATTTGATTTTAGATCTAATGAATGATGAATAATTGTACTAAAATATTTTTCTTACGTAATACATTTGCATTAATTTTTAAGTGCAAAAATACTAAACTAGTGACCCAACCTGACCCAGACCGATTTGAATGGGTTTGGGTTAGATAGGTTCATAAGTTGGGTTGGTTGCTTTTTAGGTCAACCCGACCCAAACTGACTTATTCTCACCCTAGTGGCGATGATTATTCTTCTCTTTCAAGTCTCTTCAATCTCAACCCCTTTTGCCTTTAGTGACCACAAATTATGAACCTATCAAGTTCTCCCACAATATGACTTTCAATCGGCTTACTCCCAAAAGGAGTAAATGGATACAAATTAAACAAAGAAACCAACGAGTTCTCAAAACTATACAATAGGATGAAGAAGGATCTTGCCTAGAGCTATACAGTGATTGACGTTATCCGAAGAAGAAGATGAAGAAGAGGAAAGTAACTGATGCGATTTGACGGCAGAAGAAGAAACCAGCGACTAACATGATCTGAAGAGAAGATTAATGTGCATAATCTAAAGAAGGAGGATGAAAACTGGCATGCACAATCTATAGAAGGAAAAAGAAGATTGACGCAGGAAACTAAAGATCTGAAGATTTAGTTTAGATTTGTTTTTAATTTGAATTTGTTTAATTTTTTTATTTAATTAAAGTTATTTTGGGTAAAAAAAAAAAATTGGGTTTCTTTATGGTGTTTGTCATTTCTAAAGCTATGAGGGGGTAAGTGTATATTATATCAAACTTCGAAGGGAGAAATGTATTTATCCCTAAAAAATAAGGTTGTTGTATTAACACCAGCCAATAATAAAACCTTATTTGAATAATTGCTCCAGGTAAGCAACAAATAATAAGTAAAATTAAAAGGATTAAATTTTGCTTCGTGTTTTTATTGGGTTCCTGAAGTTTACAATGTCATTATTATGTCTTTTAAATTTGGTTATTGTTCCAATCAAGTCTTTCATTTAAATAATCCAATAATCTCATCATAAGTGGCATCCTACATAGCCTTTGGCGGTAAAAAATTTGCCAATTTTTTATTATGTGTGGCATAATATGCAAACTCAACATGGATGATGGTTAATCATATCTCTTTTTCTTCTCTTCCTTTATCTTCTTCGTATCTTTTTTTCTTAAGATCAAAATAAACCATACTCACATCATCACTATATCAGTAAATCATCTCTTTCCAAACACAGCAGCATCGTAGACTATACTAGCTGGGGAACTTAAATCGATAACAGTTGTTCCATCTACTATGGACCAGAGGAAAAAAAGGGATGTAACCCCTATTAAGGGTCAAGGCCAGTGTGGAATGTAAGAACTAAGAAGCTAAGAAGCTAAAAGTTTGAATGGTATGAGCTGAGTTCAAATTTGCATTAAGGTGAGATCAGCCAGTTCAATCCATAAACCATTGCATCTAATTCTCACATATATATGCTAATAAATAGTAATATTAAAGCATGAACACTTCACACCGAATTGCTTAGTATGAAAATAAATCATTCCCTTATAAGGAAATTACTTCCAAAATCAAGATAATAGTGAGAAGTGCATAAAATTATAAGAGTAGTTCACAAAATCAATTTTAAAACCATTATAAGGACAAAAATTCAAGTTATCTCTTTTAAGATCTACTATGATAGACAACTCATAAAAGGCCTCTCTTGCAGTTGTTGGTATTCCAAGTTTGAGGGAAACTATGAGATTTTTAGTCACTACATTTTCTCAATTTCCTACTCAAACTCATTTTCATTATCTTCACTTGGCTTATGCTAAACTCAAATTATTTGAATTATTTTGACCAACAATGGGCATTTTAGTTATGAAAGAAATCTAGATGGGCAAGTACTATACTTTTCTTGCATATATTGAACTTTATAAAGTCATTTTTACCCTATTGTTAATACATGTAAGGTAATACACAAACAAGTCCTAAAGAGGAAAAAATTGTACATTCATAGAGATACAAAAAAAAAAAAAGAAAGAAAAAGAGAGAATCTATCTCTTGCTTTAAATGTAATCATAGATATATTTTACCTTTAGGATTCAAGCATTTGGGTAAGAAGCTTCCATAGAAATACCGCAGGGACCTTAGCTAGCATCAATATCTCTTTCCAGTCTGATGTAACCATCTTCATCCCAACTATTACCCCATGAATTCTTCACCAACCAATATTTAGTCCCATCATCACTAGTTCCATAACCAACTACTGTAACCCCATGATCCAGCTAGGTCCCACATTCCTCGGTGAAGATAGTGGTTGAGTAAAGTTGGAAATCAGATCCACCAGCATCAATGGAAACAAAATCAAGTTGGTTAACAACAACTTTTAAAAGTGTTGCCTTATTGTTTGCAGGCACATTTCATAACCAGTAATCTTGGCTGCAGTAGAAAATGCCTTCTTACAACTTCCATCAACTCCTTCATAATAATAATCTTATCTAAATTTTAAGGGATCCAGAATGATGATGATGGAGATGAAATTTTGAGGGTTAGTGTTAGGGCTTCACAACAATGAAAATTGAGCAGAAATTTTTGAGCTATGGTTTCAGTTAAAATTTTAGAATAGAGAAGATGAGTTCAATTTGAGGGTTTACTGTTGAGAGATTAAGGACCCAAAAGCCATTTAGGATACCACCTAGGATTAGATTACTCGGTTATTTAAGTGAAGGATCTGTTTGGAAAGTGAACCGAACTTAAAGAAACTAATAAGGAAATTGTAAACTTCAAGGACCCTATAAGGATACGAGGAAAACTAAAAAGACTAAAAATGAAATTTACAAAATTAAAAGTTTAAATTCTACTAGCCTGACAACAAGAAGTGGCACTCCAAGAGAAGGGGTAAATTAGGTTTTTTGAAAACTAATATCTTTTTGGTAAAGTTAAAACATTTTGCTTAAAATAGATGCAGTTAAACAAACGAGCAAGAAACATAAATCAAATAACAAAAAAAAAACTCAAGTACAAAGAACTATAAAAAAAAAAAACATAAGTGCTAGAAAAGTAAAGTTTAAAGTTAGAGGATTGCAAACACTTTTTATATGGTCTAGCATCAATACGAGCACATGCATACTTTTCTCATGATAATTAATCCCTTGAATTTTCCTAATCCTCCAAATAAATTTTACAACATAATTTCTATGGGTTCGCTCTCAAACATTTACACGGCAGGCTTTGTAATCTTACATACAAACTTTTCTCAACAACAAGTGTTTTATAGATTCACTCTCAAACCTATACAAGAATCCAATCCAATCCCTACAAAAAAGTTTTACAAGCTTTCAACATTCTTCTTTTTACAATAAATGGAGATATATACAAGAAATAACCTTAGAAAGGTCTAGATTTGCAAATGTAAGCTCAAGAGTATTCAACTCTTAGATTTGTGAGAACCTTAGCAAGATTTAGCTCAAGAAAGGTAGAAAATGATTTGAAGATGCTTTCCTTTAGATCTCAAA
Organism: Bretschneidera sinensis; assembly: GCA_023935145.1. Lineage (NCBI taxonomy): Eukaryota > Viridiplantae > Streptophyta > Magnoliopsida > Brassicales > Akaniaceae > Bretschneidera > Bretschneidera sinensis. The sequence continues at coordinate 47,931,432 of CM043703.1, read as the reverse complement.
ACTTATAACCTTTGGAAATACCTTTAGATTTTGTATTTAAAGGGTCTTTCTAAAAATATGACCTTTGAGTCATTTGACCTTCAATTCGAAAAACCAACGATTACAACTTTTGTGACAAAATGTGTCAACACTTTTCTTCGAGTGTCATCAAGCCTTAACACCACATGTCCAAATATATCGACTTAGTTTTCAATTTCTTTTTACTAAAAGTCTTCAAATGTGTCAATTCAAATTCTTTAACTAAAACTTTTCTAAAGCTATGCCAGAATATATCGACTCAATCTCACTTGGTGTCAACACCAAAATTCTACAGATCTTGTAACTCTTCAACTTATTTGAACTTAAGGTCCAAAGCATTTTCCTATGAAAATAGTTTTTCTTATGCACTAGCACACAAGTTAAACACTTCATAAGAGAAATGATTATCATCAAAGTCAAAATTATAAAGTTGATTGACTCATATAGGTCAACAGAGTCAAATACTAATAAATAATTATGTTCACATTCAAAACAATTTAAGTTGCTTCAAGTATTTTGGTCATTATTCAAAATTATTTTAGATGATTATTTTTGGGTGATATATATATATATATATATATATATATATATATATATATATATATATATATAAAATAACACAAATCAGGTTATATTCAAAGAGAAAATTGAAAAGTAATTAGTCGGATTTTATCAATTATACAATGAGTTTTCCTTACTGTGAATTAGGTGAGAGGCAAACTAAGCTCCTGATGCACCAGAAAAGACTTAAGAAACAAATATCCAATAAAATCACATTTTTAAGGGCATTAAGAAACATTGCACGACTTGTCAATAAAAAGTACAACTCGCATTTACAATAACAAAGCAATATGTGGTGACATGTTCTGAACAAATGAGGAATTTAAGTTTTAAAAAAATTTGCAATCATCGATGAAAAAATAGAAAGTAATAAATTCTCCTTCTTTTGCTTATCAATGGTGTAAATACTCATTGTATATAAAATTCACATGTGTCTGAAACATTTAAAATTTTCAAAAAAAATTGGAATGTATTATAATATTTAATTATAAAATATTATTGTATTTGACCAAAATTAGAACTAAAACCAAAAGCCGTAGCAGAGCTAAACTACACAAAGGGAAAAGCATAAAAGTATATTCAAAGCTATAGCACACCTAGGCGCAGGTTGAGGAGACCATTACGAAAAAGTATTATCGTTGTAGCTGCATTGGCAATAGACGTGCTTGCGATGCTAAAATAGAGGAAGAGAGAGAAATAGAGAAAGCAGAAGAAAAAATTTTGGCAAAAAATTGTTTAATGTTTTTACATTTTCATATTTAAGTATTTACTGGGGGTACCTTTTGTCTTTTAATTGATTTTCAATCAAAATCAACATTTTATTTGGATGAAAAGGCTATTAGATGATACGACAAAGTTGAGGGGGCTAAAATAATTAATTTAAAAAGTGATTAAGGACATTGATATCCCGAGAAAAACATAGGAGCAATGTTGATATTAACCTTTAGTTGCAGTAGTTAAAGTGTTTGGTAAAATTAGTTGTGAAAGTTTTGTAGTTATGTGATAGTGTCTCTATAGTGGAAAAACATAATAAAGAATTTCCAAAGGTATTTTTGGATATCTATAAGAGTTTATTGTATCGCAGATCCTTGAACTATGGATTAATAGCATTTAACTTCCTGAACTATTAATGTAGCGTAAAGGGTTCTTAAACTATGAATTAGTTGCAATCAACTTTATTAGATAAATTTTCATCCAAATCAATTAACTAAGCTACATCACGTGAGTAAATGTTCCCATTTTGTAGAGGTCGATATTTAAATTAGAATATTTTAAATCACGGGACGATACTTCGACGCCTATTTGGCTTTTCTTGTTCGAATTTAAGTTGTAATCATTTCACTTGGGACTTATGAAATTAGAAGCAAGTTTATAAAATAAAAAATTTTAGTAGTAACTTTTTTTTATTGTTTTGGGGGAAATGTCAAAATTTTAAAGAGTCTGGAGTAGTTTGTGAAAGAAATGAAGAATGGAATGGTGAAATTGAAATTAAAGAATAGTTTGAAGTATAAATAAGAGGAGAGAGAGAGAGAATCCAACATTTGCTGGATTTCTCTAGAAGAACCGAGAGAGATGAAATAGAAAAATAAGAGAAAAGAGAAAGGGGAAAATGAAAGGAAGAAAAGGAAAAAAGGATGGGAAATTCTTACAAAAATCAAGGTAAAAGTTTGTCTCTATTTTCTTCTAATTGTTAAGTTTGTATATTTATCTAAAGATTTGAATTATTTGAAAGTTTGGTTAGAAGATTTACTCAAGAAAAGTTTGAGAAAATGTTTGTTTCAAAGAGGAAGAAATAGGTTTTAACTAAATGTGTTGATTTGAAGGTTTTGAGTTCAAATCTCTTATGTGTGGTGTAAGAGATTTTGATTTGAAACCCTTGAGAACTTGTCCTTGGTTTGGGTTGGAAGTCCCATAGGAGACAAGAAGTTATTTTTGAAGAAAAATGGAGTTTTTATCTTAAAATTCTTTGATTTCGTGACCAGACAATCGACTGTCCCGAGGGCATAGTTGACTGTGCAACTCTCTGGACCAAATAGACAGTCGACTATAAAAGCTTCTGGGCAGCCTACAGTCGACTGCCCAATATGGATAGTCGACTGTGCGAGCCCTTAAAACTGTTTTCAGCACCTATTTTAGAAAATAAATCAGTTTTCTTAGAGAATTTCAATCCTAAACTCCTCTAAAGGTATTTTGAGCTTTAATACTGTGTAAATTTTTAAAAGTAAGATCTTGGAAAGATTTATTTTGTTTTTAAAACCATGATAGAATAAATCTTGTAAAGGCCTTGAACAAAACGGAAGAGGGTTGTGACTTAATCCCTAGCTTTGAATGCTTGTAGAAATTCTATGATTAGATCGAGTGTTAATAAATTATATGCCTTGAGTAAGTAAACTAAGTTATGTATTAGCTAGGTATGATTGAAAAGAGAACACCAAGGCTAGGAAGTAAACCTGAGGTTGGATCTTGTCTCAACAAAGGTGAGTTTCACCTTACTCCTAATAAGCATAAGGAATTAATGAATGACATCGAAAAGCTTAAAATATATACGAAAATATAGGATTTCAATGTGTGTGTGTGTGTATATATATATATATATTGTATAAGCAAATGATTAAGTAAAGAAATGCTTTTAAACAAGACATGTTTTGAATTCTATATGTTTAAAAGATGTTGCGATGTGGTTGACCTATTGAACTTATATTTAAGATATTATGATGTTGTAAATGCATTGCATATTGATGTTGTGATAATGTGTAGTGAATAAAGCAATCATGTGAAGGTAAGACCCCACCCAATCATGTGAGGGGATCTTAGTTGTTTGAAAGGATAAGACTTCGCCCGGTAGGGGGTAAGGTGGGGATCCTAATTGTTGAAGTTGAAACCCCGCCCGGTAAGGGGTAGGGAGGTGATCCAAATTAACTGTGTTAGGGAGACATCCCAATTACTATATGATTAACCCACGAGAGGCAAATAAAAATGAATTGTAATTTTAATGAAGAGAAGTGAATAAAAAAAAGTGGACATCGTATTACATTGCATTGTTCATATCTGATGATTGGTGCACAATTGATGATTGGCCTATGAAAGGCGTACTTGATTATTGGTGCATAATTGATGATTGGCCCACGAGAGGCGTACTTGATTCTTGGTGCATAATTGATGATTGGCCAATGAGGGGCATGTATTGTAATAGACCCGGTCAAGGGCATAAATTACTAAGTGTTGTGAATCGAAAGATATTGAAAATAACGTTGCTAGTAAATGGTTGATTTTATATTGTTGTGTTAATTATTTTCTTTTATAATAAGAAAATTAAATCGGAAGTTATATATAAAAGTCGTGTTATACTTTTAAATTCTATAAAGACTTTAGTAATAAGATTGATAATTAATGAAATTTCTTTTCAATGCGATTACTTCTAGTAATTTGTTTTTCACTAAGCTTTATAGCTCACCCTTTTATTTTACTAACATTTCACGAAAGTGCCGAATGTTTCATAGCCGAAGTTGAAAGGAGACCTTAGTAAGGTCCTTGACCACATCATCCTCACCTTTTGAACCCTTTTAGGAGTTTAAGTTTCTTTGTCTTAGTTTAGAAATTGTAAAAGTATATAAGATAGGGGTAATTGAGATAATTTCCCTTTTTATTGGTGTCGTTCGCAAAACTCTAAGAATCAATTTGTAGTATCGAAAAGAATCATGTATATAAAGGTGTATATTTGTACAGGTTTGATTTAAATGTTAATGAATGTACTTTGATTTGTAAATTTTTATGTTTGCATCATAAGTCAAGGTGCTCAATGTTGAAGGTAATGGAGCCACTCTTAGTAGGGCCCATTTAGGATGGGTCGTTACACATTTAACCAAGTGAAATTACCAAATAACCTTCATATAAGTTAGAGATCAAATGTATGGGATGAATAATGACAATCTCCTAGCCATCAGTTAAGAGACCTAGGGTTTTGAACAAAAAAGTTTAGTGGACTTTTCAATTCAGGTGTTGCCACAACTATAAGAGTGTCTCCCTAAGCTTTTGTTTTTTCTTAATGAATGTGTAATAATAGGGATAAGGTCATGGACGAAAGGAAAGTGGAATTTAACCGATCAAGGTTGTGGACAGAAGGAAAAGGGAATTTAACCAGTTAAAAAAAGAAGTTGCTCTATATATATAGATATTAACAGGTGAAACTAATAGAATATTTGTTCTCTATAAACTACTACATAGTTTTTCCATGTAGTTATGTTATGTCTCAAAGTATTTTATTATAATACTCATACCCGTAAAATAAGGATAAAGAGATAATTTAATATTATATTGAATTAAATTATGCATACATGATAGATTGACTATCAAATTTGATATAATTTTGAAAGATGATATGGAGAATTTTATTGAAAGAATTAGAATTTTTTGAAGAAGAAAATGCTGAAACTTATGAAATTATAAGTTTGAAATGAAATAATTTTGAAGAAATATGTGGGATAAGGTATAGGAAATTAATTATAAAATTTTGTGGAAGAAAATATATGTTTATATATTTTTCTATAAATTTTAGAAATTTTTTTTGAAGGAATAAAGGATGAAATTTTGATTTTTAATTGGAAAATGGTAAAACTGTAATTTTGGAATGGCAAGATTGTAAATAAAGAATGACAAAACCTTAAATTTAAGGGTTGATGGATCGGTGGTAGAACTGTAATTAAATAATGATAGAATTGTAAATAATGAATGACAGAACCATAAAGTTTATAGGTTGAAGAGCTAGTGGCAAATTTTTGTATTTTTAAGGGAAATATATATAAAAGAAGAAGAAGCAAGCAGCTAGAGTGGTGAACTGAATGTTCACGTGAATCTTTGGGTTAACTAAAAATTTCCATAATATAAGATTCTAAAAATAATAAAATAATATTTATAATTTAAAAAAAAAAGAAGAAAAAAATGACAAAGCATTATAACTCTCTGAAAGCCATCAGAGAGTTTCATTTCATACCCATTTCTTTGTTTGATTTTTCTTTCTTTCTTCAAACCAAATTCTTTAGCAAGGCTTTACATAGAAAATTTCTCCAATATTAGAATTAATTACAGTCATCCAACTACAATAGCAAGATTTCATCACGTTTGGGGTAAGTTTTTCAATAAGACTTATATTTCAATTTTCTGTTGCAGAGATATATTTAACTGAAGAATTGTTATCATATATTTAGATATAATTTCAATTACAAAATATTATTGGAATAGTAAAACTAAGCACAAAACTTAATAATTATATTGTTTGAATTAAGTTATGAAATAGTAAGATTAATGAAAATTTACGGTTAGGTATTGGTGATCAGCAATCTTAAGAAATTGCTGAAAGGAGCAGAAAATGCAATGAGGTAATCCATGGGTAGCTTTAAGTGCTACGTGGTGAGTTAGATTTACTCTTAATAATCATGATAAATATGAAATATATAATGATGATATTTGAATTAATTACAGAATTATAATGTAGGATGATGATATATGATAGTTGATTGGTTGATAATATGTGAATAATCGATATGTTGAAAATTTATTATATGAGAACCAATATTATTGAAATAACAGATTGATAAAATTTATACTAAAAGGATAAATAAAAATTCTTGAAAGTCATGACTGATAAATTAATATGATATATGAGGAGATAATTTGATATCTATATGATAAAATAATAAGTTTGAGAAAGAGATAGTTGAATTGAATGTTTTGATGTATGCTTGCTTGCATATTATTGCTCATAGGCATAAATGAAAGATCAGGAAAGTAGCTGATCTGGCAAAGAAGACCAAGAAGGTATCTGGTCTAGCTGAAACATGTCGACATGTGGGAGACGTTCCCAAATGATAATACGAAATTATGAGATGATGTGATAAAAGAAAGGAAGAAAGAAAAAAGATTTAAATAGATGCATATATTTATGTAAATATTTTATTGTTATTGATTAAAATGCTAAAGTATCAGTCTTGATTGTGAAATGATGAATAGATAAATGAGTCTCATAGTGAGACAGATATAATGAGCATGAAATTGAAAGGATGATATGATAAAGAAAAATATGATTGATTGATTGATTGTATGAAGTAAACCTCAAAACGAGGTAAATAATGATATTTGATTAAGAATCTTGAACTGGTTAAATTTATGAGAAGAAAACTGATATGATTGATATATGAAATATATTTACTGAAAGATGATATCTTGATGATTGATTTGAGAAGGAATTGATAAATGATTAAATTATTATAAACTGAGTAATTCTAGTAAATTTAATTCACTAAGCTTGTGAAGCTCACACTTTATTGTTGAAATATTTCAGGCGGTGGGCAGAACAGGTAGATAGTTATATAGATACTAAGAGTAAGTAATTACCTTAACTAAGTCCCGTGGTCAGGATCCTCTGAATTGTAAGATAAAATTTTGAAAGTTTTTAAACTTTCATGCATTTTACTATATTTGTATATATTTGTTTTTGATAGGAGAAAGATGTTATATCTCCTCTGAATTGAGGACTTTATGTATATATATTTTTAGTTGATGTATGTATTTTATATTGTTTCATATATGTGTCGTACAGAGATAGTAAAACGTGACGATTCCGTATCGGGAGTGATCAGTCTGGGATGGGTCGTTATATTTATGCTTTGGAATCTTCTTACGTTTTTGTTAGTTGGATTTCTAGGTTCTATTTTGTTGGATCAAAATTAGGGAATGAGATGAGCTTAATTTTTTTTGGATTTGATTAATAAATTGATTCATTTTGTGGAAATGATGTTATTTTGATTTTATTGCAGAAAAAAGTAGTCCTATAACTTGGTACTAAGGTGAAAATGCAAGAGTAATCCAAGATGAATACTTGAATATGTGTTTTCTACATATCTCGTTTATGTAGAGTTTGATCATGTATTGGAAAATCATTCTTTGTTGTTCTAAAGTTAGTTTCCTGTTTGAACTAACATTATTAAACTGGTTATTGATTTTGGCTAAAAGTTTATTGCATTGAGGCAGCACCTGAATTCAATTTTAATGTCGTGGCAATACGTGAACTTAAAAAGGCCCACGCTTTTCATTCAAAACCCTAGGTCTCTTACTGATATCTAGGAGATCATCACTATTCATCCCACATGTTTGGTCTCTAACTTATATGAAGCCTATTTGGTAATTTCACTTAGTTAAATGGGTATATGTGCTCACGTGATGTAGCTTAGTTAACTGATTTGGACGAAAATTTACCAAATAAAGTTGATTGCTACTAATTCATAGTTCAATGATCCCTTATCCCAAATTAATAATTCATTGAGCTAAATTTTATGGGTCCATAATGCAAGGATCTACGATGCAATAACCTTTATTTTTAATACCAACTAACGTTTTTGCTGCGTTTTCTTCATAGCTACTTTACTGCCTATTACACTCTTAAACTCTCCCCCATTCTTCTAAAGTATCTTTATTCAAAGGTAAAAACTTTGTCTCAACCACAACTTTATATTTGTCTCTAACTATTTCCAACTCGTTATCATTTATCCCAATTTATTTATACTGTAACAATTTAACACATCATTTCAATCCACTTTATTTGATATAGCTGAAGATTTCGACTTATGTACCAAGCAGTGTTTTATATCTCTTGTAATGAGCCTCCTTTTTTTTTGTCTCCTATTAACTTCCTGCGACAAAATTTAAAATTTTCTCTTAAGTAAGACACCATCCAATGAAATTTCAAATTCCAATTCTACTTTATCCAATATCGTCTCTATCTTTAAATCTTTCACATCTTAACTTAATTTAGTTTTTCGGTTCTTACTTACCATATCATTTTGCTCTTATTTTCTACTATTTGACACACCTCCATAAAATGTGCCATTCACCAATTGTTTACTTATTCTCAATATTTAGAAATTTTTAAACATTTGTTTTCTTTGAATAAAATGATACTCATGATTTATCAACAATGTTGTTTCAAAGTTAAACTCAACTCAACTTTAGTTCACCCACCATCTTCTCAACCCATTATTTCAAAGATCTCATTTACCTAAAGTAGAAATCAGTTAAGAACCTCAAAACTCATCTTCCTATTCACTTACATAATTTATAGCGTCCTCCAATCAATTTTGATTCATTTCTGTTAGGAAATCACCTTGGAGATGCTCGGGTGGTGATATTCCAAACACTCAAGTCTAGAATGACTTGTAATGAAACGAAACAGCAACCAATCAAAGCAAGAAAGAAAACAAGCAATTTGTTATCGAGGTTCGGCAATGTGCCTACATCCTCGTGAGCTCCTCCGAGCCCTCTTCACTAAATCTTATGAGTTCTTACAAATAGCAACATCTCTTTAAGAAACCTCTAGTTCTTGAAGAACGAAAGAAGAGAACAAGAAAGTGATAAGGACTTGAGTTACCCTGGCATTTCTCCCAAGAAATTCCACTTACAAGGCCCTTGAATCCCCTCTCTATACTACTCTCTCTCTCTAAACAACCAGCCTCTCTACAATGAGTGTCTCCTGTGTTTAGTATCTTTGCACTCTCACACAACTCTCATTTACATCACAAGTTATGTCTCACACATGTGTTGAGATTGAAGCTAGGTGACCCTTTATATAGTGCACCAATTTCTTGACCAATCTTGAAGGTCAATCTCCACCCTTAGATCTTGAGGACCAATCAACCATAGACCTTCATCAATTCTAAGTGATCCTATGTGTTTTGATCATGTCCCACGCATAATTTGAAATGCTGAAACAAAAGCATCAGGTGTGCCTCATGCCGAGGCTTGGAACAGGGCGTGCTGAGGCTTGGAGCTTCGTGCTGAGGCTTGGATGGGTTAGGTCGCGGCGCGTACCAGGGCACATAACCTCTAGGTGCTGGGCGTCATGGCACACACCTGGGGGAGGCTTCTCCATTTTGCATCCCTTGCTGGAGGGCACAGTTCAGACCTCATGGGCCGCGGCGCACAGCTGTATCTGAAGCTGACTTTTTCTCTTGTTTAATCCTTAGACAAATACCAACAATCTCTACCTTTGTCTAAGCAATTAAACCCGAACCCATTTTGTAGAGAACTCAGGAACCAAACTCAACTTGAGTCACTATATCAACCGACTCCAATCCTAAGAAGTCCAAGGCAATGATTGAACTTTCTTAGAGGTAGAACTTTGGTGCCTAAATCTGTAGGACTTCTTTCCGTTACGACTTTGTCCATATGAATACATCCTTTCGTAACGTTTTCCCGAATGACATGATACTGAACATCCACATGCTTAGTCCTCTCATGGAACACCAGGTTCCTACACACGTGCTATGCACTTTGGCTATCCGAAGATACCACCATCTGCTCTTTTAGGACCTTCCACTCGTCCAACAACCCTTTGCACCACGTAGCCTCTTTTATGGCTTTCGTAGCCGTTATGTACTTTGCCCCGGTTGTTACGAGTGCTACCACCGGCTGTCACTAAGCCTTCAAGTACCTCAGCAACCACTTCATCCCAAGCCAAAGCTCCTTTCTGGGATTACTCAAAAATCTACTGAGAACACCAATTGCTTGAGAAATTTCGGGTCTAGTGCTTACCATCATGAACATGACTGATCCATCCACACTAGAGTAAGGGAACCTTTTCCATTTTTTTCTTCTCCTCATCTGTTCCAGGACATTGTTCGCTAGAGAACTTGAAATGACCAGCAAGGGGAACCTTCACTGGTTTACTATCTTCCATAGAAAACTCATACAACACTTTTTCTATATAGGAAGACCGAGAAACCTTCAACCCGTTTCTCTCCTAATGAGGACACGGCTAACAAATGGGATGTGGAGCCTCTTCAAGTTCCAATTAGTCCAGTTACAAGGGCTCAAGCTAAAAGGTTCAAGGAAACTCTCAATGGGCTTATTTAACACATTTGGACTAAGAACCATCTTTGGAGGCCCAAGGATGATGCTATACATGATCCACAAGGATGGGTTTCCATGATCCAAGGGAACTTCCACTTTGGAATTTCGAGAGGACCCAACGAACAGAATTAAAATGGTCATATCTTCTTGCCCACAACTCCAAATGGGCTAAAACTTATTAGGATGGAAAGATGACGTCTTGAACTTCAATTTTGACCTAATAAAGTTTCAAAAAGGATATCATTTGGGCCTGGTATGATGGGCCGAAATCCAGTAAGCTGTTACATCCGAATCTACGTTGGGCTTGCATCTCTTTTTTAATTGTTTCCTTCTGAATTTAATTGTTGCATTATAAGGCTTGCATGCCAAGTTAGGTACTTTCCTTATTTGAATTTTAGGTTACCAAAATTCTATTTAGGTTTATTTCCTATTTCGTAGTTTCCTATTCCTACCAGAATTATGTTTAGGTTTATTGCCTATTTTTTAGTTTTCCTTTTTCTATTTGGTTACGAATTCTCATGTATTTAAATAGCCATTGGCTTTTGGAATAAGATAATTCAGATTTAATTCATACTTTCGGAGAAAAATTTCTCTTTGGTTCTTTTAGAACAACTGAACTTATCAGAGTTTCCGTGGCGTTCATCTTTGACTTATCAATCAATTCTTCCATAATTGATTGTGGTGTCTTCATTATACCAAGGTTCTTGCTTCGATATAAGCAACGGGTCGCGGTCTCAGTCTTCATTATACCAAGGTTCTTGCTTCAATATAAGCAACGGGTCGCGATCTCACATAAATATGCTTCTAGACGATCCTGGAGGTCTTCTTGATCCATAAATTTCTTAGTTCTTGACGTGGATCATATCAGTTGGTATCAGAGCCTTCTAGTTGCAGGTTTGCTTATCTTTTGTTTTGATTCATTAAAAAAAAAAGTGAAAAAAAAAACGGAATTGAAAAAAAAAAAGAAGAATAAATTTCCAGTTTAGGGAAAAAAAACGTGAAAAAAAAAAGAAAAGTGTGTAATATTTAGATTCAATCCTTTAAATCCTTATTTCTGAATTTCTTTATGAGTTATTGGTGAATTGTTGCTGGAAACTTTGATACTTCTTCGGTTAGTTTGATAAGAACCTATAGAGGATTATTACGAGTGGAAAAAGGCAAGAGTGGTGAGCACATAAGAGGGGAAAAGCCAATCTGATTTTTGTGTGAAAACACGAGTGAAATTGAGTGACTCATTCTTTTAGTGAAACACGTGAGGGAGTGTGTGAGGTCCCTTTTTTTCTAATGTTATTTTTGCAACAAACATGTCAGACGACAAGAACAAAAATAATTCCGGAGATACGTCGGGAGATGGTGATCCGAAGTTGCTCATGGAGGCTTTAATGGGTGAGATGAGAAAAGTATTGCGAACGGAGATGGAACAGGTTCATTAGCGGATTGATCAGGTAGAGAATGCACGTGTGGGGCAGCAACAAAACGCTCATAATGTGCGTACGAGGGAGAGAGTTCAACCTAGGGGAGAGAGAGTTGAAGATGAAGAGTATTATGGGAACGGATTTCATGAAGAAGATGATCTGGAATCAGTTGTTAGCCAGGTCGAGGTAGAGAAGCTAGGAATCGGGAAGACAATAACTTGGGTAGTATTAAGATGAAGATTCCATCGTTTCAAGGCAAAAACGATCCTGAAGCTTACCTTGAGTGGAAGAAGAAGATAGAATTAGTGTTTGATTGTCATAATTATTCCGAGCTTAAAAAGATTAAACTTGCGACCATTGAATTTTTTGACTATTCGATTGTTTGGTGGGATCAGCTAGTGTTAAATAGGAGGAGAAATAGAGAGCGTCCAATAGAGACTTGGGAGGAGATGAAAATCGTGATAAGGAAACGGTTTGTTCCAAGCCATTACTACCATGAGTTATACCAAAAATTGCAAAGTCTTACACAAGGTAATCGGAGTGTGGAGGATTATTATAAAGAGATGGAAGTAGCTATGATTCGAGCAAATGTAGAGGAGGATCGAAAGGCTACTATGACTAGGTTCTTGGCTGGTTTGAACCTGGAAATTGCTAATTCGGTGGAGTTGCATCATTATGTGGAATTGGAAGATATGGTGCACATGGCTGTCAAAATTGAGAACCAACTCAAGAGGAGGGGCAGCAATACACGACAAAACCCTAACTCGGGTTCATCTTGGAGGCCGAATTTTGTGAAGCAAGCCACGGCCAAGTCCAAGACGGAGCAAAAGCAAGAAAGTACTAGCCATGAAAATCAAGGTAAAACTGACTCTTCTACCAGTAGAAATCGTGATATTAAGTGTTTTAAATGCCAAGGCAGTGGTCACATAGCAAGCCAATTTCCGAACAAAAGAGTTATGGTATTGCGAGATAATGGTGAAATTGAAACCGAGGGTGAAGAAGATACCGAATCTATGCCACCATTGGAGGATGCGAGTGATGAGGAATACGCTGCCCAAGGAGAATTGTTGGTTGCAAGGAGAGCTCTAAGTGTGCAAATCAAAGAAGATGACAAAGTGCAGCGAGAAAACATCTTCCATACTAGATGCCACGTGCAAAACAAGGTATGTAGTATGATTATTGATGGAGGTAGTTGTACTAACGTTGCTAGCACTACAATGGTTGAGAAATTAGGGCTGCCAACGATTAAACATCATCGGCCTTACAAGTTACAATGGCTCAATAATAGTGGTGAACTGAGGGTGAACAAACAGGTGTTAGTTTCCTTTCGTATTGGAAAATATGAAGATGAAGTTTTATGTGATGCAGTTCCGATGCAAGCTGGACACTTGTTACTAGGTCGGCCATGACAATTCGATCTATGTGTTAAGCATGATGGCTTCACCAACAAATATTCGTTTGTTAAAAATCAAAGAACAATCACTCTAGTTCCTTTGACACCACATGAGGTTTATGAAGATCAAGTGAGGTTACAAAAAGAGAGTGAGCAAACGAAAGAGAGTGAGAAAAAGAGAACGAATGAAAACCAGAAAGAAAAAATGAGAGAGGTCAAAAAAATTGAGATAGAAAATAAGAGAGCTGATTCGGCCATTGAGAGAAAAACAAATTTCTATGCAAGAATGAGTGAAATAAAAAGAGTGGTGATTTTAAATCAGCCAATGATTGTACTTTTGTACAAAGAGGCGTTAAACACTAACCAATTTGACTCATCTTTGCCTACTTCTATTGTTTCTCTTTTACAGGAGTTTGATGATATCTTTCCCGAGGAGATTCCACATGGCTTACCTCCTATTCAAGGAATTGAACATCAAATTGATTTCGTGCCCGGTGCTACAATTCCAAACCGACCAGCCTATCGAAGCAATCCCGAAGAGACAAATGAGCTACAAAGGCAGGTTAGTGATTTAATGGAAACGGGGTACGTAAGAGAAAGCATGAGCCCGTGTGCTGTTTCGCTGATTTTGATTCCTAAAAATGATGGGACGTGGAGAATGTGCATTGATAGCCGAGAAATCAACAATATAATGGTAAAGTATCGACATCCTATCCCTCGTTTAGATGATATGCTAGATGAATTGCATGGTGCATGTGTATTCTCTAAAATTGATTTAAAAAGTGGATATCATCAAATAAGAATGAAAGAGGGAGATGAATGGAAAACTGCTATTAAAACGAAATATGGTTTATATGAGTGGTTAGTTATGCCATTTGGACTAACAAATGCACCAAGTACCTTTATGAGATTAATGAACCATGTTTTGCGAGCTTTTATAGGCAGATTCGTTGTTGTTTATTTTGATGATATTCTCATTTATAGCACAAACATAGATGATCATGTTGTCAATTTAAAATCAATTTTGGATGTGCTTAGAAAAGAAAAGTTGTTTGCTAACTTGAAGAAGTGCACTTTTTGCACCGATAAGCTTGTGTTTCTTGGTTTTGTTGTGAGTGCACAAGGAATACAAGTTGATGAAGAGAAGATTTGTGCGATTAAAGAATGGCCAAGTCCCACGAGTGTAAGACAAGTTCGTAGTTTTCATGGACTTGCTAGTTTTTACAGGCGGTTCGTGAAAGACTTTAGAAGTATTGCCGCACCGCTTATTGAAGTCATCAAGAAGCATGTTGGATTCAAATGGGGAGATGAGCAAGAAAAAGCATTCCAATTGATCAAAGAAAAATTAACTCATGCTCATTTACTTGCTTTGCCTGATTTTACTAAAACCTTTGAAATTGAATGTGATACTTCAGGTTTGGGTATTGGCGCAGTTCTTATGCAAGGAGGAAGACCAATCGCATATTTTAGTGAGAAATTAAGTGGAGCAGCTTTAAACTATCCTACATATGATAAAGAATATTATGCATCAGTTCTAGCATTGGAAACATGGCAACACTATCTTTGGCCTAAGAAGTTCGTGATTCACACCGATCATGAGTCCTTGAAGTATATAAAAGGACAACACAAGTTGAGTAGGAGATATGCACGATGGGTAGAATTCATCGAGACATTTCCATATGTCATTCGATACAAGCAAGGTAAGGAAAACATCGTTGCAGATGCACTTTCTTGAAGGTACGTATTAATTTCTACTCTAGATGCAAAATTACTTGGTTTTGAGTACATTAAAGAGTTGTATCCTTCAGACACTGATTTTTGTGAGGGGTTTCGGGCTTGTGAGAAAAACACAGTGGGTAAGTTCTTTAAGAACAAGGGATTCTTATTTCGGGAGAATAAGTTATGTGTACCGAATTGCTCTTTGCGTGAGTTGTTAGTGAGGGAATCCCATGGAGGAGGTTTAATGGGTCACTTTGGAGTTGCTGAGACCTTAGCTGTTTTAAAAGAACACTTCTATTGGCCACACATGAAAAGAGATATTGAGAGAATTTGTGGTGGATGTGTCACATGTAGGCAGGCAAAATCTTGAGTGTAACCTCATGGTTTATACATGCCACTACCCATTCCTAGTGAGCCTTGGATAGATATTTCGATGGACTGTGTGTTAGGTTTACCTAGGTCTAAATGTGGTAGAGATTCAATTTTTGTGGTTGTGGATAGATTTTCTAAGATGGCACATTTTATTCCATATCACAAAACTGATGATGCTTCCAATGTTGCTAATTTGTTCTTTAAAGAAATTGTAAGATTACATGGTATGCCTAGAACGATAATTTCAGATAGAGACGCTAAATTCTTAAGTTACTTTTGGAAGACTTTGTGGTATAAGTTAGGGACTAAGCTATTATTTTCTACTACTTGTCACCCACAAACTGATGGTCAAACTGAAGTAGTAATTAGAACTTTGTCTACTTTGTTGAGAGCTATTATTAAATAGAACATCAAAACATGGGAAGAGTGTTTACCACATGTTGAGTTTGCTTATAATCGTTCTGTTCATTCTGCTACTAAATTCTCACCATTTGAAATTGTTTATGGTTTTAATCCTTGAACTCCATTGGATTTAACGCCATTACCTATGTCGGAACATGCTAACTTGGATGGAAAGAAAAAGGCTGAATTTGTTAAGCAGATAATTTTTCAACCCGGAGATTGGGTTTGGTTACACATGAGAAAAGAAAGATTTCCGACACAAAGGCGTTCAAAGTTACTTCCTAGAGGAGATGGGCCTTTTCAAGTCCTTGAGCGCATCAATGATAATGCATACAAATTGGATTTTCCCGGTGAGTACAATGTTAGTGCCACTTTCAATGTTTCTGATTTAAGCCCTTTTGATGTAGGTGATAATTTGAGGACAAATCTTTTTCAAGAGGAGGGAAATGATGAGGACACGGCTAACAAATGGGATGCGGAGCCTCTTTAAGTTCTAATTGGTCCAGTTACAAGGGCTCGAGCTAAAAAGTTCAAGGAAACTCTCAATGGGCTTATTCAACACATTTGGGCTAAGATCCATCTTTGGGGGCCCAAGGATGATGCTATACATGATCCACAAGGATGAGTTTCCACGATCCAAGGGAACTTCTACTTTGGAATTTCGAGAGGACCCAACGAACAGAATTAAAATGGTCATATCTTCTTGGCCACAACTCTAAATGGGCTGAAACTTATTTGGATGGAAAGATGACGTCTTGAACTTCAATTTTGACCTAAGAAAGTTTCAAAAATGATATCGTTTGGGCCTGGTATGATGGGTCGAAATCCAGTAAGCTGTTGCATCTGAATCTACGTTGGGCTTGCACCTTTTCTTAATTGTTTCCTTCTGAATTTAATTGTTGCATTATAAGGCTTGTATGCCAAGTTAGGTACTTTCCTTATTTGAATTTTAGGTTACCAAAATTCTATTTAGGTTTATTTCCTATTTCATAGTTTCCTATTCCTACCAGAATTTTGTTTAGGTTTATTGCCTATTTTTTAGTTTTCCTTTTTCTATTTGGTTACGAATTCTCATGTATTTAAATAGCCATTGGCTTTTGGAATAAGACAATTCAGATTTGGTTCATACTTTCGGAGAGAAATTTCTCTTTGGTTCTTTTAGAACTTCTGAACTTATCGGATTTTCCGTGGCGTTCATCTTCGACTTATCAATCAATCATTCCATAATTGATTGTGGTGTCTTCATTATACCAAGGTTCTTGCTTCGATATAAGCAACGGGTCGCGGTCTCAGTCTTCATTATACCAAGGTTCTTGCTTCAATATAAGCAACGGGTCGCGGTCTCACATAAATCTGCTTCTAGACGATCTTGGAGGTCTTCTTGATCTATAAATTTCTTAGTTCTTGGCCCCGAACTCTTCTCATACCAAGGATCTTTTGTGTAAGGCCAAGATCTTTCCTCTCAAACTCCTCACTGAGTTGAGATGTCAACCTTTCTATCCTTTCCCTACTGTTCCCAACCAATAGCATGTCATCAGCATAGATGAGGATAATCACCATTTCCTCCACCTTTTGAACCGGTGAGAAAAATTCTGTGGAATCTATGCCGTCTCTTTGCGTGAACCCCTTCGTCACAAGCCTAGCCTTGTCCCTGACTTTGTCCCCTGGAGAGTTCCCTTCTTTGATCTTGTAAGTGCACTTACAATCCACAACTCTTTGTTTTCCTGGAATGTGCACCAATTCTCAAGAGTTATTCTCCCTTAAATAATCCATTTCTTCCTCCATAACTAGCTTCCATCTTGACGAATCCTTACATCCCATGGCATCCATGTAAGTTTCTGGTTCAACCCCTCATTCTGTCCAAGGAGATGCTACATTAGCACTAGAAAAACCATATCTTAAAAGTGGTCTGACCACCCTCCTTTCCCGATCCTTTGTGAGTTGATAGTCATTCTGACTTACTGCATCATTCCCTTCTAGTTCAGCCTCTTCATGAGTGTCCTGAGCTTGGCATTCATTAATAGGCTCTACTTGGTCCAAACCCTCTTACCTTCTTTGCTCTACCTAAACTAAATTCTCCTTGATTCTATGCTCCACAAATACCGAACTGGTTTGCTCACTATCCCCTGCTGGGTTAGTTTTCTCCAAATAGGGAAATACGTGCTCATTAAAAATGACATCCCTACTTATTATGAGTTTAAATCCTTTTTTCTCTAAGGACGACAACCTATACCCCTTAGCCCCTTCCCCATATCCTAGAAGCACACACTTTCTAGACCCTGGGCTAAGCTTATCATCCTTTTGGTGTGCAAATGCAGCACACCCAAAAGTCCTAAGGTTGTTCAAATCAGGGGGTTTTCCACTCCACATCTCCTCGGGAATCTTGAGCTCTAAAGCTCTAGAGAGCGATCTATTAACCAAATACACAGCAATAGACACCGTTTTCCCCCAAAAACATTTGGGTAATCCAGATCCATTTAACATGCTCCTAACCTTTTCTATAAGGGTCTTATTCATTCTCTCAGCAACTCCACTTTGCTGAGGGGTCTTCACAACCGTTCTATGTCTTAGAATGCCATTTAACCTACGGAATTGATCAAGTTCCTTGTTAAAAAATTCTAAGCCATTATCGGTTCTTAACACCTTAACTACCCTGCTCTTTTGAGTCTTCTCCAGCTTTTTCCACACCACTAACTTATTCAAAGCATCTGATTTATTTCTAACCAAATAAACCTAAACCTTTCTAGAATAATCATCAATTAAAGACAGAAAGTAAAGATTACCTCCCTGTGTTAGTGTTCTTGCTGGTCCCCAAAGATCCGCATGAATGTAGTCAAGAATGCCCTTAGACTTGTGCACTCCAGTGTTGAAGCTGACCAAGAACACAGCTCTTGTAGAAATCTAGTTTCTTTACCTTATCACCATCAAGTAACCCATCCTTGCAGGCCCTTTTCGCTCATGTATCTCAAGTGAGTGTGCCAAAGAGCTGCCTTATCCATCTCAGCCATCAAGTTTACTACTTGATCCTTGATGTCTGTGTCTCCGATCATCTCATAAAGGCCATCCTTTATTGCTGCTTTGATCACTATCAAAGATCCCTTGGTTACCTTGATCTTTCCTCCCTCCACCTTGTATGTGTATCCCATGGAATCCAGCTGCCCCAATGAGATCAAATTTCTTTTCAACTCCGAAAGATACCTCACATTCCGCAGCAACCTTGTGATTCCATCAAACATCCTCAACTGGATGTCTCCCGTGCCCCTCACTTGGTAAGAAATATCATTCCCCATAAAAACCTTTCCCCAATCGGTTTCCTTGAAATTCTTGAACCAATCCATGTGATGATACATATGATGAGTGCACTCAGTATCCAAGATCCATTTTCCGCTGCTTTCTTGCCCCTTGCTCACATTTGAGCACACAATAAGAACATCATCACCTTGCTGTTCTGCCTCGGCAACCGAAGCCTCTCCATTCTTGGTATGGCTTCTTCCCTCATCCCTTAACCATTTTTTGCAATCTCTCTTGAAATGACTCTCCTCATGGCAGTAGTAGCATTCTTCCCTCCAAATCTCGATTTAGAATGCGCTCTCCCATGGCTTTCTCCTCTACCTTTGTCCCAGTAGTAGCCATTGTTACTACCATTCCTAGTTGTTGGCCTTCCTCTAACGAACTGCCCTTCTCCACTTGATGCTTCCCTCATATTGGCTTTGAAATCATGAGCCTTTATAGCATTGGTCACAATTTCCTTGGTTAGTGTATCTCTTCCATATTCAATTGCATTAATCAAACTTTCAAAACAATCAAGAAGAGAATTCAACAAAATAACAGTCAATTGTTCATCCGGGAATTTTATACTACAACTAACCAAATCCTGAACTAGTTTATTAAACACATCAAGATTATCTTGCAACTCTTTATTAGGATTCATTTTAAAAGCAAAGATTCATTTAAGAAGATATATCTTATTAGGGAAAGTCTTGGTAAGAAATAACTCATCTAATTTCTTCCAAATGACAGCTCACTCCCTTGTGACACTATCCGACATGTGCAAGAAGATGGTGTTGTATGCCATCTTCTTCATCTCAATCCGCTGGATCTCCGTGATACTTGCTGGAAAAACGTCATCTTCTCCAATAGCCAAGTCCACCTTTTGTTGCATAAGAACCGCCTTGATCTTCAACTTCCAAAGGGCAAAGTCTCCCTTTCCATCAAATTTCTCAACAATGAAGTTCGAACCCATCTTGCGGAGAAAATCCCAGATTTATGCAGCACCCACAATTACTTTCCAACTTCTTCTAAATCTCAAGGACACAATCGAAGATTGATCTCAATACCATTCTTGAATCACCCTCAAGAACACGATCAGATCTTGATCTTTACTCCATTCTTGAATAACCCAAGAAGTTGATCTTTGATACTTGGAGTCTTGCTCCGATACCTCCTGTTCTTGCTCCGGTACCAACTGTACAAATCTCTGATACCACTGTTAGGAAATCACCTTGGAGATGCCCAGGTGATGAATTTCCAAACACCCAAGTCTAGAATGACTTGTAATGAAACAAAACAGCAACCAATCAAAGCAAGAAAGAAAACAAGCAATTTGTTATCGAGGTTCGGCAATGTGCCTACATCCCCGTGAGCTCATCCGAGCCCTCTACACTAAATCTTATGAGTTCTTATAAACAGAAACACCTCTTCAAGAAACCTCTAGTTCTTGAAGAACGAAAGAAGAGAACAAAAAAGTGATAAGGACTTGAATTACCCTAGAATTTCTCCCAAGAAATTCCACTTACAAGGCCCTTAAATCCCCTCTCTATACTACTCTCTCTAAATAACCAATCTCTCTAAAATGAGTCTCTCCTGTGTTTAGTGTCTTTGCACTATCACACAACTCTCATTTACATCACAAGTTATATCTCACACATGTGTTGAGATTGAAGCTAGGTGACCTTTTATATAGTGCACCAACTTCTTGAACAATCTTGAAGGTCACTCTCCACCCTTCGATCTTGAGGACCAATCAACCATAGCCCTTCATCAATTCTAAGTGATCCTGTGCATTTTGATCATGTTCCATGCATCATTTGAAATGCTAAAACAAAAGCATCAGGTGTGCCTCATGCTGGGGCTTGGAACAGAGCGTGCTGAGGCTTGGAGCTTCGTACTGAGGCTTGGATGGGCTGGGCCGCGGCGCGGACCATGGCACACAACCTCCAGGTGCTAGGCGTCACGGCGCACACCTGGGGAAGGCTTCTCCATTTTGCATCACTTGCTGGAGGCCACGGCGCACACATCCTGGGCTGCGGCGCACAGCTGTATCTGAAGCTGACTTCTTCTCCTGTTTAATCCTTAGACAAATACCAACATTTTCTTATGAGTTAACTTAAGTCATTATTCTCATATAAAGTTAATAAATTCTATGAATTAGTTTGTTTCACCAATTTCTTCACATATAGTTTCACTTTGATCCTTATAAAACTCTTAAATTTTTTATCATACCTCAATATCATTATTCTCCCTCTTTTCTCGAAATCACTTCACTCATTCACATGTTCTCTTGATTAACCATCCCACTCACTTCTCGCAATTATAATCTCTACACATCATGATATATCACTACTCATCTTCCCCACCCAACTCTCATAATAATACATTGGAGAGCCTTTTGCCTCAAAACAAGTTTAGGTGCTCCCCACATTATTCCGGGCATTATCATCTTTTACTTAAAAGCTTGCCAATTTAAACTTCTTATATTATAGTTTTTTTGATTCTCGGTATCATAGTCCTTATACATATCATCTTATTGTATTTAAGTTTTCATAAGAGTTTGAATTTTATATTTCTCCCAATTAGCCCTTCGTTACTCTAATCATTCTTTCTTTAAAGTTCTCACTCATTCCATTTAAAACTTTAAGTCATATTGATATTGTTGATTTTTCTTTCGATCATTATGATTACTGACATGATTGTCATTACACTACTACTAGAGATTCCCAAAATATATCTTTCATCACCAGTTAAATATTTGCTTCTCTTAAATCTCACTATTCTAAACTCCTCCCAACCACCCTCTTAGTCCCGCAAGCAACATAATCCATTTTATTCATAATAATTTTCATCATCTTAATTAAATTCAATCACCACTTTTGATTCACCAAGATAAAAAGATTTTCGTATAAATTATTTACTCTTTGACTCATCTTTTCATTATTTAGTTCATTGAATCATATTATCGTCGCTTCTTTATCTACCTTTATTTCTTTATAAGCATTAGAAATTTTACTTTACTCTTTTTAAGTTATTTTTTACTACTCTTTCTTCCACTCATCACAACATTATCATTACTAGTAAATTTATATATCATTCTGAAATTAATTTACATAACTTTTCTTATTTAAGAGATCGAATCCTTTAAAAAACCATCCAAAATATCACTTCTACGCCTCCTCATACTAAGCACTACGTTTACCTACATGGTTTATTTGAAATCCAATAATTCTCAGTAGATTAACTACTATTAATAGTATCACCATTTTTTATTTAACATACAAAGTATATAGTCCTTACAGACCCTCAAAAAAATTAGCTTTTAGTTTATTCATGCCTTAATACTCTCCTCCCAAAATATACATTTAATACCATTTTCCTACATTTCTTCAAAACCTCCCAAATTCCTCTCAATTGTTTAGCTAACTTCAAAATCACTATTATTTGGCCTCTGTGAATCAGATTACTCACTCATCATATATAGTCTTGTAAAATTTAAAATTTGCTTTACTCTATTTTAAACCTCACCATATCCAGCCCTCCAAGACAGATTTTTTTTTAAACTCATCATGTCATATTAATTTCTATTTTCTCCATCTATCTCTGTTACTAAATTATTCCCTCAATTTTATCTTTTCTAACATTCTTCAAATTTTCAACAAATCCACAAGCTAGTTACTTTATTTCTCCACGATTTTATTAATTTCACTAACTAATAATTGCTAAAACTTTATTACTAGTCAATAGTAAAAATCATATTTAGTTGTTTCAATCAAAATCTAACTCACCCCATGAATCCTCATCAAACATCTTCTTGATCTTATGTCCAATACATATCTCTCTTCACAACAACCATTATAGCACTTTTATATCTCGCTAGACTCTTGATCTCCCATACTATATCCCATTAATACTTTTGGTAAATTACTAACCTTTATAGTTAATCACATGTCTCACGCCTTCGCTAGTCATCATTCTTTCCTTTTATCCCAACTACCACGAGATCATATCACCTAGCAACTTTTATACTTTATACTATGTCAACTCATCGTTGTTCGTCTTATAATAACTTCCAATTAAAACTTCCTAGATTACATCTCCAAATAGAGTAAAAATTTATACTTACAAGCAGCAATATTTTTTCTAATCCCCTTTTAAAATCTTTCACAAGAGTTTCAAGTTCTAGAACAAATCCACTCATAACCTGTGACTAACCCCTTATCATACTTAAATTTGATTAACATTAAACACACTATTCCTCTTGCAAATTTCATATAATAATTTTCATCCTCAACTATTTCAATTGAAATTTAATAATTGAACTTCCTACTATAATCACATACTTCCAATCAACTACATGAGTTACTCCAATTATACCCATGAAATTTCTATTCAAGATAAATACACATTTCCTTTATTATTTTAATCTAACACCACCATTCATTTACTCATTTTGTTACTCCATTTTTACCCTAATCACTTTCAACACTACATCAACCATATATTCTAGTAATTTATCTTGTTATCCTTTTTCATGCTTGTTAATCCATCAAAATTTTACCAACATATTCCTCTCTAATCTTTATTTCATATTTTAAAATCAAGAATTTTTATCAATCCTACAAAATTTCAGCATTACCTCCCCTATTTCTTAGACTTTCCACATTTCCTAATGGTAAACACAACACGTAGATTTTAAGAACATTCCAGATCCCGTATTATCTCAATTGTTATTCTATCATGTTCATCCACCATAAACTCAAATACCACTATCACCAAACACATACATTAACTTACTAATTCATGACTTCATCCAATTCAATTTAAAATATTCTTAATAATTATTTCTTAAAATCAATCATTATACCATTTATTTTTAGAAAAATTATCCTTAGAAACCTCTCTAACCTATTTAACTAGTAGTAAATCACTAAATTACCAACGAGAATATACCATCAACATAAAATTTTCCAAATAAAAATAAAACCACCCATTCTTATCACCTTCCCCCATCTTTACTGTGCAACAAATCATATAACCACACAAATCACATATACATGCATGTATAAGTTTAACAATCTGATATCAAGATAAAACATTCATATTTATGACTTTTATTAAGAGCAATACCTGAAATTACACAAGCATAAATAAGTCATTACCAACAGCACAATCATTCAACACAAGATGAAATCAACCCACTTCATCTTTAAGAACTCTTACTATAACCCATTCTAATATTAGCTTCGACTCATAAACGACATCCTCTCTAACCTTCCATTACCGACTCTTCAAAAACGCACCATACACCATGCTCATGCAACTAGGGTCTACAGAGCCTTAAACCTATGCTCTGATACCAAATGTGTAAAAACCCAATCTCAGGCGAACCCTACCCAAGACGGAATCATCACCTTTAAGCACCGAGCTCTAACATGAATGTCATGAACACATATGTCCATACTATACAATTCACAATTCATCAAAAACCAAACAATTTATTTAAATATTCAAACATATCCATACAAAGCAACTAATGCATCTCCTTTTAATTTCCTAAAGTTTACAAAACATTCAAATTTCTCTCCCCTTTTATACAAACAACATTTTAAAAAGATTTTTAGACTCCAGACAACTCTAATGATGCCGCTTCCAAATCACTCGTACAATCTCTAACTATCACCTCTCAGTTATAGCTTGCTTCCAAAACCAGCTACTACTTGGGGGGAAAATAAAACATAAAGGAGGGCGTGAGCTTCAAGAAGCTCAATGAGAATTACATTACTCATAGTAATCGATTTTTAATCACACCAATCAACATCACATGGAATGCAATATAATGCATCCTCAAATCACAACAATCAACATTATATGAAATGCAATGCATGATCACATCTCAACTCATTTTAAATTCAACCTTCGGACGCAAAGGTCCTACAATGTATTCAACTCATCTCATTTTTTTCATTTAATCTCATTTCAAATTATTTCAACTCATATTTCATATCAGAACGGGGACGTCTCTCCACGTACCGATACGTCAATCATCTCATCATAAATCCTCAGATCCCCTTCACCTTTTTCAGGCGGGGTCCTATAATCCAATATTTATCCTATATCCATTTTCACCTCTTCTAGGCAGGGCTTATAATCCAATATATCCTTGGTCCCCTTTCACTCCTTTTGGATGGGGCTTACAACTCACACGTACACTCAAATCATTTCACATGGCTATAATGAAAGCACAACATCACACATCAAATTCATAACAATCTCACACAATCCATTCCCATAAAAAGGCAATCATTACCATACAACAACCAAACACAATTCTCACACATAAATACACAAATGCGCATGTCACTCTCACCACAATCCATCATATTACAATCACGATTCATTTCAATAATAACATCATATAGTGCAAGAGAAGGATATATATTTATATTTTAGCTTACATGTGTATTATTATATATATATATATACACAATCACAATCGCAAATCGAGGTGAAGTAATAGTCCGAACTTCCAACTGGATTCCACACCGGACATTAGTACACTCAAAAAAAAAATTTAAACTCCATTTATATATATATATATATATATATATATATATATATATATATATAAAATTTAATTTTTTTAATAATTTAACAGTAAAAAAAATTATTCATTTATTTGACTTAACAAAAATTATAAAACATAAAAAATAATTTATACTCATCTCACGTGCGCAAGTTAGTGTGCAGCACTTCAAGTTATTGGGTTATTAGCTGTGACTCGAGTTAATTTCAGAGTAGCTGTAAATTACTCTTTTTACTGCAGGAGTACTTTATTTTCTCTCTATTAAAATATTTTCCTCTGAATAAAAACAACTGAACCAGCGCCACACCCGTAGAGCTATAGATACTTTCGATTTTCACAAAGCAACAAATTAACATGCGATTGAATTTACACGTGCGAAAAAAATGGCACCATATTACGCACGTGCTAGTAAGAGTCGTACGTCCGACTCCAGAGTAACAAGAGGACGAGGTAGAGAATGCACTCTAGAAATCGGCGATTTTTCTGTGGGAGCGAGATTTCGGGGCATTTTTTTCAATATCTTGCAAGTTCCTGAGGCTACGAATTGCCAAAACATCGGCTCTACGCAGCCCAATAAATCGCCCAACATCACCAATTTCAGCTGAATCTACATAGATAAGCATGCAAACGGCGAATAAAAATATCAATTAAAATTAACCAAAAAAATGCTTCCACAATAAAGAAAATCTCAAAATGAAACTAGAAAGTGCATACACAAAGCAAAAAGGGAAAAAAAAATCAAGGGGAAACACCAATAATACTTTGATAGAGCACCGACAGTTTCAGTTGGAAAATTTAATCACCAAAAGCACTAGAAAAACAAACAGAATCTCAATTCAAGCTGCATTGTACCTAAGTGCTTCGTTGACCACTTGAATCCGTTAAAATGAGCCAAATCTGAAACAAGAAAAGCAACATCCACTGTAAGAATCAAGCAAAAATATTTTGGAAAGGGGCGTTTAATTGTGCCTGTTGATTATATATATATACCTACCTGATTGAGAAGGAGAGTGAGAGGAGAGGTAGAGGATGAGAAAGCAGAGAAGAGTGAGGATGGGAATGAGGTGAATGAGTTTCTCAGGCTTCGATTGCGATGGTGATGATAATGATAATCGGCGAGGTTTCGTGGATTTGAGTTCATGGTCGTCATAGTCTGCGGGTGGAGAAGAAGAGGAAGCTAAGTCCTTTCGCTTTGGGTCATCTACCATGTGAATTTCTTCCTTTGGTCCTCCATGGCTATGGAGCTTGGAGAGTGGTGAGCCCAGAGATTGTCTTTGCATTATCCCAACGGAGGGAGAGGGAGAGAGGTGTTCAGTTAGTAAGGCGTTGTTGTGCTCTGGGTTTTTTAATAGGCGAGTTGGCTCTTCTTTTGTTTCTTTATTTGTTGTTTATGCTCTTTAATTGTTTTTAGGGTAGTGTATAATGAAGATACGGGGGCGCTTTTGCTTTATGGTAAAACGATAGCCTGTAAGTGAATTAATTAGATCAAGTAACCGACAACACTAAAAGTGCATTTAATAAATAGGGGTTGGGCTTTCCACATGTATAACACGGCAAAAAAAGAAGAAGACGATGATAAACGATGTTGGTGAATGAGGATGCAAGTGGGGTTGGGCTGATTTATGAATTTGGTTCAAGTACCATATATAAGTTGGTTCCCAACTGTCTGAAAGATTAACTTGATCCTGAGCTAGGAATATCCCAATAAATTCCGTTTTCATTAACTTTTTGTTTTCTTAAAATTTATTTAAAAAGCACAAATAAAAGTAATATATATATATATATATAAAAGATTAACTACATGCATCAACTTAAAAAATATTTAATTTCTAAATTCGTGAAATAATACTTATACGTAATTTTTCTTAAGCACATATTTTTATATGAGATAATAATCATTGGAAACTCTTTTCATTCTTTTTTATTTCATTTGTATTTTTAGAATTTATTCAAGAAGCACATCTATAGTTATACATAAAATTCATCCAAGAAATATCCAATTTTTAAAATCTCATGCAAGGATTTGGCTCTTGTTCTTGACATAAAACCTTAAAAGCTTGGTGAGAGAGAGACTTGAGTGACAAGCTGGTTAACTTGGAGACCACTTTAGTGAGCAAGATACTTGGATGTAGAGGTGATCAAATCCTAGACCAGCTCGGGTTTGGGTTGGGCTTACACCAAAATCTAGACCAGATCTAACCTAACTCGATCCGATAATTCAGGCCTCAATTTTTGTCCATGTTCAACCTTAAAAATTAGGCAAAGCCCAAGCCCCCATTGGGCCCGAATTTTTTATTTTATTTTTTCCCTAGTTAGATTTAGCCCAAAAAATTATTATGTAAAAAAATAAGAAAACATAAATATTTTTGTTCTATTAATTTTTTTAAAACAAAAAAAGAAACATTATTAATAAAAAATTACAATGAAAAAAACACAGAGATCACCCACAAAAGTCAAATAAGTATATTAAATTAATAATATATAATATATATGTATAATATAACATAATAAATATCCGGGCCGGGCCAACTTATTTTTCCAATTTCTAGGCCCGATTTATTTTTAAATTCAAGCCTATTTTTTGTCCAAGCTCCGTCCATAAGCTAATTTTTCTTGTCCAAGCTCGCAAAAATTATGAGTCGAGGCAAGTGGGTCAAGTAAGCCAACAGGTTGATGATCACTTCTACTTGGATGCCAAGACTTTTGACATGGAGATCCAGTATATTGAAGAGAAAGTTTTGAATATATATATTGGGAATATGAGGGCAACACAAGACACAAAGGTGAGAGAGTGTTCTTTGGGTTGAGAAAGGAGTGCAAAGGTTCTTAGGATTGAGTTTTGGGGACAAAAACCTAATTGTTATTTTCTTGTATTTCTCTCATAGTATAAAACAAGTTTATTCTCAGCTTAATTGCAAAATTTCCCCTCAATTTAAAGTCAAGTGGCACATTTTCTCCTCGTTTTCAAAAGGAGTAATTTAACCCATAACTTTAACAAATTGGGGCAATAGACCCCTCCGTCTGATTCTGTTTGATTCTTATCAAAATCTCTATCACGTGTAGCTCGCATGAGCTCTTTAGTGCCAAAATTCTCGTAACATCAACACTAGTAAGCCCTGCACATGAGAAATTAAAATTAAAAAAAAAAAGAACAGTTAAATATGATTGTTAAAGTCCAACGAAATCAGACAAATGGAAAAGATTGCACCAATTTGTTAAAGTCAAGGGTTAAATTGCTCAACATAGGGCGAAATGTTTCATTTGACCCTAAACTTAGGGGAAATTTGCAATTAAGTCTTTATTCTATTTTTAGATGTAAGCAAAATTATGTCGAACCACGTAAATCTTAAGTGTTCACTCGTTTTACTTCATCTTTGTATATTTTTTCATTGAATTTGTGTGTCTGTGTTGCATAATTGAATATCAATATTAGTCGCTTTCGCGTGGTCGACATTGTCATAACATGATGCCTTCCCTAGCTTAGTGTAGGTTAACTTGATTCGACACAAACCTAAACTCCAAGAAAGTTACAAGAAAGTAACTCAAGAGAAAATAAATTTTTTTGAGTATTTTGATTAATGTCTTTGATTACACATTACAAGTCCTATTTATACAACTTACGACAAATGAGAGAACTGAGTTGTTAGTTAGTTATGATTCTATTTTGGCCCTAACAGATTTGTAACTAACTCTAATTACTCTTTTTTTCTTCTTAAGTCTTCTCTAGGTTATTTGGATGGTTGAGGTGGTAAGCCTTGAAGCCTCAAGGGTCTTCTAGGTTGTAGGATAACTTCCTTCATGCCTTGATCCTCCCTTATAACCTTTTTGTTTTTAACTTCCCTTTGTCCTTCTTTCTTTATAGTTGCATCAATACTTCCCCCATTGAAAGACACATTTTCCTGAAGGTGGAATTATGGAAAGCTTTTCTGAAAATCTGAAACAGTTTCCCAGGTAGCTTCTTCTGTTGGCAGACCCTCTCATTGAATCAACCATTGTAGGATCCATTTTCCTTTCTTCCATATGTGCCTCTCCACTATTATGGCTATAGGTTGGTAGAGTGGTTGACTTTCTTCAATTGTATAAGGTAAAGGACATGAAGAGTGTCATGTCTCAAGTCCTTTGTATTGTTTCAGTAAGGAGATATGGAAAACTGGATGAATCTTGGCACCTTTTAGCAGCTGAAGTTTGTAGGCAACTTTTCTAATCTTTTTTATGATGTGAAATGGGCCAAAGAATTTTCCCTAGTTTATTTGATTTTCTTTTAGTTCTTGAGTTATTATTCTATTCCTGTCCTTGCATATTTCAAATAATATTTTATTCACCTTCGCTAATGAGGCCTTAACTCAATGGTTAAGGCTAAGGTTAGAAATGCATATGTAGTACATGATTTGTACTCAATACCATACTAATGTGCCAGCCCCTCACTGATCTTTTGTATAGTAGGATTGTAATTTTGATCTTAAAAATTAGATTTATTCTTCAATGAGGAGATCTTGATGTTTATGTTAGTTATATTATATTCTTCAATGAGGAAGTTGTAGGGAAAATAGGTGCCATATTTAAGCTATCTTAGATTCGTAGATGCCATGAAATTATTTAGTTTGCAATCTCGAAATTTCCTTGCTTTGTTTCATAACTCATTCCAATGAAGTGGACCATCGAAATTATCCAAATTTTTAAATAAGTTTGGATAGATCGGGTGATAAGTGCTCTTTATGTTGCTGCATTGAATGAATAGTTTTATTATACAACATTTACAATACTTTTAGGCGGGTGACATTTCACTATAGAGTGAGTGTTTCATAGGTATGCTTTTTTATGTATACTTAATTTCTTTCCTACATGTTCACTTTGTGATGAGTGTTTCTATTGATATAAAATACTTTTAGGAGTGTTAGTCTAAGGTTTAAACAAGGAAAAATCAGCATCAATTGCACACCAGTGTGCGTCGTAACCCAGATCTTCCAAGGTGCGACGCCCGGCAAGGGAGGAGTCCTGGAGGAGGTGTGGCCATGGCTCAGCCTCCCCCAGGCTTCGACACCCAGGATGGATGCAAGTGGAGGATGTTCAGCCTTGCTTTAGGCTGTGGCCTGCCCTGTTTTGGGCCGCGGCTTGAAGGCACACTAATGCGCACTGATTCAGCAATTCAAAGGGTACGTGAGGCATGTTTAAAATGCACAGCTTTACTAAGGATTAATGAAGGGCTATGGTTGATTGCTCCTTGATTACGCCCAAAGTATAATGAGGTAGTTGTAGCACAACTTTGGGGTGTCGATTCCACAGGGAAACAAGTTAATTACAAGAGAAGATGGAATCTTTAACACAACCGATAAAAGATTAAATGAAAGAATCTGAATTGTGTGAAAATTGTGTAAATAATTGATGGATAATATAATAAAGAAACAACAAGGTTCCGAAAATCCTCCCTAGGTTCGTTGCCCTAATCCTACTTTGATTCAGTTGTTTTTATCTCGATTGCAAGTTTCACATCCCAAACAGGCAATCGGCAAATATTCAATTAAAGCGCATGTATAAACCCTAATGTAATTTATATGAATTATTGTTTACTTTCAAGCACACATGACCTAACTTATAAATTATCAAAAGACGATGATATATCTAAATGACAATACTGCAGCAGTAGACAAATCTATAAAAGAGATCTACCGGACTCAATCGCACCCAAACAAATACACATAAGAAGAGCATGACTAGACTTAAGCATGCAATCACCGGACTAATAAGAAATCTACTAATTAAATTAAAGAATAAAACATAACAATGTTTAATGAAAATAATACCAAACTATAACTGAATCAAATAAAGGAAAATAAGAACAATTACACCTAGGGATTCATCCCTTCGCCTTGCTTGGAGACTTGTCGGCCATGGGGCTCATGCGTCCTCGAGTTGCCTCTGGCCTCTCAACGATCATCTCCCCCTTGGTAGCGAAAGCTTCGGCAATTCCTCAACTTTCCCTCCAAAAGTACTTCGGATTCCTCCTAAGTGCCCTTTGGATTGCTCCTAAAGGCCCTCTAGATTCACTTTCTGATGATCTTAGATTCTCCGATGGTTCTCAAAGCTGAAGTGGAGTGGGTCTTATATAGGCAAATACCATGAGTGCAATGTGTTTCCAATCCGATGTGGGATATTGGATATAGAAATTTGTTTCTAACCGCTGTGGGATGTGGGATTTAAGCCTTCACATGCCCTTTACGCTGAAATCCCGCACAGCCCACACAGCCTGACCTTTGTCTGCTTAAACTGCCATAACTTTCTCTAGAAAAATCATTTTTACAAACCGTAAAATTCTCCAAAAAAATAGACTTCCGGATTTTTCTAAGCATATATGGCTCATCTCCTAGTTCTTCTTGTATCAATACAGTTTAATTTGCAAAGATGATTGATCTGTACGGGCAATTCTGGCAATTTAGTGAAACTCTTTTCCAGTTTAAGGCCTCCATCTTGTCCTTCCGGAAGCATTTCTTCACTCCAGTATGCCTCGAGTCTTTGTGCCTCAAGCAATGATAACTTTTCCTCCTCTTTTGAGCTTAAAGTACCTGAAAATGCACCGAAATAGATCAATGATACAAGAATGATACTTTAGAGTTGTTAACGTATAAAAGTGCAATTATAACCTAGATCAACCCTAAAATGATAACAATTAAGTACTGTTAAAATGAATTTTATGACTCTCATCACAACCCCCAACTAACTTATTGCTAGTCCCTAGCAATTCAAGTGAAAACAAGAGATGAATTCTACGGTGGGAATCAAAGTAAATAAAAAGCAATATTAGTGGTAACCAAGAGTAATTCACATTTTGTCTCAAAAATTGCACATAACACATGGCACAAAGAATCATTAAATTTCACCCAAATCCAAAAGTAATCCAAACATCAATCTTAAAATCATTATTGACTCTTAACATCCATCTTACCACAAACCATTAATCCGAACACCCGGATGATTTTATGCATAACATTCATGAATACAAGTCTTGACCTCTAAAATATGATAAATTTTTTGATGTCAATCACAAAAACAAGCTCCATATGCTTACATTTTAAACCACTCTCCACTATTGTAGAAAAATCACATTACATTGGATCAATAGGTCTTTAATAGGCTTGTAACGTTAGGCTAAGGTAAAGGTTAAGAAAAAATGGGAAGGATTCACGAGAAAAAGAACTCAATCTCTTAGCTTCAAACATAATCACTTTTAAGTACTAGATAACCTTACTTCAACACCCAACTTTTTCGACAATTTTTTGAGCATTTTTCTTTTCTTTTTTTTTTTCAAAATCACCACTTTTCTTTTCTTTTCTTCTTTCTTTGCCGTAATTCACTTTTCTTTTGTATTTTGGCATAAGACCATTCACCTCCTTTTTCATTTTTCTTTTCTTTTATATAACCCCTAACTAATCTCCTTTAATGTACTTGGGTTATGGTAGTGATATTTTCTCATATTTTCATCCTTACTCCTTTTAAGTGCTTCTCAACAAATGAGTATAGCTAAGTTATTTTAAGAGAAAGATAAGGATAAAATATTCTCTTTAGGCTCATAAAGGTGAGTAAATAGGCTATTGAAAGAAACAAGGCTCACTTCTTTTTCAAGAAAAGACTCAAATAGGTGACTAGTGGTAAATATAGCTATGGTAGGTTTAACAGGCTCAAACAGTCCAAAAATGGCCTATATCATATCCTAAGTAATGTGAATTCTAGGAATTCGCCTCAAGTGGTTATCAAGTAAGTTCTAGAGCTTGTCGAGACCGTAAAAATATTCACAAAAAAATCACACATAAAACTTTTCTAAATGTTTAAGACTAATCATACTATCTTACCATAAACTAGAGTCTCTAACCAAATGAAGATTGATGCTTAAATTAATTTTAAACCGAAGCAAGATTTAACTTCTTCTACATGCTATCTGCTATCTCAATTAGGCTCATATCATTGACATGTGAATTAACTCTAAGGCTAACACCAAGCATGCTAGAAACAAACAAAAAGGAAAATGACACCAAGCAGTTCAATGGAAAAAGAGAAAAAAATGTATGGAAATAAAGAATATGGAAACAAAGAGATGCGTTTCCTCAACCCCCAACTTAAAAATTGCATTGACCTCAATGTAAAAGAAAGAGTAAAGGAAACTCCCCTTGTAGCCAAAGGTGCACAGAAGTTGAAAATTGTGCTCCACCATTTGAACTACTTCGTATATTTGTCCCTGAAAAAGAAATACTAAGTTAATACTGGAAAACAAAAAAAAATACAAACAATAAACAAGAAAAAGAAATATGAAAACAATAAAAGTAAAAGGATATGCTGTAGGGTGCCTCCCATGAGCGCTAAGTTTTATGTTTTCAGCAAGATGCCCTTATTCCTTCCTAGAAAACATAGGTTGAATGCACCCGCAACTACTTCACTATCAAATTGGGTGCTTGTATGCTTTGAAGAGGCCTCAAGGATGTCATCAGTAACATCCACAAATTCTGGCTTGATATATGCTCTTGTGAAGCCATGGGTGAGGGTGGACTCTAATGGATTAAGGTGCTGGACCTTTTCCATGAATGAGTCAATCATGTATGTTTGGTGGGTTTCGTCCACATCCTCTGATTTTTTCGTTGTTGGGATGTGTAATAACTTACCACTTAGTGTCTCAATGGCATTCACCTCCTTTATATTCTATTGCGCTAGGTGTTGACCATGGGGTGTGGACTGAGCTTGAGAAGGGAACTTACCTCGCTCAGTCACACTCAAGTAGCTCATCAACTTGGACACTTGGCTTTTTATCTCTTTATGTTCTTCAACAACCTGCACAATTAAAGATTCAAGTCTTTGATTAGTCTTCCCCTATGCTTCAATAAAAGCATGTAAAGTGTCTTCTAAAGAACTCCTAGAAGATACAGGTGCATGATATGGTTCAAGATATGGTGCAAGGGGTTGTGCAAGCTGCTGGTTTTCAGACTTCCAGTTGAAATTGGGGTGATTTTGCCATCCCGGATTATAGTTATCAGAAAAGGGTGCCAAAGGCTTCTTGTATATGCCTAAGGCATTACATTGTTCCTTATACATCCCTCTCATCTCAGCAAATGTGGGGCACTCTTGGGCGAGATTACCTACCCCACCACACACAAAATATGGTTCAAAAGATTTTGCATGATTAGCTACGTGTGTTAGCTTTAAGCTCTTAGTCTTTAACACCTCTAGTTCCCTAGTGAGCATCTCAACCTTGGCCTTAAGGTTATCTTCTTCCATAAGATGGTAAATTCCACCACCATTTGGGTTCCCTATAGGTCGTGACCTATTTGCGCTCTCAGTAGCACTAGGTCCAGTCCAAGTGTGAGCTTTTTCAGCAAGCTCATTGAGGTACTCTATGGCTTCATCAGGATCTTTCTCCAAGAACTCACCATTACACATCATCTCTACAAATTGGCGCTCTCTATATGTAAGTCCCTCATAAAAATAGCTCACTAAGCGCCAGTTCTCATACCCATGGTGAGGGCACATACTCAATAACTCCTTAAATCTCTCCCAAGACTGATATAAAGTCTCACTATCCTTTTGTGCAAAGGTGGAGATTTGCCTTTTTAAAGCGTTGGTCTTATGTTGGGGAAAGTATTTGTTAAAGAAAATTTGAGTCATCTCAGTCCATGACCCAATAGATCGTAGACTTAGTGAGTATAGCCAACTCTTGGCTCTATCCTTCAAAGCGAAATGAAAGAACTTAAGTCTCACAATGTCATCGGTTTCATCTTGACTATGAAACATCGCGACTACTTCCTCAAACTCTCTAATGTGCACATATGGATTTTCACTATCCAAGCCATGAAATGTAGGAAGTAACTGTATCATCCCTATTTTAAACTCTAGTTAGCGAGTATTGGCTGGAAACATGATGCATGATGGTGTAGCTGTGCGTGTAGGGTGGAGGTAATCCTGAAGTGTCCTATCAACTTTCTCATTAGGGTTATCGGCCATGTTAACAAAATCCTCTAAATTCTCTGATAAGGGTGCACTATGGTTTGATCTAGGCGAGGTTTCAATATCGGACGTGGAAGGAAAGGGTAATTCTAGTTCGGGTCCTCTAATGAATCTACCTCGCAACTCTCTCGGTCTAAGCATGCACCAAATGAATCAGAGAGAAAATAAATAAAACAAAATAATAATAAATAAATAAAAAATCAGAACATCAAAACTTAGAAAAAAGAACAATAATAAATAAAAATACTATAAAAAGAAAGAAGGGAAAAAGGAAAAAAAAATGCAGCAAACTAAAAGAAGGAACGAAGTTACCGCCTTTACAGCTGCTGAAAAGAAAAACTATTTACAGCTTTTCTACCGTCATGTCAAAAGTTGACAATCTTCCTTGTACTTAAGCGCGTTTCCCCGGCAACGGCGCCAAAATTTAATTACACCCAAAGTATAACGCAGTAGTTGTAGCATAGCTTTGGGGTGTCGAATCCACAGGGAAACAAGTTAATTATAAGAGAAGATGAAATCCTTAACACAACCGATAAAAGATTAAATGAAAGAATCTGAATTGTGTGAAAATTGTGTAAATAATTGATGGATAATATAATAAAGAAACAAAAAGATTTTGAAAATCCTTCCTAGGTTTGTTGCCCTAATCCTACTTTGATTCAGTTGTTTTTATCTCGATTGTAAGTTTCACATCCCAAACAGGCAATCGGCACAATTAAATCGCATGTATAAACCCTAATGTAATTGATATGAATTATTCTTTACTTTCAAGAACACATGACCTAACTTATAAATTATCAAAAGACGACGATATATCTAAATGACAATACCACAGCAATAGACAAATCTATAAAAGAGATCTACCGGACTCAATCACACCCAAACAAATACACATAAGAAGAGCATTACTAGACTTATATGGAAAAGAAGCATGCAATCACCGGACTAATAAGAAATCTACTAATTAAATTAAAGAATAAAACATAACAATGTTTAATGAAAATAATACCAAACTACAACTGAATCAAATAAAGGAAAATAAGAACAACTACACCTAAGGATTCATCCCTTCGCCTTTCTTGGAGACTAGCCGGCCATGGGGCTCATGCATCCTCGAGTTGCCTTCGGCCTCTCAACGATCATCTCCTCATTGGTAGCGA
The DNA here is from genome assembly GCA_023935145.1 of Bretschneidera sinensis. NCBI lineage: Eukaryota > Viridiplantae > Streptophyta > Magnoliopsida > Brassicales > Akaniaceae > Bretschneidera > Bretschneidera sinensis. Next base: position 47,894,652 of record CM043703.1, on the reverse strand, counting down.
AAGATTCAGTGATTCCTCAGCTTGCCCTCCAAAAGTACTTCGGATTCCTCCTAAGGACCCTCTGGATTGCTCCTAAAGGCCCTCTGGATTCACTTTCTGATGATCTCAGATGATCTCAGATTCTCCGATGGTTCTCAAAGCTGAAGTGGAGTGGCTCTTATATATGCAAATACCATGAGTACAATGTGTTTCCAATTTGATGTGGGATGTGGGATATAGAATGTGTTTCTAACCGATGTGGGATGTGGGATTTAAGCCTTCACATGCCCTTCATGCTGAAATCCCGCACAGCCCGCATAGCTTGACCTTTGTCTACTTAAACTGCCATAACTTTGTCTAGAAAAATCATTTTTACAAACTGTAAAATTTTCCAGAAAATAGACTTCTGGATCTTTCTAAGCGTATATGGATCATCTCCTGGTTCTTCTTGTATCAATACAGTTTAATTTGCAAAGATGATTGATCTGTACGGGAAATTCTGGCAATTTAGTGAAACTCCTTTTCAGTGCAGGCTGTAGCTGTTGCTCTTTTAAGCCCTCTATCTTGTCCTTTCAGAAGCATTCCTTCACTCCAATATGCCTTGAGTCTTTGTGCCTCAAGCAATGATAACTTTTCCTCCTCTTTTGAGCTTAAAGTACTTGAAAATGCTCTGAAATAGATCAATGATCCAAGAATGATACTTTAGAGTTGTTAACGTATAAAAGTGCAATTAAAACCTAGATCAGCCCTAAAATGATAACAATTAAGTACTGTTAAAATACATTTTATAACTTTCATCATTCCTCAAGATCTAAGAGTGGATATTAACCCTCAAGATTGGACAAGAAGTTGGTGCATTATATAAAGGGTCACCTAGCTTCAGAAGTCATAACATAACTTGTGAAAACTTGTGGTTGAAAGTGAGATCAATTATAAGAGTGCAAAGACACAAAACAAGAGAGACTCATTGTAAAGGCTGGTTGTTTAGAAAGAGATAGTAGAATAGAAAGGAGATTCAAGGGCTTGTAAGGGTTCTTATCACTTTCTTCTTCTTCTTCTCCTTTTGTTCTTCAAGAACCTATGTGTTCTTCGAAGAGTGTTGCTGATTGTAAAGAACTTCATTGATAAGATAGTGCAGAGAGCTCGGAGGAGCTCACGAGGATGTAGGTAGATTGCCGAACCTCGATAACAAATTTCTTGTGTTCTTTTCTTTCTTGCTTTGATTAATTGCTGTCTCTTTTCTTTATACAAGTCACTCTAGACTTTGGTGTTTTGAAGATCACCTCTTAGGCATCATCCAAGGTGGTTTCCCAATAGTGGTATCAGAGCTTGCACAGCTGGGTATCGGAGCAAGAACAAAAGGTATCAGAGCAAGACTCCAAGAATTAAAGAACAAACTTCTTGGGTGATTCAAAAACGGAGTAAAGATCAATCTTCGATCGTGTTCTTGAGGTTTAGAAGAAGTTGGAAAGCATTTGTAGGTGTTGCAAAAATTTGGGATCATCTCCGCAAGATGGGTTCAAATTTCATTGTTGAGAAGTTTGATGGAAAGGGAGATTTTTCCCTGTGGAAGCGGAAGATCAAGGTTGTTCTTATACAACAAAAGGTGGACTTAGCTATTGGAGAGGATGATGTTTTTCCAGCAAGTATCACGGAGGACCAACGGATTGAGATGAAGAAGATGGCATACAGCACGATTTTCTTGCACATGTCGGATAGTGTCACAAGGGAGTGCGGAGACTCGGAAGATCCTGCTGTCATATGGAAGAAACTAGATTAGTTGTTTCTTACCAAAACTCTCCCTAATAAGATTTATCTTCTTAAAAGAATCTTTGCTTTTAAAATGGATCCTAATAAAGAGTTGCAAGATAATCTTGATGTGTTTAACAAACTAGTTCAAGATTTGGCTAGTTGTAGTATAAAGTTCCCGGACGAACAATTGGCTATTATTTTGTTAAATTCTCTTCTTGATTGTTTTGAGAGTTTGATTAATGCTATTGAATATGAAAAAGATACACTAACCAAGGAAATTATGATCAATGCAATAAGGGCTCATGATTTCAAAGCTAAGATGAGGGAAGCATCAAGTGGAGAAGGGCTGATCATTAGAGGAAGGCCAGCAACTCGGAATGGTAGTAGCAACCATGGAAACTACCAGGAGAAATCAAAGGGTAGAGGGTAGAGCCATGGGAAAGCACATTCTAAACCAAGATTTGGAGGAAAGAGGTGCTTCTACTGCAACAAGGAAGGTCACTTCAAGAAAGATTGCAAGAAGAGGTTGTGGGATGAGAGAGGGAGAAGCCATACCAACAATGGAGACGCTTCGGTTGCCATAGGAGAACAACAAGATGATGTTCTTATTGTGTGCACAAATGTGAACAGGAGGCAAGGCAGCGAGAAATGGATCATGGATTCTGGGTGCACTTATCACATGTGCCCTCACAAGGAAGGTTCAAGAATTTCAAGGAAATCAATGATGGAAGGGTTTTCTTGGGGAATGACAATTCTTGCCAAGTAAGGGGGACATGGGACATCCAGCTGAGGATGTTTAATGGAGTCACAAGGTTGTTGCGAAATGTAAAGTATCTCCCAGATTTGAGGAGGAATTTGATCTCATTGGGGCAGCTGGATTCCATAGGGTATACATACAAGGCAGATGGAGGAAAGATCAAGGTGACCAAGGGATCTTTGGTAGTGATCAAAGTATCAATAAAAGATGGACTCTATGAGATGATTGGAGAGACAGAAATCAAGGATCAAGCAGCAAGCTTGATGGCTGAGATGGATATGGCAGCCCTTTAGCACACTCGCTTGGAACATATGAGCGAAAAAGGCCTGCAAGTTCTCAGCAAGAATGGTCTACTTGATAGTGATAAAGTAGAGAAATTGGATTTCTACGAGTGTTGCGTTCTTAGGAAACAACACTAGGTTAGCTTCAACACCGGAGTAAATAAGTCTAAAGGCATTCTTGACTACATTCATTCAGACTTTTGGGGACCAGCAAGAACACCAACGCAGGGAGGTAACTTTTACTTTCTGTCTTTAATTGATAATTATTCAAGAAAGATTTGAGTTTATTTGCTTAAAAATAAATCAGATGCTTTGAATAAATTTGTGGTGTGGAAAAAGTTGTTGGAGACTCAAACGGGTAGAGTAATTAAGGCTTTACAAACCGATAATGGCTTAGAATTTTGCAATAAGGATTTTGATAAATTCTGTGAGTTAAATGACATTCTAAGACATAAAACGGTTGTAAAAACACCTCAGCAAAATGGAGTTACTGAGAGGATGAATAGAACCCTTATGGAAAAGGTTAGGTGCATGTTAATTGAGTCTGGTTTACCAAAATATTTTTGGGGGGAAGCTGTGTCTACTGCTGCATACTTGGTAAATAGATCACCCTCTAGAGCTTTAGAGCTCAAGACTCCCATGGAAATGTAGAGTGGGAAACCCCCTGAGTTGAGCAACCTTAGGATTTTTGGGTGTGATGCATTTGCACATCAAAAGGATGATAAACTTAACCCAAGGTCTAGAAAATGTGTATTTCTAGGGTATGGTGATGGGGTTAAGGGGTATAGGTTGTGGTCCTTAAAACCAAAAGGAATGAAACTAATAATAAGTAGGGATGTTATTTTTAATGAATTGTTATTTCCCTACTTGGAGAAAACTAACCCTGTAGGGGCTAGTGAGCAAACCAGTCCAGAATTTGTGGAGCATTGCATCAAAGAGAATTCGGTTTAGGTAAAGCAAGGAAGGCAAAAGGGTTCGGACCAGGTAGAGCCCATTGATGAAGGCTAAGCTCAAGAAACTCAAAAGGAGGCTGAAGTGGAAGGGGTTGATGCAGCAAGTCAGAATGACTACTAGCTCACAAGGGACCGGGAAAGGAGGGTGGTTAGACCACCTTTAAGATATGTGTTTGCAGATGCTAATATAGCAGCTCCTTGGATAGAATGAGAGATTGAACCAGAAACTTACATGGATGCCATAAAGTGTAAGGATTCATCAATGTGGCAGCTAGCTGTGGAGGAAGAAATTGATTCTTTGAAGAAGAACAACTCTTGGGAATTGGTGCCCAAACCAGAAAAATAGAAAGTTGTGGATTATAGATGGATCTACAAGATCAAAGAAGGGAACACTCCAGGGGATGAAGACCAGTATAAAGCTAGCCTGGTGGCGAAGGGGTTCACACAAAGAGAAGGCATAGATTTCAACGAAATCTTCTCATCGGTTGTGAAATACAAGACAATAAGGATAGTGTTAGCATTGGTGGTCCAATTCAATTGGGAAATCAAGCAAATGGATATGAAGACAGCATTCTTACATGGAGAGCTTGATGAGACCATCTACATGAGGCAACCCGAAGGCTATGAGGAAGGAAGGCAAGGAGATTTGGTGTGCCAATTGAAGAAATTTCTCTATGGTATGAAGCAATCACTTCAGCAATGGAACAAAAGGTTTGATTCCTTTGTAACTAGCCTAGGTTTCATGAGGAGCTACTATGATTCATGCTTGTATTTCAAGGGGCACAAGGTGGAGGAAGCGGTGATCATCATCATCTATGTTGATGACATGTTGCTGGTTAGGAGAAGCATGGAGAGGATAATAAAATCAAAGACTCAACTCAGTGAGGAGTTTGAGATGAAGGATCTTGACCATACACAGAAGATCCTTGGGATGTGTATCATCCGAGAAAGGGAGAGAAACAGATTGAAGATCTCTCAAACTTTCTACATAGAGAGGATGATATCTAAGTTCTCTATGGAAGATAGCAAACCAGTAAAGGTTCCCCTTGATGGTCATTTCAAATTCTCCAGCGATCAATGTCCAAGATCGAATGAGGAGAAGAAGGAAATAGAAAAGATCCCTTACTCTAGTTCTGTTGGATCAATCATGTTCATGAAGCACTAGAGCTGACATTGCTCATGCAATGAGTGTTCTCAGCAGGTTTATGAGTAATCCCGAAAAGGAGCATTGGCTTGGGATGAAGTGGTTGCTGAAGTACTTGAAGGGAAGCCCAGAAGTAGGGCTGGTTTATGAGAAGAGGGGTAAGTCCATTTGTCTTGAAGGTTATGCGGATTCGGACTATGGAGCTGACCGGGATAAAAGAAGATCGATTACCTCCTATTTCTTCAACTTAAATGGGTGTTGTGTAAGTTGGAAGGTTCAGTTGCAACCAATGGTAGTACTCTCAACAACTGAGGCTAAGTATATAGCGGCTACGGAAGCCATCAATGAGGCTATGTGGTGCAAAGGGTTGTTGGAAGAGTTGAAGGTACTGGAGGAGTAGGTTGTGGTGTATTTGGATAGCCAAAGTGCATTGCATTTGTGCAAGAATTCAGTGTTCCATGAGAGAAAAAAGCATATGGATGTTAGGTACCATTTCATTTGGGAAAATGTTACGAAATGATGCTTCTATGTGGACAAGGTAGCCACGGAAGAAAATCTCACTGATTTAGGCACCAAAGTTCTACCTCTAAGCAAGTTCAATCATTGCCTTGGACTTCTTAGGATTGGAGTCGGTTGATATGGTGACTCAAAATGAGTTTAGATACTAAGTTTTCTGAACAATAGGTTCGGGTTTAAACGCTTAGACAAAGGTAGAGATTTTTGGTATTTGTCTAAGGTTTAAACAAGGGAAAATCAGCATCAAGTGTACACCAGTGTGTGCCGTGGCCCAGATCTTCTAGGGTGTGGCGCCCAGCAAGGGAGGAGTCCTGGAGGAGGTGTGCACTGTGGCTTAGCCTCCCCCAGGCCGCGGCCCCCAAAATGGATGCAAGTGGAGGATGTTTAGCCCTGCTTCAGGCCGCGGCCCACCCTGTTCTGGGCCGCAGCTTGAAGGCACACTAATGCACACTGATTCAACAATTCAAAGGGTGTGTGAGGCATGTTTAAAATGCACAGCTTTACTAAGGATTGATGAAGGGCTATGATTGATTGTTCTTCAAAATCTAAGGGTGGATATTAACCCTCAAGATTGGATAAGAAGTTGGTGCATTACATAAAGGGTCATCTAGCTTCAAAAGTCGTAACTGATGAGTGCTAAATATTACATGTTTTAGCCCCTTAATTTACATTTTTTGAGTTCTTAATTATGTTATTTTGTGTTATTTTATCTATTTTCTGTGTTTTCTGTGTTTTTATAGGTTTTGGAATAAAATGAAGCAATGTGGAAACTTCAGGGCTTAAAGAGCAAAGTAGAGGATGCCTAGTGCGATCGAGCACACAGGACGTGCGATCAATCGCACTTGCGATCATGCACACACAGCATGAGATCAATCCCACCTGACTTACGATCGATCGCAAGTGACTCGCATATCCCACATTGGAAAGGAAACATTTGATACTGCATATATATTACAGCGCACTGTGATGCGCTCGAGCGCAACAGGGCTGCGATCGATCGCAGTTGACTCGCACATCCCACATCGGATAGGAAGCACTTACAGCGCGCCTGACGCATTGCATCGCACCATGCTGCGATCAATCGCACCAGACTTGCGATCGATCGCAAAGAAGTAGTATCCCACATCGAATTTACAGCTCATTGTACTCCGAGAATTCCATTATATAAACACTATCCCACATCATTATTCAGTGTGCAGTCTGGTGGATTTCTACTAGCATTCTAGTAGATCTCCTAAGGGCTTTTGCCACCACCGGGGGAAGTGCTGTCCAACAACGTGTGGAATTTCTCCCAATGTACAGTCAGCTTTAATTCTTTTCCAGTTTTTAATGCTTAGCACTTTTTATTGTGAAATTTAGTTTCATGATAATGGGTGGCTAAAATCTTCAGCTACGGTTGAAGATGAAGCCTCGCCATTGTTTAGCATTATATTTTCAGATATGTTTATACAATTCTGATATGTTTAGTTTAAATGTTCTATTTCAATTGTTTGAGTAAATTCTTACGATTGATAGTTTTTAATTGTTCTGTTGGATATTTTGTGTGATTCATCCGATGGATACATCGAATCCTTTTCGATTAAATTGGATTTCCTTTGTGATTTGTTAAAAGTGGATACATTGGATGCTTTTGGTTTAATTGGGATATTCGTTGTTTTTTGTTTAAGTTGGATTCATGGAATGTTTGGATAGATTATTTTTATATAGAACATGAAGATATATGTTTTACTTTGGTTGGGTGGATTCTGAAACCTTAGTGTTTTCATCATTAGTTATTAAATCAATTTAGTTTAGTTTAGTTTATATTTGTTTTTCAAAAATATAATTCACAATTCGGAACAAGGTTAAAATAAGGTTAGTTTAGATAAAAAACTATTTTCACAACGCACTCCCTGTGGATTCGACCTCGCACTTGCACAACACTATATTGCAAACGATTCGTGCGCTTGCGAGTAATTTAAAACTCACAACAAGTTTTTGGCGCCGTTGCTGGGGATTGTTTTTGTTTGTGAAATTTTTGTCTGAATTAATTTTATTTTTCTGCTAGTTAGTTTGCATTGTCTGTTTGATTTTTCTTTTTGGCAATTTTATTTTATTTTATTTGTTTTTCTTTGCATTGTTAAATAAAAAAAATCAAAAAGAACAAAAATGTGGATGAATCCAGCACCGGTTTCACAATCTTTAGAGGACGCCCTCAAGGATTTCATGAGGATGACCGACCAGTCCATCAGTGCAGCCAATTCATTTGATGTTGATAGTTGTTCCATCTGTGCTAGTCCTATGCATTTAGCACAGAATTGTTCATCAATGCCGACTTTTGCCGAGTATCCCATAGAACAAAGGAATGCTTTCAATGACTGTTATTGGCAATCAAATGGATCTTACTCCGAAACATATAATCCAGGGTGGTGGAACCACTCTAATTTTTCATGGGAGCAGAACCAACTGATGAATCAGGGAGGAGCCCCTTATCATGCTCACAATCAATACCCTCCCGACTTTTCTCCACCAATTCCAAGTTAAGGTCACTCAGCTTATCCAGCACCATCACTCGCTTCCCAAGCTCCCATTCAAGTGCCAGTGTAGGTTTCACAGTCAATGGAGGACGCTCTCAATGATTTCATGAAAATGACTAGCCAATATATGAGTGAAGTGAGGAGTGCAACAATAGTAAACACCCAAGTGATTACCAAACTAGAGAGTCAAATGGGTCAAATCACAAGTCACTTGGGTGAAGAAGAGAACGGGAAGTTCCCCAATCAACTTGATCCTAACCCAGAGGAACAGTTTGCGGAGGAAAATTTATCAACTCCTACACAAGGGCAAGAAAGTGGCAACAAAGAAAAGAGATATGATGAGTCATCTATAGACACACCTATTATTAAGGACCTCCCTAGGTCGTTTTTACCTAAAGCACCTTACCTTGAGAGATTACAAGCGCCCAAGAAAGAAGGGGAGTCTGAGGACATTTTGGAGGCATGCTTTGCTCAGTTTGGAGAGGATTTGGATTTAGATAAGCTACGTGAGCAAGCAACTGTTATCTTGGAGTCTGCTCCTCAGAAGAGTAGTGATACGGAGGAGACTATGGATGAATCATGCATTGAGGACCCCTTGGAGGCATGGCTTGCTCAATTTGAAGAGGATTTGGATTTGAATAAGTTGTTTGAGCAAGCAAATGCTACTTTGGAGTCTACTCCTCAAAAGATCAGTGAAACGGAGGAAACCACAACACCTGAACCCCCCAAGAAGGAACTTAAGCCTTTACCAGACAATCTTAAGTATAAGTTCCTAGGTCCAGCAGATTCTTTGCCTGTGAGTACAGCTTCAGATTTGGTTGATGCTCAAGAGGATAAATTATTGGACGTTTTAAGAGAGCACAATGAAGCTATCGGCTGGACTATTAAGGATATCAAGGGGATAAGCCCCTCGGTGGTGATGCACAAGTTACATTTTGAGGAGAATGCCAAGCCATCGAAGGAGCCACAAAGAGGGCTCAACCCAGCTATACAAGAGGTTCTTATCCTTTATCTAATCTTTGATAGCGAGTGGGTGAGCTCGATTCATGTCATGCCAAAACAGGCTAGATTGACGATAGTAATAAATAAAGACGACGAGTTGGTTCCAACTCGAGTGTATTCACGATGGAGAATGTGTCTAGACTACCGTAAGTTGAATACTACCACACTGAATGATCATTTTTCACTCCCATTTATTGATCAGATGGTGGAGCGTTTAGTTGGGCACGATTACTAATGTTGGGTCTGGCTGAAGACGTTAAACTTAGCGCTCATGGAAGGCACCCCACAGCTTATCTTTTTATTTGTCTATTATTTTACATATTTATGCTTAATGTTTGTTTCCAGTATTTTTTGTTTTCTAGTCTTTATTATTTAGGGACAACGCGTACTGTAGATCAAGTTTGGGGGTATGCTATGAGCCATACCAGTCCAGATAGTTCTCCATATCCCAGGTCAACTCTTTCCATATTATTCACACATTGGGGTCAATGTTTAATTTAAGTTTGGGGGTATGGGAGACACATTACACACACTTTGTCCTAATTTGTTGTTTTTTTTTTATGCATGCTCATGTTATTTTAAAATTTTGGTTGATCTAAACAATTTTTGTGATGTGATTCATTGGTGAGCTTAAATTTTGGAACACATGATCTGTTGATAAAGTTTTAAAATTTAGTTACTTACTTGAGGCATTTGAGAATTCACATGTTTGATCTCGAATTTAACATGAGCACATTAGTACGCATTATTTGAGGTATGACATGTTATTTTAATGTGTATGTTTTTGTCGTAACTGAAACTGGATGACTTGTTGGATTAACACTTTGGCATATATATATATATATGATGAATGAAAATGGTGATCATAAATAAACTTTTCACTGAGTAACCGGACCTCTTGCCTCAGTAAGCAGTGAGTGTTCACGTCAAAAGGTTGGAATTTTGTTTAATAGTATTAAGGCCAGTTTAATTTCGTAGCCTTTTTGAATCGAATTAGTAAATGTTAAGGGATGTCTGTACACCTGATGACCTAAAACCATCTGGTTTGGGAGTCATTGACTCAACACTCGCTACATGGGTCAATTAGAAAGCTTAAGGAAACTAAACATATCAGAGCCTTACAAAAGAAAAGAAAATAAAAACTATGCCATTTTCATTCATTCTGATGGGAAATGCGGTGAATCTTGAGACCTAGAGACCTTACACATTGGACTTATTCGGAAGCTTCATTTTTATTTGCTAATTCACTTCACTCTGAGTTAGACTTATGATGCATTAGCCTGCCTTTTGTAAGTAATTTTTTAGATTTTAACGTTTCTATTCATTGCGAAGATGGGTTTATCTTTTTAAGCTTGCTCATGAATCATTATCATGGTGGTGTGTGCTCCTAAAATCTTTGGATACCATGAGTTATGAACTTATCTTTATTTCTTTATTTTTCATTTAGTTTTTAGTTTCGTATTGCTATGTGACTAGCAATATGTAAGTTTGGGGGTATTTGATGAGTGCTAAATATTACATGTTTTAGCCCCTTAGTTTACATTTGTTGAGTTCTTAATTATGTTATTTCATGCTATTTTATCTATTTTCTGTGTTTTTATAGGTTTTGGAATAAAATGAAGCAATGCGGAAACTTCAGGGCTTAAAGAGCAAAGCTGAGGATGCCTAGTGCGATCGAGCGCACAGGACGTGCGATCGATCGCACTTGCCATCGTGCGCACACGGCATGAGATCAATCGCACCTGCGCTCGAGTGCACCAGACTTGCGATTGATCGTAAGTGATATGCACATCCCACATTGGAAAGGAAACATTTGATACTGCATATATATTACAACGCACTGTGATGCGCTCGAGCGCAACAGGGCTGCAATCGATCGCAGTTGACTCGCACATCCCACATCGGATAGGAAGCACTTACAGCACGCCTGACACATTGCATCGCACCATGCTGCGATCGATCGCACCAGACTTGCGATCGATCGCAAAGAGGCAGTATCCCACATCGAATTTACAGCTCATTGTACTCCGAGAATTTCCTTATATAAACACTATCCCACCTCATTATTCAGTGTGCAGTCTGGTGGATTTCTACTAGCATTCTAGTAGATCTCCTAAGGGCTTTTGCCACCACCGGGGGAAGTGCTGCCCAACAGCGTGTGGAATTTCTCCCAATGTACAGTCAGCTTTAATTCTTTTCCAGTTTTTAATGCTTAGCACTTTTTATTGTGAAATTTAGTTTCATGATAATGGGTGGCTAAAATCTTCAGCTACGGTTGAAGATGAAGCCTCGCCATTGTTTAGCATTATATTTTCAGATATGTTTATACAATTCTGATATGTTTAGTTTAAATGTTCTATTTCAATTGTTTGAGTAAATTCTTACGATTGATAGTTTTTAGTTGTTCTATTGGATATTTTGTGTGATTCATCCGATGGATACATCGAATCATTTTCGATTAAATTGGATTTCCTTTGTGATTTGTTAAAAGTGGATACATTGGATGCTTTTGGTTTAATTGGGATATCGTTGTTTTTTGTTTAAGTTGGATTCATGGAATGTTTGGATAGATTATTTTTATATAGAACATGAAGATTTATGCTTTACTTTGGTTGGATGGATTCTGAAACCTTAGTGTTTTCATCATTAGTTATTAAATCAATTTAGTTTAGTTTAGTTTATATTTGTTTTGCAAAAATATAATTCACAATTCGAAACTAGGTTAAAATAAGGTTAGTTTAGATAAAAAACTATTTTCACAACGCACTCCCTGTGGATTCGACCTCGCACTTGCACAACACTATATTGCAAATGATTCGTGCGCTTGCGAGTAATTTAAAACTCACAACAACAACATAACTTGTGAAAACTTGTGATTGAAAGTGAGATCAATTGTAATAGTGCAAAGACACAAAACAAAAAAGACTCATTGTAAAGGCTAGTTGTTTAGAAAGAGAGAATATAATAGAAAGGGGATTCAAGGGCTTGTAAGGGGAATTTTCTTGGGAAAATTCCAGGGTTAGTTCTTATCACTTTCTTATTCTTCTTCTCCTTTTGTTCTTTAAGAACCTGTGTGTTCTTCGAAAGATGTTGTTGATTGTAAAGAACTCTATTGATAAGATAGTGCAAAGAGCTCGGAGGAGCTCACGGGGACGTAGGCAGATTGTCGAACCTCAATAACAAATTTCTTGTGTTCTTTTCTTTCTTGCTTTGATTAGTTGTTGTCTCTTTTCTTTATACAAGTCACTCTAGACTTGGGTGTTTGGAAGATCACCTCCTGAGCATCATCCAAGGTGGTTTCCCAACAAGGAGCTAAGAGCTAAGGGTATGCACTTTGCACAATACAATTAAAATTTAAAGAGAAGAAACTATTTCTTCTTTTATATACCTCTCATAATCCTCCAAGCCTTCTTAAAGATGAAGAAAAAAAAAGCAGGGAAAGAACTCTGGTTCAAGTTCGTGGCTGCCCACATGCCATGTTGTTGACAACAGTATCGTTTTAGATTCACAAGGGAATATTGTTAACAAGGTAAACTAAAATGATTGTTTTTTTTATAAGAAAACTAAAATGATTGTTTCTTTGGTTACTTAACTATAACATAGAAGGTATTTTTTTAAATTAAAGTATTTAGGAGCTTGTAGGTTGTAAATTTTGAGGGTTCTAGTTATAAAATACTCCAAATTAATTAACGTTTCATTAATTAGCTTATGTTGGAACCAATTTGTTGACAATATAATTTCAAATATTTTATGTGTGTGAGTTTATCAACATTTAAACATTCCAATTGGAAATGTGTATTTGATTTCGCGGTTTTCTTAAGCTCTGAACTTGGTCTTGGTTGTTTTTTTTGTTGTTGTTTATAATTGGAGTACAACCATTGAATGATTAACCCCTTTTTTTTTGTGTATGTGTGTGTTCTTATCTTTCTAATAGGTTTTAGTTGTGCCCATGTTGGCTCCAAGATCATACACTTGTGAAAATATGGTTGAGCTTCAATGTCATTGAAGTGAAGTGTGTTTGCGTTGTGTGTTGATAGCTTGTTTAGAAGTTGGGGCGAGGCTTGCAGAACTAGGTCGAGATCTTGGCTTCTTATAATGCTTTCTGACTCTTCTAAAATTTATTTACTGAATGACACCCACCTTGGTTTTATTGAAAAGATAGCGTATAAGCTGCATTTTTCTTGGCTAGTTTTTCAGGTTTGAAAGAGTATGATATATAGGTTTAAAAACTGTACCTCCGTATAATTCTAGAGGTTATTCTTTAAAAGGATCATATGCTGTCCTTGCTAAAACTTGCATAAATGTTCATGAAAGCTTTGTTGTTGTAGGATAGCCCATAACAATATTAGCTTTTGGATTTTAATTTTCTGAACTAAAGCTTTTAGATTTAATGAACTGGGGAGACTATTGGTTTTGAGCATAAATGAAATGAAAACTTTGTGAATGTACATTTCAGATTACTTGATATGTGGCATCTGACTTGCAAAAGTTCATATTACTTGAATTGCAACATATGTTGGAACAATCTTGCAACTGGCCCTTTCTTACTTGTATTGACTTTTAAGAAAATTATTTGTTGCTGGGTTGGCTTCAAGTGCACTAGTGATGGTGATTTGTGTCTCTTTGAGCCGTATGGAAACAATAGAAACAACTTTTTCTTCATAGTTTCAAACAATCTTATAGCTACATTCTTATCTTGAAGCAAGTGACAAGCTCCAATCTTTGGGTGATCATGTTTTTGGTTTTTCTGTTTTATCTTTCGAACAATTTATAAAAAAAGAACATTTACTTGAGTACTTTTTTAAGGGGAAAAATCTTTTAGGTGCTCACATAAGAGTTTTCATCATGCATTTAATTGTGCTTTAATGTTTAGTAAATTTTCAAAGTATTTCATAGTGCTTTAATGTAATTTCCTATGTAACAAATAATTTGGTCTATTTATGATTTTTGATGCATTATTCTTAACAATGAAGTTCACGATTGCAGCAGTGCAGGAGAAGTACATCAAAGACAATGAAAATTTCGATGACTGATAAGCATGTCATTTCCTTGTAAAGGATGGGTATTTATGTGCACGATTGAATGTTATGAGTTTATTGGTCTTTGTTTTTGGTGGTTGTTAACTGTTCCTTATTGTAGGTATTGCAAAATGTTTTAATCTTATTTTACAGTGCTCACTCTTTGTTGGTAGGATGTATAGTGAACACAGTTCAAAGAATTTCATACATATGAATTGTAATCTTTATGTGCTTGAGTTGCATTCGACATGTTAATGGTTTAATTGAATTGTACAAATTCTAATTTATGATGCTTGTACATAGTTAAAAATTAATGCTGGTTCTTGGAAATTTTATTCATGATTTGTTAGTTTCAGTATTAATTTTGGTGGTACTAATTTTTTTTCTTTGAAATTTTGGTATCACTGTTGGAATATTTCGTCGGTGATAAGTTATTATTTTTTTATTAAAAATGGTCAAATTTACTTTTTTTAAAGAAGTATCACCGACTGAATATTTCATTGGTGATATGTTATTTTTTTATTAAAAACAACCAAAATTAATTTTTTTGAAGTAGTATTCCGTCGGTAACAAGTTATTTTTTAAATTAAAAACGAACAAAAATAATTTTTTTTTGAAGAAGCATCACCGATAGATATCCATCGATGATACTAGTTTCTATGACGGATTTTTAAGCCATCGAAGAAAAGTAGTATTATCGAGGAGGTTATCACTGACGGATCATTACCGATGGGAAGTAGAGTACCACCGACGAATTTTGTCTGTCGATAATACCTCTTTTTCTTGTAGTGGTATGTGTTCTTTCTATTTATTTGATATTAGGTGTTCTATACTCTTCTATAGTGATTCAATGGGATAAAGAATGTGTAAATTGAAATCCTAAACTAGTTTATATCTTGTTCATGTATCTACACTCTTGTTCATATATATATATTTGAAAAGTTCACGAAAGGAGAAAGTGTAAAGAGATCATATTTTAAAATGGACTAACTGGTGTCTCGCAATAGACAATAGGAAAAACTTATAACAAATTAGTACGCATTATGAAAATGGTAAATTATTTGAAAGTGGCTAACGAAATATTATATTCAAGTGTTCCATCTACAAGGATGCAAGGAGCTGAAGCCCATGGAGGAGTGTTAAGATGTTCATCAAAATCCGATTGCCTAATTAAATTACCATGTACACAAGGTCTTATAGTCTTTGTATTGCTGGTATATGCACATGCAAGTCAAGAGCCTAACATTGTACAAATGAATTTGATATTTGTAAATGCAGTAAAGACAAAAACTGTAAGGGGTTTTGATTTATAATGAAGCTGTTATATTAAACTTGATACTAATACACAAATAATCAATGATACAGCCAAGATCTTTTCATATTAAACTTGTCAAGAATTCTTATATATATATAAGATGAGTTAAAAACAAACCGAAATCCATTGCAAACCTCTTTGGGTTGATCTTCTAAGACTACAGGGAGAACCACCTTTGGTATGGGAACCAATCAACTGAATATTAGAGGGGAGGGAGAAAAACTATCTGTTTCAATAAAATTTAACGCACGTTAAACACCCTCCCCTGATGTCTATTTATTTCCCTGTGCCTTACGGACCATAACCCTAACAGTTACCTCACACATGTGCATTGGGTCTTTGGCCCATTAACAAAGACCCATACCACATCGAGCTTCTACACATAAAGTGGCCCATACTAAAGAACCTTAATACTTTGGAGACTCATAAAAATTATATCACTTAATTGGGTCCTTTATTAGATAACGGGTTTACATGTACAATGTTATAACATATCTGAACCCAAAATTCCAACAATCTCCCACTTGGGTTACATATGTTATCCTTTATATTGTACATGAAGATAACCTTAATTGAGCTCATTTGTGCTATCTAAACCAAAATATCCAACAATAATCTGGTTCATTAACCATATCAATGCATGATCAAAGCGGCCTTTATCACATTTATCGTAACAAGACCCATCAATGGTCACAACACTAACACAATTAACAACATAGATCTAGTATGGATGTGTAGCATGAAAATTACATGAAACATGATCTTAAACATGTCAATTTCCAATTGGTCCTCCATATGACTCAAAAGAATCATATGAAATACTTTCAAACAATAACTGTAAAACTGCAATGAAAGTCATCCTAGAGTAATCAAAAATACATAATCCAAAGTCTTTACAGAACATCATAACCATGTCAATTAAACAAAAGTAAAAGGCCAAATATAAACTCCCACTATACGGGCATATGGTCCAAAAGAACAATACCCATGTGAGCAACATGCTCATGAAACACTATAGGTGGCAAACCCTTTGTAAACGGATCTGCAATCATAGAGTTTGTACTGATATGCTCAATTGACACTTGAGAATTCTGGACTCGCTCTTTGACAACTAAAACTTGATGTCAATATGCTTTGTCCTCAACGAGCTTCGGTTGTTCTTGGAATATAACTCAGCAGCCTTATTATCACAATAAATCATTAATGGTTTATCAATGCCATCAACTGTTCACAACCCAGTGATAAAATTTCGCAGCCATATTCCCTGATTTGATGCCTCATGGCAAGCTATGAACTCTGCTTCTATGGTGGAAGTAGCTATGAGTGACTGTTTCACACTCTTTCCGTGATATAGCTCCTCCAGTTAACATAAAGACATAGCTAGAAGTGGATCTCCTACTATCGAGACACCCAGTAAAATCGGATTCAGAATACCCAACGATCTCCAAAAGATCCGATCTCCGATATGTGAGCATATAATCCTTTGTTCTTTATAGATATCTCATAACCCGTTTAGCTGCTTTCCAATGATCCACGCCCGGGTTACTCAAATATCTGCCTAGCATTCCAACAATGTACGCAATGTTCGGTCCCGTACATACTTGTGCATACATGGGACTTCCAACAGCCGAAGCATAGGGATATTTCTCCATTTCCTTCTTCTCAAGTTCATTTTTTGGACATTGGAGCAAACTGAACTTATCACCCTTTACCACATGTGTGTTTCCTGGTGCACAACCACTTATGCTAAATCTACTTAGCACTTTATCAATATAGGCCTTCTGTGGCAGTCCAAGTATACATCTGGAACGATATCTATGGATCTCTATACTCAAAACAAAGGATGCATCACCAAGATCTTTCATTTCAAATTTACTTGATAGAAATCTCTTGGTTTCATGCAATAGGCCTATATCGCTGTTTGCCAATAGAATGTTGTCTACATATAGCACTAGGATAATAAATTTGCTCCCACTGAACTTGAGATATATGCATTGATCAACGGTGTTTTCCTTAAATCCAAAGGATGTAATCACTTGATCAAATTTTCGATACCATTGCCGGGATGCCTATTTTAAGCCATAAATGGACTTTTTAAGCTTGCATACAAGATGCTTTGAATCTTTGGACTCAAATTTCTCCGGGTGCACCATGTATACTGTTTCTTCAATGTTTCCATTGAGAAA
This sequence comes from Bretschneidera sinensis, assembly GCA_023935145.1. Classification (NCBI taxonomy): domain Eukaryota; kingdom Viridiplantae; phylum Streptophyta; class Magnoliopsida; order Brassicales; family Akaniaceae; genus Bretschneidera; species Bretschneidera sinensis. Next base: position 47,877,233 of record CM043703.1, on the reverse strand, counting down.
CACTATTTTAACGTCCATTTGATGTAGCTCTAAATCATAGTGAGCTACAAGTGCCATAATGATTTTAAAGGAATCTTTCGTCGAAACCGATGAAAAAATCTCTTTATAATCAATACCTTCCTTTTGAGTGAAACCTTTGGCGACTAGGCGGGCCTTATACCTTTCAATGTTTTCTTTTGAATCCTGTTTGGTTTTAAACATCCATTTGCAACCAATCGGTTTCGCACCTTTGGGCAACTCTACTAAGTCCCAAACACCATTGTCATCCATTGATTTCATCTCATCCTTCATGGCTTCAATCCACTTTTCAGAATTAAGGCATTGTGTGACTTGACTAAAAGAAGTCGGATCATCTTTCAGACCCATATCAAACACATGTTCCTGGAGATATATGATATAATCAGTCGAAATCGTGTTTCTCCTTTCTCTAGTGGATCTCCTTAATGACACTTCCACTTGAGGTTGTTGAGGTACCTCTTGATGAACCTCAGACGGTTCCTGATTTTGAGCAGGCGACAATTCAGGTTTGTCATCAATGCGTTGGATCTCCGGATTTTCATTTTGAATAACATCAGGTATGGATACTTGAACATTTTCAGTTGCAACAACAGGAATGTAAACACATTCCTCTTCAAAATTGACTTGCTTGAGTTGGTCTCTCCCACTTAACTCAACATCCTCAATAAACTTGGCATTTCCCATTTCGAAAAAGGATCTATTAGAAGAATCATAAAATTTGAAACCCCTTGATCTTTCAGAGTATCCAACAAAATAGCAACTAACGGTCCTTGAGTCTAGCTTCTTCTCATTTGGCTTATAAGGCCGAGCCTCAGCTGGACATCCCCAAACATACAAATGCCTAATGCTAGGCTTTTTACCTGTCTATAACTCGTATGGCATTTTAGCTACTGCTTTACTTGGAACTCTGTTTAGGATGTAAACTGCAGTCTTGAAGGCTTCACCCCAAAGTGATTCTGGCAAAGAAGAATGTGTAATCATACTTCTTACCATATCCTTTAAGGTTCCGTTTCGTCTCTCAGCTATGCCATTTTGACTAAGAGTCCCTGTCATGGTGTATTGAGGAACGATCCCACATTCCATTAAAAAATTGGGGACGTTGTTCACCTGATCTATCATATCTACTGTAGTATTCACCTCCACGGTCATATTTGACAGCCTTAATTTTCTTGCCTAATTGATTTTCAACTTTGGCTTTGAAATTCTTGAACACATCTATAGATTAAGACTTCTAATGAATTAAATAAAGATAGCCATACCTGGAGTAGTCATCTATGAAAGTGATAAAATATTGTTGTCCATTCCAAGAAGCTGTAGGGAATGGACAACAAATATCCGTATATATCAATTCTAAGACACTATTACTCCTATTAGCACCTTTATTTTTAACATTTGTTTGTTTTCCCTTAATGCACTCAATGTAGACTTCAAAATCTAACAAAGGGATCAAGAATTCCTTCTGACATAAGTCTTTGAATCCTTTGTTTAGAAATATGTCATAAACGCTTGTGCCATAACATTAATGAATTCTCATTTGTTAATCTGTGCTTAATACCAACATTACTGGTATGCAAGGATTCGTTTTCTTTGGAGGTAATCATATCCAGTTTATATAAATTATCAATTAAAGAACCGGTACCAAACAAATTTGAATTCTAAAAAAGACTAAACTTTCTATTTCCAAATGAACAAGAAAAACCTGATTTGTCCAAACATGAAATAGAAACCAAATTCCATCTAAAAGACGGTACATAAAAAGTCTCATCCAAATCCAAATTACAACCAGATTCCAATTGTAATCTAAATAAACAAACTGCCTCCACAGGAGCTCTTTCGCCATTTCCTACATAGATGAATCTTTCAACATCAGTTGGCGTTCGGCTCCTTATGCACCCTTGCATAGAAACACTTATGTGAGTAGTTGCACCTGTATCTATCCACCAAGTGTTCTTAGGTACTAAGGCCAAATTAACTTCTGAACAAACAAAGTTTAGAAGTTTACCCTTCTTCTCACGCCAGGTCATATACTTGGTGTATTTTGTGCAGTCTTTCTTCACATGACCAGCTTTGTGGTAAAAGAAACAAGTTATACCTTTATCTTGTTTCTGTTATCCCTTGTGGTGTGAATTTCCATACCTCGCAGTTTCCTTTCCTTTAATGTTCCTCTTTCTTTTCTTGCTGGAACTGGGGTTCTGATAAGTTGATGCTAAATGAGCACTTTCAACCTTTTTATGATTAAGTCTCTCTTCCTCTTGGACACATTGAGCAATCAGCTCATTCAAAGTCCATTTCTCTTTTTGAGTATTGTAACTGATTTTGAAAAGACTTAATTGTGTAGGAAGAGAGATCAAGACTAAGTGCACCAGAATGTCTTCTGGCAATTCCAGCTTGAATACCTTTAGTCTTGTCACAAGGTTTGGCATCTCCATGATGTACTCTCTTATATTCCCCTTCCCCTTATACCGCATTGAAACAAGCTTACTTAAGATGGTACTTGTCTTGACCTTTTCGTTTGCGGCGAATCGGTCTGCTATTTGGGAAAGGAATTTCTTAGTATCATTTTCATTAGGAATAGAACCCCTGATGGTATCCGGAATCGAGTGCTTCATAATCATTAGGCTCATGTGGTTTGTTCGTTCTCACTTTTCATATACAACCTTTTGCTCAGCGGTACTATCGCTGGTCAAAGGTGGGGGGTGATCGACCCTCAATGCATAGTCTAATTCAATGCACCCGAGCACGATCATAACGTGATCTTGCCATTTCTTAAAATTCATGTCGTTAAGCACGGGAATGCTGTTGATGTTAGTAGAAATTGATATTGCTATAAACAAGAATAAAAGCTCACAATTAGTAACAACTCATGTATATATGAATCAAAACAAAACTGTATACATATACACATGCATGTGGGCCCATAACAAGATACTTAGCTCAACATTAATACTTAGTCTTTGGACAAAAATATTAACTTGTAAGTGGTATCTCAAATATAGTTCATAAATATTGACAACCCGACCTGCCAAATAATGTACTTTTCTTTGGACCGACACATTATTCGCGTGACAACCTTTATTTGTCACATATTCATAACTATTTTAATCTATTAACAATGCAAAAATAACCTTCCTTTGGGCCGATTATTTTCACATATTAATAGCATGTTTACATGTCTTAAAATAAATAAATTTACATATTAGAGATTGCTTTGACAACATAATACTTCAATTCATTCATCAAAAACATTAAACATAAAATTCAGAACAAAATCCTTAAATTTTTTTTCCTGACTGGCGCCGCGGCACCAGCAATCTACCCGAGGGACAGATTGCTAGCGCTGAGGAAATAACAAATTGCTATGTTTGCAATTGGCAAGCGGTCGATTTACTATAGAAACAGAATTACAATAAGATCAGTAATGCATCTTTGATTTGTTTCTTGCAAATTAAAATTTGTATCCTTCTTTTGTCTTTTGTGCTTTTGGCCTTTAGCTAAGCAAAATGATTTTGTTTGCATCAGCTATGAGATCACTCAACTATTAAATTTCCATGCATTTTATAATTGAAAGGTAATGAGTGGAAGATTAAGAACTTGCACAGAACATGTGGAGATGCACATAATGACAAGAATATGCACAGAACATGCGATCACTATTAACTTTTCTACCTAATCCACTTGTTATATTTGGAAAAGTGAAAACTATGTAAATCGTTTTGACATTACGCATTAAGCCACAAAACAAAACCCAAAGCCAGCGCCGTAGCACTGGTTCGATAAACGGCAATTGAATCAATCGCAAAAATCACTAAAATTGAATATTTTATACAAAAAAAAATTATATTTTGAGATGCAATTCATAAAGTAATTATACAATCTTATCAACAAACATGGATTTATAGCAATTTTTTCAAAACAAATTTTTGCCCTAAACATACTTTATGGGAAAAAATTCAAGAAACTCAATTTTCATATGAATCTCAACAATTTAACATGAAAGGCTTTGATACCACTTGTTATATTAATCTTGATACTAATACACAAATAATCAATGATACAGCCAAGATCTTTTCATATTAAACTTGTTAAAAATTCATATATATATATATATATATATATATATATATATATATATATATATATATATATATTGAGAAGATGAGTTAGAAACAAACCAGAATCCATTGCAAGCAAACCTCCTTGGGTTGATCTTCTAAAACTACAGGGAGAACCATCTTTGGTATGAGAACCAATCAACTGAATGTTAGAGGGGAGGGTGAAGAACTGTCTATTTCAATAAAATTTAACGCACGTTAAACACCCTCCCCTGATGTCTATTTATTTCCTTGTGCCTTAGGGACCATAACCCTAACAGTTACCTCACACATGTGCATTGGGTCTTTGGCCCATTAACAAAGACACATACCACATCGGGCTTCTTCACGTAAGGTGGCCCATACTAAAGAACCTTGATACTTTGGAGACCCATAAAAATTATATCACTTAATTGGCTCCTTTGTTAGATAACAGGTCTACTTGTACAATGTTATAACATATCTGAACCCAAAATTCCAACATAAGCACCAAGACTCCATCGATTGTGTTGAGAGTAGGTTTAAGTGCAAAGAAGCTAAATGCTTGAGAAAGATGCATATTTGTCCATGTAATATGAAATAAATATTATTTTTAATAACAAACTTTAATTAAAATAAATGAGTTAAATATGTAACAAATAATAGGTAAAGTTAAACATCTAAAGTCAAATAAAAAATAGCAGTTTTGCATTCATTCATAATCAATTGTCATGATCCTAGTGTGAGATCAATGAGGGAGGGATGCTTAGTTATTCAAAGAACCAATGCTAGGTAATCTTAATTTTTTTTTTTTGGTTCTTTTGAGATCAAATAAGCTCTTCAATTAGATTTCAATTGGGTTGAGTGCCTACACTATGAGTTTGCCTTACAATGGAAAAATATGTTGTTGGTGTAGGGTACTCTAGGTTGAGTTGGTTCCAAACGATTTTTTTTTTGTTCTCTACTCATATTTGCTTGACTAAATCTATCTATTGTAATGAATAATGATCCTTTGTTTTAAGGGATCATCAAGTTCTTTTTATGACTTTGTTCGGCTAAAATCCCTCGCCAATAGCTTCTTTCATCACCATATTACTTCAGGCTCACAATGTTCGAAAACTTTCCATTAAAAACCACTTCTCATAACCATAAAATTATATAGAACCTCAACCATAAAATGAGACACTGCTTCAAAATAAACTTTTTATCTTAATATAAAGTTAATCACAAGATAAAGTGATTTGGATAAAAATTGCTAGACCGTCAAAGATCCTTAAAAGGGAAAACCACATGGTTTCTCTATCCGCCATAATCAAACTGCCTCAATTAAATATCCGACTATAGCTCAAACCTCAAGCCTCTGGCAAATACATAAATCTAGAAATCATTTAAATAATTACAAAGTTCCAAAAGGTCTCGACTTAGAGAGAAGTTTAAAGAAATTTGTAAAATATAAGTTACAAGGCTTAACAATAATCAATTACAAAAATATTGACATCCTTAGGATGTCAAACACCCGAGTTCCATTACACGTGTCAATGATCACATGAGTGAATTAAGGATCCCTAATTTTATTTTATGTTTTGTTTGTAGGTTTGAAAATAAGAAAGATATTGTATCAGCTTTTGTTTCTTATGTGAAGTGGTAGTCCCTAAACGATGGATGTCTTGCTAAAAAATATAGACATTTAGCACTAAAATTCTGAAATTATAAATTTAGCATCATAGATATTTAACTTTTGATTAATGTCACCTTTTTTTTTTATTATCAAAGAAATATATAATTCTGAATTTTGAAATGATCAAATGCACTGGAATGGTTCACAATAAACTTTTGAAACCATTTAGAGGTTATTCAATTTTTTTTTTTGTGAATTTTTTTCCTACATGCTATTTTTTGTAATTTTTCAAATGTTTTACACTAAAAAAAAATAATTTTTTTCTCATAATATATAACACATATATATTTTTTGCATGTGTACAAGATATCATGTGCAAATTACTTATTTTTTTTATTTTTTTAGGACAATATAAGTGAATTTTTAAAAAGATTACACTGCAATCAATTGAAAGTTTGAAAATCTATAACATCAAATTTATAATTTAGCGACCTAAGTTTTAGGCGTTTATAGCTTAAGGACTACAATACAACTATCCCTTCTACAAAAACAAAAGTTATTTTTTTAATAATTTAAAAATGGTTAGTAAATAAAAACACTATAAAATAAATTCAAGTATAAATGGGTACATGAAAACCAAACCTTAACCCTACTCAAAGATGATCAAGTATCAGTATCTCAAACTTGAACCTATTTTCAACAACGATTAATCTCAACCCTATTGTAATTAGAGTTGAGAACTTCAAAAAATTGATTTGTTGTAAGAGTGTGCATAGGTTGGGTTGCATTAGAGATTAACCATAACCCAACTAGTGACATTATATTTCCAACCCTAACCCAACTCATGAAAAATTAGATTGAGTTTGGACTGATTTGTGAAATCAATATGTGGTTCAATGGAGTCAAGTTGGTTCAGCCCGAACTAGATTCTTGAATTATATATTTTTTTTTTCATTTTAAATGCCAAAGATTACAAATAGAATTTAGAAGCATCAAATTGACATATTCAAATTCAAATATTAAAATATTAAAGATTCAAACATCATATAAGAATTTATATTTGTATTAGTTAGATTGTAACATCAATAAAGTAAATAATTAAAAGATTATATATATATAATACGACCTAATAAGTACCGCGATGGGTTAGAGTTAAGAAAACTTTAACCTTAACCTGCCAAACTCTAACTTTAACCTACTCAAATTTATATCGAATTGAATCCTAACCTAAAAAAATTGTACTGTTTATGCTGAGGAGTGTCACCTTTAACTTGTGCTGAAAATTTGGGACTAAAATCATGTCTATTTACGAATCTTAAAACCGATCCAAGTTTACAAAAGCTTCGTATTTTAATGGGCCAGTAAATTTCACATATTAACCACATAGCTCAATAGACCGAAGCGTATAGCTAGAAAACAACTGGGCCAAGCCTGGCCGAAGTATTCAAGAATCAAAGTCAACGGTGGTGATGACGTCTTTTGATCAGTGTGATGTTAGCACTTAGCAAAACAAACGGTGAGAAAGAGGAAGAAGAAAACGTCAGTGGAGTGAGAACGAAATTTCTGGCGGTTCCAAAGAGGAATTATCGAATATAGAACATTTCAGCAAACGAATGAACATAGTTGATAAAACAAAGCACAATAGTTAATTAATCACACATCGAAGAAAACTCTAGAAGGAGAGAGAGTGAGTGAGAAAATGGTGCTGTGGGAGATCACATTAGGAACAGCGTATTTCCTGGGGCTGAAACGGAGTTACAGGCTCGCTTTGAAGATTCAGCGTCGGGTTATTAGCCCTAAGCACCCTAAGATTCGTCAATTTCTTCACAGGTTCTCTCTCTCTCTCTCTCTCTCTATTATATATATGCACACGCATATATATATATATATATATATATATATATATATATATATATATATATATCTATCTGTGTGTGTGTATATTGTATTTGTAATAGTTGCCTCTTGTTAATTTTTTTTTAGTTAAAATTTGTTCGATCGTTTTATGGATTTTACTTTGTGATTTGATTGTCCGCTTGTTGAAATTGCTCTTGATTGGTATTGGTTTTCGCTTTATTTCTGTACCGGATATATCATATCAACGAGACAGTTTTTAATGTCCAAAGCTCTTGTTTATATGATATTATGCTTAAACCGGATTAGTTTAGTTTAGGTTAATCTAAGCATGTTTATGTGTGTATAAGCTATAATGTGTTAACTCGAGTATAATCACCAAAGCTGGTGGAACTACAATGGTACTCCTAGGATTTAGGCTGGATTAGTGTAGTCTCTGATACTAAGTGTGAGCCCTTTCATTTTGTGGAACTCACATGGGTCAGATACTCATGGATGTCTCAGATCCATACGAGGTATATGGTACATTGCAGGGGCTATGGTCCAGATGGGAAACATTAATACATGCAGGATCAATTTTAACTATTGTTTGTTGAATATATTATAGATGGTCTATCTCTTTGCAATTTTGTGTTAGTTTTTCTTCTTCGTTATGCTTCTTCTATAAGAACTATGGAAATATAACCTTTTTTATATAAAAATTGCCCTTGATGGGACCTGTATATATATATATATATATATATATATATATAGAGAGAGAGAGAGAGAGAGAGAGAGAGAGAGATATGTGTTGATGTATTAATAGATTGTAACATAATGTGTAAAGCTATTGATGCTTGATCCATTAGGCTTTGTGTAGCAGATTCTATATAAAAGGGAAAGTTATGAAGGAAGATTTAAGCCTATTCTAAAAATGCAAGTTGGATGGGACATTAAGTTGTCTAATAACATGGAAAAATGGATATTGGGGTTTATAACAATGGCAGAGAAATAGCATATTTTAGTTACAATTTTCATTGTAGTAAATAACAATGGTTAAGCTACCTTTGAAAATCGCCAGTCCCACCTCCATGAGTTCGTACATGAGTCATTGCCCTATAGTTATCAAAAGCGCAAGGCGCACTAAGGCACAAAGGGTATTTGGAGCTTAGGTGCAAGGCGCAGACACGCACATTTACTAAAAGTTGTGTATAAAATGTTTGTACTTTATCAAGAAACATCATGGATTTTCAATATGTAAACGATTTAGTACTAAAAATTCAATACGAGACGAAGAATAATACCAACCACCAAAAAAACGAAAGTACCAACCACCAAAAAAAACGAAAGTACCAACTATGAAGCTTTTTGTTCAAACTTCAAACAAACACACAAGCATAGTTGTTAAAAACGCATGGCATACTTAGGCACAACAAGTACCCAGAGCCTAGGCGCAAGGCACAAAGCACAAGGCACAAGGCATAGGCATAGGCATAGGCATAGGCATAGGCACGTGCGTGAAGAAATCGAGGAACAAATGTACTAAAATATGTGTAGAATGCTTATAATTTATATGTAACAAACTACATTAAGAAATCATGGGTTTTAAATTTCTAAATAATTTATCACTATTATTAGGGCACAGGTTAAGTAGCAATAAATTGAAGCTTATTTAATTAAGGAGATGTTTGGTTTGCTATTTAAGCCAACTAAAAGCAAGTTGGCTTAAATGGAAAACCAAACATGGCCTAATTAGGTTATAGAATTTAGATAGTGGAATTTTATGGGTGTGTATTTATTGCTACTTAACATGTGCCCTAAGGGCACATGTTATTTTAATGCAAACATATTAAAAACATCTTTAGTGTGTAACTGTTTATCTCTAGAGTCCAGACAAAGCTGGCAGACAAAAAACATCTTAGAAATAGATGCATTGTTGATTGTAGATTGCAGCTATTAAAACATATTCAGATTTCAAAAATTTGCTGCCACCTATAGTGTTAAAACAAATTAGCCAACTTTGACAAAAAATGCAGTTGACAACTGTACAAATAATTTTTTCTAAAAAAAATAACAATTTTTTTTGGAAAGATGTAGCTGACATAGAGAAAGAAATAGGGGAGTGTCCAAGAGTAAGAAAGGAGGGTAGAAAGGGGAAAAAAGAAAGAAAGGACAGAGAAAGAAAGTAGAAAGAAGAATAGAAGATGGGAGAAAAGGAAAAAAAGTGGGGACAGAGAAAGAGAGAGGAAATGGAGAAGAAGAAGAGTGAGAAAGCGACTTGTCTGGTCCTGGGAGAGAGACGTTGCTTGAAGTCTTAAGTTTTGACAGAGAGAGATCATATGCATCAAAATTAGGGCATATCTAGAATCGTTTTCTTTTGGTATTTGGACTTCAAATTTATTCCTATGTGACCCTCATATGTTCATTTATCATACATTCAATTATTGAAAAAAATAATAAATAAAATTAACCAAAGAAAATGACATTTATGAGGCGCGATTTTTTAGAGCCTTGCACTTGGCCTAAGGCACTCTGAGGTCACCTCGTCTGAGCCCTTAAGTCAGGTGAGCCTTGAGCTTAGGCATGCCTGAGGCGCGCTTTTAACAACTGTGCACACACAAGACACTATTCAATTATGTTCTTAGGCTTCTCCTAGAAAATCTAGTAATCTTTATCATCGAGCAAGAAAACAGAGGGAGGGAGGACACCCCACTTGCCACTGCGCAGGAATTTTTTTTTAAAAGAAAAAAATAGGTCGAATGATTTGTGAAGAAGAAAACAAAGAGAGGAAGGATTGGGAGAGAAATAAAAAGAAAAGAGGGAGAGAAGGAGGAGGAGGAGGAAGAGAAAGAGAAATAGAAAGGAGAGAGAAGAAGAAGAGGAGGAGGAGGAGGAGAAAGAGAAAGCTGCTTTGAGAGTTTAGGATCTCATCTTGCTGTTGTCGATATGTTCTTGAAATAGAGAGAGCTGCACTCCAATTCCATTAGTTCCTTATTTTCTAGGTTTTCTTTGACTAAATTGATCATTGGGTGACTTCGGTCACCACATATAATTTAAGAAATTGTTCACATGTAACACTCACACCATTTAATCACACACACAATTACATAATCAAGGGCTGAAAACAGATCATGCAAAAAAAAAAAAAAAAAAAAGACCTTAAAATGCACTAGGCGAGCTTTTTATGGGCCTTGTGCCTCGCCCAAAGGTGTGCGCCTCTTAAGGGTCACGTCGCCTGAGGTACCCTGAGGCACTGAGCTAGCCTCTGTGCGACTCGCACCTAGACGTGCCTCAGGAGCTCTTTTGATACCTATGCACTGCCCCATCATAAATGTCCTTAATTACCTTAATATATGCAATATTAACTCGTTTCTTCTCCAAGATGCTCCACAGAACTATCATGTTGTAGGCTTTTTTGAGGTCAATGAGTACCATGTTTAGGTCCTTTCATCTTCTTGGAACCTCTCCATCAAATGTTTTAACATTCGAATTGGTTTTGAAGACACTGGTCTTGTGCCTTAACCTCTGCTCAATCACCCTTTCCCATTGTTTCTTTGTATGGCTTATCAACTTGATACCTATATAGTTAGTGCAATTTTATATATCTCCTTTGTTCTTATAAATGGGCATTAAAGTACTCTCTTCCGATTCCGGCATAAAAATAATTTAGTTAACCAACTTATACCATCGTACCCATATGCTTCCACAGCTCTATGGAGGCATGGAGATACCACTGGTCCAACTGCTTTTCCACTCTTCATCTTTTTCATTTCCTCCTTTATCTCGTTCCTCCAGATTCGCCAATTGAACGAATAATTTCTTTTTTGATAAGAATGGAACAAATAATTCAAATTACTAAGCTTCCCCAAAGTTATACTTTGTCTCATTACTTTTATTGAATAGGTTGTGAAAGTAGCTTTTCCATCTCTCCTTGATAGCATCCCAGCCTTATAATTTTTTTTACTAAATATCAATAACTTTCTTGTGTATTTTAAACCTATTGATTGTTTGTCTTAAAAACATACACTAGATTTCATTACTTATCGCATTACTTTTATTGAATAGCTTGTTAGCTTCTCTGTCTCTTCTTTATAGCATCCCAACCCTTATTGATGTCGTACAGTAGGGAAGAAAACGCAAAAACAAGGAAATTAAAGATAAACGATCCAAATCATATGGATCTTCCCAAATCACATGGGAACCGCAATCTAAATCACATGGACACGAACACCGCAACCAAATCACATGGCGCGAAACAACAATTCAATACTCTCAATTTATTTTATTAATTCCAATCTGACTACAAATGACATAGGGTCGCCTCTTATTTAGAGATCTTAAGCCCTAGTCCTAAATGAATAAGGAAACTGAAATATGAAAGGAAACTGTAATATAAAATTAACTACACCTAGATACCCATAATATTTCTTGATTACATAATTATCTCCATATCCCCCAATTTCTAGATTAAAATCCCTAATTCTAATCTTCCTTGTGTTTCCCATCACATATAATTTTTTTTTCACTAAATATCAATAACTTTCTTGTGTATCACAAACCTATTGATTGTTTGTCTTAAGTTCATACACTAGATTTTCATTACTTGTCTCATTACTTTTATTGAATAGCTTGTGAAAGTAGCTTCTCCATCTCTCCTTGATAGCATCCTAACCCTTATAATTTCATTTTTACTAAATATGAATTACTTTCTAGTGTATCGCACCTATTGATTGTTTGTCTTAAGAACATACACTAGATTCTCATTACTTGTCTTACTTTTATTGAATATCTTGTGAAAGTAGCTTCTCCATCTCTCTTTGATAGCATCCCAATCCTTATAAAAAAAATGTACTAAATATCAATAACTTCCTAGTTTTTCCCAAATACCTAGAAACCACCAGCCTATCTGTTGAACAACTAAAGGAATTTTTTTTTTTTCCTTTTTTGGGACAGTCGAAAGGATGAGTATTGACTGTTGATTTACTTGAACATCTGAAATTTAAACTATATATCCCACATCTACCAGCAGACAATTAACACTTAGAACCCTGTGACTTCTTTTGGTGAGTTTCAGAACACCTCAATTAGGTTTGTATATTTCCACCATGATGAGCTACAAGTAGCATACTAATGTGAAACATGTGAACCTTCTTATGAATTTGCTATCACATGCCCCAGTTCTCTTAAAAAGAGTTAGAATGTGGACAAATGAGAAGCTCTTATTCCTTTGTTTCACTTTATGGTTGCATTAGTAACATTTCTGTTGCTCTGCCTTTTTTCCCCTGTTGGTTTGGTGAGGGGGTGCGGAGCTCTGTTGCTCACTGAATCTCCTTTTGCATGTTGATTGATTTCCCATGTTCTATTCAAGAACAAGATTTAGATGTTTAGTTGTTGAATAATTATTTTTCGCTAAAAATATGTTCAGTTTTTCACGGATCACATCGTCATATGAGTATAACAATTTTATATAATCAGGGTTGTTGATGTCGGAATTACCCACACTTTAAAGTAGCAAGAATTTTTGTTAAATTTTTTCAATCAAAATACTATGATAGAAAGTCATTTCCTTGAGAGGGGGAAAGTTTATATTTATAATTATTGAAAACTTCCTGTGCTTTTATTATGCTTTTATGTTTCGTTTTAAAGCCCCTACGACAAACATTATCAAGGCTGTTCTTCTGGATGTTCAGAAAGTCCAACCTTTTTATTTGTAAGAATATGCTATCTGGGCCTTGTATTGGTTCATTATTGATCATGAATGCATATTTGGCATTTCCAGAAGCTGAAGTGAGTTCTTTTTTAATGCCAAAGTGATCATGATTTTATTAAATTTTTCATTCCTACTACTGACTAGTTGGTTTTTTACAAGATATTATTCAGTTACAGCTGCTGCATCTGTTCTTAGTTCATTCCAATAGATTTTGGGAAAAAAGATATGCATTTTCAATATTTATGTTTGAGGGAGTACAAGAGGGAAGTAGAATTAGGGAATTTAATTTAAATACTGAGGGATATATCATAATTATAAGGATAATTATGTAATCAGGAAATATTATGGGTATCTAGGTATAGTTAATTTTCATATTTCAGTTTTCTTATCGGTCTAGAATTAGGGTCCTATGTTATTTGTAGTCAGGTTGGAATTAATAAAAATGTGATTATTGAAATCAAATACTCTGTGATTGTGTTGTTGTTTCACGTTATGTGCTTTGGATTACGGTTCCCATATGATTTGGGGAGATCCATGTTAATTTTCATATTTTAGTTTCCTTATCGGTCTAGAACTAGGGTCCTATGTTATTTGTAGTCAGGTTGGAATTAATAAAAATGAGATTATTGAAATCAAACACTTTGTGATTGTGTTGTTGTTTTACGTTATGTGATTTGAATTGCGGTTCCCATATGATTTGGAAAGATTCATGGGATTTGAATCGTTTTATCTTTAATTTCCTTGCTTTTACATTTTCTTCCCTGCTGTACTGTATCAAGTGGTATGAGAGCCCAAATTTTGATCCCCCATCACTCGCATCATTGAGTCAAACTTTGTTTTCTTTGTGTTTCACCACAATACTCCACAACAAATAAACCCTAAACCCAAATCAGTTTGAAAAAAAAAAAAAAAAAAAAGCCGTCAACAGTGACGCGTGAACAGTAGCACGGATGTCTTGAGTTGATTTGCCGCTATCACCTTCAGAACTCACCGACCAGCAAGAATCCAGAATACTAGCTCCATTCTTGACAGAAAACACCATATTACTTGTACGATTGCCAAGCTGAGCTAATTTTGAGTTAAATTCTGAGCCGTTTTAGCTGACCCTGTGGCAAGCCGTTGACCAAATGTTCCGAGCCGAGCCGCGTTGACTAGCTGTTGACCTTTGACCAGACAGACTTTTAGCAAATTTTAAGGTTTTTGACCAAATTACTGTTGTTGCTAAAATTAGGACTTTAACAACATTCTTTTTCTTCCTTTTACTTTTTCTTTGCAGGCGAACACGTGATGTGTTTGATGTAGCACTCAGGGTTCACCGGAACATACAAGAGAGAGACATAGAAGTTGGTCGGAATCTTGGTAACTGGATTCTGCGATGGCTTGACCGAATGAAACCATCAGCTCAGATCCGTGGGCCACCACTAGAGAAGCCACCGGATGGTGTTGGTGCAAACATGTACATGACAAAGCAACTAAAAAACTCCTCTCATCTGAAAACTCCTGGGAGCACTCAGGCATCCAGAAACCGTGAATCTGATAGGCATCTGTTTACGTCATCCACAAATATATGGCGCAAACCCTTTCCTACGATCACTATGATGATGCAACCACCAAGGCCTGCTGGAACTATCACTCAGTATAGGCATTTCTCCAACAGTGGGCCTGATATGTTGTGGTCGAACTACACAAGAGGTGCATTCGAGGGAGGTATTCACAAGGACATTCTGCAGTGGATGCTGCAAAAGTGAAGGTGAAAGTTATTTTCTATTCATGGACTGTCTTAGTTTTGAGCTTTGATCGGTGGGAGAGGGGGGTTGAAGTGTGCTTTGAAAAGGACATCATGCTGTGGATTCTGCAAAACTGATGGCTGAACTTTTCAATGTGATAATAGTTTTTCCTTTTGTAAATTCCTTTGATCAGCACCCCACTTTTGTTTTTGGTTATACATGGAGTTCTTGAGATCATACGTACTTTAGTTTGTTAATTAGAAATAGAATGTTATGTGCTAGTGGATATTATTCTGCAAATGCTTGTGTTTTGCTTGCGAATAGGATACATTTGAATGGAACGGTGACCACAGGAATAGTATTGGGCCGGAATGACTTAATTGAGATACCTATTGGTACCACTTATAGGGATCTCTTACTCCTCCCCCATTTTTATTTTTGGAAAGTTCACTGATAATTTCGTGGAACAATGGTGTCAGAAAAAATTTCTCACGTCATTTTTTGGGGGTGGGATGCTAAATTGAGGGCTGTGTTGGGATCTAAATATCTTTATTGAATAAAATTGGGTGGAAATTGGAATAATTAGACCTTTATGTACGTGTGGTATATTTGTTTTCATTTCGATTTTTAAATTTGGTTTAATATATTAAAATAAGAGTAAAATATGCTTTAAATTATCAAAATACCCTTATATTGGAACTTTTAGGAGAATGAATTTTTTTTTTTTATTTAAAATTATTAAATGTGCAAGAAAGTGACATTTTCACACAAGGATTCTCAAAGTTTCTAGATTCATTAACAGTATAGGGGTGTTTGGTTTGCTAATTACTTATGAAGTTCATTTATATTTAGTTTAATAATAAAAATGTAGAATTCATTTACAAATAAATTAACAGAATTGAGTAAGTTTTATAGCAAATGAATTCTACACATGAATTTTTATAAACTGAAGAAGACAAAATTATCTCTTTCTATTACTTTATTTTTAAGTTATTTCTCTTACTAGTCTTATGCTCTTCCAGAACACAGTTTCCCGCGTTTCTCCACGTCTATTTAACAGGGATCTCAATCTCTCTCTCAGCAGCTTCAAGCTTCACTCTATTCCCTCGATCATCAAGCGGCTCTCCGATGCAATATCATCTCTCCTTCACTCTATTTCCTCTACTAGCATCATTTAAAAAAATTATGTTAAGCAGTTAAGCAAATTATCTGTTATCCGTAGGAATTCTTTGAGCATCTCTCATTTTGGAGTGATTAACATATGAAATTGGGCCTTGATCTTGTCTACCGCTTCTTAATAGAAGCACCAGTAAAGAATTGAAGCTTTAGAAATGTAGATTTTCTTTTGTAATTCTTGAGTGTTGGGAGATTTCAGGGTGATTTTCTAGGATTAAATTTCGGTTTGGGTTCCTGGCGAACTCGAATTGATGGCGCATCAATTCTATTTTCTCCTATTTACGGTCTGAGATTCTCAAGTATTGAACCCCTCTCTGTCTCTCGATTACATGAAAGGTTATTTGTCTATGCTGCTGCTTAGCTTAGGTTCATTTGATCAATAGTGTGCTTATGTGCTTGTTCTGTCTGTTTGGGTATGTATGGTGACTAGTCTTGGTTAAATGTGGACAAATCTAGGCCGCGTTATATTTATTCAAAGCTACTAATGAATGATCATCTGAGTTGATGAATTTGTTTATTTGTATTTTTGCATTTTTTCCTGTGTCTTTAGTCAAAGGGGCAGTGATGATTTAGAGTCGTTTCATTTTCTTTTGTTCTGTTGTTGTTGTGTATCATGCGCTATTATTACGATGGTTTGTGGTTATTGATTTATCTTAAAAAAAAAAAATATTATCTTGGCATGTGTTTATATGATGTGCTTAATCTGTTGCATTTTTTTTTAAATATATATTTTTGCTGATGCCCTATCGTTAATCTACTTCATTATGC
Source organism: Bretschneidera sinensis (assembly GCA_023935145.1). Lineage (NCBI taxonomy): Eukaryota > Viridiplantae > Streptophyta > Magnoliopsida > Brassicales > Akaniaceae > Bretschneidera > Bretschneidera sinensis. The sequence goes on along the minus strand of CM043703.1, from coordinate 47,860,313 downwards.
CCAATTGCTGCAGCAGCTACATGTTTGACCTACTATATTCTTACGTTAAATCTACTGCATGCTTGGTGCTTAGTGCTTGGTGCTTGGTGCTTGTTACTTTATGTGTTTTGTGGCTTTAAGTTCCGTCCGCTGTTTGGTTTGTTCCTTGATCTGTTGCACCATGTTATGTGGTTTGTTTTAATTTAGTTCTATTCTATAAGTTTGGAGGATTATTTTACCAAGTAGAGTCCATTTAATTTGTAAGAACTGTCAATATTACAGTTTTAAATATGAAAATTCATTTGAGTTAATTTGCAAATAAATTTTAGTTTCAATTTATTTGAAAATAAAATATGAACTTATTTGTAAATGAAATTTAATTTCAGTTGAATTTTATACTTAAAATTATATCAAACAAAGCACAGGGTAGCACCAATTTGACTTGTAATAAGAATTTTCAATTCTATCGTGACTCCTACTCATTGTTGTAAATGGACTTCTCAATTACAAATGAACTAGGAAAGAATTAATGCAATCCTTTCTGAAGAATATCTCTTGGTCTTATAAGTCTTATATTAATCCAAGTACCTTGAGCCCCTATAAAAAAAAAAAAAAGCAACCCACAAATAATTTTTTCACCATCGTGAGCTCTTGCTTTCGCATTGAATTAAAGAAACTGCAGGTATGGTATTTGTTGTTGTTTTCCTCTGCTCTTTCTTCTCATCTTTATTTATTTATTTATACAAAATCCTTTTTATACTTTCATTCTCATGCACATCACATATGTTGGTAGATCTGTGTGCTTTTCTTTTTCTTTTTTTCAAAGTCAATGGGATTTTACTTTTAAACTCAAATTTTAAGCAAAAAATACAATCACAACAATTAAACAAGCAAAACAAACAAGTATCAAGAACACAATAATTTATGTGGTTCGACAACCTTTTTGCTTACGTCTACTACCAAACCCGCTGCTTTATTAATCTTCTGTTACAATTTTAGGAAGAACAAAGTTACTAAATTCTTACTACCTCACATCCAAAAGCCCTAATACACCCAAAGTTTTCTACCTAACTCTGGTTGCAAGTGCTTTCTCTACTTGACAACCTAAAACCCTAAAACACCCAAAACTCTCATCATAACTTTAGTAGTAAACCCCTTTTGATTTACAATGTGTATTGGAATTATGAGTGTGCCTCAAACCTTTTCTAATGCCTCATTCATATAGAGGATATTTTCCTAATGCTATTAGGAAAAGAACAACAACATAGAAACTACTACTACTCCTTCTAGAACAAGCAACTATGAAATAGGAAACCACATTTCCCAAACCAATTAGAAGTCTTCCTTGTAGAGATTTGAGCCAAAATCCCAAAAAATCTCTACCTTGGCTCAAATTTTTCACCTTATTATCAAATTTGACTTTCTTCTTTGGTTGGTGATCCTTCCTCTTGGTTTTTCCATCTCATCTGTTTATTTTTTGAAGCAATCATCTCTCATTGTTTTGCTTATCTCTTGATATGTTCACAAATAATTCTTCATACTTGAACATATGACCTCTTCAATTTATCTCTCTTTAGAGGTACCGCGGAACCTCTCCAAACTTCTTTCATCATCTTTAATGACTTTGACTCTTTAATTGTCTTGTAAAGCCCTTGTCACGTCAACACATTTTTGAAAAAACTTTGTCAAAGAGAGAAATTATTATCTTCATCAAATAACTCAATATTAATTTTGTCGATTTTTAGTGTTTTTGTCATCGCAACCATAACTCTGATACAACTTGTTGGGATTTTACCTCTAAAATCCACCTTCTCAAATTTTAGGCAAAAAAAACAACCATAACAATTAAATAAACAAAACAAACAAGTATCAAGAATACGACAACTTATATGGTTTGGCAACCTCTTTACCTACGTCAACCAACAAACCCACTACTTTATTAATCTTCGGTTACAACTTTAAGAAGAACAAAGTTGCTAAACTCTCACTACCTCACAACCCAAAAGCTTCGATACACCGATAACTCTCAACCTAACTCTAGTTGCAAGTGTTTTCTCTACTTCACAACCTAAAATCGCAATGCACCCAAAGCTCTCATATTAGATTTAGTAGTAAATCCCTTTCAATTACAATGTGTATTGGAATTACTAGTGATGAGGACACGGCTAACAAATGGGAGGTGGATCCTATTCAAGTTCCAATTGGTCCAGTTACAAGGGCTCGAGCTAAAAGGTTCAAGGAAACTCTCAATGGGCTGATTCAACACATTTGGGCTAAGAACCATCTTTGGGGGCCCAAGGATGACGCTATACGGGATCAACAAGGACGGGTTTCCATAATTCAAGCTTTAGAATAATCTAGCAACTCAAGATTGTGAATTAAAATCTTAATTTCCCAAAATTGGAGACTCACTCGTTTTGGTTGGCTCATCAAAGAAAATGGCTGGTTGTAATTTTTCTTATTACATTTTTTTTTGTTTCCTTATTAATTTAATTGCTGAATTGTAAGGCTTGCATGCCAAGTTAGGTACTTTCCTTATTTGGATTTTAGGTTACCAGAATTCAGTTACCAGAATTCTAGTATGAAACCTATTCTTTAGTTTCCTTTTTCTAATTGGTTACGAATTCCTTAGTTTCCTTTTTCTAATTGGTTACGAATTCTTATATATTTATATAGCTATTGGATTTTTAGAATAGGACAATTCAGATTTGATCCATACTTTGTGAGAGAAAATTCTTTTTGGTTCTTTTAGAACTTCTGAACTTATCGGAGTCTCCGTGGCGTTCATATTCGACTTATTAATCAATCCTTCCATACTTGATTATGGCGTCTTCATTATACCAAGGTTCTTGCTTCAATATAAGCAACAAGTCGCGGTCTCAGTCTTATTATACCAAGGTTCTTGCTTCAATATAAACAACGGGTCGCGGTCTCACATAAATCTACTTCTAGACAATCTTGGAAGTCTTCTTGATCCATCAATTTCTTAGTTCTTGGCGTGGATCATATCAGGTGGTATCAGAGCCTTCTAGTTGCAGGTTTACTTATCTTTTGTTTTGATTCATAAAAAAAAAAAAACATTAAAAAGGTAGAAATTAAAAAAAAATGAATTTCCAGTTAAGAAAAAAAAACATGAAAAAAAAGTGTGATATTTAGATTCAATTATGTCAATTCTTGTTTCAAGTTCTCATATTTGTTTTCTTTGTATTCTAGCCTTTACATCCGAATTTCTTTGTGAGTTATTAGTGAATTGTTGCTGGAAACTTTGATACTTATTTGGTTAGTTTGATAAGAACCTATAGAGGATTATTACATAAGAGGGTAAAAGCCAATATGATTTTGTGTAAAAAACATGAGTGAAATTGAGTGACTTATTCTTTAAGTGAAACATGTGAGGGAGTGTCTGAAGTCTTCTTGTTCTTTTTTTTTTTTTTTCTAACTTTGTTTTTGCAGCAAGCATGTTAGGCAATAAGAACAAAAATAATTCTGGAGATACATCGGGAAAGGGTAATCCGAAGTTGCTCATGGAGGTTTTAATGGGTGAGATGAGGAGAGTATTGAGAACGGAGATGGAATAGGTTCATGAGCGGATAGATTGGGTAGAAAATGCACGTGTGGGGCAGCAACAAAACGCTCCTAATGTGTGTAGGAGGGAGAGAGTTCAACCTAGGGGAGAGAGAGTTGAAGATGAAGAGTATTATGGGAATGGATTTGATGAAGAAGATGATCAAGAATCAGTTGTTAGCCATAGGAGATTTGGTGGTCGAGGTAGACAAGCTAAGAATCAGGAAGATAATAACTTGGGTAATATTAAGATGAAGATTCTATCGTTTCAAGGCAAAAACGATCCTGAAGCTTACTTGGAGTGGGAGAAGAAGATTGAAATAGTATTTGATTATTATAATTATTTTGAGCTTAAAAAGGTTAAACTTGCGGCCATTGAATTTTTTGACTATGCGATTGTTTGGTGGGATCAACTAGTGTTAAACAGGAGGAGAAATAGAGAGCGTCCAATAGAGACTTGGGAGGAGATGAAAACCGTGATGAGGAAACGGTTTGTTCCAAGCCATTATTACCGTGAGTTGTACCAAAAATTGCAGAGTCTTACACAAGGTAGTTGGAGTGTGGAGGATTATTATAAAGAGATGGAAGTAGCTATGATCCGAGCAAATGTAGAAGAGAACCGAGAGGCTACTATGGCTAGGTTCTTGGCTGGTTTGAACCAGGAAATTGCTAATTCGGTGGAGTTGCATCATTATGTGGAGATGGAAGATATGGTGCACATGGCTGTCAAAATTGAGAACCAACTCAAGAGGAGGGGCAACAATACACGGCAAAACCCTAACTCGGGTTCATCTTGGAGGTCGAATTTTATGAAGAAAGAGGAGAAGCAAGTCACGGCCAAGCCCAAAACCGAGCAAAAGCAAGAAAGTACCAGCCATGGAAATCAAGGTAAAACTGATTCTTCCACCACTAGAAATCATGATATTAAGTGTTTTAAATGCCAAAGCAGGGGTCACATAGCAAGCCAATGTCTGAACAAAAGAGTTATGGTATTGTGAGATAATGCTGAAATTGAAACCGAGGGCGAAGAAGATACCGAATCTATGCCACCATTGGAGGACGTGAGTGATGAGGAATACACTGCCCAAGGAGAATTGTTGGTTGCAAGGAGAGCTCTAAGTGTGCAAATCAAAGAAGATGACAAAGTGCAACGAGAAAACATCTTTCATACTAGATGCCACGTGGAAAACAAGGTATGTAGTGTGATTATTGATGGAGGTAGTTGTACTAATGTTGCTAGCACTACAATGGTTGAGAAATTAGGGCTGCCAACAATTAAACATCCTCGGCCTTACAAGTTGCAATGGCTCAATGATAGTGGTGAAGTGAGGGTGAACAAACAGGTGTTAGTTTCCTAAAGTTTTGTGTGATGTAGTTCTGATGCAAGCTGGATACTTGTTACTAGGCCGACCATGGCAATTCGACTGGTGTGTTAAGCATGATGGCTTCACCAACAAATATTCGTTTGTAAGAAATCAAAGGACAATCACTCTAGTTCCTTTAACACCAAAACAGGTTTATGAAGATCAAGTGAGGTTACAAAAAGAGAGTAATCAAACGAAAGAGAGTAAGAAAAAGAGAACGAATGAAAATCAGAAAGAGAAAATGAGAGAGGCCGGAAAAATTGAGAGAGAAAATAAGAGAGTTGATTTGACCATTGAGAGAAAAACAAATTTCTATGCAAGAACGAATGAAATAAAAAGAGTGATGGTTTTAAATCAGCAAATGATTGTACTTTTGTACAAAGAGGCATTAAACACTAACCAATTTGACTAATCTTTGACTAGTTTATTGTTTCTCTTTTGCAAGAGTTTGATGATATCTTTCCCAAGGAGATTCCACATGACTTACCTCCTACTCGAGGAATTGAACATCAAATTGATTTCGTGCCCGGTGCTACAATTCCAAACCGACCAGCCTATCGAAGCAATCTCGAGAAAATAAAGGAGCTACAACGGCAGGTTAGTGAATTGATGAAAACGGGGAACGTAAGAGAAAGCATGAGCTCGTGCGCTGTTCCGGTGATTTTGGTTCCTAAAAAGGATGGGACATGGAGAATGTGTGTTGATTGCTGAGCAATCAACAATATAACAGTAAAGTATCGACATCCTATTCCTCATTTAGATGATATACTAGATGAACTGCATAGTGTATGTGTATTTTCTAAGATCGATTTAAAAAGTGGATATCATCAAATAAGAATGAAAGAGGGTGATGAATAGAAAACTGCTTTTAAAATGAAATATGGTTTATATGAGTGGTTAGTTATGCCATTTGGATAAATGCACCAAGTACCTTTATAATGTTAATGAACCATATTTTGTGAGCTTTTATAGGCAGATTTATTGTTGTTTATTTTGACGATATTCTCATTTATAGCACAAATTTAGATGATCATGTTGTGCATTTAAAATCAGTTTTGGATGTACTTCGAAAAGAGAAGTTGTTTGCTAACTTAAAGAAGTGCACCTTTTGCACCAATAAGCTTGTGTTTCTTGGTTTTGTTGTGAGTGCGCAAGGAATACAGGTTGATGAAGAGAAGATCCATGCGATTAAAGAATGTCCAAGTCCCATGAGTGTAGGTCAAGTTCGTAGTTTTCATGGATTTGCTAGTTTTTACAGGAGGTTCATGAAAGACTTTAGTAGTATTGTCATCAAGAAGAACGTTGGATTCAAATAGGGAGACGAGCAAGAGAAGGCGTTCCAATTGATCAAAGAAAAATTAACTCATGCTCATTTACTTGCTTTGCCTGATTTTACTAAAACGTTTGAAATTGAATGTGATGCTTTAGGTTTGGGTATAGGCGCAGTTCTTATGCAAGGAGGAAGACCAATCGCATATTTCAGTGAGAAATTAAGTGGAGCCACTTTAAATTACCCTACTTATGATAAAGAATTTTATGCGTTGGTTCGAGCATTGGAAACATGGCAACACTATCTTTAGCCTAAGGAGTTCGTGATTCACACTGATCATGAGTCCTTGAAGCCTTTAAAAGGTCAACACAAGTTGAGTAGGAGACATGCACGATGGGTAGAATTCATCGAGACATTTCCATATGTCATTCGATACAAGCAAGGTAAGGAAAACATCGTTGTAGATGCACTTTCTCGAAGGTATGTATTAATTTCTACTCTAGCTGCAAAATTACTTGGTTTTGAGTACATTAAAGAGTTGTATCCTTCAGACACCGATTTTTGTGAGGGATTTTGGGCTTGTGAGAAAAACGCAGTGGGTAAATTCTTTAGGCACGAGGGTTTCTTATTTCAGGATAATAAGTTGTGTGTACCGAACTGCTCTTTACGTGATTTGTTAGTAAAGGAATCCAATGGAGGAGGTTTAATGGGGCACTTTTGAGTTGCTAAGACCTTAGCCATTTTACAGAAACACTTCTATTGGCCACATATGAAAAGAGATATTGAGAGAATTTGTGGTAGATGTGTCACATGTAGGCAGACAAAATCTCGAGTGCTGCCCCATGGTTTATACATGCTACTGCTCATTCCTAGTAAGCCTTGGATAGATATTTCGATGGACTTTATGTTAGGTTTACCTAGGTCTAAATGTGGTAGAGATTCAATTTTTGTGGCTGTGGATAAATTTTCTAAGATGACACATTTTATTCCATGTCACAAAACTGATGATGCTTCCAATGTTGCTAATTTGTTCTTTAGAGAAATTGTAAGATTACAGGTTATGTGTTGGAAATCACTTTGACAAGATGCTCAGGTGGTGATCTTCCAAACACCCAAGTCTAGAATGACTTGTAGAAAGAATTTCAATAATCGAACACAAGAACAGAAAATCAAAGAAAGAAAGAAGACAAGCAATTGTTATCGAGGTTCGGCAATGTGCCTACGTTCCCATGAGTTCCTCCGAAATATCTGCACTAAATCAAATAGTTCTTTACAATTAAGCAACCCTCTCCAAGAAACCTCAAGTTCTTGAAGAAACCAAGAAGAGAACTAGAAAGTGATAGACCTATTACAAAGCTTTCTATAAATTCTATACTACCCTCTCTTCTTTTACAATCAGCCTCTCTACAATGAGTCCCTCTTGTATGTCTATGTCTTTGCACCCTCACACAATTCTCTCATTGACACACATGTCTCATAAGTTACATCATCACATTCTTGTGTCTTCTTTTTGAGATTGAACCTAGGTGGCCCTTTATATAGTGCACCAACTTCTTGTCTAATCTTGTGTGTCATTCTCCACCTTTAGATCTTGATGACCACTTAACCATGGCCCTCCATCAATCCTAAGTGGTACTGTACGTTTTAACCTTGCATTCACGCACCTAAGAGAATGCTAAAGCATGCTGTCTATGTGTGCCGGCCAGTGCTGCAGCGTCGACTTCCCAGTGCTGCAGCTTTGAGTTCCTGTCCCTTGTGCTATTCCTGCCAGGTTCCAGCGCTGCGTTGCAGCTTTGAGTTGCTGCCCCCTTCACACAACACCCTTCTACTTGTGTGCAGAATTGCGCACACTAGTGCGCATGGCCGTCCCTTGCTCCAAAATGAAGCACACACATGTGTACAGCCTTCTAACTTGCTGAACTTTGATCCTCCAACATTGGTTTAGACTTTAACCATCTTTGAACCATGTTTAAACTTGTTTAAACCTTAGATAAATACCAACAATCTCTACCTTTGTCTAAGCATTTAAACTCAAACCACTTTTGCAGAGAGCTTGGGGATCCAAACTCATCTTGAGTCATCAATCAACCGACTCCAATCCTAAGAAGTCCAAGGCAATGATTGGACCTTCTTAGAGGTAGAACCTTGGTGTCTAAATCTGCAGGACTTTCCTCTGTGGTCTTCTTATCAACATGAATGCATCATTTCGTACCATTTTTCGGAATGTAATAATACAGAACATCCATATGCTTCGTCCCCTCATGGAACACCGGATTCCTCCACAAGTATCCCGCACTTTGGCTATCCGAAGACACCACAACCTGCTCTTTTAAGACCTCCTACTCATCCAACAACCCTTTGCACCAGATAGCCTCCTTTATGGCTTCCATAGCTGGTATGTATTCTGCCCTGGTTGTTATGAGTGCTACCACCGGCTGCCACTGAGCCTTCAAATACCTTAGCAACCACTTCATCCCAAGCCAATGCTTCTTTCCGGGACTACTCACAAATCTGCTGAGAACACCCATTGCCCAAGAAACCCTCAACCGGTTTCTCTCATTTTCTTGAATTATACACATCCCAAGGATCTTTTGTGTAAGACTGAGATCCTTCCTCTCGAACTCCTCACTGAGTTGAGATGTAAACCTTTCCATCCTCTCTCTGCTGTTCCAAACCAATAGCACATCAACGATATAGATGAGGATACTCACCATCTTCTCCACCTTGTGTCCAGGTGAGAAAGTTTCTGTGAAACCTATGTCTTCTCTTCTTGTGAAACCATTTGCCATCAGCCTAGCCTTTTTCTGGACTTCATCTCCTGGAGGGTATCCTTCTTTGACCTTGTAAGTCCACTTACAATCCACAACTCTCTGATTTCCCGGAATGTGCACCAATTCCTAGAAGTTGTTCTTCCTCAAAGAATCCATTTCTTCCTCCATAGCTAGCTTCGATCTTAGTGAATCCTTACATCCCATGTAAGTCCCTTGTTCACTCATCCCTCATTTTGTCCAAGGAGTATCTTCATCCGCAGTATCCGCAAACCCATATCTTGAAGGTGGTCCGACCAGCCTTCCTTCCCGATCTCTTGTGAGCTGATAATCCTTCTGACTTGCTGCATCAACCTCTTCTAGTTCAGCCTCCTCTTGAGTACCTTGAGCATGGCCTTCATCCAAGGGCTCTATCTGGTCCAAACCCTCTTGCCTCCTTTGCTCTACCTGAATCGAGTTCTCCTTGATGTGATGCTCCACAGGAACCAAACTTGTTTGGTCACTAACCCCTGCAGGGTTGGTTTCTTCTAAATAGGGAAATAACAATTCATTAAAATTAACATCCCTACTTATTATGAGTTTCAATCCTTCTTTCTCTAAGGACCACAACCTATACCCCTTAGCCCCTTCCCCATATCCTAGAAACACACACTTTCTAGATTCTGGGCTAAGTCTATCATCATTTTGTTGTGCATACGCAGCACACCCAAAAGTCCTAAGGTTGTCCAACTCAGGGGGTTTTCCACTCCACATCTCCATGGGAGTCTTTTGGTACACAATTCTAGAGGGTGATCTATTCACTAAATATGCAGCTGTAGCCACAGTTTCTCCCCAAAAACATTTGGGTAATCCGGATCCATTTAACATGCACCTAACCTTGTCAATAAGGGTCTTATTCATCTGCTCAGCAACTTCATTTTGCTGAGGGGTTTCCACAATCGTCCTATGTCTTAGAATGCCATTTAACCTACAGAATTGATCAAGTTCTTGGTTAAAAATTTCTAAGCCATTATCGGTTCTTATCCCCTTAACTACTCTACCCATTTGAGTCTCAACCAGCCCTTTCCACACTACTAATTTATTCAAGGCACCTGATTTATTTCTAACCAAATAAACCCACACTCTTCTTGAATAATCATCAATTAAAGACAGAAAGTAAATGTTACCTCCCTGTGTTGGTGTCCTTGCTGGTCCCCAAAGGTCCGTATGAATGTAGTCAAGAATGCCCTTAGACTTGTGCACTCCGGTGTTGAAGCTGACTCGGTGTTGCTTCTCAAGAACACAACACTCGCAGAAATCAAGTTCCTCTACTTTGTCTCCACCAAGTAGGCCATCCTTGCTGAGAACTTGCAGGCCCTCTTCGCTCATATGTCCCAAGCGAGTGTGCCAAAGGGATGCCTTGTCCATCTCAGCCATCAAGCTTGCTACTTGATCATTGATTTCTGTCTCTCTGATCATCTCATAGAGTCCATCGTTTCTTACTGCCTTGATCACTACCAAAGATCCCTTGGCCACTTTGATCTTTCCTCCCTCTATCTTGCATGTGTATCCCATAGTATCCAGCTACCCAATGAGATCAAGTTCCTCTTTAAATCTGGAACATACCTCACATTTTCCAGCAGCCTTGTCATTCCATAAACATCCTAACCTGGATGTCTCCCGTGCCCCTCACTTGGTAAGAAATATCATTCCCCAAGAAAACCCTTTCATCATTGATTTCCCTAAAATTCTTGAACCAACTCTAGTGAGGGCATATGTGATGAGTGCACCCAGTGTCCAAGATCCATTTCACGCTGCCTTTTTGCCCCTTGCTCACATCCAAGCACACAACAAGAACATCACCATCTTGCTGTTCTGTTTTGGCAATCGAAGCCTCTCTATTCTTGGTATGGCTTCCTTCTCTATCCCTTGTCATCTTCTTGCAATCTTTCTTGACATGACCCTCCTTATGGCAGTAGTAGCAACTCTTCCCTCCAAATCTTAGTTTGGAATGTATTCTCCTATGGCTTTCTCCTCTACCTCTGTCCCAGTAGTAGCCATGCATGCTGCTGTGCACTCTCCCATGGCTCTCTCCTCTACCGCTATCCTAGTAGTAGCCATGCATGCTGCTGTGCACTCTCCCATGGCTCTCTCCTCTACCTCTGTCCTGGTAGTAGCCATGGTTGCTGCCATACCGAGTTGCTGGCCTTCTTTTAAAGAATAGCCCTTTACCACTTGATGCACTCCTTATCTTGGCATCAAGATTATCTTGCAACTCTTTCTTAGGATCAAATTTAAAAGCAAAGATTCGTTTACAAAGATACCTCTTATCCGGGAGAGTCTTGGCAAAAAATAACTCATCTAGTTTCTTCCATATTATAGTTGGATCTTTCTAGTCTCCGCACTCCCTTGTGACATTATCTGACATGTGCAAGAAAATGGTGCTGTAAGCCATCTTCTTCATCCCAATCCGCTGGTCCTCCGTGACACTTGTTGGAAAAGCGTCATCTTCTCCAATAACCAAGTCCACTTTCTGTTGCATTAGAACCGCTTTTGATCTTCCACGTCCACAGGGAAAAATCACTCTTTTCCATCAAACTTCTCAATACCGAAATTTGAAGCCCTCTTTTGAGAACAAGATCTCAGATTTATGCACTACCCATAAATGCTTTCTTCAACCTCAAGAACACAGATCGAAGATGGATCTTAACACCGTTCTTGAATCAACCTTCTAGAACACGACCGGATCTTGATATTTACACCGTTCTTGAATCACCCAAAAAGTTGATCTTTGATTCTTGGAGTCTTGGCTCTGTCACCTTCTACTTCTTGCTCCGATAACCAGCTGTGCAGCTCTGATACCACTGTTCAAAGCTCTGATACCACTGTTGGAAATCACCTTGACAAGATTCCCAGGTGGTGATCTTCCAAACACCCAAGTCTAGAATGACTTGTAGAAAGAATTTCAGCAATTGAACACAAGAACAGAAAATCAAAGAAAGAAAGAAGACAAGCAATTGTTATCGAGGTTCGGTAATGTGCCTACGTCCCCGTGAGTTCCTCCGAACTCTCTGCACTAAATCAAATGGTTCTTTACAATTCAGCAACCCTCTCCAAGAAAACTAAAGTTCTTTAAGAAACCAAGAAGAGAACTAGAAAGTGATATGCCTATTACAAAGTTTTCTATCAATTCTATACTACCCTCTCTTCTTTTACAACCAGCCTCTCTACAATGAGTCCCTCTTGTATGTCTGTGTCTTTGCACTCTCACACAATTCTCTCATTCACACACATGTCTCACAAGTTACATCATCACATTCTTGTGTCTTCTTTTTGAGATTGAACCTAGGTGACCCTTTATATAGTGCACCAACTTCTTGTCCAATCTTGTGTGTCATTCTCCACCTTTAGATCTTGATGACCACTTAACCATGGCCCTCCATCAATCCTAAGTGGTACTGTGGGTTTTAACCTTCCATTCACGCACCTAAGAGAATGCTAAAGCATGCTGTCCATGTGTGCCGGCCAGTGCTGCAGCGTCGACTTCCCGGCGCTGCAGCTTTGAGTTTCTCTCCCTTGTGCTATTCCTGCTAGGGTCTAGTGCTACAGCGCTACGCTGCAGCTTTGAGTTGCTGTCCCCTTCACACAACACCCTTCTGCTTGTGTGCAGAAGTGCGCACACTAGTGCGCATGGCCTTCCCTTGCTCCAAAATGAAGCACACACATGTGTGCAGCCTTCTAACTTGCTGAACTTTGATCCTCCAACATTGGTTTAGACTTTAACCATATTTGAACCATGTTTAAACTTGTTTAAACCTTAAACAAATACCAACAGTATGCCTAGAACAATAGTTTCAGATAGAGATACTAAGTTCTTGAGTTACTTTTGGAAGACTTTGTGGTGTAAGTTAGGGACTAAGCTATTATTTTCTACTATTTGTCACCCAGAAACTGATGGTCAAACTGAAGTAGTGAATAGGACTTTGTCTACTTTGTTGAGGGCTATTATTAAACAGAACATCAAAACTTGGGAAGAGTGTTTACCACATGTTGAGTTTGCTTATAATCGTACTGTTCATCCTGCTACTAAGTTTTCACCATTTGAAATTGTTTATGGTTTTAATCATTTAACTCCATTTGATCTAACGCCACTACCTATGTCTGAACGTGCTAACTTGGATGGAAAGAAAAAAGCCTAAATTTGTTAAGCAGATACATGAGAAGGCAAGACTAAACGTTGAAAGGCAAATGGAACAATATGCAAAACAAGCTAACAAAGGTCGCCGACAACTGATTTTTCAACCTGGAGATTGGGTTTGGTTACACATGAGGAAAGAAAGATTTCTGACACAAAGGCGTTCAAAGTTACTTCTTAGAGGAGATGGGCCTTTTCAACTCCTTGAGCACATCAATGACAATGCATACAAATTGGATTTGCCAGGCGAGTACAATGTTAGTGCCACTTTCAATGTTTCTGATTTAAGCCATTTTGATGTAGGTGATGATTTGAGGACAAATCCTTTTCAAGAGGAGGGAAATGGTGAGGACACGACTAACAAATGGGAGGTGGATCCTATTCAAGTTCCGATTGGTCCAGTTACAAGAGCTCGAGCTAAAAGTTTCAAGTAAACTCTCAATGAGCTGATTCAACACATTTGGGCTAAGAACCATCTTTAAGGGCCTAAGGATGATGCTATACGTGATCCTTAAGGATGAGTTTCCATAATTCAAGCTTTGGAATAATCTAGCAACTCAAGATTGTGAATTAAAATCTTAGTTTCCCAAAATTGGAGACTTACTCGTTTTGGTTGGCTCATCAAGGAAAATGGCTAGCTGTAATTTTTCTTATTACATTTTCTTTTTTGTTTCCTTTTTAATTTAATTGTTGAATTGTAAGGCTTGCATGCCAAGTTAGGTACTTTCCTTATTTGGATTTTAGGTTACTAGAATTCAGTTACCAGAATTCTAGTATGAAACTGATTCCTTAGTATCCTTTTTCTAATTGGTTACGAATTCATTAGTTCGTTTTTCTAATTGGTTACGAATTCTCATGTATTTAAATAGCTATTGGCTTTTTGGAATAGGAAAATTCAGATTTGATTCATACTTTTTGAGAGAAAATTCTTTTTGGTTCTTTTAGAACTTCTGAACTTATCGGAGTCTCCGTGGCGTTCATCTTCGACTTTTCAATCAATCCTTCCATAATTGATTATGGTGTCTTCATTATACCAAGGTTATTGCTTCAATATAAGTAATGGGTCACGGTTTTAGTCTCCATTATACCAAGGTTCTTGCTTCAATATAAGCAACGGGTCGCGGTCTCACATAAATCAGCTTCTAGACGATCTTGGAAGTCTTCCTGATCCATCAATTTCTTAGTTCTTGGCATGAATCATATCAATTAGTGTCTCAAAGTTTCTCTACTACACTATTTATATAGAGGATATTTCCGTGATACTACTAGGAATAGAACAACAACATAGAAAACTATTTTTATTCCTACTAGAACAAGTAACTATAAAATAGGAAATTACTTTTCTTAAACCAATTAGAAATTCTTCGTGGGGATTTGAGCCAAAAACTCAACAAAAACAAAATATCCATTGATGCGTGGAATCTTTTTTTCAATTGCCACAATGAATAATCAGAACCTGTACATAGAGTATTGTTTAGGTATTTGTTTAAATATAATTTAAATCATCAAAATTCAAAAATTTTAAGTTGCATTTAAACAACTCCTAAACAATGCTATAGATTTTTTTGTCATAAAGTGACATATTACACAATTGTAACTATATTGGTTGGACTCTCATGTTCTTAATTTGTTTCCATGTTGCATGATCATCTAATATTGCCATATTGCATGCCTAGACATGCTGCTTTGCTTCAAGCTATGGAATTTTTCAGAAAGCAAATATAAACATGCTGATTTTTTTTTTTTCTTGTTTCTTTCTTCAACTATGCCCATAGGACCTGTCAAGAGCCACTGTACTTCCGATCATATTCTTATTTTTTTCCCCTTCCGAATTGATCCGTTTCTTAAATCTTCGTCTCCGCCATTGGTTACAAGGGAAGACCCAATTACTATGGTTTCGGGTCTCGTAATTGATTTAATGATAGCGCCTACTCTTTTGAACATTTAATTGCGATGGCTTATGGTCTCGTAATTAGTTTTGTGATGGGAATCACTATTTTTTAATACTCAAATATGACAACTTAAGGTCCTATAATTGGTTATATCCTCTTTTGAAGACCCAATTGAGACGATTTCTACAAGTTTCATAGTTGGTTTCGTGATTGTGTCATAAAATCACTACAACAGCCTTTGGTTTTCAAATGATGAATTCTATCATAAAATCAATTATGAGACCAGAAGTCATCATAATTGGATCTTCAAAGGAGGATAGGTGATAACAAAACCAAATGTGAGGCCAAAAACCGTCCTAATTGTGTTTTCAAATGAGTGATTCGATCATGAAACCAACTACGAGATTAGCATCTGTTGCAATGAGGTCTTTGACATACTTACGATGCCTTTTAGTCTTGTAATTGATTTCTTGATCACGCCTTCTTCTTTAATGTTCTAATTGTGATGACTTTCTTTTTGTAATTAATTTTGTGATAGAACCACTCTTTAATTTGAAAACCCAATTACAATGGCTCCTGATCTTGTAACTGGTTGTGTGATCACGTACATTGTCTCGTAATTGGTTTCATGATCGCGTATATTTGAAGACCTTATTGTGATAGTTTTTGGTGGTGTTGTATTTGCTATTTGTTTCTGTCACAAAATCAACTATGAAACCAGAACTCGTCATAGTTGGATCTTCAAAAGAGTGATTCTCACAAAACTAGGAGTCCATAAGCCGTCCCAATTCGGTCTTCAAAAGAGGATACACACGATCACGAGACCAAAACCCATCCTAATTGTGTCTAGTGGTTCTATCACTATACCAACTATGAGACCAAAAATCATCGTAATTGGGCCTTCAAAAAATAAAGCACGATCATAAAACCAATTACGAGAGTAAAAGTTATCGCAATGAGGTCTTCGTCATAATCGAGTCTCCCCCAACTACAACAGCTTAATTCTGACTAGCTTGAAGACGTTAAAATATGATACTTTTGTTTTTGTTTTCTTAATTGGTTTCGTCGTGATCGCGTCTCCCCTAACTGCGACAACATCTAATTAGCTTGAAGAGGTCAAAGTGTGCTACTTTTTTTTTTCATTTTCTTTGTCATGCTCTTCTTTTATTTTCTGCATCAATTCGTGTGATCAGTGGGCTGTTTCAATTTTACTTTACTTATACCACTGTAACTTTTGGACTCTGTGTGCAAAATTAATCTCAAGGGCTTGAGGTTGCATTGTTTTAGGATGAATAAATTATTTTTCCAAGTTCAAAGCCATCTTGATCGATGATTGAGTGTTGGTAATTTGCATCAGGTGCTGCTGTACCACTTTTCATTGTTTGCTGCTGCACCACTCTGTCCTTACTGCCCTTGTTAGCTGCTGTCATTACTACCCCTTGTCAGCTGCATTTACTATACCATGTTCTTTGTCATTTACTAGCCCATGTTATCTGTCATTACTACCCCATGTTAGCTGTAACATGTGTTACTTGTTTATGTTTACTTTTTCTGCAACTTTACTTTTCAGTTTGCTATATAATGTAAGCTTATGCATTATGATAATTGAATTCATAGATTGAGTTCCAGTTTATCTTGCTCCTATTTTTCTCCTTGTTCTAAGTAAACTCATTGTTCTTTCTTTCTTTAAAAACTAACAATTGGTATCAGAGCTATATTCTTGAGGGATCTGTGAGTTCATTTGAGTGTTCTAATGGAAGGAGAATCCAGTTTTTCATCAATGGCTCCACCAGTTTTTGATGGAGACAACTATCAAATTTGGGCTGTGAGAATGGAGACCTACCTAGATGCAATGAATCTTTGGGAAGCTGTAGAAGAGGACTACGAAGTTCCTCTTCTGCCAAACAACCCCACAATGGCCCAGATCAAGAATCACAAGGACAGAAAAACAAGGAAGTCAAAAGCAAAAGCCTGTTTGTTTGTTGGCGTCTCATTGACTATCTTCACTCGAGTCATGTCACTCAAATCAGCAAAAGCAATCTGGGATTATCTCAAAAAAGAGTATGAAGGAAATGAGAGGATCAGAGGGATGCAAGTGCTGAATTTGATCAGAGATTTTGAACTGCAGAAAATGAAGGAATCAGAAACCATTAAAGAGTATTCTGACAAACTTCTAAGCATTGCCAATAAGGTAAGATTGCTTGGTTCTGATCTATCTGACTCGAGGATTGTCCAAAAAATACTAGTAACGGTGCCTGAAAAATTTGAGGCAACCATTACAACCTTAGAGAACACCAAGGATCTGTCTAAGATTACCTTGGTAGAGCTCGTAAATGCTTTACAAGCACAAGAGCAAAGAAGGTTCATGAGGCAAGAAGGAGTCGTTGAAGGAGCACTGCCAATCAAACATCAAGAAGGCTGGAAAATGAGGAAGAAGAACAAGAATATTGTTGCTACAAGTGGCAATGCTATAGCAAACAGCAACAAGAACAAGACTGGAGGTACGAATGGAAATCATCCTCCATGCCAACACTGTGGCAGAAAGGGTCATCCTCCTTTCAAATGCTGAAGGAGACCTGATGCAAAATGCAGCAAGTGTAACCAACAAGGTCATGAAGCTGTGATTTGCAAAAGCAAAAATCAGCAGCAAGAAGCAGATGCTCAAGTTGCTGATCAAGAGGAGGAGGATCAGCTCTTTGTTGCTACTTGCTTCTCAGACAATGATTCAAGTAAGAACTGGTTAATTGATAGCGGCTGCACCAACCACATGACCAATGACAAGGAACTCTTCAGAGACTTAAGGCCAACTGACATTACTAAAGTCAAAATTGGCAACGGTGATTACATCTCTATCAAAGGGAAAGGGACAATCGCCATAGCCAGCACTGTAGGCACAAAAAGAATTTATGATGTTCTCTATGTACCAGAATTTGTTGAATGTAGGTCAATTGATTAAAAAAGGCTTTAAAGTGATATTTGAAGATAGTTTCTGTCACATTCTTGATGTCATGGGTCAGAAAATTCTTAAAGTGAGAATGAAGGGCAATAGTTTTTCTTTTGATCCAATCAAAGAAGAACTTGCTGCATTTTCAACTAGAAGCCCAAATGAAGTCAAGGCAAGATATGAAGTTCTAATTAAGGCCGAGAAGCAACCTCCATGGAGCCATCCTGATGATCAAAATATGTCATGTGGCCCACTCTGCCATTAAATGGTTCTGAAGTCAGAAAGAACTACTATGGTGAGCTCTCCTGGAAATGGTGATATCGAAGGAAAATCTGTTCCTTCATTTGATGGTTCTGGAGCTCAGATATCATCTAGGGAGAAATTCTTTGGCTCATCTGCTAGGAGGAGGTTAAAGTGCTGCCAAAGTGAAAGTGATTCCTCAAACGAGAAATATATGTCAGAAAGCAGTAACTCAGAGATTGGACCCCAGCAAAACACCTCTACTGAGCACTTAGCATCCCCCAAGACTAAGCTTGGTGGAAAATGTGGAAGTTATAAGAGGAACAGCAAGCGAGTTGCTGAACGTGTTGTACTTTGCATGCAGAAAAGGAAGATGAAGCTGGTAGCTTCTGATTCTGTGTCCATCACCAGTGAAAGTCTTTCACCAAGTGATATGAAACTTAAATCTAATTCACGCAAAGAAAATGAAGATGCTACTTCTTCGTCGCATAAGCATGTGAAATCTGGGAGCAGTAGAAAGTCTAGGAGGAAGGAATAGTCAGTTTAAGACACTCACAATTCAATGCAGAGTGAAGTTCACGATGGTTCATCCAGTGAGATGATTACTGATCCACCTGCAACTAGTAGTGATGACACTTTGATGAAAGAGGAAGAGAAGGCCTCAAAGAATGATAAGGAAGTTGTTAAGTACAATGAGAAGCTGGAGAATATTGATCTCTCCCTATTACTTAGGCCCGCTGCTGACATTCGGCTTGAGGCTGCTCAATATTGTATCCAGAAACAGGATCAAGATGAGGCAGAGTTAAAGAAGAAAGATGTTTTTGAAGAGCTCAAGAAGATGGACTTTCTGCAGCAGCAAGGAATTCATTCCAACCTATGGCAGCAGTGGCATTATGACTACGGTATAGTTCTTAGGCAGAGACTTGGAATTTGCAGCTCCTAATGCAAGGAGGAGTGTTGGTAATTTGCATCAGGTGCTGCTGTACCACTTCTCATTGTTTGCTGCTGCACTACTCTGTCCTTACTGCCCTTGTTAGCTGTTATCATTGCTACCCTTTGTCAGCTGCATTTACTACCCCATGTTCTTTGTCATTTACTAGCCCATATTATCTGTCATTACTACCCCATGTTAGCTGTAACATGTGTTACTTGTTTATGTTTACTTTTTCTGTAGCTTTACTTTTTAGTTTGCTATATAATGTAAGCTTATGCATTATGATAATTGAATTCATAGATTGAGTTCCAGTTTATCTTCCTCCTATTTCTCTCCTTGTTCTAAGTAAACTCATTGTTCTTTCTTTCTTTAAAAACTAACATTGAGGGCCTGCTGCACATGCACATAAAAACATTTCTACACCATAATGATAATTAAAAGCACAAAATCTTTTTTTTTTCTTTGCCGCTGTCTTCATATTTCCTTTTTTAATGCTAGCTAGCACATTGCCCAGCACATTGCTTTGATTCTTAGAACTATATTGCATGGAACCTTTTTTTTTCTTCTTCGTCTTCTATGTGCACATTGTAATACCCTGACATACATTTATTATTTAATTATTACCTAAAACATAAGTAAAAAATATTTATATTTGACTCGAGGAATAATGAGTTTATTGCAAATAATAGAAATTAAAAGAACCATTTGCCTTATTTTTGTGAATCATAATGTAAGGAGGATGAAAAAGCTAAAAAGAGCGGCTAGGGTTTCATAATTCAAGAAGAAAAGAAGCAAAGGTAAAAGAAAATATAAGTCACTCAAAAATCTGGTTTCATCCACCTGTAAGATTAAATTATATGTAGTCTATTTATATATTTGGATTATATTTTAGGGATTGGAGTTTGAATTAGAAATTGATGTAGAAATTATAGTCTTAATTGGGGAACGTAGAATTTGGTAAATCAGCGGGGTTGAAAAACAGTTGAACTCAATAGTTGGTGATGGGATCTCCTTGTCCCAACTTAATCATCAAAATAATGGGATATGTATGAATGTTGTTTAAGAAATTACGCAGTTAGCGCCTCTCTCTTATTCCCACGCAAATTGTTATGGAGTGAGCCTTTATGGGGAAATATATTAAGGACCATGAAAATTAATACCTGATCCTACATTGAAATTTCCAATCTTGATAAAGATTTTTTCGACCCATGTGGTCAGCAAGCTTATGCTGCTTGTTGATTTGCTTTACTACTACACAATCATTATTTGGGTATCTTCTAGAATGTTAGGTTATGAGAATCGACCTTATATAATGTTATTTCTTGGGTTCTTTTGTCTGCTTGAAGAGCTTGGTCACATAGTAATGGACCATCATGTCTTTGTTCAAGACTAACCAAGGATTAGAATTAATATCATTCCTAGTTAGACTTTACGCATAGTATATACAATGATTCAGATTCTTAATGAGTTTGTCTATTCCCTTGTAACTAGTGGCTTCATGTGAATTTTGCGCGCACACACATATATATGTAAAATGTGAATAGACAAGTAATTCTCTACCATATCATGTTTTAAGACAAATGGTTCGTTCTGTATGGTATTGAGAATATGGTTCATTCTCTCTCTCTCTCTCTCTCTCTCTCTATATATATATATATATATATATATATATATATATATATATATATATATATATATAATGCGAATAGGAATTATAGACTTCCTAAAGTGTGGAATTGGATCTCTTTAGCTCAAAATAAGCAAGTAATTCTCTACTATATCATGTTTTAAGAAAAATGGTTCATTCTATATGGTATTGAGAATATGTTTGTATCGATTGTATCGCTTTACTTTGAGAATGTATTGTATTGAATATACGGCTATACTCGTGATTTAAGTATCGTTGCTTTGAACCTAGACATAGGGGTTAATTGTGTTAACTTTTGGACTCATACACATGGATTAATTGTGTCAACTTTAGGACCCAAACACATGGGTTAAATGTGTCAAGTTTTGGACCAAGACACAGAGGTTAATTGAATCAACTGTTGGACTTAGACACATGGGTTAATTATAAAAAATTTGGACCCAAACACAAAAGTTAAATGTGTCAAGTTTTAGACCCAGACAGCGGGGTTAAATGTATCAAGTTTTAGACCTAGTCACAGAGGTTAATTGTGTCAACTTTTGGACCCAAATACAAGGGTTAAATGTGTCAACTTTTGGATCCAAACACAAGGGTTAATTGTGCCAACTTTTGGATCCAAACATAATGTGTAACTTTTGGACTTATACACAGGGGTTAAATGTGTCAACTTGTGGGCCTTGTCACCAGGCTAAGTGTGACATTTATGATTGAATGAATTGTAAATAAATGTATGGTTACTGTTGTAACTGACACTCATGACTACTCAAATTTGTACTATTTTGTTAGTTTTTACTCTTCTATATAAATTCTGTGGAAATATTGCTTGGCTGAGAATTACTTATTGGGCTGTGAGCTCATTGGTTGTCTATTTGTACAAATAATAATTAAAGCAAAAATTGAGACTGATTGAGGGAAGTACTCATGAGAAGTTCAAGATTTACTTTGTTTAGTTAGTGAATAAGCCATCGTTATTAATTATTTTGGAACATGTATTTTCAAAATTAATATTGATAAGACTACTTTGCTTTAGGAAATGGTTGTAACTGTTGAGTTTTGAAACTATACTAATATACTACTTATGAATTGTGAGATGCTATTGGTAATCCAGGTTTTACCTCACGAAATTTTGGGAGATATTGCTTATGGTTGATTATTTAAAAGATAGTTTATCATTGAATTGAAGTGTATGACTTTTTTTTCACATATGTTGAGAATCCTAATAGAATTCTTAATGAGTGTCCTAGTAGGCTTGGATCATATTTATCTTATCTAATTATTGTGTCCTAGTCATATTAGACTTAGTATTCATAAGTCTATATATTGGGTCAATTGTATTCTTTTCATTTAATCAATAATACAAGAGTTTCTTCTCCAATTTTTTCTTTATTTTAACATGGTATCAGAGCAAGATCTCTCATGAGATCCTGAATAAATATTTTCTTATTTCTTCCAAAAAAAACATACGGCATTATTTATAGACACTATTCATTTAGCACTATTCACCCGACACTATTCATCGACATAATTAATCGGCACTATTTTCGAGTATTGTTCACAGGTAGCAACAAAAGTTTAATAGATTCGTAAGAAAAAATGAAAAAAAAAACATGTTCCTCTCCCTTTCCTCTTAATTTATTTTCCGTGTGTGGAAGATTTTTTTTGTTAACCTTTTTTTAGGAATTCACAATTGAATCCAAGACTATCTCCAATAGTAATTTTTGTGGTAGTAATTTTGTTCGTCAATGTACGTACTGCCATTGTTCCAAGCATAGTCGGGAGACATGTTGAAAGTTAGTTGGTCGTAGTTAAGGTTCACTTCGTCAATGTACGTACTCCCATCATTCATGGCATACTAGGGAGACATGCTAGAAGTTAGTTGTTGATCCTATGGTTACTAATGATATGACTTCTGATTCTATTGAGTATGGACTTACCTTAAATCCGGTGCCTTCAACTTCTCTAATGGTTTTCAAAGATGAGTATAATGAGTTCTTATAGTATAAGGTAGCTAATCGAACATCTTCCTTAATTGCCCTTTCTGCTCATAAAGGTACACCCAAAACTTATCTATCATCTAGTACCTCTTTGTCTAGACCTTAGGTCCTTGACTCTGTAGCTATTAATTATTTGTCATGTACCACAGATGTTTTCTCTAGTTTTTATCACTCTTCGTCTTTGCCTGGTTCTATTGTTGTAAATGGATCTAAAACCACTACTAGTGGCATTGGAACAGTACACCCTAGTTCTTCTATATATTTATCATATGTCCTTTATGCTTCCTTTTCTTAATATAATTTGATATTTGTTTGTCAGCTTACAAAATATCTTAACAGTTCTGTTACCTTTCTTCCTAATTCTGTTCTTATCCAAGATCTGAAAACAAAGAAGGCAATTGGTGGAGAGCATGAATCAGATGGCTTGTATTACTTTGATCCTATCCCATCACCCATTGTTTGCTCGATTGACATGTCCCCACTTCAGGTACATTATCATTTTGGTCATCCATCCTTAGGGAATCTGAAAAAGTTAGTTCCTACTTTGAGTCAGGTTTCGTTTTTAGAATGTGAGTCGTGTCAGTTGGGTAATCATCATCGTGTGTCATTTCCTTCCTAAATTAATAATTGTGTGTTTAGTCCTTTTATGTTAATACATTCCGATATTTGAGTCTAAGTCGTGTGACTTCCAAACTTGGATTTTGGTATTTCATTGCCTTTGTGGATGATTATCCAGGCTTACTCGGCTTTATTTAATGAAAGACCGTTCTAAGTTGTTTTGTATTTTTTGTGTTGAGATAAAAACCCAATTTGACTTATCTGTTAAGATTCTCCGTAGTGAAAATGCTCGAGAATATTTTTTTGAGCCTTATACAATAGTATTCTTAATGAGTATCCTAGTAGGCTTGGATCATATTTATCTTATCTAATTATTGTGTCATAGTCCTATTAGATTTAGTATTCATAAGTCTATATATTGGGTCAATTGTATTCTTTTCAGTCAATCAATAATACAATAATTTCTTCTCCAATCTTTTCTTTATTTCAACAACATAGAAGAATAAGAATTATGATTGTGTTGCACTCAAAATTTTTTAGTTTAAATTTTGGGGCATGACAGTTTGGTATCAGAGCCTAGGTTTGAGATTTTGTATACTTAAGGTCTAGACTAGGCCCCTTATGATTGAAATAGTGGGCTACAAATTTTTTGGAGTTATTATATCTTGTATGAACTCAATTTTTTTATTATTAAGATGTGTTTATTGTTAACTTGGATGGAGAAGAATTAATTCTAGTCTTTCTTATTCCATATGATAGGAAAGGATGGTCCACACTAGGAGCAACAATAGAGAGTCATCAAGCAATGTACCTAAGGATTCAAGGCTAGATGGTGTATTGCAAGCCATTCAAGTCATGGACTAAGCAATTCAACGAGGCCAATAGCAAGGCAACAGGGTCAGCAAGGTCAACATTGACGGGCTATAGAGAGAACTAAAG
This sequence comes from Bretschneidera sinensis, assembly GCA_023935145.1. Taxonomy (NCBI): domain Eukaryota; kingdom Viridiplantae; phylum Streptophyta; class Magnoliopsida; order Brassicales; family Akaniaceae; genus Bretschneidera; species Bretschneidera sinensis. The sequence goes on along the minus strand of CM043703.1, from coordinate 47,836,045 downwards.
GTTGCATCTTTGAGAAGTTAAAAAAGGTGACCCTACCATCTTTTAGAGGTGGCCCTAATCCTTTAGATGCAGAGGAATTTGAGAAGATCTTTGAGGTTATAAATTATACTGATACCCAATAAAAAGTTATGTTTTCTACATTCATGTTGAAGGGTGATGCAGACAAATGGTGGAAAATGGAAAAGGATATGCAAACTGAGGTAAATGGACCTATGACTTGGGAAGCTTTTAAGAATATATTCTTTGAGAAATACTTTCCAATTGTGGCTAGGGAACAAAAAGAAGCTGAGTTCTTGGAGCTTAAGAAATGGAATATGACTGTAGCAGAGTATGAGGTCAAGTGTACCGAGTTGGTCTATTATGCTCAGCATATGGCCAAGTTTACTGATGTAAGGAAAGTGAAAGCATTTGAAAAGGGGTTGTCACTGTGTATCAAGTCTTATGTGGTTCCTCAAATGCATACTACTTATACTAAAGTGGTGCAAAGTGGTAAGTTGGTTGAAGGTGTTTCGTTTGAATATAAGAGGGTTAAAGATCCAAAAAAGGTATTGACATGAGGGGCATCAGACCAAAAAACTTATAGAGAATCCTTTTAAAAGGCCAGCACAGCCAACATTTTGAAACTAATCCACACATCAGAAGGGTGATAACCAATGTGCTAGGTGTGGTCAAATGCATTCGGGAGAGTGTTGTTTGATTTTAGGAGCATATTTTGGGTATGGCAAGACATGCCACCTGATTGTAGATTGCTCTAGTATTAAGAAAGTTCATTCAACTCTATGGTAGAGTTTTCGTACTGACCCAACAGGATGCTCAAGCGTCTAACTCTATGGTAACAAGTGCACTTTCCATTTATTCTCAGTATGCTTATGAATTGATTGATCTTGATTCCACTTATTCTTTTATATTCCAAAAATTTGCTGCTAAATTTGATAACATGCTACTTATCATATGTCAGTTGATTACTATGAGAAGAGAGTTGTATTTCGAATTCTTGGACAACCTAAGTTTACTTTTCCTGGAAGTAGAATTGTTGTTCTTCCTCGTGTTGTATCTGCTTTACAGGCTAAGTGATTGCTCCTAAAAAGCTATAGAGAGTACCTTGGTTATGTAAGGGATACTCGATAGGATGAGTTGAGATTAGAGGATATTCCTATTGTTTGGGAATTTGCAGTTATTTTCCTTGATGATCTTCCAAAATTGGCTCCAGATAGAGAGATTAGGTTCTTCATTAATCTTGTTCCTTGAACTGGTTTGAATTCTAAGGCTCTTTATTGTATGGCCCCAGCAAAGCTAGAAGAGTTAAAGGTCCAATTGCAAGAGTTACTTGATAAAGGGCATATTAAGCCAAGTGTGTCAACTTGGGGTGCTCCAATATTATTTGTAAAGAAAAAAGATGGTTTCATGCGATTATGCATGGATTACAGAGACTTTAATAAAGAAATTGTGAAGAACAAATACCCATTACCAAAGATTGATGATCTTTTTTACCAACTTCAAGGTGCCCATATTTTCTCAAATTTTGATCTTCGATATGAGAATCACCAACTTAAAATCAAGTCTAAAGATGTACCTAAGTCTACTTTCTGAACGAGGTATAGTCACTATGAATTCTTAGTTATGCCTTTTAGATTAAATAATGCTCTTGTTGCCTTTATGGATTTGATTAACAAAGTGTTCAAGAAGTACTTAGACCAGTTTGTAGTTGTGTTTATTAATGACATCCTAATTTACTCCAAGAGTCAGGACGATCATGAACAACATCCCAGAATTGTGTTGCAGATTTTGAAGGAGAAAAAATTGTATGCTAAATTCAAAAAATGTGAGTTTTCACTTGATAGTGTGGCTTTTCTTGGACATGTGGTATCCAAATATGGCATATCGGTGGACCCTAAAAAAGTAGAGGTAGTGAGTTATTGTAGTAGGCTAACTAATATGACGGAGATTCGTAGCCTTTTGGGTTTGGTTGGTTATTACAGGAGGTTTGTTAGGGGTTTTTCTAAGATTACATGTCCCTTGACATGCTTAACGCAAAAGAAAGTAAAATTTGAATGGATAGAGGAGTATGAGCATAGTTTTCAAGAATTAAATAAGTGATTAATGTAATGACCCATCCCGGGTTGGCCACCCCTGAGACGATGTCATCACGTTTTGAAATCTCAGCATGACACATATATGCAACCATATAAAAACATATATCGACTGAACTATATATACATAAAACCTCAACCCTCAACAGGAGAATTACATTATTAAAGTTCCAACTGAAACAATATATACAACATATTATGCATGAATATTTACCAATTTTTTCCATTGGTTTGAGGACATTGACCACGAGACTTACAAATAATAATTCAGTCTGAATCTCAGCTCACAAATCTATCTGTCATGCTTGCTACCCGAAATTATTTAATACTGAGTGAGCTTCACTTGCTTAGTGAATTAAATTTACTAGAAGTACTCGATTTGTATACTTCTAGTCACATCTTATAATTCAATCGTTTATAATTCACCAATATTAATCAGCTATTTCTTCACATATAATAATTCAATCTTTCCAATAATCTTCTAATATTCATTCATCTATTATCTCATATAATTCAATAATAACATTCTATTATCACTACTCATATCATAATTCCAGTCATTATACGATCTCTTCCTAAATTAATCATCAAACATATCAATTTTTCTTCTCCTATATTTAATCAACTATCAATTCAATATCATTATTTACCTCGTTATGAGATTCAAAGCATATAATCAATCAATTAAATAATCTTTATCATATCATACTTTTATATTTCTTTCTCATCATATCTGTCTCTCTATGAGACTCATTTGTCTATCAATAATTTCACAATCAAGACTGATACTTTACATCTCAATCAATAATAATAAAATAACCAAATAAAAATATGCATGTATTTAAATCATCTTTATTTCTTTCTTTCATCACATCATCTCATTATTTTATATTATCATCTAGGAACATCTTCCCACATGTCGACATGTTTTAGCCAGACCAGCTACTTTCTTGGTCTTCTTAGCCAGACTAGCTGCCTTCATGGTCTTTTTAACCCGACCGGCTTCCTTCTTGGTGTTCCTTTTTATGCATATGAGCAATAACATGCAAGCAAACATACATCAAAGAATTTAATTCAACTATCTAGCTCTTTCTTGAAATTATTATTTTTATCATATTTATTAAATTGTCTCCTCATATATCATATAAATTTTTCAATCATATTTTCAAAAATTTCATATAACTTCTCAGCATATTTTTCATTAATCCATCTTTTTTTTTTAAAATATAAATTCTGATATAATTTAATATTCAACATACTATTTAACCCCTAATCAATAAATCAATCAATTATCATATATAATATAAAATACACCATTAAATCATTATAATTCACTCATTTATTCAAATATCATAAATTCGTATTTTTATTGGTATAAATTACTAAAAGTAAATCTAACTCACCACATAGCACTTAAAGCTACTCGTGGATCACCTCCTTGCCTTTCTTGCTCCTTTCAGCAATTTTACTCGATTGCTGATCGTTAACACCTGATATAATATTTATATCAAAATTTTTAATTTATTCTTCAATTCTTCCATAATTCATACCTTTAAATTTCTACATCAAATTCCATATATTTTAATGTATGCATAATTTTAAATTTTAAGAATAAAATTCACATTATTACCTTTTTTTCTTCTTAAAGCTTCTCTCGAATTTCTTTAAAATTCGTCCTTAAACTTCTTCAAAATTTCAATCTTTCAACATTTCTTTCAGTCCCTAGGTGTTTAAAGAAATGGAGTAATTTAAGAGAGAGAATATAATTTTGGAGTGAGAAAGGAATTTGTTGTAAACTAAGTTTTAACAAAACCAAACAAAAAAAAAAAAAACTAAATTTATACCAAAACTGTGCTTAAAGAACTGCCATTCCTTAGGTTTCCTTTTTTCTTGGTGTCTTGCATGCAAGACACCAACAATTTCATATACTACACCTGGACACTTAGTGTCCAGGTGTTTTTACCTTTTTTTTTTAAAGAATTATTTCATTCAATAGTAAATCTTTTATGTATATATTATTTAATTCCATGTAATATCTATCAAATTACTTCTTTACCCTTACTTTAAGAACACAGGTGTTACAATTCTACCCACTTTATAAAAATTTCATCCCTGAAATTTCCTTACCTAAATCATAAAAGAGCTGGGGGTACTCTTTCCTCATTCTTGCCTCATGCTCCCAAGTAATTTCTTCAACATCTTTGTTCTGCCATAATACTTAAATGAAAAGAATAACTTTATTACGCAAGACTTGTTCCTTTTTGTCTAAAATTTTGACTGGTACTTGCATAAAGGTCAAATCTTCCTAAAGTTCTACAGCCTGATTCAGAATACTATGAGATTCGTCATGTAAACACTTTCTTAAAAGTGCAACATGAAACACATTGTGTAATTACTTTAACTCTAGAGGCAAATCTAATTTGTATGCTACGGGTCCAACTCTTTCAATTACCTCATATGGCCCCACAAATCTCGGACTTAACTTTCCTTTCTTTTTAAATCTCAATACACCCTTCCACGAAGATATCTTCAAAAACACCCATTCACCAACCTGAAACTCAACAGGTCATATTCTATTATCAGCATATCCCTTCTGTTTGTTCTGTGCTGCTTTAAGGTTTTTTCTAACCAGTTTGATCCTCTCAATAGTCAAATTTATCATTTCTATACCAAATACATTTCTTTCTCCAACTTCTTCCCAACATACTGGAGTTCTACACCTTCTACCATATAAATCCTCAAATGGTGCAATCTCAATACTAGTTTGATACTGATTATTGTATACAAAATTGATCAAATGTAAATAAGCATCCCAGCTTATTGAAAAACTCAATATACTTGCCCTCGGCATATCTTCTAGTATTCTGATGATTCTCTTTGTCTGTCCATCAGTTTGAGGATGAAAAGTTGTACTAAACTGTAACTGCGTACCCATAGCTTCCTGAAAACCTCTCCAAAATCTAGAAGTGAATCTAGAATCCCTATCTGATACAATGCTTAAAGGTACTCCATGCAATCTCACAATTTCTGCTACATACAATTCGGCCAACTTTTCAGGACTCTAAGTAGTTTTAATAGGAAGAAAATGCAAATACTTAAAAAGTCTATCCACTATAACCTATACAGCATCATGACTTCTCTGGGTACGGGGAAAACCAAAAACAAAATCCATGCTCACATTCTCCCACGACCATTCAAGTAATAGAAGAGGCTGTAATAAACCTGTCGGATGTCTATTCTTAAACTTCACTTGTTGACAAATCAAACATCTAGAAATATACTCAGCTACATCCTTCTTCATCCCTGACCACCAATAATTTTGTCTCAACCCCCTGTACATCTTATTATTACCCGGGTGTATAGAATACACAAAATCATGAGCCTCTCTTAGTATCTCCTTTCTTATCTCAACATCATTGGGAATACAAACTCTATATCCCAATACCACCATACCATATTCTCTAATTCTAAACTCAATCGGCTTCCCACTTAATATTTCCTGTATGATCTTCTTTATCCCTTTATCTCTACTTTGCATCTATAACAAGCGATCAATAATAGAAGATTGTACCACCATATTTGCCATCAAACTCCTCTATCACTTATACTCAACTGCATTCTCATTTCTCTCAATTCTACCATCAAGCTAATATCATGACTCCCAATAGCAGTTAATCTCCCTGCAGATTTTCTACTGAATGCATCAGCTACTATATTAGCCTTCCCTAGATGATAATGAATTGTATAGTCATAGTCATTAATCAACTCTATCTACATCCTCTGCCTAAAATTTAACTCTATCTAGGTAGGTAAATGCGTCAAACTTTTATGATCAGTAAAAATTTCATAAGTGGCTTCATACAGATGATGTCTCCAAATCTTTAAAGCAAAAACTATGAAAGCCAATTCTAAATCATGGATCGGGTAATTTCTCTATTGGTTCTTCAATTGCCTAGAAGTATAAGCTATAACTTTACCATGTTGCATCAACACACATCCCAACCCGTGATGTGATGCATCACTCCATACCGCAAATCCTTCATCACTAGAAAGAAGCACTAATAATGGAGCACTAGTCAATTTCTCTTTTAACAACTATAAACTCTTCTCACATTCTTATGACCACATAAACTTCACTTCCTTCCTAGTCAATCTGGTCAATGGTCCAGCAATAATAGAAAATTCTAGATAAACCTCCTATAATAACTAGCCAACCCCAAAAAGCTTCTAATTTCAGTCACGCTAATGGGTCTTTCCTAATTCAACACTGTATGTACTTTCTGTGGGTCAATGGCTATACCATCTCCTGACACAACATACCCCAAGAAAGATATTTCACTCAACAAAAACTCACACTTAGAGAACTTTCCATATAATTTCTCTCTCCTCAAGATTTTCAACAGTATTTCAAAATGTTGTTCATGCTTATCTTCATTCTTGGAATATACTAGAATATCATCAATAAATACAATCACAAATTTATCCAAGAATGGTTTAAACACTCGATTCATTAGATCTATAAATGTTGCAGGAGCATTAGTTAACCTAAATGGCATCACAAGGAACTTATGATGGCCATAACATGTCCTAAAAGCAGTCTTAGGCACGTCCCTCTCCTTTATCCTCAACTGATGATAACCTGATCTCAGGTAAATCTTAGAAAACACCCTAGCTCCATGTAACTGCTCGAATAAATCATCTATCCTGGGCAAATGATATTTATTCTTAATGGTGATCTTATTCAACTATCTAAAGTTAATAGAAAACCTCATCGTCCCATCCTTCTTCACAAACAACATAAGGGCTCCCCAAAGTGACATACTAGATCGAATAAATTGTTTATCTAGCAATTCCTAAAGCTAAACTTTCAATTCTCTCAACTCAACTGGTGCCATTCTATAAGATTTTATAGATATTGGTGCTGATCTCACAATCACCTCAATAGAAAACTTAATCTCCCTGTTTGGGGGAAAACCAAACAAATCCTAAAGGAACACATATGAAAAATATTTCACTACAAAGATTTCTTTTAACTTCCTAATCTCCTTTCTAGAATCTACTACATACGTTAAATACCCCTCACAACCCTTCTTCAACCATTTACTAGCAATTAGGGCTAAAATAAGACAGTTGGCAAGTATCTTACATTCTTCCTGAAAATTAAACTCATATTGTCCTGGTATCTTGAACACCACATTCATTCTAAAACAATCTACCTAAGCATGATATGTAGATAACCAGTTCATCCCTAGAATTAAATCAAAATCTGTCATATCTAAAGGCAACAAATTAACTTCAAATTCTCTATCAGCCATACTAATCACACAACCCCGATAAATTGTCCTGATAATAACCCTATCCCCAATAGGAACCTCAACAATAATAGCATGCATCAAAGGACTAACACAAGCATTAATAGATTTCGTATACACACTGGATGCAAAAGAATGGGTTGTACCAAGATCAATCAATAATCTAGCAGGTCTATCAAGAATAAATATTATACCCATAACAATACCAGGAGTGGCCTGTGCATCTTGTTGGGTAAATGCATAGACTCTGCTGTCTCTAGGCTGTAACTGACCATCGCGTCCTCTCTTAGCTACTGATCCTCTGCGTCTGCCCCGTATACTCCCCGATCCACCATCTTTCTCCTCTTGTTTTCTCCCAACACCTCCAACACTTATCTCAACAGATTTCCCCACTAGAAAATCTACACTAATATGTCCTCCCTCACCAAATACAAAGCACATCAGAGTAGGACAATTCCGAGATAGATGCCATGTTTGATTACATCAATAGCAAACTCTTGTCTCTTGATCATACATCAGATTACCACTTCTCCTTGGTGGCATACTTACTTCTCTACCATAACTTCTAGTTCTTATAGCCTGTATCCCTAATCTAGGGGTCCCACCGATATTACTCTGAGCTACAGAAGCAACAGATCCTGCTTGCCTCTAACTCTGTATTACAGTTCCTTGTGACAAGGAACTCCCCCTCTGGGGTGGTCTACCACCCTGCATATTTATACTACTACCAACTCTGGGTCCCTCAAATCTAGACCTCTTTAGCCAATCCCTCCTACCTCTAAACTCTATCACATCATTCTCAATCTGTAATGCTTTATCCACCATTATAGCACAATTCCCAATACCCATGTAAGAGAGTTTAGTTCAAATTTCATAATGTAACCCATCTAAAAATCTCTTACATTTCCTCTCCTCCGTATTTACTGACTTAGGTAAAAACCTCGACAGGGTTATAAATCTGCTATCATACTCAACCATAGATAAAGTATTCTGCCTTAAATGAATAAAATCTTTCTCCTGCTGTTCTTGAAACGTATTTGGAAAATACTTCGCAAAGACATATCCTTAAACTTACGCCAAGTTAAGGGTTGATCTACCTATGTACTCAATCTAGGCAGAATATCCTCTCACCATTGAAAAGCCTCACCTTACAGCTTAAATGAAGCAAAAGTAACCTTCTGCCTATCTATAACTGGTAAGACTTCAAAATATTTCTCAATATTCTTAATCTACTGCTCAGTTTTAATATGATTTACAGATCCTCTAAAAGACTGGGGTTTAAACTTAATAAATCTCACAAAACAATCCCCTTGCATCTCATGTGCAAACACACCCTCTCCCTTAGAAGCCTCTTGTCTTACCATATCAGGTTCTGTTTTACTCCTTTCTTCTAATCTTCTTTGTAAATTATCAACCCTTTCTTCTGTTGCATTCATTTTCTCTATAGCATGATGAAGAACTTCTCGCAACTTATCCTTCCTAATATCAGATTCTCTCCCACCTCTACTAGTACCAGTTGTACTAGCAACCAACCTTGCATGAATCACAAACTCGACCTCCCCCTCCGCTTTAACTCTTCTACATATTGGGAGTTTAGCATGTCCTCTCTGATTTAAAACTCTACCTCTAGCTCTAGTATGTCCATGTGTCATCTTCAGACTCTGCATTAAAATGCAGTTTGTTTAAATCTTCCACTTCTTTAAATATTTATGCAGTCTACAGAGTCATAAAACCTAATGCCTTGAAACCAAAATTGCAACGACCCATCCCTGGTTGGCCACCCCCGATACGGTGTCGTCACGTTTTGAAATCCCAGCATGACACATATATGCAACAATATAAAAACATATATCGACTGAAAATATATATACATGAATCCTCAACCCTCAACAAGGGAATTACATTATTAAAGTTCCAACTAAAACAATATATACAACATATTATGCATGAATATTTATAATTTTTTTTTCCATTGGTTTGAGGATGTGAACCACGAGACTTACAGATAATAACTCAATCTAAATCTCAACTCACAAATCTATATGTCTTGCCTGATACCTGAAATTATTTAATAATGAGGAGTGAGCTTCACAAGCTCAGTGAATTAAATTTACTAGAAGTACTCGATTTGTATACTTTTAGTCACATCTTATAATCAATTGTTTCTAATTCACCAATATTAATAAGTTATCTCTTCACATACAATAATTTAATCTTTCCAATAATCTTCCAATATTCATTCATATATTAACTCATATAATTCAATAATAACAGCCTATTATCACTACACATATCATAATTCCAACAATTATACAATCTCTTCTGAAATTAATCATCAAACATATCAATTTTTCTTCTCCTACATTTAATCATCTCAAGATATCAATTCAACATCATTATTTATAAGGTTCACAGCATATAATCAATCAATTAAATAACTTTTATCATATTTCTTTCTCATCATATCTGTCTCTCTGTGAGACTCATTTGTCTATAAAAAATTTCACAATCAAGATTAATACTTTAGTATCTCAATCAATAATAATAAAATGACCAAATAAACATATGCATGTGTTTAAATCATCTTTCTTTCTTTCTTTTTCATAACATCATCTCATTATTTTATATTATCATCTCAGAACATCTTCTCACATGTCGACATGTTTCAACCAGACCAACTACCTTCCTGGTCTTCTGTAACGACCCATCTTGGGTTGGTCACCCCCGAGACGGTGTAATCACATTTTAAAAATCTCAGCACGACACATATATGCAACAATAAAAATAATATTAATATAATTTCTTTTATATCATTCTAATATTAACGTAAACATAAAATACGACGTAAAATGCATGAATATTTACAAATAAATTTTTATTTTATTTTCTCATTAGTTTGAGGAAGTTGACACGTACGTGACTTACAGAGAATGATTTCGTTTGACTCTCAACCCACCAGACTATTTGTCCTGCCTACAACCTGAAATCATTGTACAATGAGGGATGAGCTTCACAAGCTTAGTGAATTAAATTTACTAGAAGTATTCATTAGTATAAATAGTCTTTCAATATTAAATAAATTATATTTCACATAACTTGATAATAACTTTCTACTACCACTACACATGTTATGAGATCCATTCTCTATCAATCTCTTCTTCTTATTTATTGGTTCACCTTAAGACCATCAATTATCTCATAATTACATTGTAATGAGGTTCACATCTTTACATCTTATCCCGGCTGTCACAGTATTTATTTCCAGCATAACAAGCTGTCACGGTGTCCCTTTTATTTCCAGCATATACTGGCTGTCACGGTATCCCTTTTATTTCCAGCATATATCGGTTGTCACAGTTTTTCAATTAGACCGCCCCCTTCCCGGTTCTTTCGGTTCTTTTATTTAATGCATATGCATATGAACAATGATATGAAATATTCATATGAATAGTAATATAAAAACAACATGAACTCAAAATATTTAAATTTAGCTATCCTGTCTTTCCTCAAATTATTATAAAAAATTACACTAAATTCCTCTCATCATAAATCACATCAAATCATTCATCTTAGCTTGTCAAGATCCACTAAATTTTATCTCCTCATAATTCGTATCAAAATATCGACCATAGCTCATCAAGAATTTCACTTATCACTTTTATTATTAAATCAACTTATTATTCCAAAAATATTATTTCTCCCCTAATAATTTTCTACATGTCCAAAATTCATATCATACCTATCAATCAAATTTTTATCTACCACAGAAGCATAAGTTAATAATTTATTTAATATTATCACTAGATAATTTTATTTTTTATTTAGATTACTTAAAGTAAATCTAACTCACCACGTAGCACTTAAAGCTACCCGTGGATCACCTCATTGTCTTTCCTGTTCCTCTCAGCAATTTCTCCCGGTTGTTGATCGTCAACACCTGACATAGTATCAATATTAAATTTCTAATTCTTTCTTCAATTCTTCATAAACCACACTCTTTGAAAATTCTCACTTTGAATTATGGGAAATTTCATGAATGCAAATATTTCAAAAATAAACATTACGGTATTACCTTATGTTTTTCTAATAGTTTCTCGTGACTCTCTATAAAATTTCCCTTTAAACCGCTTGAAAATTTTGCTCTTGCAACTGTTCTTTCTGTCCCCAAGTGTTTAAAGAAATAGAGTAATGAAAGAAAACGAAATGAAATTCGGTAAGTGTTAATAATGTAACTTAACTTTATATAATAATAAATCTTTCAATTATATTTTATTTTAATTCCATGTCGTATTTATTAAATTACATATTTTCCCTTACTTTACGAATACGGGTATTACAAATCTACCCACCTTATAAAAATTTCTTCCCCGAAATTTCCTTACCTAACTCCAGAAACAAATGTGAATAATATTTCTTCATAATTGTTTCATGCTTCAACATCCTTATTCTGCCACAGAACTTGAACTAATGAAATTATTTTATTACACAAGACTTGTTTTTTTTTTGGTCTAAAATTCTCACTGGTACTTGTTTATAAGCCCAAACTTTTTTAATCCCTATAGCTTTGCTCGAAATATTTTAACATTCATTATGTAAATACTTTCTTAAAAGTGAAATATGAAATACATTATATAAATATTTTAACTCTGGAGGCAAATCCAGGCTACTCACAACTAGCTCAACTTTCTCAACTTTCTCAACAACCTCACAGGGTCCCATATACCTCAGATTCAGCTTTCCTTTCTTTTTGATCCTCAATATACATTTTCATGGAGATATTTTTAATTACACCCAAACACCTACTTGAAATTCAAGAGATCTTCTTTTATTATCAGTATAGCTACTTTACGGTTCTCTCTAACCAGTTTGATCCTCTCAGTTGTTAACTCAATAATTGATGGACTAGATATATTTCTCTCTCCCATTTCTTCCCAACATATAGAAGTTCTACACCTCTTACCATACAATGTCTTAATCGGTGCCATCCCAATACTAGTTTGATACTGATTGTTATAAGCAATTTCAATCGATGACATATAAGCATCCCAACTTATTGAGAAATCATCACATTTGCCCTTAACATATCTTCTAGTACTATAATAATCCTTTCTGTCTGAGTATGAAAAATTATATTAAATTATAACTGTGTACCCGTGGCTTTCTGAAAACCTCTCCAAACCAAGATGTAAATATAGCATCTTTATTTGACACTATGCTTAATGGTGCTCCATACAACCTCACAATCTCAACTATATCACTCTTCAATCCTGACCACCAGAAATTCTGTCTCAATCCTCTATATATCTTATGGTTACTTGGTTTCATCGAATCTACATCATCATGTACCTTTCTCAATATCTTCTTTCTCAACTCCGCATCATTGAGAACACAAATCCATGTTCCAATACCAAAATACCCTCATTTCAAATTTTTGAACTCATATTGCTTTCTAGTAAGTACTCAATGCTTATTCTTTTCTATCTCTTCATCTTTACCTTGCATCTCTAAAGCATTTTACTATGAATGACTATACAACCATATTTGTTAACCATGATCCTCTATTACTGATATTCAACTTAATTCTTATCTCTCTAAATCTATCATCGATTACACATCATAACTTTCAATAGTAGACAATCTTATTGTAGATTTTTCTACTCAGTGCGTCAGCTATCACCTTCACATTTTTCTAGATAATAGGGAATTGTACAACCATAGTCACAAACCAACTCCATCCACCATCTTTGCCTCAAATTCAACTCTCCCTAGGTAGGTAAGTATGTCAAACTCTTATAACCCATGAATATCTCACAAGTGGCTCCATACAGATGATGTCTCCAATCTTTAAAATAAACACTATAGCAGCCAACTCTAAGTCATAAGTAAGGTAATTTCTATCATGAATCTTCAATTGCCTAGAAGTATAGGCCACAGCTTTCCTATGTTACACATATCCCAATCATTGATGTGACACATCACTATACACCACAAATCATTCATCACTAGAAGGAAACACCAATACTGGAGTCGTAGTCAATTTCTCCTTTAGTAATTGAAAATTTTTTCTCACATTTCCCTCACTATACAAATCTCACCTCTTTCCTGGTCAGTTTATTCAACAGTATTACAATAATAGAAAAATTCTGAAATAATCTTCTATAATAACCAGCTAACCCCAAAAAGATTCTAATCTTAGTCATATTAGTTGGTCTCTCCCAACTTAACATTGTCTCAACCTTTTGTGGATCAACTGTTATGCCATTTCGTGGTATTATGTGTTCCAAGAAAGTTATTTTATTTAGCCAACACTCACACTTAGAGAACTTTGCACATAATTTCTCTCTCCTCAGAATCTCCAACACACTGTCTAATGTTTCACATGTTGTTTTTCCTTCTTAGAATATATCAGAATGACAAATACAACCATAAACTTGTTAAGATATAGTTTAAACACTTTATTAATCAAGTCCATGAATGTTTCTGGAGCATTAGTCAATCCAAATGACATCACAAGAAACTTATGACTATAACGTGTCCTAAAAGCAGTCTTAGCCACATCTCCCTCCTTTATCCTTAACTGGTGATAACCTGACCTCAGGTTTATCTTAAAAAACATTCTCATTTTTTGCAACTGCTCAAACAATTCATTTATTCTAGGTAAAAGATATTTGTTCTTATTCAACTATTTGTAGTTTATACACAATTTCATTGTTCCATCTTTCTTTCTTCACAACCACTACGTGGGCTCCTCATGGTGACACATTAAATAAAAAAAATTGTTTATCTAACAACTCTTGAACTTTTAACTCTCTTAACCCAATGAGTGTCACTCTGTAGGGTGTTATTAGATATATGTGATGAGCTTGGTATCACATCAATAGAGAATTAAATCTCCCTATTAGGAGGCAACCTAGACAACTCATCACGAAACACATCATGAAAATATTTCACTACCAAGATTTCTTCTAACTTCCTATTTTCCTTTCTATAATCCATTATGTATGACAAATACTCCTTACATCCTTTCTTTAACCATCTACTAATAGTCAGAGTAAAATAAGATAGTTCGAGAGTATTTTATGTTCTCTCTGAAAATTAAACTCCTTATGTCCATATCTTGAACACTACATTCTTTCTGGAATAATCAACCATATTCAAAGATAATAAATGAGCTTCAGATTTTCTATCACTGATACGAATCACAAAATCCTTGTAAACATTTATGATTATCACTCTATCTCTAGTGGGAACTTCAAAAAAAATATTTTGCATCAAAGGACTAATATATTCTTCAATAGAATTCATATGAATACTGGATACAAAAAAATGGGTTGCACCAAGATCAACCCACATTGATATGTCCACCTTCTCTACACATAAAACACTTCAAATTTTGACAATTCTGGGATAAATATCTTATCGAATTACATCTATAACACATTCTAATATTTTTATTATGTTATCATATCCTCTAAGTAGTACACTCCCGCATTTACCATAACTTTCAGTTCCTATAACCTATCTCTCAAATCTAGGGGTCCCACCAATATTACTTTGAGCTATAGAAGCAACATATTCTGCTTGCCTCCGACTCTGTACTAAAGTTCTCTGTGACAAGGAACGCCTCATCTGGGGTGGTTTCTTACCCTGTACACTCATACTACTACTACCTCTATAACCTTCATGTATAAACCTCTTTAACCACTCTTTCTCTTCCCTTAAACTCCATCACATCTCTCTCAATCTGAAATGATATATCCACCAACTTGACATAATTCATATGGCTTATGTAAGATAGTTTTGACTAAATCTTTAAACATAGTTCATCTATGAACCTCTTACACTTATTCTCCTCTAGGTCTACCATTTTCGATACCACCATTGTCAAAGCCACAAATCTACTATCATACTGAGTCACAGTCGACATATTTTACCTCAAATAAATGAAATCTCTCTTCTGATGGGCTCTGAAAGTATATGAGCAATATTTATAAAATAAAAAGCCTCCTTAAACCTATTCCAAGTTACAGGTCTATCAACATCTGCACTTATATTGGGAAGAATATCTTCCCACCATTCCAAAACTTCTCCTTCTAACTCAAACAAAGCAAAGATGGTTGTCTGTCAGTCATTGGTAAAATATCAAATAATGTCTCTACATGTTTCACTCATAACTTAGGCTTAAAAGGATTCATAGATCCTTTAAACAATAAGGAATTCGACTTAATATATCTATAAATGTTAAACAATCTTTCTGCATCTCGTGCATAAACTCACTTTTCCCCCTTTTGAACATTTACCATTACTGGATTTACAACAACCTCAGGCACTGCCCTAGCTTGTTCATCAAGTCTATGCTATAGGCTATCAACTTTATCATCTGTTACATTCATTTTCTCAAGAGCATATGTAAGAGCTTATCTTAGCTCATCTCTTTTAACTTCAGATTCTCTCACACCTCTACTAACATCAATTATACTATTAACATGTTCCCTTCTAAGAACCACAGATTCATACTCAACCTCGATTGTCAAAATATTGGGGGCCTACCACGCCCTCTCAAATTAACAACTCTAATTCGAGCTCTAGCACGTCCACGTGTCATCCTCAGACTATTAAAATATAATTTATTTTAATATTCCACTTTCTTACTTTCTATGCAGTCTACAGAATCATAAAACCTAATGCTCTGATACCAAAATTGTAACGACCCATCCCGGGTTGGCCACCCTTGAGACGATGTCATCACATTTTGAAAATTCCAACATGACACATAATATACGACATAATTTCTTTTATATCATTCTGATATTAACTTAAACATAATATACAACGTAAAATGCATGAATATTTACAAATAAATTCTTATTTTATTTTCTCATTAGTCTGAGGATGTTGATACATACATGGCTTACAGAGAATGATTTCGTCTTACTCTCAACCCACCAGACTATTTGTCTTGCTTGCTACATGAAATCATTGTACAATGAGGGATGAGCTTCACAAGCTCAGTGAATTAAATTTACTAGAAGTATTTATTTGAATAAATAGTCTTTCAATATTAAATCAATTATATTTCACATAACTTTATAATAACTTTCTACTACCACTACATATGTCATAAGATCTATTCTCTATCAATCTCTTCTTCTTATTTATTGGTTCACCTTAAGACCATCAATTATCTCATAATTATCTCATAATGAGGTTCACATCATAAAGTCTACCATTTAGATGGTTCTTATCATGTCATACTTCTAGGTTTCTTTCTCACCATAACTATCTCTCTGTGAGACTCATTCATCTATAAATAATTTCACAAATACACACAACACATTAGCATTTCAATGATGAAATCAATATTTAAAACAGATGCAATGCATAAATTATTATTAGGGAACGTCTTCCCACATGTCAACATGTTTTTATCTTAGACCGACTGCCTTTCCGGTTCTTTTCTTTACATCTTATCCCAGCTGTCACGGTATTTATTTCCAACATATACCAACTATCACGGTTTTTCAATTAGACCGGCCCCTTCCCGTTTCTTTCGGTTCTTTTGTTTAATGAATATACATATGAACAATGATATGAAATATGCATAT
Organism: Bretschneidera sinensis; assembly: GCA_023935145.1. Lineage (NCBI taxonomy): Eukaryota > Viridiplantae > Streptophyta > Magnoliopsida > Brassicales > Akaniaceae > Bretschneidera > Bretschneidera sinensis. Next base: position 47,819,038 of record CM043703.1, on the reverse strand, counting down.
AAATAGTAATATAAAAACAACATGAACTCAAAATATTTAAATTTAGCTATCCTGTCTTTCCTCAAATTATTATAAAAAAATTTCATTAAATTCCTCTCATCATAAATCACATCAATTCATCCATCTTAGCTTGTCAAGATCCACTAAATTTATCTCCTCATAATTCGTATCAAAACATCAACCATAGCTCATCATGAATTTCACTTATTGCTTTTATTATTAAATCAACTTATTATTCCAAAAATATTATTTCTCCCCTAATAATTTTCTACATGTCCAAAATTCATATTATACCTATCAATCAAATTTTTATCTACCACCAAAGCATAAGTTAATAATTTATTTAATGTTATCACTAGATAATTTTATTTTTTATTTATATTACTTAAAATAAATCTAACTCACCAAGTAGCACTTAAAGCTACCCGTAGATCACCTCCTTGCCTTTCCTGTTCCTCTCAGCAATTTTCCCTAGTTGCTGACCATCAACACCTGACATAATATTTATATTAAATTTCTAATTATTTATTCAATTCTTCATAAACCACATCCTTTGAAAATTTCCGGGAAATTTCATGAATGCTAAAAATTCAAAAATAAACATTACGATATTACCTTCTCTTTTTCTGTTAGCTTCTCGTGACTCTCTATAAATTTCTCTCGTAAATCCCTTAAAACTTTTCTCTTTCAACCTTTCTTTCGATCCCCAAGTGTTTAAAAAAATAGAGTAATTGAAAGAAAACTAAATGAAATTCGGTATGTTTTAATAATGTAACTTAACTTTATATATATATATATATATATATATTGGCAGATCTGCTACCACGGTTTTTTTTTTACAAAACTTTTTTTTCTTTTTTCCTTTCCTTTACACTGTTCACGTTTTTTTTTAAAGAATTGTTTTATTCAAATAATAATAAACCTTTCACTTATATTTTATTTTAATTCCATGTCGTATTTATTAAATTATTTCTTTGCCCTTACTTTACGAATACGGGTATTACATCTTCTCAACCAGACGAGCTGCCTTCTTGGTCTTCTTAGCCAAACCAACTGCTTTCCTGGTCTGCCCTTTTATGCATATGAGCAATAACAAGTAAGCAAGCATACCTCAAAGCATTCAATTCAACTATCTAGTTCTTTCTCGAAATCATTATTTTTATAATATTTATTAAATTGTCTGCTCATATATCATATAAATTTTTCAACCATATTTTCAAAAATTTCATATAACTTCTCAGCATATTTTTCATTAATCTATCTTTTTTAAATATAAATTCTAATATAATTTAATATATAATATACTATTTAATCCTTAATCAATCAATTATCATATATAATATAAAATGCATCATTAAATCATTATAATGCACCAATTTATTCACATATTATAAATTTATATTTTTATTGGTCTCGATTACTAAAAGTAAATCTAACTCACCATGTAGCACTTAAAGCTACTCATGAATCACCTCATTGCCTTTTCTGCTTCTTTCAATAATTTCACCCGATTGCTGATCATCAACACCTGACATAATATTTATATTAAATTTCTAATTTATTCTTCAATTCTTCTGTAATTCATACCTTTAAATTTCTACATCAAATTACAGGTTTTTTCATGTATGTATAATTTCAAGAATAAAATTCACATTATTACCTTTTTTTTTTCTTAAAGCTTCCCTCGAATTTCTTCAAAATTCTCCAGTAAACTTTTTCAAAATTTTAATCTTTCAACCTTTCTTTTAGTCCTTAGGTGTTTAAAAAAAGAGAGCAATTTAAGAGAGAGAATATAATTTTAGAGTGAGAAAGGAATTTGTTGTAAACTAAGTTTTAACAAAACTAAAAAAAAAACTAAATTTATACCAAAATCGTGCTTAAAGAACCGCCCTTCCTTAGGTTTCCTTTTTGCTTAAGATACCGACAATTTCATATACTACACCTGGACGCTTAGTATCAAGGTGTTTGTCCTTTTTATTTCTCCTTGTCACAATAAACGTCCAAGTGTTTGCTTTTTTTTTTTCAAAAGACTTATTTCATTTAATAGTAAATCTTTCATGTATATATTAGTTAATTCCATGTAATATCTATCAAATTACTTCTTTACCCTTCCTTTAAGAACACAAGTATTATAGTTAATGACAACACTAGTACTTACGCTGCCTTCAGGTACGAGTGGATTTGTAGTGTATAGTGATGCATCTCGGAAATGGATGAGTTGTGTTCTGATGCATAATGGAAAAGTTATAGCTTATGCTTCTAGGAAATTGAAATCTTATGAACAGAACATCCCACACATGATTTGGAATTAGTTGTAGTAATCTTTGCATTAAAGATATGGAAACATTATTTGTAAGGTAAAACTTGTGAGATTTTTACTGATCATAAGAGCTTGAAGTATTTGTTTAACTAGAAAGACTTGAATCTCATACAAAGAAGGTGGTTAGAGCTATTGAAATGCTATGATGTTAATATTAACTATTATCCGGGGAAAGCGAATATGGTAGTATGCGCCTTAAGCTGGAAGTCTTCGAGCATCATGACTTCGTTAATTATTTAGCAAAGGCATTTATTAGAATATCTAAGGAAACTAGGATTCCAAGTTCAGGTTCAATTCTAGCACACCTAAGGGTTCAGCTAACCTTAAATGATAGAATTAAACATGCTCAAAATAGAGATTCTCAACTAAAAAGAATCAGATGGGAGGTGACAGAGGATAATAGTTTGGATTTCGTGGTTCATGATGATGGTACACTAAGATATGGGACTAGGTTATGTGTTTCAAACGATCATGAATTGAGAAGGAAAATTATAGAGGAGGCTCACTGTACTAGATATACTGTACATCATGGGAGTACTAAGATGTATTAGGATATCAAAGACGTTTACTGGTAGAACAACATGAAGAGGGAAATTGCTGGATTTTTATTTTAGTGCTTGGTTTGTCAACAAGTGAAGGAAGAGCATCAAATGCCAATTGGGTTGCTTCAGCCCCTTCCCATCCTACAATGGAAATGGGAACACATCACCATGGATTTTGTAGTTAGATTACCGATGACTCACAAAGGTAATGATATCGCTTGGGTCATTGTGGATAAGTTAACTAAATCAACTCACTTTCTAGCTATCAAGAGTACTTGGCCTCTTGAGAAACTAACAAGACTCCATATTGGGGAAATAGTGAGATTGCATGGTATTCCAGTCTCATTTGTGTCTGATAGAGATCCAAAGTTTGCATCCAAGTTTTAGGAGAGTGTGCACGGCCATTCGGGTACAAAGTTAGATTTCAATACTACTTTTCACTCTCAGACAAATGGTCAATCTGAGAGAAACTATTCAAATCCTTGAAGACGTGCTTAGAGCTTGTGCCTTAGACTTTGGAGGTAGTTGGGAGCAACACATGCCATTGGTGGAATTTGCATATAATAATAGTCACCATTCTAGTATTGGAATGGCCCCGTTTGAGGCTCTATATGGCAGGAGATGCAAATCACTTTTATGTTGGGATAAAGTTGGTGAGAAAGAGCTGTTTTGTCCAGATTTGGTCATGTTAACTGTTGAAAATGTTCTTTTGATTCATGAATGATTAAAGGTAGCCCAGAGTATACGAGAATTGTAATTTCAAGCTAGTGACCATGTATTCTTGAAAGTATCTCCATCCAGTGGTGTGATGAGATCTGGGAAGAGGTAGAAGTTAAGCCCGGGGTTTGTGGAACAATTTGAAATCTTGGAGAGAATCGGCGATGTGGCCAATAGAACTGCATTACCGCTAGCATTGTCTAGTATTCATAATGTCTTCTATATGTCTATGTTAAGGAAGTATGTGTGTGACCCAAACCATATTGTGGAGCTTGATCCCATGGAGATTAGAGAGGATATCTCCTACGATGAGTACCAAATTCAAATCTTGGAAAAAAAAGATCAAGTTTGACGTAACAATTATGTGGCATTTGTGAAAGTATTGTGGAGAAACCACTTTGAGGAGGAAGCAACTTGGGATGCAAGGAAAAAATGATGGAGAAGCATCGTCACCAATTTAAGCCATAAATTATGTCAAGTTTAGAGGACTAAACTTATTTTAAGGGGGGAGGATGTAATACCCTGACCTTACATTTATCATTTAATTATTACTTAGAACATAAGTAAAAGATATTTATATTTGACCAGAAGAATAGCTATAATATTTCATTACTTAAGGGAGTTTATTGCAAATAAATATAAATTAAAAGAAAAGCCATCTGCCTTTATTTTTGTGAATTGAAATTTAAGGAGAAGGAAAAAGCTAGAAAGAGCAGCTAGGGTTTCACATTTCAAGAGGAAATGGAGCAAAGCTAAGAGAAAATTTAAGTCACTTAAAAATTAGGTTTCCTCCACCGGTAAGAAATAAATTATATGTAGTCTATTTACATATTTGGATTATATTTTAAGGATTGGAATTTGAATGTAGAAATTGATGTAAAAATTATAGTTTCAATTTGGGAAAATAGTATTTGGTAAATTAGTGGGGTTGAAAAACAATTAAAATCAATAGATGGTGATGGGATCTTCTCATCCCAACTCAATCGCCAAAAAAATGGGATATGTACAAGTGTAGTTTCAGAAATTAGGTAGTTAGCATCTCTCTCTTGCCCCCACGAAAATAATTACCATGTAAAAATCTTAGGAAGTGACCTTCATGGGGAAATATAGAAAAGACCATGAAATTTAGTACCTTATCCTACATTGAAATTTCTCGAGAAATCTTAGTAAAGTTTGTTTGGACCCATGCGATACATATTGGTCAGTAAGCTCATGTTGCTTATTGATTTGCTTTACTACACAATCATTATTTGGGTTTCTTTTAGAATGTTAGGTTATGAGAATCGACCTTATATAATGCTATTTCTTGGTTCTTTTGTCAGTTTGAAGAGCTTGGCCACATATTAACAGGCCATCATGTCTTTGGTCCAGAGGTGACAAAATTTGACTTGATCCGAAAACCCGACCTGATTAATCCGAAACCCTACTCATTCGAAACTCGAAAATATATTAAAATAAATTGACTCGAACTCGAGACACCCGAAATTATCTGAAATGACCTGAACCCGAATGACTTGAAACCTGAAATGTCCCGAACCCGAATGACTTGAAACCCGAAATGACCCGGGCAAGAAACGACTCGAAACCCGAAATGACCGGAACCCGAAAGACCCGAAACTCGAAATGACCGGAACACAACTTAACCCGAATTAACCTGATTTTTTTAGTAAACCAATAGTGGTAAAGTGAAAATTGTTAACTCATTATCTCATATATACTTATAATTATTGTGATTTTATTCTTTAATCTTATATTCAAAATTTTAAACATCTCATATTTCAATTTTTTATAATTTGTTTTGTTTATATTATTTGAGTTATAAGTAAATATTCATTTAGGTATCTTACGTTTGTATATCTATGAAATTTTAATTTTTTTTATTGGTTTATCATATAATTTTTTTAAAATCTTTTCCTCTTTATATGCATTTATAATTCTATACCTTAGTTTTATATTCACATGGTTAATTTCGTTTGGCATATGTAATATGATATGTATTCTTAAGTTGTTAATTGGATATTAAAGATCGTTTCAATTGAATATATATTCTTTCATAATTTTGTTTCTTGTACAATTTTATTTTTTAAATCAAGATTAACTTGATTAGATTTTTTATATTGAACTTTATCATTTTTGGCCTTTATAGAGATTATGATGTGGTTTTTATATCCCAAATATTCATAAAACAAAAACTACATAGTTTTGATGAATTTTAAAAAATCAGACACATTTCAAAATAATAAGTCTTATAAAAAAAAATCTGAAATAGTTATATCAATAGATTTAAGCTAGTTTACAATTTAACTATCAAATTAATTAGATTCTTTTATATTGAAATTTTGTTTTAAAAAAAATGCATTTAGTTTTAATTTATTAGGTTTTATTATTTTAAGCTTTGTAGAGTTTATGGATTGGGCTTTATATCTCAATTAATTATAAAACAATACTACTTTTATTGGACATTATTATTTTAGCATTTAAAGAGTTTATGAATTGAGCTCTATATCTTAATTAATTATCTAATTAAAACTACGTAGTTTCATGTTTAAAAAAAAAAAAAAACTAGACACATGGCATCATCTAAACGCTTTTGAAAAGTCTTTTCAAATAGCTATATTTATTTATATAGATTTTACATGTGTTTTATATGTATTTATATGATAAAAATAAAAAAATAATATAATATATGCACTCTCAAGAGTAAGAGACTCATTTCATAATTTTTTTTAAAAAAAAAATTACATTTCTGGCCTCTCAATCTCGTTGTCCTGCATTTTTTCTACAAATTGGTTATCATATCATGATCTAGACTTAGAGATTAATATATTATATATTATGTTATTAACAAAGAGAACAGAAAAACTAAGGACAATGTTTCTCACTTTCTTTACATTTATTATTGCTATCATGAATTTAATTAGTAATTACATTGAAATTTAGAATAGATAAAAATAAACTAACTTAGCAAGTCAACTTGAAATGAGTGCTAAAATGACATCATCAAAAATTGGAGAAAAAAATTTATTGTAATCCGATGGGTTAACCCAAAACTCGAGATGACTTGTAACCCAAACGACCTGAGACTTAAGATGACCTGTAACATGAATTACCCGAGTCTCGAAACGACTCTAGCTTGAAACGACCTAAACCCGACCTGACCTATAACTCGAATGACTTGAGCTCGAGACGATCTGAACCTAAAACGACCCAAACTCGACCTGACCCTAAAACGACCCAAACCCGACCCGACCCACCCGATTGCCACCTCTACTTTGTTCAAGAAAAGAAAATAATAATAACCGATTTAATTTCAAAGTGTTAGAATTAATATCATTACTAGTTAGGTTTTATACATAGTATATACGATGATTCAAACTCTTAATGAGTTTGTCTATTGCCTTGTTGCTACTAGTTCCATGTGAATTTTTACCTATTAATTAGAGATTTTTAATCACCACTAGTTATGTGAGATATATATATATATATATATATATATATATATATATATATATATATATATTCTAATATTTAGGACGTGAATAGCAATTCTAGACTTCTTGAAATGCGAAATTGGATCTATTTGGCACAAAATAGGTAAATAATTTTCTTTCGTATCATGGTTTAAGACAAATCGTTCATTCTATATGGTATTGAGAAAATGTTTTTATCGATTGTATCGCATTGCTTTGAGAATGTATCGTGTTGAATATATAGTTATTCGTAATTTAAGTATCGTTGCTTTAAACCTATACATAAGGGTTAATTGTGTTAACTTTTGGACCCACACACATGGATTAATTGTGTCAATTTTTGGACCCAGACATAGGGGTTAAATATGTCAAGTTTTTGACCCACACACAGAGATTAATTGTGTTAACTTTTGGACCCATACACAGGGTTTAATTGTGTCAACTTTTGGACTCAAACACAAGGGTTAAATGTGTCAACTTTTGGACGTTGATATAGAGGTTAATTATGTCAAGTTTTGGACTGTAATGACCCATCCCAAGTGTGCTCTACTCGGATTGGCTCCATTACCTTTCAGTAGTGAACACCTTGACTCAAGATGCATACATATAAATCAAGTAACAATCTTTTCAATCATTTCAATTTAATACAAACATAAAATCTTGAATACAATAAATCATTCAATACAAATTACCAACTCTAAGTTTTTACAAGAGACACAATGAAAAAGAAAAACTCTTTCAAGTACTTCTAACTCAAACATATTTTACAAATACTAAACTAAAAACAAAACTTAAACTCCCAAGGAGACTCAACAATTAGGATGTCGTGGACGATGACCTTACTAAAGTCTTTCATCAACTTTGACCACAAACCTTCCGACGATTTTTTTAAAATATTAGTAAAAAGGAGGTGGTGAGCTAAAAAGCTCAGTGAGTAAAATATCTTACAAAGAGTAATCGTTTTGGGATATTCTTCTTAAACTTCAATTTTTATCATATACGTCATAAGTAGATATAGGTATAAAATAACTTAAATCTTTTAGATTTTTCAAAGGAGAGTCCAATCTTTAGAGAAGTGAATATATATATATATATATATATATATATATATATATATATATATATAGAGAGAGAGAGAGAGAGAGAGAGAGAGAGAGAGACACACACACACAAAAATTCAGATACTTCTATTTTTACTAATCATTGAAGATAACAACCATTTCCATGAGTTCTACATATATTTCAAGTCATTTCAAAAGAGTACAATCTTACTGTATCATTGTATTTATTTATAACGTTGATCTCATTATATATATAAAACATATTACAAGTAATTTTCATCTATATGCATTTCATTTAGTAAATCACACCGTATGACTTTCATAGGCCAATAATCAAATATACCCTTCGTGGGCCAAGCATAAAACATCTTCATGGTTTAACATACAATTTATACCTTTCATGGGTCAAAACACAAATTTTGCCTCTCATGGGCTAAATGTAACTTATGCCTCTCATGGGTCAAATATAATTCATGCCTCTCATGGGTCAAAGATAATTCATTCCTCTCAAGGACAAAATATAATTCATGCCTCTCATAGGCAAAATATAAATTTCACCGATCATCAATGGAAGAATGTAGTGCAATGCAATGCGAGTTCACTTTTTTAATCATATCGTTTCATCTCAATTTCACTTATTTTTCGTTTGCCTCTCACTAGGTTAATCATATAGTAACTGGAATGTCTCCCAACATAATTAATTTGGATATCCTCCCTACCCTTTACTAGGCGGGGTCCTAACGTCTTAACAATTAGGATCTCCTCCCTACCTTTTACTGGGTGGAGTCTTATATTAAAATAACTAAGATCCCCTCCCTACCCCTTACTGGGTGGAGTCCTACATTAAAATCATATGCAATAATTGTAAATCATGATCCAAACAATCTTCAAATCAAGCATCCATTAACTACTCGCATCATTAAATTCATAACTTATATAATTACGTACTCAATCTCACAACAATTTACTATACTAGTAAAGGAATGATTCATCAATTGAATTGAACAATTATTTATTTCACATACATTAGTCATTTCCATTCAAGGGTGTACATTCACCAGTTTTTAACACGTAGGCATTTAGACTATATTCAATTCTTATATAATCATATCACTTCATATATGTATACATTTCTCATTTTCATTATTGATTATAAGTTAATAACTTTTCAATTTAGCAATCATCAACTCAAATAGTATATTGTTCATACTAGAGATGTCATAAAAAAAAGCTTATATATATATATATATATATATATATATATATATATATATATATGTGTGTGTGTCTCTGTGTGTGTGTATGTGTGTATGTATGTACATAGTTACGTATATATATATATATGTACATATATATATATATATATATATATATATGTACATACATATAGATGTATGTATATGTATGTATATAGTTACGTACTAAGTACTTATTTTCAAATAGTTTTGGAGTATGGTTCTAATCGCTATGCCCATTATATTCTCATACGTTTTTCATTATAAGTTATCACTAAACCTCAACCTCTATATGCACATCAATCTCAATATACTAATATTTATGATTTCATAATTTAATTATATTACATACTTTTAAACATGCTATAACGCTTACTAAAAGTAAGGTGAACCTCACATTTGCCGTTCCAAGCTCCAAGCTTGGATTACTTCTTAGACTTTGGTGTTTTTCTCCGATTATACCTAACGTATATAATTACTTAGTATATTTATTCAAGTAACATATAATTTAAATATAACCAAGCATACCATAAAGCTCATACTAGTAAACAAAACTAGAGGTTAGTCGCAAATCTTTTTCCTTTTGTCTAAAGCTTTTGTAAACCTTGTTCTAGCATGGATTTAAAACCATTAAAACCCTTTTAAAATCTTAGCTTTCAAAGTTTCAACATGTTTTCAAACTCATAGCACATTGGAAAAAGTTTATGATTGAAATACCCTAACAATAGTGGCTTATTTTTGGGAAAAATGGGCTGAAAAAGAGGTTTAGGGGCTCGGACAATCGATTGTCCATACTAGGCAGTTGACTGTATGCTACCTAGAGATTTGTACAGTCAACTATTCAAGGTCCAGAGAGTTTCATGGTCGACTATGCGTAAGGACAATCAACTGTATGGTCGTGAAATCCGAAAATTTTAGGGCAAAAACTCAATTTTTCTTCAAAATAACTTCTTGTCTCCCATGGAACTTCCAATCCAAACCAAATACAGGTTCTCAGGGGTTTCAAATCAAATAGTCTACATTACCCAAATAAAATTTCATATGAAAACACATCAAACTTAAAAATCTAACACAAATCCATTTTATTTGGAAACAATTTTCTTCTCAAGCTTTTCTCGAGCAAACTTTTCAATTCAAGCTTCTTCAAATCTTAGAGTAATAAACAAGCATAATGGTTTAAAAGTAAATAAGAACAAGATTTATCTCAAGGTTGACAAGAAATTCTCATCATTTCCTTTATCTTCTTCCCTTTCTTCTCATTTTCTTTTTCTCTCCTCTTCTTTTGGTTTTCTAGAGGGTTCCAGTTTTTGTTGGTCTCTCCCTCTATCCCACACTCTATTTCTTGACAAAACTTTAAACTTATTACACACTAGCCCTTCTACTCTGCACCCTTTACTATTTCCACAACATAACTTTCCAAATTTCTTTTTTTGCCTAGTTCCTCTTACTATTCCTCAAAAGTTCTACAATCTCAAAGACAATTATTTTAAATACTCGGTCCTTAGTTATTTACTTGTCCCCATGTTCCACAAACTCAAGTACAATAGATTAAAAAAAATTAGCTCGAAACTGAACAAGCGATACCAACAACGCACCGAAGTGAAACTCCGTGACTTTTAACATTATAAATAAAACATCGAGCTCTCTATAGACCCAAACATAAGAGTTAAATGTTTAACTTTTGGATCCAAACATAAAAGGTTAATTGTGTCAACTCTTGGATCTAGACATTTATGATTGATAACTCAAACTTCTACCATTTTGTTAGTTTATACTCTTTTGTATAAATTCTGTTGAAATGTTGCTTAGCTAAGAATTACTTATTGGGAATGAACTCATTAGTTATGTCTATTTGTACATATGATAATTAAAGCAAAAATCGAAACTGATCAAGAGAAGTACTCATGAAGAATTCAAATATTTACTTTGTTTAGTTAGTGAATAAACCACAATTATTAATTATTTTGGAGTATGTATTTTCTAAATTGTTATTGATATTTTCCTAAGGCCACTTTGCCCTAGGAGATGGTTGTAATAGTTGAGTTTTAAAATTATACTACTTATGTACTGAGGGATGCTATTGGCAATCGGGGTTTTATCTCACAAATTTTTGGGAGATATAGTTTATGGTTAATTATTTGAAAGATATTTATCATTGAATTGTGGTGTATGATTTTTTTTTTTTTTTTTTTACGTAGAAGCATATGAATTATGATTGTGCTTCACTTGAAATTTTCATTTTAAATTTCGAGGCGTGACACACATTGTATGGCAGCCACAAAATATCATGTAAAAGAGTTAAACAAGTCCTCCTTCTTTTGTTCGATATGTATTTTCATATCTCACACTTTGTGCGGGGTTATGTTAGTTATTTATAAAATCAAAACTATGTAGTTTCATACTTAGAATTAAAACTTCCATAATATTTATATACCTATAGATTTCATCCAAACTTGCAATCGAATTTAAAGCAAATATATACAAAATTATATTTTGGAATTTTGTGTTTTGCTAGGATTACAATTAGGATTTTATCCCTTTTGATGCGGTAAAAAAATAATACTATGAATTCTATATATCCCATTATAGCATTAGCACAACTTGTATATACCGTTAAAATCCACAAAGGGGCAATAACCAAAAAATGCCACAACTTTGTTCCCCTAATTTGAGTGGCAAAAATTACCTAAACCCATTTATCCAATTACATCCATCTAGATTTAAATAGTTTCTGGTAATCTGTATAGTTAAATAGATTGTTAATAGGTAATATCCAATAAATCTAATTATAAGTTGGTTTAAATGGGTTAGGTGTGGGTAAATCCTAACCAGCTCATTTAACCACATCAAACTTAATGCATTTAACATCCTATATAAAACTTAGTTCATGGTGAGATGCATTGTAAGCATGATATATGATACAGCCTAAAAACACTGGCCCAAACAGACACCAAGCCCAGCAGACATGTTCCGGCCCAAATGAGTTCCAGGCCCAGCAGGCATATTCCAACCCAAATGAGCTCCCGACCCGGCTAAAACCTACGGCCCAAATAAGTTTGGGCCCCGGAAGGGTAATCCAGCCCAGCTTACCTGATAAACTTCTCCGGCCCGGAAAAGCAATCAGTATGTTCTCCGCCCAGCAAAAAATCCCCAAACCCGCGAGGAATGACCCAGCAGGCCCACACCTAGATCTCCCCTACCGCCACCAGCCACCCTACAGAGGTTAGCCACTCTGCAACCCCTAGCCCTGCAGCCATCCTACAGCCACCAGCCGTCCTATAGCCGTCAGCTACCCTACAGCGTCGGCTACCTTGCGACCCCTATCCCTACAGCCACACTACGGCCGCCCTACGGCGCCCCCTCTCCTGAGCTTGTAATCATGCTCCCCCCTCTGGCAGACGACTATAAATGGGCCAAGTTATGGACTTAACCGGGGATTATGATTCAGATTAAGATTGACACACACACTTCACTTGATTTTCTAAAGAGTCCTCGGTTCCTCTCTCGAACCCACGACTCCTCCCCTAAATATTTGCTAACTTAAGCATCGGAGCGCCTTCGGAGGTCTCCCCTTCACCTCCTTCCGATGGCCTTCAGTTTGTTCTTGTCACTTGTGCAGGGCCCAAGCCGAGTCGTCTCCCAGGTCGAGTCCTCACCTAGGCCACGTCAGCACGCAAAACCCAGCCTGCACCAGCTCCCAAGCCACGTCAGCACCGACAACAAACGGTATCAATAGATTGGTGCCGTCTGTGGGAAACCAAAATCTCTCGCTACAATAGAAGCGAAGAAGTAAAAGAACTTATCTGTCACGATGCCACCAAGGAACGGTGCTAGGAGAGCCAACAAGGAAGCCCCGGCTGCATGCTCGGCTCCTATCCAAGGCGATGTTTACGGTCACCGATCCAGATCAAGATTCCTAACAATCCCAGAGCATGCCACCCCCGCTAGGGAGCAGCGTCCCCACCTTGTTGAAACCGACTCCCCAGACGACGAGGGAGCCTCTGCGCACCTCCAAGCCCCGGCGACCCAAGCTCAGTTCCTAGAACTGTCCAGAATGATAGCCAATCTGTCGGCTCAAGTCCGAGAAGGTGGCCGGCAGCCTTCATACCCTCCTCACCAAGCTCCGGGAGAGGCTGAGTCATCAGGCAGGAATGACCCGACACATAACCAGCCCCGTGCTGAGCCCTCAGCACGCCATAGCCAGTCCAAAGAAAGTTCCGCTTCAAAGGCAAGCCTAGCCTCGACAGACAATTTGAGGAAATACATGAAAGAATAGACTCAGCTCTAAGATACAAGAATCTCAGTATTATAGACGAACTCTGTGTCCAGGACCCCCCTTTCACGGAAGGTGTCCTAGAAACCCCTCTCCCGCCAAACTTCAGGATGCCCCAGGTTAGAATGTATAACAGAACCACGGATCCGATGGACCACCTCCAGCACTATAAGACAACGATGGTGCTGCACCGGCACTCGGACCAGATCATGTGCCGCGTCTTCCCCCTGACTCTTGAAACGGCGGTGGACACTTGGTACTCACGCTTAAAGCCGGGAACCATTGGTAATTTCAAAGAACTTAGTTATGCTTTCGCCTCTCACTTCCTCAGCAGCAAGGGGCCTAAGAAAACCTCAGAAAGCCTCTTCAACATTATCCAACATAAGAGAGAAAGACTTCGGGCTTACATCTCCCGGTTCAACACAGCAGCTTGGAAAATTCCAGATCTTGATGCCAACGTCCAGGTGATGGCCTTCAAAAATGGAATAAGGTCAGGAATATTTAGCTCCAAGCTAACTGGCGCCCGCCCCGTGACATGAACGAAATCCTGACCCGAGCAGAAAAGTACATGCTGGTGGAGGACGATCAAGCCTTCAGAAGAGAGAGAGAGAGAGAAACCGAAAGAAAAAGGAAAGACCCTGCCCCCCAGAAAGGAGTAGCCAAAAAGCCTCACCAAGAGGACAGGTATAGGCCCCACCCTCGGGTCGACAACTTCATTCCCCTCAACACTACTAGGACTGACGTCCTCATGCAGCTTCAAGACAAGTCTGTCCTACAGTGGCCACCCAAGAAGCCCCTTGGAGGAGACCCCAAGAAGTGGTGTCGGTTCCACTAAAGTCGTGGCCACGATACAGAGAAGTGCCATGACTTGAAGGAACAGATTGAGAATCTCATCAACCGAGGGCACCTGAAGGAGTTCACTGGGCCTCGAAGGCGTGAAACCCCCGTACCACCAAGGAGAGATGACAGACACCCTTACCAGCCCTGGCAAGAGAGGCTGAATCCTCGAAGAGACATCAGGGCAGAGCAGGAGAGGCCCCGCCAGAAGAAGCCAGAAGTAGCCGCGATCACCCGAATCATCAAAATGATTTGCAGAGGGCCGGTCACAGGGGGTAATTCGGGGCAGAGCGGTAAAACATATGCCAGGGCTGTGGCCTCAGTCAGCGGTCCCCACAAGAAAATGAAAATGCAGTCGGTGATCTTCTTCACAAAAGACGACCTGGAGGACGTGCAGACTTCTCATGATGACACTATAGTAGTCTCACTTCTAGTAGCCAACTGCAAGATACGGCAGACCCTGATCGATAATGGGAGCTCCGCTGACATACTGTTTTATGATGCCTACCAGCGCATGGAACTAAATAAGGGACATCTAGAGCCTGCCCCTGCCCCCCTCTACTGCTTCGGGGGATCCTCAGTCTTCCCAGAAAGAAGCATAGTCCTCTCGGTAACCGCCGGGACAGTGCCAAGAACAGCTACTGTACGAGCCACGTTCCTAGTGGTAAAACAACCCTCCTCCTACAACATGATAATCGGACGGCCCACCCTCAACAAACTAAAAGTCGTCGTCTCCACCTATCACCTGAAGGTCAAGTTCCCCACTAGCAAAGGTGTAGGGGTGATAAAGGGAGATCAGAGAGTCTCTCGGTCCTGCTACCTGAGCACTATTAGAGAAGGGAAAAAGACCGAGGCCTACCACTTGAAGTAGAGGATCTGCGGGACGAGATGAAGACACCCAGAGGCCGACCCGCGGAGGAACTAACCACTGTGCTCCTAAGAGAAGACCCCGCCCGAACCATACAAGTAGGAGCAAACCTCTCAAATGAGGCCAGAGAAGAACTCCTTCGCCTCTTTCGAAGGAACCAAGATCTGTTCGCCTGGTCAGCATCAGACATGCCAGGGGTCAACCCTGAAACCATTGAGCACCGCCTGAATGTAGACCCTGAATACAAGCCAGTTATTCAAAAGAAGAGGTCCTTTGCCCCCGAGCGTCAGGTAGCCATTAACGTCGAGGTGGACAAGCTGCTGGAAGCCGGTTTCATTAAAGAACCAAGGTGCCCCAAGTGGGTATCTAATGTGGTAATGGTCAAGAAAGCCAGCGGAAAGTGGCGTATCTGCATTGATTTCACCAACTTAAACAAAGCTTGCCCCAAGGATAGCTTCCTTCTCCCCCGGATCGATCAAATGGTGGATGCCACCTTTGGGCATGAACTCCTCTCTTTCATGGACGCCTACTCTGGTTACAATCAGATCTTCATGCATGAGTTTGATCAAGAAAAGACCGCCTTTGTCACCGAGCGAGGGTTATACTGCTACAAGGTAATGTCTTTCGGGCTGAAGAATGCTGGGGTAACCTACCAGAGGTTAGTGAACAAAATATTCAAAAGACATATCGGGAGGAATATGGAAGTCTATGTGGACTACATGCTGGTCAAAAGCCCCGAGGCACGAAAACATCATTCCGATCTGGAAGAGGCCTTCGGAGTCCTGCGCAAGCATAATATGAGGTTGAATCCGTCCAAGTGTACTTTTGGGGTAACCGGGGGCAAGTTCTTGGGATTCATGGTCACTCAGAGAGGGATAGAGGTCAACGCAGAGAAGATAGAGGCTATCCTCCACATGGCCCCCCCAAGTTAGTGAAAGAAGTCCAGCGACTCACTGGACGAATCGCAGCCTTGAGCCGTTTCATGTCTAAATCGGCAGAAAGGTGCCCTTCTTTCTTTCAGGCTATCAAAAAGGCGAAGGACTTCGCTTGGTCCGAGAGCTGCCAAGAGGCGTTTGAAGACTTGAAGAAGTACCTAAGTTCGCCGCCTCTTTTGACTAAGCCACTCCCGGACGAAGAGCTCTTCCTTTACCTATCCGTTGGACCAAACACTGTGGCCTCTGTTCTGGTACGAGAAGAGGTGGGTATCCAAAAACCCATCTACTACGTCAGCTGAATTCTCCATGAGGCCGAGACGAGGTACCCTCTTATTGAAAAAATGGCCTACGCTCTGATAATAACCGTCCGAAAGCTCCGGCCTTACTTTCAAGCGCACACTATCATTCTTTTGACGGACCAACCCTTGAGGCAGGTCTTTCACAATCTGAGTGCTTTAGGAATAATGGTAAAATGGACAGTCGAGCTAGGGGAGTTTGATATCCGCTACCGACCCAGGCAATCTATCAAGGCCAAGGCCCTGGCCGACTTCATCGTGGAAACGACTTTGCCCATAATTTCGGACGAACTCGAAGCACCTCTAAACAGCGGTCCCCCTCTGGGATGGAGTCTCTATGTGGATGGATCCTCAAATTCACAAGGGAGCGGGGCAGGACTTATCCTCTGCAGCCTTGAAGGCTTCACCATTGAATATGCATTGAGGTTCGGATTCAAGGCCTCCAATAACGAAGCAGAATATGAAGCCCTTCTGGCCAGACTGAGGTTAGCCAAGGCATTGGCAATAGAAGCACTGGAGGTATTCAGCGACTCTCAGTTAGTAGTGAGTCAGGTGCAGGGAGAATTCGAGGCCAGAGGCGAGAAGCTCTCCAAATATCTCTGAAAAATGAAGGAGTCGGTTACCATGTTCAAAACATTTCGGATAACTCAGATTCCCCGAGCCGAAAACCCTAAGACAGATGCCCTTACAAATTTGGCCTCCTCTCAATAACTGGTACCTAGTCGAGCTATCTATCAGGAAATTCTCCCTGCCCCAAGTATAAATGAAGCCCCGATCCTGCCAGTAGAAGAGGGACCCTCGTGGATGAACCCGATCCTCAAGTATCTGAAAGACAGCACTGTACCGGAACCCAAGGACCAAGCCAGGAAGTTGATCTCCCGTGCCTTAAGTTACACCCTTATGGAAGGGCAATTATACAAAAGGGGTCTAACTACACCGTACCTACGATGCCTCGGACCCAGAGAGGCCGACTATGCTCTCCGGGAGGTCCATGAAGGGATATACGGAAACCACCTGGGAGTTCGGGCCTTAGCCTTCAAAGTCCTTCGCCAGGGGTACTATTGGCCTACGGTAAAGGATGACGCGGCAGATTTGGTCAATAAATGAGAAAATTGTCAGCGGTGGTCTCCGATATCGCATCGGCCTGCTAACCCCCTCGTCTCTATCACTAGTCCCCTCCCCTTCACCATGTGGGGGATGGATCTCCTAGGCCCATTCCCAACGACCGTTGGGCAGAAGAAGCACCTTATCGTGGCCATTGACTACTTCACCAAATGGGTCGAAGCTGAGCCATTGGCAAGTATCACGGATCACCAAACTAGGAATTTTGTCTGGAAGTCGATAGTATGTCGATTCGAGATCCCTCGCATGCTGATCATCGACAATGAAAAGCAGTTCGACAGCTCCCGATTCAAGAAATTCTGTGACAACCTCCACATCGACCATCAGTTTTCCTTTGTGGGGTACCCACAAGCCAATGGCTAGGCTGAAGTAACCAACAGGACACTCCTCCAAGGAATCAGAAGAAAACTCAATGAGGCAGATAACCGGTGGGTAGAACAGCTCCACCACATCCTTTGGGCTTATCAA
Source organism: Bretschneidera sinensis (assembly GCA_023935145.1). Taxonomy (NCBI): domain Eukaryota; kingdom Viridiplantae; phylum Streptophyta; class Magnoliopsida; order Brassicales; family Akaniaceae; genus Bretschneidera; species Bretschneidera sinensis. The sequence continues at coordinate 47,800,894 of CM043703.1, read as the reverse complement.
ACAATGACCCGAACGCCAACAAACGAAACCCCCTTCTTCATGGCGTACGGGTCAGAGGCCGTCATTCTTCTCGAAATCGGGGTCCCATCACTCCGAGTACAGTGCTTTGAGCCAAGCAACAATGAAGAAGGGTTAAAGATGAACTTGGACCTAGTTGAAGAAGCTAGGGACAAAGCTCAAATTCGCCTTGCAACCTACCAGCAAAGGGCCGCTCGGTACTATAACTCCCGGATACGGCCCAAAGACTTCAAACTTAATGACCTCGTCCTCCGGAAGAGTGAAGTCTCACGCCCTCGACACACAGGAAAACTGGTCTCGAATTGGGAAGGCCCTTATAGGGTTCGAAGAATCTGCAGGATAGATACCTATGAGCTTGAAAACATGGAAGGAAAGCCCGTTCCCCACACCTGGAATGCGGAGAACCTCCGTAGATTTTACCAATAAAGTGTAAAAGCATGAAAATCAATAAAAATTTGAAATTCTGAAACTCCTTTACTTCATTCATAGAAAAAGAGGTGTACAAAAGGGAGGCATTATTGGCCTTGGATACAAACAAAGGACTATTTTGGGGCATTCAAGGCCTCAAGAGCCTCACAGTCACCCAATGACTGAACCTCGCTCTCCCCTCCAGCTCGCACCTCCCCGGCATCACCACTTGGGGCAGGTAGGGCTTCATCTAGGCCCTCTGGACCCCCAGCCTGAACAGCTGCACCCTCTCTTCCTCTTGAAGAATCCGCACTAGAGCCTTCGGAGTCGACCACCAGATCAAGGCTTGAGAAATCCAACCACGGGAAAAGAAGAATAACCCTCCTCTTAGCTTCATCGAAACCTTCAATGTACTGAACTGCCCCCTCATTCGTCAAAAAAGCCTCTTTCTCCATGGAGCGACGTCGAACTTCCTCTAGCTCCTCCCTCTGGACATCTACTGTTCGACGGTGATGGTCCATGTCAAAAATTGCCTCTGCCCTCTCCCTCTCCGATGTCTCAAGGGAAATGGTCAGGTCATGGGCAATGTCCTCAGACTCCTTCAGCTTAAGCTCGGTCTTCGCCAAGCGGTCCGCCATCTCCAGGGCACGCTGGGAAAACATCCCATGAAGAACCCCGGCCTGAGAAGTAGCAACATCCGATGCCGAGCAGAGCAACTCAAAAGACTTCGACGAAATTTCTGCCCTATCACGGGGGGGATCCCTAGCACCAGATGCTCTCGAGTGACCTTGGTGCTGGTAAAAACCGAGTCATCCAGCCTCAGAGCCTACTGAGGGGTGAAGAGAGGGGCCATCTCAGATTCTTCCCGAGGCAAGGGAGCCCTTAAAGGAGTAGGGGCCACCGGAGGCCTTTGAGGGCTATCAACCAGGATCGGGGCCACGACCGGAACCTTGGCCCTCTTTTTCTGCCCAGAGCTGCTAGCTTTGGCTGCTCTCTTCTTCTCACGAGCCAGTTCATTTGCCATCGCTGCCATCTCCATGTCTGCACAAAAAGAAAAGCATTATAAACTTGGGAGAAAGTAAGCGAAAATTCCTATAAGTCGACGAGCCAGCGACTACCATGAAAGAGGCTCGAGGGAAGGCGGGGAGGACATAGGCCGCGCTTGTGGAGTTCCTCATTTTCTCTAAGAACATCGATCTCCAAGGGCATAGCCAGCATTGCCCTCAGTGTTTCCTTCTCACGCGGGGAGAGGTGTGGCCTTTTGCATTTGCTAACACGCTGCAGGCCCCAAGTGAGAGGGACGTCAAAACTTTCAGCAGACTGGACAAAGAAGAAGCTCCCCTTCTATCCCTTAATGGAGGAAGGCTTCTCCTTTAGAACACTCTTCCCCCGCCTTAAACTGACGATGACCCAGCCCGAGTGACCTAACCGGGCTAGCTGAAAATGGGCTTTGAACACGTTAATGGTCATCACCCCCTACCTCCTGGCACACATCAATGAATGCCAGAATCAGCCAAACAGAATTGGGCACCAGCTGGCTTAATGCAATACCAAAATATCTAAGTATTGAGCAGAGGAACAGGTGGAGAGGGAGCCTGAGCCCCGCTTTAAGCTGATGTTCGTAGAGGCATAACTCATACGGTTGCTGACTGGGCAGGACATCACAAGCCCTCTCCCCACCCTCGGGGACCCTCATATTAAAATCCATAGGGATCCTGTAGTTAACCCTCATCCTTAAAAGGTTAGATCCCGCCACAGTGCTAGGAATGGTGTTCGCTTCGAACACCCATTCCTCTCTCTCTGTGTCCCGGGCCTCATCTCTGATAGATGTGAGCGCCCGGTCCTCATCTCCCCCTAATGATTCGGACCCTTGCCCTTCCCCTCTTTCTCTCGCGTACGTAACTAGGGCTCGGCCTCTACCCCCAGAAGCCATTTCACGAGAAGTAACCCCTTCGCTAGAAGAAACACCCATTGCTTCCCCCAGCTCCCTAGACAGGGCTCCGCTAGACTCACTACTAACAGACATTACTCACCAAGGAAGAAAGGAAAGCTTTTGTGAAAAAACTCCTAAGCAATGTCGAGCGCTCTTAGACTCTCTAGATGAACCAAAACCCTCCAAATCTCTCAAGAATGCAAAGTGAAAACTGGAGGAAAGGGGTACCCCCTTCTATAGGGGTTATGGCAGCAGAAACGAGGAATGTCAAATCATGCGTCAGACGAACGGACACGCCCTTTGCTATTTCCTAGGGGCCGTTTCAAGTTCCCCAGGCACCGTTTCCAGTAACCTAGGTGCCAGTTATCGCCAGAGCACGACCTTTGCTAAAACTGATACGCCACCATTTCTCATCAAGCGTCGTCATTCGTCGCAACTACCTAGTGGACCTAAAATGGGTTAAAAAGCTCACGCGCGAAGAAGGAGGTCACGACCATCTAGCATACCTAAAATCGACAAATTTCTTCAGGAAATTCGAGCCCTGTCAACGCTCGGTCGAATCTCCAAATAAGTCCGAGCGTATGAGCTGCTCTGCTCACGCTCGACAAATTTCTCCAGGAAATCTAAGCCCCGTCAACGTTCGGTCGAATCTCCAAATAAGTCCGATGACCGAGTGTATGAGCTGCTCTGCTCATGCCTGACAAATTTTTCTAGGAAATCCGAGCCCCATCAAAGCTCAGTCGAATCTCCAAATAAGTCCGAGCGCATGAGCTGCTCTGCTCACGCTCTGCAAATTTCTTCAGAAAATCCAAGCCCCGTCAACGCTCGGTCAAATCTCCAAATAAGTCCGAGTGTATGAGCTGCTCTACTCACGCTCGACAAATTTCTCCAGAAAATCCGAGCCCCGTCAACGCTCGGTCGAATCTCCAAATAAGTACGAGCATATGAGCTGCTCTGCTCATGCTCGCTCGGTCGAATCTCTAAATAAGTCCGAGTGTATGAGCTGCTCTGATCACGCTCGGCAAATTTCTCTAGGAAATCCGAGCCCCATCAACGCTCGGTAGAATCTCCAAATAAGTCCGAGCGTATGAGCTGCTCTGCTCATTCTCTGTAAATTTCTCCAGGAAATCCGAGCCCCGTCAACGCTCGGTCGAATCTCCAAATACGTCCGAGCATATGAGCTGCTATGCTCACGCTTAGCAAATTTTTCCAGGAAATCCGAGCCCCGCCAACGCTGGGTCGAATCTCCAAATAAGTCCGAGCGTATGAGCTGCTCTGCTCACGCTCGGCAAATTTCTCCAGGAAATCCGTACCCTGTCAACGCTCGGTCGAATCCTCAAATAAGCCTGAGTGTATGAGCTGCTTTGCTCACGCTCGGCAAATTTCTCCAAAAAATTCGAACCCCGTCAACGCTCGGTCGAATTTCCAAGTACGAGGGCTTTGGACCCCCCATCGGTCCGTTAAGTTTGCCATCAAATTCGAACAAGTATCAAGAGAAAGGAAGTTCATACGAAAACAGGAATATTAAGAAAGGGTAATTTATTGATATTAATGGATTACAACCATTTACAGCTAACGACCTCAAAGTACAAATAAAAGAGGACCTTAACGGCCTCGAAGTACAAAGAAGATAATGGAAACCAAAATGTTTCAGGCAGCACCGTCACGAACTTCTTCACCCACTTCAGACTAAAGAGCTCCCGTCACGAACCCTAAAACTTCTTGGGCCGAACCTAAGACTGAAAGCGCGGACTATGATCAGCCCCAGGTTCAGGAAAACCCTTGCCAGCTTGCAAGAAAAGGGTGGCAGCAATTCTCTTTATCTTGCTGCCACTAGAAGAACCGCCGTAAGAGAGGCTGCAGCCTTAGTCTCAACTTCCTAGGAGTATGTAGCCACGCCCTTCTTCTTCTTTTGTTCCTAGCAAGCCAAGACGCGAAGGCCCCACCATCCAGAGACACGGCACTCTCCTTTCTCCACTCCACTCGGAGTCTGAAAGAAGCCCGAGTCCCCACTCGGAGTCAGGAAGAAACCCGAACCTCAATTTCAAGGCAAAAGTGTCGAGATGGCTATCCTCAGAAAGTGCTTTTCTCTCATCATTTCAGAAACCACACTTGCTTCTGCTTAAAACAAAAGGTGCCAGAGGACCCTATTTATAAGATGAGAAAACACGCTTAGCGAAGCAATAAATGCCGGAAACGAAAAAAGAAACGACTCCACAGTTTTCAAGAAGACTCTTCGCTTCTCCATGCGGCTTCCTACCTTCCGAGAATGACGTTCCGATTCCCAAGGAACGCCACTTAAACCTCCGATTGGCCTTACGACCCGGAGAAGGCTCTTCGTTCTCTTAGGTAACCTTCCGCCTCCCATAAAACGACAATCCACAGACGAGCTCACTCAACATCCATGAACGGCCCGACCCACAAAATACTTCCCGGAGCACATAAATGAACTCCAGGAAGTGGGGGGCCTATGATACGGCCTAAAAACACTGGCCCAAACAGACGCCAAGCCCAACAGACATGTTCCGGGCCAAATGATCTCCAGGCCCAGCAGGCATATTCCAACCCAAATGAGCTCCCGACCCGGCTAAAACCTACGGCCCAAATAAGTTTGGGCCTCGGAAGGGTAATCTAGCCCAGCTGATCTGATAAACTTCTCCGACCTGAAAAAGCAGTCAGTATGTTCTCCGGCCCAACAAAAAATCCCCAAACCCGCGAGGAATGACCCAGCAGGCCCACACCTAGATCTCCCCTACCGCCACCAGCCACCCTACAGAGGCTAGCCACTCTGCAACCCCTAGCCCTGCAGCCATCCTACAGCCACCAGCCGTTCTATAGCCGTCAACTACCCTACAGCACCGGCTACCCTGCGACCCCTATCCCTGCAGCCACACTACGGCTGCCCTACGGCGCCCCCTCTTCTAAGCTTGTAATCATGCTCCCCCCTCTGGCAGACGACTATAAATGGGCCAAGGTATGGACTTCACCAGGGATTATGATTCAGATTGAGACTGACACACACACTTCACTTGATTTTCTAAAAAGTCCTCGGTTCCTCTCTCGAACCCATGACTCCTCCCCTAAATATTTGCTAACTTAAGCATCAGAGCCCCTTCAGAGGTCTCCCCCTCCCCTCCTTTCGAGGGCCTTCAGTTTGTTCTTGTCACTTGTGCAGGACCTAGGCCGAGTCGTCTCCCAGGCCGAGTCCTCACCTAGGCCACGTCAGCACGCAAAACCCAGCCTGCACCAGCTCCCAAGCCACGTCAGCACCGACAGCAAATGGTATCAACAATATATATGATGTTGAGCGACCCGTGATCCAAGCGATCCGTGATGAACCACTTGAGATCCAAACCGCTTGAGATTTGAGAAACTGGGACTAGAAAGACTCAAGATTCGAACAACCACCTGAGCCTTGAGCAATCATGACAAGAGTGACTAGGACCCGAGCAACTTAAACCTGTAAGACTCGAGAATCAAGCAACCCAAAAACTGAGTAGTCCGAGAACTGAGTGAGTCGAGACCCAAGTGATCCAAGATCCAAGTGACCTTGAAAATTAGCAATTTAAGTGATATTAACCACAATTCAGATCCCTATTTGCATTTTATTCTGAGTGACCTAGGATCCAAGCGATCCCGGAACAAAGTGACTCATGATAAGAGTGACTCGAGACCTGAACAGCCTAGGACTCAATCGATCTAGGATTGTAACAGCTTGAGACCCAAGCAGTTTATGATTCAAATGACGAAAGAGTTGAGCGGCCGGAGACTTAAACGACCAATGACCCGAATGACTTTTAACCTAAGTTGTATGTGACCAAAACAGTCCATTACCTAAAGGATCCATGACTCAAGTAATGTGGGACCCAAGTAGTGTGTGACCCGAGCAGTCTGTGACAATAACAACCCATGAGCTTAGTGACCCATGATTTGAACAACTTAAAACCAAAGCGACATGTGTCATAAGCAACCTAAAATCCGAACGGTCCATGATTTGAGCGACCTGTGACCCGAGTGACCCATATATATATATACACATTTACGTTATGGTTGTGCCACATTTAATTGACATTAAAATCTTAATTATACTAAAATATTGTTTATTATTGAGATTTTACCTCTAAAATCAACCCACTCAAATTTTAGGTAAAAAATACAATCACAACAATTAAATAGACAAAGCAAATAAAGAGTAAGAACAACAATAATTATTGTGGTTCGACAATCTCTTTGCCTACGACCACCAAAAAATTCACTACTTTATTAATTTTCAATTACAACTTTAGGAATAGCAAATGTTCTAAACTCTCAATACCTCACAACCCAAAAGCCCCAATACAACCAAAGCTCCCAACCTGACTCTAGTTGTAAGTGTTCTCTCTACTTGACAACCCAAAATCCCAATACACCTAAAGCTCTCATCCTAGCTCTAATAGTAAACCCTATGACTTACAAAGTATATTGAAATTATGAGTGTGTCTCAAACCTTCTCTAAGGCCCCTTTTAAATAGAAAATATTTTCCTAATACTATTAGGAAAATAACAACAACATAGGACAGTACTACTACTAGAGCAAGCAACATCCAATAGGAAACTACTACTACTCCTACTAGAATAAACAACTATAAAATAGGAAACCAGTTTTCTCAAACCAATTATAAGTACTCCATGGGGGAATTGGAGTCAAAATCCCAACAAATCTCCTTATTGGCTCAAATTTTCCACCTCGTCATCAAATTTGATTTTATTCTTTGGTTGGTGCGGTCCTTCCTTTTGGTCTTCCCATTTCATTAACTTATTTTTTGAAGCAATCATCCCCTCATTGTTTGGCTCATCACTTGATATAGTCACGAACAGTTTTTCATCTTCGAACACACTTGACCTCTTCAACTTATCTCTATCTAGAGGTACCACAAAACCTCCTATCCATCCAAACTTCCTTGCTCACGATCACGACTATTTCCCATTCTTCCATCATCTATTGTGGTTTAGACTCTTCAATCGCCTTGTAAAGCCCTTGTCATATCAACACATATTTGACTGAACTTTACCAAAGAGAGAAATCATTTTCTTTATCAAATAACTAAATATTAATTTTTCTTATCTTTAGTGTTTTTGCCATTGCAACCACAACTCTAATACCATTTGATGAGATTTTAACTTTAAAATCCACCCACTCAAATTTTAAGAAAAAAACACAACCACAACAATTAAATAGGCAAAACAAATAAATAGTAAGAACAACAATAATTAATATGGCTCGACAACCTCTTTGCCTACATCCACCGAAAAATTCACTACTTTATTAATCTTCAATTACAATTTTAGGAATAGAAAAATTGTTAAACTCTCACTACCTCATAACCCAAAATTCTCAAATATAACCAAAGCTCTCAACTAATTCTAGTTGTAAGTGATCTCTCGACTTGACAATCCAAAATCTCAATACATCAAAAGTTCTCATCTTAGTTCTAGTTAGAGTTGGGAAATAAAACCCAGACCCGTTTCAATGCTGACTTGTAGTTGTTAAAATGCGGGTATGGGCGTGCATTTAAAGACCCGCCAAAAAATGACCTGTACTTGGCCCAGCCTACGATAAACTGGGTCGGGCCGAGTGGATCCACTGGCTAACGGGTCAACCCATTACTAAACACACGCACGTTTTGACGTAGGCTTCATTTCAGATTTCTCATTCTCTAATCTCTCTTTCAGACTTCCAGTTTCATGCTCACAATCTCACCCTCACTCCCTATCACAGTCTCACTCCCTCTCTCTCTACTAACCTGGACGGAGACGGAGACGGCGGCTTAGCGACTCGATGATGGCGAAGCTCTGTAAGTCTTCCTTTATCTCTTTTTCGATTTTGAAAGATCTCACTTCCTTCGTTCTTTTTTCTGCACTTTCCTTCAACGATTAACGGCCTTGAGAGCACAAGCAAAGAAGCACAATCTCCTTCAAGCTCTGATTCTCTGAACCATTTTCCTAGTCCTAGACCGAAATTCCACTATTTTCCTTCCCTGTCCCATTATTTCCCTCTCCGCCCTTCCAACTCATCTTTCACTCTCTGCTCGATTGCTCCCCCCTGTCTCTCCACTCACTCTCTGCTCTCCCTCCCCTTCCCTTCACTCTCTGCTCCCCCTCCCTCTTTCTCTAGAAGAAAACCCTCTCTGTATAATTGAGCGTGAGCAAAAAGTTCACTGTTTTCTGGTTTTTTGGAAAAAAAACGTTTTTTTTTCTTCTTTTAAGTGAAACTGTTTCTTTGTTAGGAATTAAGAAGATGGGTCACTATGACTGTAATACTGTATGCATTTTTTTTTTTATGTATTTCAGCTTTCTCGTGGTTTAACCCTCTCTGTATAATTGAGCGTGAGCAAAAAGTTTATTGTTTTCTGTTTGTTTTTTTTTTCTTTTAAGTGAAACTGTTTCTTTGTTAGGACTTAGGAAGATGGGTCAGTAGGACTGTAATACTATATGCATTTTTTTTTTTTTTATGTATTTCAGCTTTCCCGTGTTATGGTTGCATGCCTGCATCCTTTACATGCAGATTGTTGTCTCTAAGCTGGATAAAACGAGTTATTTTAGGGAATATATAAGTTTTATTACAACACTATAATTTAATTGTTGTTTGTTACATAACTTCTTCAGGACGTGACAAGGAATGGATTCTTGAACGGAACTGGAAACTCTACAATTAAGGACTCTACTATAGACCTAGAGAGCGAGAATGAACATGTAGAGGAGTTGATGCCTCCTTCTTGTTTTACCAAAGCTGTAAGTTCTAATACACGTAGGCAAACTTCTGATGCTTGGTCTCATTTTAAAAGAGTAACTAAGGATTGGAAGGAGAGAGCAAATTGCCTCTATTGTGACAAAAATTATGCTATAGGTAGTAGTAGTCATGAGACCAAAAACTTGCTAAAACATCAAAGAGAGTGTAAAAGTCGTCCTTGTGCAGATATAAAACAAATGTATTATGATCACGAAGGAAAAGTTTGTAAAAGAAAAATTGATCAAATGATTTACCATGCTAAGATGGCAATTGCAATTATGAAGCATAACTATGCCTTTATTTGGTTGTTGGAGATCGTCTTTCCAAGGTCCCAAGGTGGGCATGTGATTTCTGCACCTTGAGGCTAACTTAGAATGGTGAAATCATCATTGCGTATTTGAAGAGATCTGACTCCTACACAGTCTAGGGTTGTTAGTCATTATTGTGCGTCCACTTGTCGAAGGTTTTACTGGACCGGTTAATTTTGCCTATATCACATTGTACACCAACTATTCGGACCAAAATTAGCTAAACTTTTATATGAACTTAAAAAATATTTTAAGGGCATGTTAGAACTTTAGATTTAGATTTCCCAACAATATCCACAATGATTATTAGCAATTTTGTAATCAGTGATCATTTATCCCCAGACTAGCAACTACATAACTAGCATTTGTTATTCAACTGTTGGATTTTTACTAACTTGTCTGTAAAAATGCTTTTTTGTTAAGGAACGAGACCTCAAATTGTTTGTTATCGTCTGTCCCATGCATATGTTAATTGGCTTTTAAATCTGTTTCCACAACTCCTACAAGTTGTCTATTTATACTCTGATAGAAATAGATTTTTGTGTACCTGTTTTCCAACTCGTTTGAGTTCAAACTAATTCTTTAAATTTCAGCTAGTGGAGTAGTCCAATGCAGTGTGGTTTGGGTGAACCAATTGAGTTTTGTTTGCATTTTGCACCAGACCTTTAGTCCAATTTGCAGTTCTCTATTTAGAACTTTGCTTTAGGTAAATAGAATTTTCATGGAAATTTTGGCGCCGGCTAACGATGACGCATATGCCATCACACGCTGGTGAAGTGCAAGCAGAGTGGATTTCGGTCAGAGTTTTCTTTGACATTTATTTTCAAATTTTTTTTTAAAAAATTTCAAGCAGTTTTATTTTTATGAGTTCCTAGGGCATATTTAATGGTCTTTTGATCCAAATTAATTTGAACACAATGCTAATTTTTCATAATTCAAGCACAAGTTAACATTATGCCCTAACTTCTAGAAAAATTACACTAATTACTTTGTTTTAAAACAAGATAATTGAAGGATAGGCATTGCAACCTTTGATGTTCGATTGTCACTAGTTAATCTGGCTAATTGAGGGAGTTGCATGATTGATTTATATTCCTCCCAAGTTGTGCACTGGCTTTATATATCTACAATTGATTGGGCGGCACTGCCTTAATTTAAATCTGCAATTTAGAATGAAAACATAAGAACTATAACTACAGTAGCAATGAGAGAAAGTGGACAGACGGAGGGAAAAAAGAGAGAGATAAGGAGGTATGGATGGTTGGAACAGAAGAGGAGATAGAAGACAGAGAGTAGAGAAAAGAGAGGAAGACTTGGACGGAAAGAAGAGAAGAGGAGAATGATCGAACAGAGAGACCTGTTGCAACTAGAGTGGGATAAAGAAAAAGAGTGACTTTTAATGTTTAAATATTTCTTTTAAGAATAGTATTTGGTTTCACACCATTGTAACTTCTCCGCAATCTATTGATGTGGTAACTTAACGTGTAAATCACTTAATAAAATATTTGAATTGTTTATTAAACATTTCAATAAAAATATGTGATTTTCACTTGATTTTTTTAATATTTGGCTAAATATTACATTAGTGGAAAAGATGAGGTTTCTATATACTGATGTGGAGTAAAGTATTATTTTTATTTTAATATTTTTGAGTTTAATAAAAAAAATAAGAATAGTTTTGATTTGGTTGGTCTCACAATGGTTATCCGAATTTATAAATGACGTTGTTAGTAAAATAATTAAAGTCAATTTTTGTTTTAAACTGTTTATTTTAAATTAATTTTAATCACGTATCACATATCACCTGTAATAATAGTACTACCATCTTTCATTGTAATAGAATCATCGTCATCTGAGAAGAAAACAGAAGATGAAAAATCCTAGTCAATATATATCAGTGGCTATATGACTTGGGAAATAAATTGAAAAAAATAAATAAATTTACTTGATTTGTTTTCTTTTTGACATGCCATTAATAATAAAAGTATTTATGAAAATAACAACAATAGAAAACAAAAATAATATGATTAAATTAAAGGAAAGTGCAGTTTTGTCTGGTAATATTTGAAAAATGTATTTTGTTTTTGCCTTAACAATTTGCATCACGGCAGTATAATTTTCATATATATATATATATATATATATATATATATTTTGAAAGATTTTAAGGGCATGTTTGGGTAATAGTTTTTTATTTTCAGTTTTTGAAAACTGTATTTGGAAATGAAAATTGAAAACAGTTTTCTGATGTTTTTTGAAAAAAACATATTCGGATAACTGTAACTCGAAAACTGTTTCCAAAACATAAAACAATGAAATGTTGTTTGGATAATCTTATTTTGAAAACTGTTTTGATACATCTTGTAATTATTTTTAGTTTTGAGTTTAAATTGAAAATATATATTAATTATATTTCTTATATTTACTAAATATTTAAAAATAATTAATATTATTTTATTTTCAAAATTTTAATATTTTTTATATACTATGGAGGAAGAATGAAACAGAGAAGTGAACACTGATTTTAAGGTTATTTTTCAAAAATTATGTCAGAAAATACTAATTTGGAGTTTTCAAAAAACGATTTTTGAAAAGTAATTTTTTGAAAACTGTTTTAGAAAATTGCTTTTGAAAACTGTTTGCCAAATATAAAAAAGAGTTTTTGAAAACTGTTTTCAGTTTTAAAAACTGTTTCCAAACATAACCTAAGTTTTTTGATAATTTTTTTACCTGAATTTGACCGAAATCAAATCATTGCGTTGAATTCCTCTAAATTGATAGTCAATGGTTAAATTGTTCCTTTTGACAACTTAAAAAAACAAACTATTACTTCATCTTAAACTTAGAAAAATATTTTACAATTAAGCCAATTAACAATTACCCCTAAAATAGGATTTTGCCAAATGTCATGTATAAAATATTAATCACTGCTCATCTTACAACTTAAAAGTTCTTCATAAAATCAAATAATCAAACAGAGAGCCCCTTTAAGACACATAAACAGATTCGTTGAGAAACCCTAAATAAATCAACCTGTAGATCAAATCAAAAGAAAAAAAAAAAAAGAAATAAAAAGAGGTAAGATATGAATCCACCAAAGAAATTAATCAAGAGGACTGGAACTTAAAAAAGCTCATAAGATAATTAGATAGTCATAAAAACCACCATTACATAGTCATAAACCCATCATACTAATCCATAAAGAAAGCATTTCCAGTACCCTAGCAAAGTAGTTCTAACTTCTAACAAGCCGCATTCTAATTAAAGATCCACACTTAACTAACAAAACAAAAGAGAAATACCCAAAACATCAAACTCTGAAAATACCACACATAAACATAGCATTAATGAGAAATCTCATCTCATTTTTTGCCCTTGGCCTTCGGGTCCTGACATGCTTTGGAACAGTAACCCACAGAACCCCATTCTTGAGCTCAACCTTGGCCTCCTTGACATTATAAAGCTTGGGGTTAAAAACCATGGACCCTCCATATTTCCTGCCTTGGTACCCACATTCTGGGTCGTTGTTCTCATCTGCAAAGAAGTGAACATTGTTTCCATCGATCCAAAAACTCAGTCCTTTTTCTGGGCAAACAGGCATGTCCACCCTCATGAAGCACGCTGCCCGATTTCTGAAATGGGTTCACTGCAATTTGGAAATCAAAACCAAAACACAAAAAACGAAAAAAAAAGAATGAGTACTACTACTACTTTAAAAGGATTAAAAAAAAAAGGCAAAAGGCAAAAACAAAGTTTTTTAGAGATAAGGGAGAGGAGAGATTCATATTATACAAGAGTTCCTGCGGCTGAAGGAGGAAGAGGGACTTGGTGAAGCTTTGAATACATTCAACATTTTGCAGAGAGATTTTTTGGGTTTGTTTCCTCAAGGTTTTTTTGAGTGTTTTGATGGAGTGAAATAGAGAGTTTTTATAGCCAGGTCGCATGGTATCAATTTGGGTAAGGGTTATCTCAAGGTTTTTGTCTTCATGCACCCTCTTCTTTAGTCCTTTACAAAAGCTAGCTGTAAAAAATAATTACTACAGAAAGACTCTAGTGAATGGGTTGTTTTACCATTTTACATTTTGATGATAAGCCCTTCGTGATAAACGATTATTGCACTTTCATCGATTCTGAGAGCAAGAAATAGTTTAGGTCGAGAACTTCATATTTCGAGTAACTTGATACCTGCTACAAGGCAGCAAGCTGCAGCTAGTTTGCCTAAGAGCGCAATTTTACAGCTTTAGTTATTAGGCTAACGTCACTGTGGCTGTATAGAAAGCGAAAGCCAAAAAATATCAAAAGTTTTGTTATTTAATTACCATTCATTTACCCTCGATTTGTTTAGCCATCCTCACTTTTTATTAACCCTCACAAGCCTGATCAGCCCCCAGTAATCTCTGTCTGCTAATGATTTTTCAGTGCAAAAGTAAAGGAGTACACAATAGGCGCATTTTAGTAACGACCATCATCACGTACGTTACGTTAACCCGTACCATCGGTGTTGCAGGGTGTGCTGCATGCGCGCGTATTCCTTAACTATGTACAACCAAGGAACCAAAGAATGTAAACAATTTACGTACCATGGTATGATATGGTAATGCATTTTGTTTTACTTTTACACCGAAAATATCTGCCACTAATTCACCCAAATGAAAAATATATGGTGGTCTGAATCTAGCCCTAACTTGCTGTATGGATGGATATGCGGTAACAATATAAAGAATATTGTTTGCATTTTATCCAAAAATTAAACTGAATAGAAAATTTCTTTAACAGTAGTGGCATTTACATTTACCCCCAAAATATCATTTATAAGAGAGCCTTTACCCAATAGGGTTCTTACAGACTGTTTTTTGGAAGGGTTTATTGAGAGGGATTAAGGAGAATTAATGCAAAGTAAGGAGTTAGGGCCCAGGAGATCGAGCTGGAGATGGGAAGAAAGAGGGAATAACGGATCAAGCCACGTGGCAGAAAGTGCTAGAAATTGAAATACTTTCGTTTATTCATTTTTGTTGTATTTATTTGGGAAAAAAAGAGAGAAAATTTAAGTATAAACATGAGAATAAATCATGAGCATTAAGATTTAGGATCAACGGTAAATTAAGTTTTGGGCACAATGATGTGCTAAATTATAATATTTTTATAAATTTATGTTAAAATCAATAAGAAAAATTGTTTTGAAAACAATGTATATATTTTAAGTTGTTGAAATTCAAATAACTTAAACGATATCATATGCATAAGTATATTATATATTTGGATATTATACAAACATATTAAAATCCGAGTAAGCAATGAAATTTAAATGTTTAAAATAACTCATTAAAACTTCAAGTCTGTTCAAAATTGAGTAAGACCGTAAAAAACATTTTTAAATATTTCTATGCATTTACTTGAATTATTACGTTCTAGCCTTTGAAATTTATATTTTTTCCAGAGTATATACCAATAAAAAAAAATAACGAAGACAAATAAAAAAACGACAACAATAACGATATAAGAATATTACATCATTGATTTTTAACTTCCTAGATCAAAATTCTCTACACCCAAATCTTCATCCTAGATAAATATGTCAGTAAATAAACAAAAAATCTCAAAATATCACAATTTCTTCATTCAATTATGTAGAATACTATTGAATGATTTGAATACATGGAAGTAAGACTTTATGATCAATTAATTATAAAATAATTTTAAAAAAATATTAGTATAAAATAATTAAAAGACAAATTTCTACTTAAAAAAACTAATCATTCAATTAATTGAACTGAACAGTTATGTTAGAAATGGTCAAAGAAAATGTTATGCAATACATTGGGAGTTGGAATTCAATTTTTTTTGCTATAACCATTAATACATAAGCTATAAAGGAGAAGGGTACCATCATTTACGAGGCATTGGTCCCATCTTAATAATCCATTTGCAAATATTTAATTGAATTACTAATTAATGTGGTTGCCTACGTGGTACAACAACAACTGAAAGATTATTCTTTTTTATGAATCATGATCATCTCCATTTGAAAATTGAAATGAAGTTAATTTTAAGTTGATATTAAATGTCACATCATCAAAGTGATAATATTAAAATTCAAATTTATTAATGTGACATTTAATTTCACCATGTACTTGATCTTCATCTCAATTATTGAATGGAAAGGATCGTTGTCCCCTTTTTATAAGGAGAAAATCTGCACTAACTTGCCAAGAAACATGGAAAGTTCATTCAGGAAAAAAAAAATTGCCAAGAAACATGATTTTCAGGTAATTCCGTGTGTAAACAAAAAAGTTTATTTCATCCAAATAGATTCAATTTAGATTTTAGATCCAAATATCAAAAAAAAAAAAAAAAATCAATCAATCACATTCGTTAAAGTAAAAAAAACTCAGGACTTAGGACTTCTTGGACATAAGCTAACTTGGGTTGTTGTTTTCTGGTTGACCTAAATTATGGGTTATTTGTTTCTCTCCATTTCTTGTTTTTCACAAATTAAGGAGGAATACATTTGCCATAAACCAGTGCATCATCTCCTTCACAATATCTCTACTCATCCATGCGAAATCATTAAGTGAAAAAGTTTGAACAGAGGTGTAATTTTTGTCCAATTTTGGTTTTTTTTTTTTTTTTGTCATTATGAAATTTGGCCAAATTCTGGTGATTATACTATATTGTTTAGAAACGTTTGTGCAATTTGTCTAATGGAATTGCAATCCACTCAATATTAAGTCCTTTCTTTTAGGGTTTTCTTGGTGAAGGGGAAGGTAAGTGGTGGCTAAGATAGGTTTTTGGGGAGAAAAAGATGAGAGAAATCTTTGGGGTGTTCCATCTATTTTCCTTGATAGTTTCTTCAACAAGTTAGACATTTTTAACATAATTTGTTTTACAAGTTACTCAGTCTTAACACAATTTAGATAACAATACTTCTTTTTCAACATGATATTAGAAAAGTTAAGAAATAACTTTTTTTTGTTTCTCAGTTTTTCTAATATTGTGCGTAAAGAGAAATATTATCTTCTAAATTATGTTAAGAATATCCACATTATTGAAGAGAATATTAGAAAAAAATGAAGATGAAAAATGAAAATATTTTTCAATACTAAATGCAACCTTAGGGTTTTTTTCTTCCTTTTATTCTAGTCCAAATGGCCTCTATAATTTTGGCCTGTGGTTCTGATTATTGGAGTATTTTTTTTCATGATTTGGATTAGTTTTGTCTGATGGAAACTGACAACAAATTCCAGTTCTTTTTTTATGTAATCTTGATAGATTGTCGATTTTGATATGGTTGAGGGATCAAATTCAAGTTAAATTCATGGTATAAATATTATTTTGGTACTTGATGTTTTAGCGTAATTTTATTTTAGTTGTTTTATGTTTCAAAATCTACAATATTATGTTGACATTTTAGATTTAACTCAATCATGTTTTTTTGTCTGATGAGTGAGGCAAAATGACATGAACATTTTTAACCATCTTAACTTCCAGGTCAACGTATTAAAGAAAAAAAATTTCCCCAAAAACCACACATTTCGAGATATATAACAATCAAAGCAGAAATACAAACTAAACACACTAACCGAATCACTATCTATTTAAAATAAAACACAAAACATGATCGTTTCAAACAAATCTATCACAAATAAACGAAAGGAAGAAGCTTATTACATTTGGGATGGAATATTGGTTTAATGTGGGATCACGCAATACAATCTTCATTTATGCTTCGAAGTTACAATAGCTTGCCTTGGACGATTTGATACTTTGCCACGCACGGCAACACTGTGATACTCGATGAAAAACAAGTACAAAAGTTTAGATTTTTTTTATTAACAGACTAATTAGGTGATGAAACAGTGATCGTATAAATTTGAAACAGAATATGTGGTTTTTTAGAGAATTTTCACTCCTTAGATGTTGACATGGAAGCTGAAGCGATTAAAAATGACTATGCTATTTCTTCGCTTTCCATTTGAAAATATTAAACAGAGAGACTTAACTGAGTCAAATTTGAAACATCAAGAACAATATTGTTGATTTTGAAACACCATGAACACAAATAAGAACATGTTAAAATGTCAAGGACCAAACTAGTATTTAAACTTTAAATTCAAGTTAAAATATTTGTCCATAAATATAAACAATAAAAAACATTTCCCTTACCAAAAGGAAATTAGCGGGGGCGGGGGGTAATAAAGAATAGGAAAACACAATTTTCACTATTGTACACCGAAATAGTTTTTGTTAAAAGCAACCACAGCAGAAGCCATTTATTGGTGCTTTTTACCAGCCATAGCAGAAGCAAGAGCTAAGCCAAACGGGCTCTCTATGTCTAGCTTTATTTGAAATTAGTAGAATCTAAGAACAAAAGGCAATGATCTATTTCCAGTTTAGTAAAGATATGTCAAATAATTAACAGTTTCTGTTATTACCAGTCATAATCTCTCACGATAAACCAATGAAAGAAAATTTTAAGGAAAAAGAAAAGAAAAGGTTAAAATCACTTTCTTAAGGTACAAAAAGAAAGCATGTTAACCAAAGCATGAGCGGCGGTTACAGACCCATGACCCACCTAATCAAGTTCGCTAATTCCACAAGTTAACAACTAACGAAAGCACCAACTTCAACTCACTGATTGTTTTCCTTTCATCATCATTCTCTGATCAGGGACAAAGAGGAAGTAGAGTGGACAAATATGCCAAGAGACCTTTACCGGCACATGCTTAAGACTTCTTCATGAGATACCCCAAAATGATGCCAACCAAGCCGATGAAGATGACAAATATAAAAGACATACCTCCACGATTTTTGTTGCCATCACGCCTCAATAGTTCCTACACATTGTAATTTAAGTACAAGTAATTGCCATATACTTATAAAAAAAATAAAAGTAATTTCCATGGCTCAAAGAGATCAGAATTCATTACAATCTACTAAACGAGCATATACTGAAAACATAATTATAGTCATGCTTAGGGCTGCAAAAGAACAACTTTGTTTGCATAAGCTAGGAGCTCAGCTAAGTTTGTGCTCTTCATCCTTTGTTATATTCATGTCAATGGACCAGCTGAAGCCAGCTATTTAGGAGCTAGTTCATTAAATGAACTGAGCTTGAGAACATTTAAGCTCAGCTCATTTACCTTCGCTAAACTATTTAGTAGACAAAAGGGAAACAAACATCATGACAAGCCACACAACACAGTAGAAAAGAATATCCCCTGAAGAACTCCAGAAGTATAACACTTCACATCAGCCTCGGTAATTCTGAAAATAAGCTCCCAGTACAGAAGATGCATACGACAAGCTTTCATTGAAATATCCCCTTCTTTTAGTTAAGGAAAAAAAAAACCAATAGTATTATCACTTTACCTACAGAGCTGGGTTGGTTATTAATCATTTTTAACTTTGGCCAGATTTTATGTGGCCTCTGGAAGAAGCTGGAAACCTTTTATCAGAGTAAATCTCTGGTAAATAAACTGTTTCTGCGGAAGAAGTTGTACAACCTTCGGATGGCTGAAGGCGATTCTTTCTCCGTTCATCTACATGAGTTTAACACTTTGATAGGTCAGTTATTATCTATTAGTATTGATGTGATGGATGACGATAAGGCTATTACGTTGCTCTATTTATTGCCTGATTCGTGGGATAACTTGATAGTTTCGATTAATAGTGGTACGACTGATCTGTCTTTTGAGAATGTCATGGCAGCCATATTATCTGAGGAGATGAGGCAGTAGGGTATAGAAAACTTGGCAAAAGAGGCCTTATCTGTGAGAGAGTAAACCCATGATAAAGACTACAAGTGGTCTGGTGATAAACCCAAGTTCAGGGGAAGATCAAAAAGTAAGGATAAATCTGGGTTGAAGTGTTAGAAGTGTAGAAAGCCTGAGCATCTAAAGAAGGGGTGCAGAAGTAAGAGTATGAACCCTGAAAAGAGAACAAGCGAGATATCAGCTTCAGGTAACAGGAACCAGTATGATGATGATGCTGGTGACTTAAATATGGCATCCTATTTGGCTCAATCAGATTAGTGTGTTTGGATAATTGACACATGAGCATCCTTTCACATGACACCTTATAGGGACTGTTCGTGAGTATGAAACCTTTGATGGGGGAAATGTTTTATTGGGAGATAATTCTTCGGCGAAAATTATTGGTCCGTGGGAACGTAAAGTTGAGGTTGAATGATCGGACAATCATAACACTTCCAGGCATGATGCATTATTTCGGGTCTCAGCAGGAATCTAATGTCAGTCAACAAGATGGCAAATGAGGGAGTGAATTTCAGCTGTGACAAAAATTCATGCAAGATGACTCATGGATCGTTAGTAATTGCATGAGGTGTTCGGTATAGTATGTTGTAGTTGTTGGTAAATATAGTGCAAAGTCAGTGCAGTGGAGGTTTTATCTCTGATAGGCAACTGATGATGAGGCAATGTCCTCTATATTGTGCATCAGAGGCTTGGGCATATCAGTGAAAAGGGACTATCTAATTTATCGTTAAAGCAAATGGTGAAGGGGAGTCCCAGATTGCTCTATGGGATTCGATTTCTGTGAGCACTATGTACATGGCAAGCAAAACCGTGTGAGTTTTAAGTATGCTGGCACGAGGGGCAAAGCGTATTATGGATTTAATACATAGTGATGTGTTTGGGCCAGTTCCAGTCCAATCTCTTGGAAAATCAAGGTATTATTTCTCTTTCATTGATGATTTTTCAAGGTATGCATGGATTTATTTCATTAATAGTAAAGCTGAAGCATTTAATAAGTTCTGTGAGTTTAAAGCATTGGTAGAAAATCATATGAAAAGAAAAATAAAGGTACTAAGAAAAGATAATGGAGGAGAATTTTGCTCAGACAAGTTTGAGCAATTATGTGTGGCAAATGACATTGC
Source organism: Bretschneidera sinensis (assembly GCA_023935145.1). NCBI lineage: Eukaryota > Viridiplantae > Streptophyta > Magnoliopsida > Brassicales > Akaniaceae > Bretschneidera > Bretschneidera sinensis. The sequence goes on along the minus strand of CM043703.1, from coordinate 47,780,564 downwards.
AAGACAAAAAAAAACTCCATATACACCTCAACAGAATGGGGTGGCCGAGAGACTCAATCGGTCACTCATGGAGAAATCGAGGAGTATGTTGAGTTGTATGGGCTTGGAGTTGGAGTTCTGGGCATAGGCTATAGCTGCAGCATGTTATTTGAAAAACAAGTCACCTACATCAGCTTTACAGGATCAGACACCGTTTGAGGGCATTATTCGGGAAAAAACCGAGTTTAGTTCATGTTAGGGTGTTTAAGTGTGATGCTTATATGCATGTACCAAAAGAAAATAGGAACAAACTTGACAGCAAATCAGTGAAGTGCATCTTCATTGGTTATAAGGATGGGGTCAAGGGATACAAGTTATGGAATCCAAAAAACAAGAATACAGTTTACAGCAGAGATGTTATGTTTAGAGAAACACAAAGGTATGTGGCAGTTGTCCAAACTATACTGGAACAACCAAAATAGGTTCAGATTGATCTTAATCCGGGAGATAAAGAGTGGGAGACTACCCTACAGACTACACCAGATACTTCAGATACTAAGTCAGTTGGGTATGAGTAAGATATTCATGTTTTTGATGTAAAGGATGAGGATTCAGATGCTGGCTCAGAGGTAGAGACCACACTTGTCATAATAAGATCCACACAAGTTAGGAGACCACCCATCAGGTATTCTCCTAGTGCTTGTAGTGCATTATATGCTTTAAATATTAGTGGTGATGATCCTAACATACTGAAAGAGGCAAGGACCTTGGAGGATGCTATAAAAGAGGAGATGTAGGCACTGGACAAGAATGAAACATAGAGCCTTGTGAAATTGCCTAAAGATAGGAAGGCAATTGGGTGAAAATAGATTTTCAAGAAGAAAACAAATGCAGATAGAATGGTAAAAAGTACAAGGCACGTCTGGTTGCAAAGGGGTACTTGTAAATAGAGGGAATTGGACTATGGTGAGATATTTTCTTCGGTAGTAAAGTTGACATCTATCAGATATGTCTTATCCATGGCCGCTGCTTATGAAGTAGAGATTGAGCAACTGGATATGAAGACAACTTTCCTTCATGGGGACTTAGAGAAAGAAATTTACATGAAATAGCCCGAAGGCTTTATGAGCAAAGGCAAGGAAAAGCTGGTTTGTAAATTGAAGAAGTCTCTGTATGGACTAAAACAATCACCACAAATGTGGTACCAGAAGTTTGATATATATGCCATTCAGCTTAGGCTCACTCGCAGCTATGCTGAACACTGCATCTACGTGAAAACGTTAAGGGTTGATTTTGTCATTTTAACCTTGTATGTGGATGATATGTTGTTAATTGGAAATAACAAGAAGATGATTGGAACTGTGAAGGCATTGTTTGCCAAGGCAGTTTGACATGAAAAACATAGGGTCAACAAACTTTATCATGGGCATAGAGTTGAAGAGGGATCCTGAAAATCAAAAACTATGCTAAGTCAAAAGAAGTATATTGAAAAAGTGGTTGAAGAAATTCAACATGTCTGACAGCAAGCCGGGTAGGGAGACTCCTATGCCTTTGAGAACCAAGTTATCTATGAAACAATGTCTGAAGATGGAGAAAAAAGCTGAAGATATGGCGCACTTACCTTATGCTAGTGCAGTTGGAAGCTTGATGTACGCCATGGTGTGTACGAGACCAAATATTGCCCAAGTAATGGGAGTATTGAGTAGATATATGTCTAATCCTAGAAAAGAGCATTGGACTGCAATCAAGAGAGTTCTTAGATATCTTTGTGGTACGTCAGAGTTTGCATTATGTTATGGAGGTAAGAAGAATATTGATATTGTATGATCATTTAGTGTTGACTAGGGAGGAGACATTGATAGCAGGAGGCCTGAAATGTGGGTATGTGTTTAATCTGTTTGGTGGGGCAGTGAGTTGGATAAGCAAAAGGCAAAGTGTTATTGCCCTTTCATCTACAGAAGCAGAGTATATGGCAATAACTCATGCTGGAAAGGAAGTGGTTTGGCTTCAAAGGTTGTGTGCTCAACTTGAGTTTAAACAAGAAGTAGTGAAGGTGAAATGTGACAATCAAGGTGCTATCTTCTTAGCAAAGAATCATGCATTTCATTCACGGATGAAGCATATTGATATCCAATATCACTTCATCCGGGAAAAGATTGAAGAAAAGGTTATAATCTTGGAGAAAGTTGATACAGCAGTGAACAGTGCAGATTTCTTGACTAAAGCAGTTTACTCTAGCAAAGTTTGAGTGGTGTGCTACTGAGATGGCCTTGAAGAAACAGAGTCCTGGAAAGTTTTTCATGTGTGTGAAGTATTTACCAAGTGGGAGATTGTTATAGTTGGTGCATACTTCACAGGACTAGATCTGTAGAACCCCGGATGGTTTGGGCTTGTACATGAGTTGGGGCTGTTTTTTTGCTTGATAGTTTGAGCTTGGGCCCATGAAGAGCTGTAGTTCTGCAGCATAACGGAAATCCTAATTATACCTTAATTAGGATGTCTTAAGTTGCATATAAATACTCTTTATGTACTGAGCATACATTGTAACAGAGAGATTTGTGAGATTGATAATAAGAAACCTCTAGCAAGACGTAGCCCTATTCTTGGGTGAACTTGGGTAAATCCAGTCTTATTTTCTTTCTGTTTATAATTTGTGTGATTGACAGGTCTCGAATCGTTCATCTTTGACCTATTGGTAAATCAAGCAATGAGTTCAAACTCCTGTCCTTTATTGATTAAGTGTAAGATACTCTAAACATTGAGTTTATTTTGAATCTTGAAGATTTATAACGTCTTAAAAATTATTTAAGATCATGTGGAGCTTGAATTCATTATTTTGTTGGAAGTTAGCTACACTTAGTTTATCTATATGTGCAAAAGAAAATATTGGAAAAACAAAGAAAACATTGTCTTATTTTTTTGTAAAATTCCAGCACTTAGTCTCTTTGAACCCAACTCTTTCAAAAGCTTTATATTGCTTAATATCTTATAAAACAGTTCTTTTTTAGCATGTTTCATCAAAATATTTTCAATGGTATGTTTTTAGGGGGAGCTCTTCTTTGAAATCCACCAATTTTATGATGACAAAAATGGGGAGAAAAATAAGAAAATTAGAGTTCTTGTTAGAGACCTTATTCTTGACTTAACATATATATCTTGAACTCATACTGAAAACACATTTATATATATATATATGCATTTATTGAAAGAAGATTGAAATTGAAATAAATTTCTTTGGAATATGTTTCTGTTGTGTTTGATTTTCTACAAGAGGTCAATAGACAGAAATATAAGGTACACTATGTCAGAATTTTTGCAAAATTTTAATCCCTTCATTTCTTTTCGATTTATTTTCTTTGATCTCTAATTAAAATTTTTGTCACCATAAAAAGGAAGAGATTGTTGACTAAGTGTTTGTTGACCCTGAATGATTTTGATAGTAAAAAAATATTAATTAAGCACTAATGAATATTACTTAAGTGATACAGATTATTAATAATGCTTATATATCAAAAGAGATCAAGATTGTAGAAATTAGTGAATCAAAGTTCATGATATCAAAAGTCAAGAAGATCTTCAAACGATCAAATTCGAAGATAATAATTGAAATGCAACTTCAAAAACAAAAGAGCTAAATCATAGGGTTGAATCCTAAGATACACTTTGTAAGCATTTCAATTTTTAGAAGCTAAATAAATTCGGATTGCATTTTATTACAAAACCTCAATTAATTGAAGATTGATGAGAGTTATAAAATGCATCTTAACAAAACTTAATTGTTATCATTTTAGGGTTGATCTAGGATTTAATTGCACTTTTATACGTTAACAACTCTAAAGTATCATTCTTGGATCATTGATCTATTTCGGTGCATTTTCAGGTACTTTAAGCTCAAAAAAGGAGGAAAAGTTATCATTTCTTGAAGCACAAAGACTCGAGGCATACTTGAGTGAAGGAATACTTCCGAAAGGACAAGATGAAAGGCTTAAAAGAGCAACAGCTGCTGCCCGCACTAGAAAGGAGTTTCACTAAATTGCCAAAATTTCCCGTACAGATCAATCATCTTTGAAAATTAAACTGTATTGATACAAAAAGAACCAGGAGATGAGCCATATATGCTTAGAAAGATCTGGAAGTCTATTTTCTGGAGAATTTTACGGTTTGTCAAAAATATTTTTCTAGAGAAAGTTATGGCAGTTTTAGTAGACAAAGGTCAGGCTGTGCGGGATTTCAGCGTGATTTTGGGCTTAAATTCCACATCCCACATCGGTTGGAAAATGCATTTTTATATCCCACATCTCACATCGGATGGGAAACACATTGCACTCTTGGTATTTACCTATATAAGGCCCACTCCACTTTAGCTTTGGGCATCAATCGGAGCTCATCTGAAATCATCAGAGAGTGAATCCAGAGGGCCTTTAGGAGCAATTCAGAGGGCCTTTAGGACAAATCCAAAGTATAATTTTGGAAGGAAAGCTGAGGAATCGTCGAAGCTTTCACTACCAAGGAGGAGATGATCGTTGAGAGGCCGGAGGCAACTCAAGGAAGCATGAGCTCCATGGCTGGCTAGTCTCCAAGCAAGGCAAATGGATGAATCCCTAGGTGTAGTTGTTCTTATTTTCCTTTATTTGATTCAGTTGTAGTTTGGTATTATTTTCATTAAATATTTTTATATTTTATTCTTTAATTTAATTAGTAGATTTTTATTAGTCCGGTGATTGCATGCTTCTTTTCCATATAAGTTTAGTCATGCTCTTCTTACGTGTATTTGTTTGGGTGTGATTGAGTCCGGTAGATCGCTTTTATAGATTTGTCTATTGCTGCGGTATTATCATTTAGATATATCGTCGTCTTTTGATAATTTATAAGTTAGGTCATGTGAGCTTGAAAGTAAAGAATAATTCATAGCAATTACATTAGGGTTTATAAATGCGCTTTAATTGAATATTTGCCGATTGCCTATTTGGGATGTGAAACTTGCAATCGAGATAAAAACAACTGAATCAAGTTAGGATTAGAGCAACAAACCTAGGGAGGATTTCAAGAACCTTGTCATTTCTTTATTATATTATTCAATCATTCAAATATCCAACTACAACCGAATCAAATAAAGAAAAATAAGAACAACTACACCTATGGATTCATCCCTTCGCCTTGCTTGGAGACTAGCTAGCCATAGGGCTCATGCTTCCTTGAGTTGCCTCCGGCCTCTCAACGATCATCCTCAGCTTGCCCTCCAAATTTATACTTTCGGATTCCTCCTAAAGGCCCTCTAGATTGCTCCTAAAGGCCCTCTGGAGTCACTCTCTGATGATTTCAGATGAGCTCTGATTGATTCTGGTAGATCTCTTTATTGATTTGTCCATTGCTGCGGTATTATCGTTTAGATATATCATCGTCTCTTGATAATTTATAAGTTAGGTCATGTGTGCTTGAAAGTAAAGAAGATTTCATAACAATTACATTATGATTTATAAATGCGTTTTAATCAAATATTTTCCGATTGCCTGTTTGGGATGTGAAACTTGCAATCGAGATAAAAACAACTGAATCAAGTTAGGATTAGGGCAACGAACCTAGGGAGGATTTCAGGAACCTTGTCGTTTCGTTATTATATTATTCAAATATTTACACAGTTTCTATAAAATCAATAATTCACATTCTTTCAATCAATCTTTTATCGTTTGTGCTAAAGTTTACACCTTCTTTTGTAATTAACTTGTTTTCCTGTGGAATCGACACCCAAAAGCTGTACTATAACTACTGTGTTATACTTTGGGCGTAATCAAATTTTGGCGCCGTTGCCAGGGATTCATACCTTCTTTTGTAATTAGTTACTTTAACTTTTATCGTTTGTGTTGAGATTCATAACTTCTTTTGTAATTAGTTTGTTTCCCTATGGAATCGACACTCCAAAGCTGTACTACAACTACCGTGTTATGTTTTGGGCATAATCAAATTTTGGTGCCGTTACTGGGGAAACACACTTAAGTACAAGGAAGCTTGTCAACTTTGAGTGTGACGGTAGAAGAATTGTAAATATTTTTTTTCAGCAGTTTGTAAATACGGTAATATTGTTCCTTTACCTTAATTTTGATTTTTGGATTTATTTTGTTTTATTTATTTCCCCTTTGATTCATTTGGTGTATGCTTAGACCGAGAGATTTGCGAGGTAGATTCATTAGAGGACCCGAACTAGAATTACCTTCTCCTTCTGAGTCTGATAGTGAAACCTCGCCTAGGTCAACCAATAGTAGAAACCCAAGTGAGAATTTAGAGGATTTTGTTAACATGGCCGATAACCTTAATGAGAATGTTGCTATGACACTTTAGGATTACCTCTACCCTACACGCACAGCCACACCATCATGCATCATGTTTCCAGCCAATACTCTCCAATTAGATCTTAAACCAGGGATGATTCAATTACTCCCTACATTTCATGGCTTGGATAATGAAAACCCATATGTGCACATTAGAGAGTTTGAGGAAGTAGTCGCGACTTTTCGTAGTCAAGATGAAACCGATGACATTGTGAGGCTTAAGTTCTTTCCTTTCGCTTTGAAGGATGGAGCTAAGAGTTGGCGATACTCACTAAGACCATGATCTATTAGGTCGTGGACTGAGATGACTCGGGCTTTCTTTAATAAATATTTTCCCCAACATAAGACCAATGCTTTAAAAAGACAAATCTCCACCTTTGCACAAAAGGACAGCGAGACTTTGTATCAGTCTTGGGAGAGATTTAAGGAGTTGTTGAGTATGTGTCCTCACCATGGGTATGAGAGTTGGCGCTTGGTGAGATATTTTTATGAGGGACTTACATATAGAGAGTGCCAATTTGTAGAGATGATGTGTAATGGTGAATTTTTGGAGAAAGATTCTGATGAGGCCATAGAGTATCTCAATGAGCTTGCTGAAAAAGCTCACATTTGGACTGGACCTAGTGCTACTGAAAGCACAAATAGGTCACGACCTATAGAGAACCTAAGTGGTGGTGGAATTTACCATCTTAGGGAAGAGGATAACCTTAAGGTCAAGGTCGAGATGCTCACTAGAGAACTAGAGGTATTAAAGACTAAGAGCATAAAGCCAACACATGTGGTTAATCATGCAAAATCTTTTGAACCGTGTTTTATGTGTGGCGGGGTAGATCATCTCGCCCAATAGTGTCCCACATTTACTGAGATGAGAGGGTTGTATAAGGAACAATGTAATGCCTTAGGCATGTACAAGAAGCCTTTGACACCCTTATCTGATACTTTTAATCCGGGATGGCGAAATCACCCCAATTTCAGCTGGAAGTCTAAAAACCAGCAGCTTGCACAACCCCCTGCACCATATCTTGAACCATATCATGCACTTGTGTCTTCTAGGAGTTCTTTAGAAGACACTTTACATGCTTTTATTGAGGCACAGGGTAAGACTAATAAAAGGCTTGAATCTTTAATTGTGTAGGTTGTTGAAGAACATAAAGAGATAAAGAGCCAAGTGTCCAAGTTAATGAGCTACTTGAGTGTGACTGAGCGAGGTAAGTTCTCTTCTCAAGCTCAGTCCACATCTCATGGTAAGCACCTGGTGCAGCAGAATGTGAAGGAGGTGAATGTCATTGAGAAAGTAAGTGGTAAGTTATTACACATCCCAACAACGAAAAAATCAGAGGATGTGGATGAAAGCCACCAATCATACTTGATGGACTCATTCATGGAAAAGGTCCAACACCTTAATCCATTAGAGTCCACCCTCACTCATGGGTTCATAAGAGCATATATCGAGCCAAAATCTACGGGTGTTACTGATGACATCCTTGAGGCCCCCCAAAAGCATAGAAGCACCAAATTTGGCAATGAAGCAGTGGCGGATGCATTCAACTCATGTTTTTCGAGGAGGGAATAGAAGTGTCTGGCTGAAGACGTAAAACTTAGCGCTCATGGGAGGCAACCCACAACATATCCTTTTACTTCTACTGATTTTCATATTTCTTTTTCTTGTTTATTATTTTTATTTTGCTGTTTTCCAGTTTTTACTTTAGTATTTATTTTTCAGGGACAAATAAACGAAGCAGTTCAAATGATCGTGCACAACTTTCAACTCCACACACTGTTGGTTAAAAAGGGAGTTTCCTTAACTTTTACTTTTACATTGAGGACAATGCTTATCTTAAGTTGGGGGTGGAAGATATACATTTCTTATTGCATATCATTGAACTGCTTAGTGTCATCTTTGTTTTTGTTTAGCATGCTTTGTGTTAGCCTTAGAGTCAATTTACATGTCGATGATGTGAGTTTAATTGAGATAGCAGATAGCATGTAGAAGAAGTTAAATCTTGCTTCGGTTTGAAATTAATTTAAGTATCAATCTTCATTTGTTTTGAGATTATAGCTTGTTGTAAGATTGCATGATTAGTCTTAAACATTTAGAAAAATTTTATGTGTGATTATTTTGTGAATATTTTTGCGGCCTCGACAAGCTCTATAACTTACTTGATAACCACTTGAGGCGAATTCCTAGAATGCACATTACTTAGGATATGATATAGGCCATATTTGGACCGTTTGAGCCTGTTAAACCTACCATTGCTATATTTACCACTAGTCACCTATTTGAGCATTTTCTTGAAAAAGAATTTGAGCCTTGTTTCTTTCAATAGCCCATTTACTCACCCTTATGAGCCTAAGGAGAATATTTTATCCTTACTTTTCTCTTAAAAGAACTTAGTTATACACATGTTGTGAGAAGCATTTAAAAGGAGTAAGGGTAGAAATATGAAAAAAATATATATATCACTACCACAACCCAAGTACATTAAAGGAGATAAGTTGGGGGTTGTAGAAGAGAAAAAAAAAATATGAAAAAGGAGGTGAATGGTCTTATGCCAAAATACAAAAGAAAAGAACAAAAAGAAGAGAAAAGCGAATTATGGCAAAGAAAGAAGAAAAGAAAAGAAAAGTGGTGATTTCAGAAAAATGCTCGAAAAAGTTGGGTGTTGAAGTAAGACTATCTAGTGCTTAAAAGTGGTTGTGTTTAAAGCTAAGAGATTCAGTTCTTTTACTTGTGAATCATTCCCATTCTTTCTTAACCTTTACCTTAGCCTAACGTTGCAAGCTTATTAAAGACCTATTGATCCAATGTAATGTGATTTTTCTACAATAGTGGAGAGTGATTTGAAATGTAAGCATATGGAGCTTGTTTTTGTGATTGATGTCACGTAATTTATCATGTTTTAGAGGCCAAGACTTGTATTCACGAATGTTATGCATAAAATCATCCTGGTGTTTGGATTAATGGTTTGTGGTAAGATGGATGTTAAGAGTCAATAACGATTTTAAGATTGATGTTTGGATTACTTTTGGACTTAGGTGAAATTTAATGATTCTATGTGTCGTATGTTATGTGCAATTTTTGAGACAAAAAGTGAATTACTCTTTGTTCAACGCTAGCATTGTTTTACTTTGTTTTTAACTCCTACCATAGAATTCATCTCTTATTTTCGCTTCAATTGCTAGGGACTAGCAATAAGCTAGTTGGGGGTTGTGATGAGAGTCATAAAATGCATCTTAACAAAACTTAATTGTTATCAATTTAGGGTTGATCTAGGTTTTAATTGCACTTTTATACGTTAACAACTCTAAAGTATCATTCTTGGATCATTGATCTATTTCGGTGCATTTTCAGGTACTTTAAGCTCAAAAGAGGAGGAAAAGTTATCATTGCTTGAAGTACAAAGACTCGAGGCATACTGGAGTGAAGGAATGTTTCTGAAAGGACAAGATGGAGGGCTTAAAAGAGCAACAGCTGCTGCCCGCACTTGAAAGGAGTTTCACTAAATTGCCATAATTGCCCATACAGATCAATCATCTTTGAAAATTAAACTGTATTGATACAAGAAGAAACAGGAGATGAGTTATATATGCTTAGAAAGATCCGGAAGTCTATTTTCTGGAGAATTTTACGGTTCATCAAAAGGATTTTTCTAAAGAAAGTTATGGCAGTTTAAGTAGAAAAATGTCAGGCTGTGCGGGCTGTGCGGGATTTCAGCGTGATTTTGGGCTTAAATCTCACATCCCACATTGGTTGGAAAACACATTTCTATATCCCACATCCCACATCGGATTGGAAACACATTGCACGCATGGTATTTCCCTATAAAAGGCCTACTCCACTTCAGCTTTGAGGCATCAATCGGAGCTCATATGAAATCATCAGAGAGTGAATCCAGAGGGCCTTTAGGAGCAATCCAGAGGGCTTTCAGGACGAATCCGAAGTATAATTTTGTAGGGCAAGCTAAGGAATCGCCGAAGCTTTCGCTACCAAGGAGGAGATGATCGTTGAGAGGCCGGAGGCAACTCAAGGAAGCATAAGCTCCATGGCCGGCTAGTCTCCAAGCAAGACGAAGGGATGAATCCCTAGGTGTAGTTGTTCTTATTTTCCTTTATTTGATTCAGTTGTAGTTTGGTATTATTTTCATTAAATATTTTTGTGTTTTATTCTTTAATTTCATTAGTAGATTTTTATTAGTCTGGTGATTGCATGCTTCTTTTTCATATAAGTCTAGTCATGCTCTTCTTATGTGTATTTGTTTGGGTGTAATTGAGTCCAGTAGATCTCTTTTATAGATTTGTCCATTGCTGCGGTATTATCATTTAGATATATCGTCGTCTTTTGATAATTTATAAGTTAGGTCATGTGAGCTTGAAAGTAAAGAATAATTCATAGCAATTACATTAGGGTTTATAAATGCGCTTTAATTGAATATTTGTCGATTGCTTGTTTGGGATGTAAAACTTGCAATCGAGATAAAAACAACTGAATAAAGTTAGGATTAGAGCAACAAATCTAGGGAGGATTTCCGGAACCTTTTCATTTCTTTATTATATTATTCAATCATTCACACAATTTTCATAAAATCAACAATTCAGATTCTTTCAATCAATCTTTCATCGTTTGTGTTCAAGTTTACACATTCTTTTGTAATTAACTTGTTTTCCTGTAGAATCGACACTCCAAAACTGTACTACAACTACCGCGTTATGTTTTGGGTGTAATCAAAGATATAAAATCTCTAGATGAAGTTATTAAATGCAAATATTCAATTCTTAGGGCTCAATACTCTAAGTGAACTTAAGAAGAATTTATGTTGACATATAAAATTATTTGAGCATTTGAGCATTTATTATTCTTCATATATCTTGCACACACATTATGTTTAAATTTGTAATAATTTTTTGTCATCATCAAAAAGGCCTCAATCAAGAAATTGATTAGATTAATTTTGATGATAACAAAACACTCTTGAAGTGTTTGACTTGTGTGTTCAATGTTCTAGAAAGTTTGATTATACTGGGAGATTTTTGAGAACTTAAAAATCCAAAAAGAATGAAGATTTATGAAGAAAATTGATGTTAAAAACACTTTTCATCCTGAAAACACTGTAGCAGTGCACAAAAACTTACCCAGTCGACTGGGTGCTCCAAAAATCAGTTTTTTGCATTTGTTCTGAAGGTTAGTCGACAAGACAAGTTACAACAGCTACATTTTTTAATTTAAAAAGCTATAAACTTGTCTCTAACAGCTTTATTTTGTCTCCAATAGCTAGAAAGCTTCAAGACACTACAAATAGAGCCTCAATGGTCATTTGGAAGATAAGAGAAACTAACTACAACAAATGACTAAAGAAAAATCTTCATTATCTTCTTCTTAAGCCAAAAATCTCATTGTTAAGCTATAAGCTTTTAAGAGAGAAATTATTGAATTGTAATCTTCATTGAGATTTGAGATATCTCTCTCTTATTTGTTTGTTTCAAACTTTCTATTCATTATTTTGTTAAAAGAGTTGGTGTAACTCTTATGAGAGTTTGTAAGTGAGCTAGTGAGTGTTGGGTATATACATTTGGGTAGCAAACTTAGGACTCTTATGAAAAGGTTGAAGCAACACCCTTAAAGTTACTTGTTTATATTCGGTTTGAGAAACACCCTTGAAGTTGCTTGTTCGTGTTAGTGAATCCTTCAAGGAGAGCCTTGAAGATAAGTGGACGTAAGGTCGGATGTGATTCTGATATTGCTGAACCACTATAAATCGAGTTTGCATCTCTCTAACTCTATTTCCTTAATTACTTTCACAATTACTTGACTAGAATTATTTGTTATTCAAGTAAATGAGATTGATTTCTATATTATGCAATAAACTCTCTCATCTTTTCTATATTATGCAATAAACTCTCTCATCTTTGTCGTAGTAATTTAGAAAAATTGGGTTGATTTAATTCTCTATATATTTTATTACTTTATACTAAAAAAAGAATTTAAAAAAATTTTAATACCCAATTCATCTCCTCTTAGGTATTGCCATAATACATTTTGGACTAACATTTATATTTCTCCAGCACCACCTTAGTATAACCCTCCTACAATGACAAATGAACATATTTCATTTGCATGCGTAATTAGAAAATTTATAAAAGAACATACTAAATATACTTACACTACATACTACTTATGAAACAAAAAATTATTTCTTATAGCCACAGCTTTCGACTTGGTGTCCACAAATTCACCAGTTCCGTTTCTCTTATGTGTCTCCAAAAACACCTCAATATTTGAAGGATCATGACCTAACTTCTTATTCTACACATAGTAATGAATTTTGTCACTGAAAATTGAAATGAATTACAATAAATAACCATATATATTTTACCAAATAACGAATACATCATACCAGTCTCTCCTCGTGTTGCGGTATACTGATGGACCCCATCAAATGATGAACAATCTCACTTCCCACCTGCTTGTTCAAAGAGGACACTTGGGAATGCTGCTTCCAGGAGTCTTGCGCCTATATATCACACAACCCCTCCCAATAAGGTTGTCTCAGCCTATGGTTATGCCATTCCTTCCATTTTTTCACTTCTTCAGTATCCATATGTCTTTTGGCCTTTTTTCGAATATCCGAGTTAAGCCTTAATTTATGGTTAATATCAGAGTTATGTCTTGATTTATGGTTAATATCTATGAGACCGTGTAGTCGATGCACTTTAAGTCCGTTCTTAGAATCATATCAGTGACATTTAAACAATACAATAGTGTTACTAGCCCATGCTTATTGTAGTTTTATAATTTTTGTTAACATACCATAGAAGTCACGTTCATATGTATCGTAACAACTACCTTTGACGCATACAACACTGTTCATTGTTTTCTTAAATTTTTCATATTCTTGGGTGTGAAACTTGAATTAGTTTACAATATAACCATTATAACACCTCACACATTTAAAAAGGTCGAGTTCTATTTCTTGAATCCTTTCATCTTTAGTTTGGTTGGTCAAACCTATTACACTAAAAATTGTGCATGAATATTAAAGGAAAATTTATAATACGTAGGCAGTCATCTAATTCTTTCAATATAAATGTTCATAATCAGAAAGTAGTATAGAAATTTCTTACAAGGTCATGAAGCCATGATGCAAATTTTTTTCGCAAAGCTTCTCTATTTCAGCATCACTATCAAGGGGTTGCTCACGCCTCAACATATCATCATATTGTCTACATTATTATATGTTGAATTAATATATGGAATGAAAAAATTAAAAATAATAATTAAACTAAGTACTTACTCCACATATGGCCCGATCTCCGCACAATTAAATAGAACATATATCTATGCAACTTTGATCTCATTTTCATCTAATACTCTACTCTTCGGACCACCAAAGGAATGACCATGGTAACGAAAACTGAATGACAATCTTTTGGGCCCATAATCCCCCCCTAATCATCATTGCAATCGACTCGATTCAACTTTGTTTGAACACTCGGGTCAAAATATTGAGAGCAAAAATTGGAAACTTCCTCTATAATGTAGGAATCAACGATCAAACTTTCCACATGAGCTTTATTACAAACCTTTTTTTTAAACTATTCATACACCTATTTTTCATATATAGCGATTATAAAAAAAATGTTAACAAGAAGACACAAAATGCTTTATAAAATGGATAAAAATTAGAAAAAATTGTTACCTCTCAAAAGGATCCATTGGTACTACACAAGGCCACAAACTTTGCTTTTGTATAGTAAATGGACTGGTAAATGCGCCATACAATAAAAAAAATCCTAGAGGAAATATCTCCTCTAGTTTTCATAAGGTCATCACGATGTTCTTATCAAGCATCTCCATATGGTCAATCGTAATTTGGTTGCTATATCTCTAAAAAAGTGATTTGAGTTCTCTCAAAGCATCTCATATTCAGTTTGAAAAAAAAGTCACGGAACACCAATGGTATTAGTCTTTCCATGAACATATGCCAATTGTGACTCTTTATGCAGTGGAACTTGCATGATTTACTTTAACACATCGAGCTATATTCGAGGCAACTTTGAAACCCATTCGCACACAATTTTTATCTAAGACTTGTCTAATGTGTAGGTCGCTTTAGGTCTCTTCATTTTCCCATTCATTTCAACTAACTCCAATTCTGGACTCCGTTGTGGCGATTATCTACCTAAATAAATATGCAAATAACTGTCCTAGTTTTACTTGTAAGTGCACAAGGTCAACTTAGTAGTATAGTGTGCGAATGCAAGATCATCTCCACAGGGATTGATAAAGTTCGATTTAGAATTAGTTTCGAAATAATGAAATAAAAACAAGAGAAATAAATATTGAGTTTGAAATAATAAAGATAAAGGCGTAGAGACTTGATATCCACCACCAATTATGCTACCACAACAAGACAATATGCCAATGCTTTACTCATGCTATGATTACCTACTGTTTGTCAACCTAAGGGCATGATATCTACTCCTTAAGCTATTGATTTCCCTAGGCAACGAATTAGGCATGGTATATACTCTAACTCTTTTCTTTTTTAAGGGATTCAGCATGGTGTAAACTGAGTTGTTCCTTAAGAGAGCATAGGATCTATGGAAATCGACAACCACACAAGACCTAGGGCATGGTATCTACTTTCGGTTTTCCATGTTGATTAACCCAAGAATCCGATGTGGATATCTTTTGTTACTAATGTTAAACCCAGGACTCAGTCATCCAAATTGATTCAACTAACTAATCCATACCACATGCATACGTTGATCAGACACACACATATGAGGAATTTAAGTAAAAATAGGTATTAATCAAGTTAAGCAACACAACGTAAATATCGCAAAGGCGCTAATACTAAATTTATTTAGTAAACATAATTAAGTCTTCAACCAAACCCTTACTAAAAAATTAGTTACACATAGTTATGATGCTAAAAAACATCAAAAAATTAAATACAAAGGAAAGAAGAAACCCAAAAACACTATGGAGAAGAGTCATCAATTCGTCTCCACAATCTCTCCTCCGGGCTCGTCCGGCCTCCGGTCTCCCCGAACAAAAACTAAACTAAAAGGGAGATCTGCTCCTCAAAAGGGAGATACTGTTTTTGTGTTTTACAAGTCTATTTATAGGGTTCTAAGGATACTTGGAAACCTTAATTTCCAAAACAGGTCTCTAACCCTACTTTCCAAAATAGGAGCTGATGTTTTTACTGTTCACTGTCGTACGTGTGCACTAGATCGCAGTTTCTTGCGCTCGAGTGCAGTCTTCTTTTTGTGTGCGAACATAGATTGCGCTCTATCCTGGCTTGGGCGCTGGTGTGCTCGATCGCAGCTCTTTTGCCCTTGATCGCACTAAGCAACTGACAGATTTTCCAGATTTGCTCTTTGAGCTCCAAAATGGTTCATTTTCTCCAAGAACCTATAAAAACCCATAAAACACATAAAGGAAGTAAAATAGCATAAAATACGCATACTAAGGGCTTAAATATGAATATTTAAACACTTATCACACCCCCAAACTTACAAATTGCTAGTCCTTTAGCAATATGAAACTAAAATAGAGACACACAGATAAATCCAATATTCATGGTGTCCACAAAAGTTTAGGTATCACACAAAACCATGATGTGCATTCATGAGAAAGCTTAACAAGTACAAACACATCTTTGCAATGAATAAGAGTTTTGAATGCAAATCACTTTCATGAGGCAGGTTAAGACATCACAAGTTTGACTTTAGTATGTGATGAACTACCGCATAAAAGATTAGGTTTCCAAATAATTCTAATGTGTAGTGTTTCAATGTCTCAAGATTCACCAAATTTCCTATTATAACCAACAAAAATGGCATAGTTTTTCTTCTTTTTCTTTTATTGTGAGATTTTTGCCAAGTTTAGTTCCCTTAAGCTTTCTATTTGACTCATGTACGAGTGTTTAGCCAATGACTTCCAAACCAGATGGTTTTAGGGCATTAGGTGTAAAGACACCCCTAAGGACTTACTAACTCGAGTCAAAAGGCTACGAAACTAACTGGTCTTAATACTACCAATCAGAATTCTCACCTTTTGACGTGACACTCACTGCTTACTAAGTCAAGAGGGCCAGTTACTTGGTGGAAAGTTCTTTTTAATGATCATTATGAGCGAAATTCCCACCTTTTGACGTGTCACTCACTGCTTACTGAGGCAAGAGGGCTGGTTACTCAGTGGAAAGTTTGTTTACTGATCATTAGGAGCACTTTTCTTTTTGAGCAATAACAAATTTTTTTTTTCTATTTTCCTATGCCAAAGTGTGAATCTAACAAGTCATCCGGTTCACAGTTATGCCGAAGAAACATACATATTAAAATTACATGTCATACCCCACACAATTATGTGCTAATGTGCTCGTGTTAGTTTAGGTCAAACTTGTGAATCCTTAAATGCCTAAAAGTAAGTGATTAATGTTTAAAACTTAATTATTAGCCCATGTGTTCAAGGTTTTAAGCTCACTTATGAAGTCAAATCATATTATTTATTTAGATCACCCAAAATTTTCAAAACAGTATGAACATGCATTTATCTATCAAAACAAAAAATTGAGACAAAGTGTGTGAATGTGTCTCCCATACCCCCAAACTTAAATTAAACATTGTCCCCAATGTGTGAATAACATGGAAAGATCTGACCTAAGAGATGGAGAATTAGCTGGGTCAGCATAGCTCATAGCATACCCCCAAACTTGAACGGATGCACACATTGTCCCTAAAAAAGAAAAACTAACGTAATACGGGAAAACAAGAAGTACTAAAAATAAGTAAATAACAAGTAATATAAAAAAAATAAAAATAAAAGGATAAGTTGTGGGGTGCCTCCCATGAGCACTAAGTTTAACGTCTTCAGCCGAACCAAGCCTTATTTTTTCCCAAAACTAAGATTGGCAGCAGCTAGCACAGATAGTGTTTTATTCTCTCCCATATAAGCATAAGTGAACTGCTTTGGCAATTGCTTCAACTCCAAATTTGGTGCCTGGACAATAGAAGGAAAAAAAACAGTATTAGTAGGCACATGAGGTTCAAATGGATCGGTGTACTTACTTGGATGCTTTGGAGGGGCCTCAAGAAGGTGCACAGTTTCAATGATGTCATCAGTAACATCTTCAGATTTTGGCTCAACATCTGATCCTTTGAAACAATGGGTGAGGGTGGTCTCCAATGGATCAATGTGATAGATATGACAAACTTGCTCAACAACACCTTGCTTTCGTTCACTTAGCTCCTTAGCCATTTGCGCCACTTGTACTTCCAATCTTTGAATAGCTTGTTCATACTTTGCAATGATTTCCCTTTGCTCAGTTCGAAATTGTCTTTCCTCTGCCATGAATTGTTCTTGTGAAGTCATCAACTGTCTTGCAAGACTCTCTAGATCACTTTTCTTTGATTTCGGAATTGATTGGGTTGCTGGTTGGGAATTCCTTTGCTGCCCTTGAAGGTTCAAGGCATTTTGTTTGTTGCTCCATGAAAAGTTGGGCTGGTGTCTCCATCCAAGATTGTAGGTATTTGCATATATGTTGTAGTTGTTCGGCCCCGTATAATTTGCTTGCTCTTGATCTGTAGATGAATACAAAGGGCAAGTGTCAGTAGTGTGATTAAAACGAGAATATATAGCACATACCTGGAGTGGTTAGGCTCGCGGACTAGGTGAGATATTTTGAGTAGTCATGGTGTTTATGAGCATATCTAGCTTCCTCTCCATAGCATCTAGACAAGCATATCTAGCTTCCGCCATTTGTGTTTCTCCCTCGATTGAATTAGTTGAAAAACTTCAGTGTAGCAGTTTCAGTACTGCTTCTCGGGTACTCTCTGGAGCTTTTACGCTCGAGCGCACCAAGAACAACGCTCGATCGCACTGGGATTGCACTCGATCGCACCAAAGGGTGCGCTCGATCGCAATGAGGACAGAAACTCCTCCTCTGCACACCTGAACAAAAATAGAAAATGAAAAGAAGGAATAAATCTGATTTTTGATAAAAATAAAAAAAATAAAACGGAACAGAATAAAATAAAATAAAATAACTAACGAAAATCATTCCAAAAAGAAATTTAGCGCAATCCCCGGCAACGGCGCCAAAAACTTGTTGTGGCAATTATCTACCTAAATAAATATGCAAATAACCATCCTAGTTTTACTTGCAAGTGCACAAGGTCAACTTAGTAGTATAGTTTGCGAATGCAAGATCATCTCCATAGGGATTGGTAAAGTTCGATTTAGAATTAGTTTCGAAATAATGAAATAAAAACAAGAGAAATAAATATTGAGTTTGAAATAATAAAGATAAAGGCGTAGGGACTTGATATCCACCACCAATTATGCTACCACAACAAAACAATATGCCATTGCTTTACTCATGCTATGATTACCTACTGTTTGTCAACCTAAGGGCATGGTATCTACTCCTTAAGCTATTGATTTTCCTAAGCAACGAGTTAGGCATGGTATCTACTCAAACTCTTTTCTTTCTTAAGGGATTCAACATGGTGTATACTGAGTTGTTCCTTACGAGAGCATAGGATCTATGGGAATCGATAACCACACGAGACTTAGGGCATGGTATCTCCTCCTGGTTTCCCATGTTGATTAACCTAAGAATCCGACGTGGATATCTTTTGTTACTAATGTTAAACCCAGGACTCGGTCATCCAAATTGATTCAACTAACTAATCCATACCACATGCATACGTTGATCAGACACACACATATGAGGAATTTAAGTAAAAACATGTATTAATCAAGTTAAGCAACACAACGTAAATATCGCAAAGGCGCCAATACTGAATTTATTTAGTAAACATAATTAGGGCTTCAACCAAGCCCTTACTAGAAAATTAGTTACACATAGTTGTGATGCTAAACAACATCATAAAATAAAATACAAAGGAAAGAAGAAACCCAAAAACACTATGGAGAAGAGTCGTCAATTCGTCTCCACAATTTCTTCTCCGGGCTCCCCGAACAAAAACTAAACTAAAAGGGAGATCTACTCCTCAAAAGGGAGATACTGTTTCTGTGTTTTACAAGTCTATTTATAGGGTTCTAAGGATACTTGGAAACCCTAATTTCCAAAACAGGTCTCTAACCCTACTTTCCAAAATAGGAACTGCTGTTTTTACTATTCACTACCGTACGTGTGCGCTCGATTGCAGTCTCTTATGCTCGAGCGCAGCCTTTTTCTTGTGTTCGAGCATAGATTGTGCTCGATCCTAGCTTGGGCACTGGTGCACTCGATCGCAGCTCTTCTGCGCTCGATCGCACTAAGCAACTAACAGATTTTTCAGATTTGCTCTTTGAGCTCCAAAATGCTTCATTTTTCTCCAAGAACTTATAAAAACACCTAAAAACACATAAAAGAAGTAACATAGCATAAAATATGCATACTAAGGGCTTAATAAAAGTAAATTAAAGGGCTTAAATATGAATATTTAAGCACTAATCAGACTCTTACACAACTTTTCATACCTTCTCGAGCATTTGCATTGTCTTTCGTGGCCTTGGTATCCATAACAGTGTTGAAGATGTTATCGAAAACACTTTTCTTAATATGCATGGCATCCAAATTATAATGAGCTAGATTTGTTGACCAGTAAGGCACTTCCCAAAACATACTTCTTTTCACCTAGTTATGTGCCTTCGAAAATCCAAGAATCACCTGCGTTGATTTACTTCCAAAGATGATTTGCTCGAAAGAGAAAGCTATATCTTTCAATTCTTCCCCAGACAACCGACGAGGCAGGAGAGAGTAATCCACTATGTTCCTTTTTAAATTATACTTTTGTTTTCGAAAAACATGATCAAATGGTAAGAATTGACGATGGTAATCAAACCAATAGTTTTTATGACCATTGGGCAGTCAGAATGACTTGGTACGCTCCATACATCAAGGATAAGCCAATATCCCATGCGTACTCCAATCAAAAAACATACCATACGCAGAAAAGTCACTAATCGTCCATAAAATTGAGACCTTCATATTGAATTTTTTTTAGATGCATCGTAAGTAACAACTCTATCTATCCACAACATCTTCAACTCATCTACCAACGGTCTTAGATAGACATCCAAATTTTTACCAGTGTGGTTTGGACCTAGAATGATCAAGGATAAAAAAAGAAACTGCTCTTTCATGCACAAACCAGGTGGTAGGTTGTATGGGATAACAAATACCGGATAACAAGAATAAGGAGTAGTCGAATGATCGAATAGTGTGAACCCGTCAATCGAGAGTCCCAACCTAACATTCAATGTTTTGGGGGAAAACAATGAGTGTTTATCATCAAAAGGTTTCAACGCGTCACCATCCGCCAAGTGGATTGCCATTTTTGGCTTACTACATTTTCCCTCTTTGTTTCATCTCATGTGTTTGGCAGTGTTTTTGGACATATAAATCCTGTGAAGCCTTGGTGTGACTAGAAGGTAATGCAACACCTTGTATGGTAAATCCTTTTACTTCTTATTACTCACTATGGCCAGATTTTATGTGGTTTCTTCTTTATTTGCTTAAATCTTCACAAAATTCAATTATAGTTTCAGATCTGTGAAGTCAATGCAGATTCGCCACTTACCGTTGGGTTTTTTACCATCACCACATTTGACACCCAGTCGGGATAGTACGTTTCACGAATGAAGTTAGTAGCGGGTAGTTTATCAACTTCGGTCCTGATGGTGGCTTGCCGCTCGGGGGAAAATGATTTTTTCTTCTGAGTAACTGGCTTGTGGTTCAGGTCCATGTTTCGTCGGTGCACGATGACCTCAGGATTAATCCCGGGTATATCCAAGAATGACCGTGCAAACAAGTCTTGATTCCTCAAGATAAGAGAAAGTAGCGATTCTCGAGGAGACCATAACCAATTTGGACTGTTCTAGAGATGTCTTCGCCAAGTGGAACAGCAGTCAGTTCTTCTATGAGCTGACCACACGAGATTTTGACCTCAACTCTAAAGTCTTCTATCTCGAGGGGCAAAGCCTCGGTTCTCTTCTCTCATCTCACTGAATTTAGGTAACAGGACCTAGAGACCTGTTGGTTCCCTTTGACTTTACCCATTTCGTAGTCAGTGGGAAACTTTTTTTTCAAATGGCAGGTGGAAACAACTGCCTTCAGTTCGTTGAGAATGGGCCTGCCGAGAATCACATTTTAGAACGATGGTCGCTTGACCACCAGAAAAGTAGTCTATACAGTAGTATTTCATGGAGCGATCCCCGCGGTGATCGGGAGAACTATGTTGCCTTCCGCGAACACCAGAGCCCTTGAAAAACCGTACAATGGGGTGGAGATCAGCTTTAACTAACTAACTTTTAACTGCATCTTCTTAAAAAGATCACAGAACAAGATTTCTGACGAACTTCTGTTATCCACCAAGATGCGCCTGACGTCATGGTTATAAGGAGGGAAACTACCACGACATCATCGTGTGGGGTCTGCACTTCATCTAGATCATCGTCCGTAAAGGAGATTTTCTGGTTTGTTTTTCTTCGTTTATGAGGCCCGCTGACAGATGCTACAGACTTGGTGTACGTTTTCCTCTTCTGCCCAGAGTTGCCTCCGGCAGCTAGTCCAGCGCAAATTTTTTTGATAACTCTAGTGATTGTGACTTCTTGGCCACTCTAGTCAGGTTTTTCTCGATTAGGCTTCGGACTCTTTCGGGGGGCTCAACGCTGTTAGTTTTTACTAGAGGGATGTTCGAGACTCCTCTTGGATCAATCGAGCATTCCTTCTTGTTGTGATCTGGTAAACTCTTTTAAGTGGCCTTGCAATTGCTCTTACTCCCTAATTAAATCCATACTTCCCCAGTTACCAAGTCCGAGCACACTAGGATCAAAGATTCGTTATAAGAACTTACGTGTGGTTCATTAAAAAAATTTCAAATGAAATTTGGTGATACAGTACCCTCGGTTGATAAAAGCCTCGATCTGTTGCCTCAAAGTGTGGCACTCCTCAATATCGTGCCCATGGTTTCTATGGAATCGGCACCACTTACTCTGATCTTTGTTGAGGCACTGCAGCTTTGGGGGCCACCAAAGAAATGCCCTATCCTGAACCTGCATCAGGACATTGGTCCTAGATGCGTTAAGAGGAGTGAAACTTTCAAAATGGGTGGTAGTTTTATATCTGCCCTCGTGATGGAGTTTTTTGGATGTCCCATCCCGAGGATCGCTGGTGTCTTTCCTCTTCTTCTCAGTTTCCCTTCCCTTTTTCTTCGAAAAGTTTGATCGTCTTCAGCCATCATGTATTTTTCTGCTCGAGTCAAGGCGTCATTCATGTCTTTAGGCAGTCACCTAGTGAGTTTGGAGTTGAAGATTCTAGATCTCAGTCCATTTTTGAATGCCAACATCTGTACATTGGGATCGAGGTTGGGGATCTCCTATGCGGCAGTGTTGAACCTTAAGATATAGGCTCAAAGCCCTTCCCCTCAATGCTAAATGATGTTGAACAGGCTTTCCAAGGTCTTCTTGAGTCCTTTGTTGCTGAGGAAGTGGGAAACAAAGGCGCAGCTAAACTCCTTGAAAGTGCTGATGCTTCTCGGCTTCAACCGGGAATACCACGTGCCGATAGTTTTTTCAAGCTTTGAGGGAAACACTCGGCACATGACAGGATCGGAATGTCATGCAGCATCATGGTGGTCTTATAATGCTGTAGGTAATCCAAGGGATTTGTCGAGCTATCATAGGGCTTGATTTGTGGCATCTGAAAAGTTGGCGGGAGCGGAGCTTTTAGAACTTCCTATTTGAATGGTGATCTTAGATGCTGAGTTCATCCAAAATGTTATGATTTCTACCTTTGAAAGCTTCTCTCTTCCATCTCCTCGACTCATTTGTCTTAGCCTCAACTCCAGTGATCTTACAGCAATCGCAGCTAAGACCAGTGACACCAGAATAGGTGCGGCCACTCTCATCAAGCTCTTCCATGGGTGCTTCTCCACTAAAGAAAACTACCTTCTTCATCCACCCTATCCTGCACACCATCGCTAGCAATGTCTGGCAAATCCACCCTCATATACACATCGCTGTTATTCAAAACTATCAATTCAATAAACCCATTTGGTCCACTCTTTTGAAACTGGCTGTTGGTTGCATAAAAACTCTCTTTTTTCTCTGAAAAAAAAAACACCAAAAACATAAAACAAATGCGATTAAAACAGCATGAAAAATAAACATGAAATATTGTTAAAATGAAGAATAATGTTGCGAGGAGGACCTTGAGATGTTGGTATTGAAGTAAGGTTAACTACTTCGACGGACATGGTGATTGATGCAATGCTCAATGATCTTCACTTTTCTTTTTGTTTTTTGGTTTTGTGCTATATTGCTAGGGTTTAATATTGCAGCTATACTGAGAGGGAGAGGGAAGGAAGAGGCTATAAAAAAGTTGAGAGAGACAAGGAAACATATGGTGTGGGTAATGTCATGTGACAGTTGGTCTCTTTTGTGTTTTTGTTTTTGTTAACAGTGGTTCAGCTATATTAATAGAGGGTGTAGGATGCGGAGATATTATGAGCATATTCTCCATATAATCAAAATCGTCTGATCAAATTTTCTTTCTTCAGTACTAACGAATTTTTGTTTGATTATCAATCAATGGATCTCAAAATATGACCAAAAGAGGCATTTTATAAGCAAAAAATCTTGGCAGGTTTAAATCAATTGAAAACTTTACTGATAATCTTAAAATGTTTCATTGATATTATCAATATAGATGTGGGATCTAAAATTTAATATTACCTATAAAAAATTTAAATTACCAATAAAGTTTTCAATTGATCTAAACCCAATGGTTTAAACCCGAACCAACCAAAAATTTCTCTTTTATAAAATCCAATAAATTATAATTCAGTGTTATCTACGGTTTTACCATGAAAACTTGTTATACTACTATCTCCTGGTGACCATTTAGAGGAATTTTCTCAAAATTAGGCCTTATACTTTGATGCAAATACCGATTTACACTCTATTATCTTAATTGTGTCAATTAACATCCTGATGAGGTATGCACGTGGCACAATTGTGTTCTTGCATGTGCAAAGTTAAAGGTAAAATTGGGTTCTCAATTTAATCGACTTGATACGCAACCAGCTTTTGTTAGGTCATGTTTAAAATTAGTTTTAAGTTGGAGCTTATATTTAAAATTTATCAAAAGCTTAATTAAAATAAATCAAACTATTTATTAATGTTTAATTGTTAGTTAATAAAATTAATAAGATTTGGTTCAATGTGATTAAGTTTTTATTAAATTTTAAAAAATAAATTTTAATTTAAAATTAACTTTAAATTGGACCAAACATCACAATATTCTTATCAAATTCATTCACTCTTTCTATCTTCTCAAACACCACGTTACAAAAAGATTGTACTCACTAATTCACTCTTTCTATCTTCTCAAACACCACGTTACAAAAAGATTGTACTCACTAAATAGATCAAACTATTAGCTTCATCAAATTCTTTATGATGTGGAAAATTAGTAAGCAAGTAGACTACCCCACATACCCGTCAAGAAATATTAAGTCTCAGCACACAGAGTGAATTTGAAGTAGTCCCCACTGCACTTACGTCGAGGCTGAAACTAAAGACCACTCCGCACTCTGTATAATGAAAGTTTAGGTTTAGTACCAACAAACATCTACAAAGAGACTCAAACTCAAATATTTTTAACGAGATGGATTCATCAAATTGTTTCACTCTCTATCTTCCCAAACACCACGCACAAAAAGATTTTACTCATTAAATATGAGTGTGGGTACTTTGTGGGGTGGGTGTCAATTTCATGTAGAGTGTTGGTATCAGAGTTACTAACTATGAATATATTTTTTCCTTTTTGAAATCATTACTATGAATATAATTGTGAGCAAATGATTTATCACGTAAATAGTCCATTAAGCCTATAAATACCTAGAGATTATTCACCACGAATTGTCATTGACACATATGCATGATATAAAGATATATTAAAATTTTATTTTTTCGTTTTACGGTGAAAAATATTTTGTGACATGTATGTTTCATGAATCAAAACCAAATATTTTTTTTCTTCATAAATACTATGTTCTTACTCCAACAAATTATAAAAAAAAGTAAATTATATTAACCTACCTAAGATTAATTCATGGTTACACTCATCTTATCTAATTTTTAAAATATATACTTATTTACTTGTCATTTACTTTTCGTTAGTCAATTGTTCAAAATATAATCAAATTTTACGTCAACTCATCAAAACTTATTGAAAACCTAACTTCACCTTTAATAATTTCAAAATCCAATATTTTTTACGTAGTATCTAAATAATGATTGAATTTTGAAATTTTCAATCCATTTTATCAATTATTATCTGCCAACTCACGAGGCAATGATTGTGTCAATAACTATTGTTGATTTGTCTTATAAATGACATTGTAATCTGTCTCTTCTTTATACCTAATAATTTTCTAGTAAGAGAAAATATATTTATAACTTATCATATGCTATTTGCCCTTAACCACCTTATCTTCCTTTCCAAACACTCAAACATAGTTTTAAAATCATAAGAAAGAAAGGTCTATCAAAAAAGGATTATAAGAAAGAAAAAATTTATTTATTTGGTTAGTATAAATTTTAGCCACTTTCTCAAAGGCCAAATTATACTAAACGATGCATAACTTTCTTTTAAACATATTTGACGTGGTTTATGCTTCTGCTGGAAACTAGTTCGTGTCTCAGCACTGTTTTAATCAGACCAGATGGCATTATTATATATTTTATACTTTGCCACAATGCTTTTTCTGCAAACAATAGGAAGTTAATAGCTTAAAATGCTTCTGTTTTACTTGTTTTACCAAAGGTTTTTTCATTAAGTACTAGAAAAGTTGAATTACAAGTTTATTACAACAAAAGAAAGGTCTAATTCCACTTCTAAACCACACAATTCATGCTTTGGTATTCACGGTGAGTTATGCATAGGCTTGCGACATAGTCTCTCCAGTTGAACCTTCTCCTGGTATAAGCATACGAGAAAATGAGACTGAATTCAATGCATGTAGTTCTGTCATATCCAAAAGTTGAGTTGATTAAGGCTATGATTGGTAGAGAAAAAAAATGAAAAAAGAAGTGAGTGTGGAAATAAGGAGATAATTGAAAAGTATGAGAGTTGATGTTTTTCATTGTATGTTTGGTAAAGATATTGAAAAAGTGGAAGGAAAACAGAAATGATATATTTCAGCTTCCATTACTAATTTAAAAGGATTTTGATTTGTACTTGTTGAAAGTAAACATCAATCATCCTACTTTTCTTTCTTGATCCTCTTCTTTCCTCTTGCTTCCCCTCTACAAATCATAGCCTAAAATTGAAGTACAAGTGATGGTGTATACAGTAGAATTACCTCAGTATAGTCATGGTCATAGCGAACAACAAAGACACACCTACAATCCCTTGTATCATGTAACCACCTTTGTATTCCCACGATATGGGCATCACAGTAGACCGCATAACTCTCCCTTTTTTGTTAAATTAGTCACGAGGCCGAAAGCTTAGATGATACTACATCTAAAAAGCATAGTGGTTGAGTGAGGTATTTGAATACCAGTGATCCAGAGGATTCTAACCCAAGAATACCTATTATGTGCACTTTCTGGGCAAGTTTGGGTAACAGTTTTCAGTTTTCAGTGTTCGAAAATTATTTTTGAAAATGAAACCTAAAAATAGTTTTATGATGTTTTATGAAGAAAACATGTTTGGATAACTGTAATTCGAAAACTGTTTCCAAAACAGAAAACAGTGAAATGTTGTTTGGATAATGTTATTTTGAAAACCGTTTTGAAAATAGAAAACTGTTTGGATTACACCTTCTTGTAGTTATTTTCATTTTAAATTTTAAATTTTAAATCAATTTTATTTCTCATATTTACTAAATATATTTTTTTAGTACACACCAAATACTTGGAAATAATTAATATTATTTTATTTTTAAAATGTTAGTATTTTTTATATATCATGGATCAAACATGACGACACTCTTCCTCCTAGTCATTTCATGTTTGTTTGTTAAATAAATTCTAAAAAATACAAATAAAAAATACAATACAACTTTCACAATTTGATAAAATATGAACAACCAACCCATCAAATACAATATTCAAGTTTGTTCAATATCTAAAAGATGACATACTTTTCTTCTTAAAAATAAGTTAGTTGAGGACAACTTTAAAATACAATATTCATTGATCAAATATAACTTTGACAAATTGATAAAATTGGAAATGAACGACCCAAAATTCTTCTTGCAAAAAGGTTTGCCTCAACTACCCAATTTGGTTGGTTTGCCATCCTCACACCCTATAAGTCAAATTATATATCAATATGTTAAATATATTCCTAAAAATAACAAAAATAATTCAGTAACTAAAAAAAACTAAATTAAACACAAATAAGGACATTAAATTAACTAACTCTTACCGAAAAATCATAACATGATTACTAGATATTAAATCAAATACCAAAACGGTCTGCCCACATCTGATTGACAATAAGCTCATGAAATGCAGCCATAGCTAATGCACACGCATCAGACAAATCAATTATATAATTATTTGTAAATGTGCTCGACCCTCCTTCACTTTCTACTTCATGGTCTTCTGCTTCCCATTCATTAAACAGTTGATCACTCTGAGAATACTAGCGTACAAAATTATGTACGACACAACAAGCAACAACTATAAGAGGTTGTCTAGCGGGCTTGAATCTTTGCATCATTTTTAAAATTGGAAAACACGCCCTTAAGACCCCAAAGCAACGTTCTATAACATTACGTAGAGATGAGTGCCTATAGTTAAATAGTTCTCTATAACCCGTTGGTTGGCGTGTTCTACCTTGATATTCATTTAAGTGATACCGTTCACCTCTAAACGGTGGAAGAAACCCGGTTATACATGGATAACCGGAATCCACCAAATAATATTCACCTATGTGTCATACAAATTCTCTTAGTACATATCAATCAATTAGTATATAATATCAACTTAGTAGTAAAATAGATTTACCATTAGTAAGCCAAGAAAATTGAGCATCTGATCGAGTTAAGGTGTCCAAAAAGACTTGTGAATCGTTAGTCGTACCTTCCCATCCACTATACACGTGTGAATTTCATGTCGAATGAACATGTACACATCACATTTTGTGTGACAACCGACTTTCTACCCCTATAACTGGTAGCTTTTTCTGCTGGCGCCCATGCACTGATGTGTGTTCCATCAATTGCGCCAATGCATTTCTGCATCTATTAAATTGCATACGATTAGACTCAGTTTGGTATTATATATTGTATATACAAAGTTAAACTAATAAATTAACAATCAATCATAAGATATATTACCTTAAAAGCTGGGTAAAATCTTCGATCATGTCTAATTTGTGGAGGCACCATGTGGTCATACGACGGACAAATTATGTGCTTTGAAAACTTGTTCAATGCTCTCATCACTATCTTAAAATGTCGAATAATTGTTTCTAATGAATGTTGAAATCGATTGGCTACAATTTTGTGCCCCACATTGTGCCCTACAACAAACAAGAAAATGGTCATCATTTCCTTTACTGTGACACCCCTTGAGTCTTCTATATAATTATATTGCTTCAATGTGTTACATAAGTGAATAAATGTTTCCTTATCCATGCGAAACAATTCATAAACTATCTTTGAACAACCATTTAGCAATTCGGTTATATATTCATATCCACTGAGTTGTGATGTTCGCATAGGTAATTTATTCATAATTTTTTCATCATATTCGGCAAACATAGTAAGCATTAACAATAAGAGCATTTCATACTCATCTTCAACGGATGAACTTGATGAATTAGATTGGACACCACAATTATTGTGGTATAAATTGTCCATTTCTTAACCTAAACAAAAAAATCACCTTTGCAAGAATCCCAGGTTGTGATCTTTCCAAACACCCAAATCCAGAATGATTTGTACTAGAACAAAAATCAAACCATAAAGAGAAAACACAAGCAATTGTTATCGAGGTTCAGCAATTTGCCTATGTCCCTGACTAAATCAATAGAGTTCTTACAATTATAGCAACATCCTTTCAAGAACTCTCTTGTTCTTGAAGAATGAAAAAAGAGAAAAGAAAGAGATAAGAATTAAGTGTTTCCTTAGAATTTTTCCTAAGAAAATTCCAATTACAAAGCCCTTGAACTCCTAATCTTGTATACTCTCTCTCACTTGAAACACCTTTAAAGATTTGAGAGTCTATATCTCTCAACACCAACTACTCTTGGAATGAGATCTCTTCTTGTGTCTCTCTTGTGTTTGCTATGTGTTGTGTTATTGTTGTTATTGCTCCTAGATGACCCTTTATATAGAGCAACAACTTCTTTAACCAATCTTGAAGTCAATCTCAACCCTTTGATCTTGAGACTCCAAATAAATCATGGCCCTTCAAGAGGTCTAAGTGATCGAGTGTGTTTTAACCAAGTCCAACGCACCATCTCAAAGTGCTGATAAGAGGCATCAGGTGTGCCTTGCGCCGCGGCCCACAATAGGGAGGCCGCGGCGCCCAAGGCCTGGGCCAAGACGCACACCACCCAGAACTTCCTTCCATGCTGGAGGCCGCGGCGCACCAAGGCTGTGCCATGCCTCAAAAACTACAGAAGCTTCAATCTTTCTCTCCTTAGTTCTTAGACAAATCCCAACAATCTCTACCTTTGTCTAAGCAACTAAACCCGAACCCATTGTGCAGAGAACTCAGGATCCAAACTCAACATGAGTCACCATATCATCCAACTCCAATCCTAAGAACTCCAAGGAAATGATTGAACTTGCTTAAAGGTAGAACTTTAGTGCCTAAATCTGCAGGATTTTCTTCCGTGGCCACTTTGTCCACATGAATGCATCATTCCGTAACATTTTCCCGAATGAAATGATACCGAACATCTATATGCTTTGTCCTCTCATGGAACACCGGATTCTTGCACAAATTCAACGCACTTTGGCTATTCGAATACACCACCACCTGCTCTTTTAGGACCTTCAACTCTTCCAACAACCCTTTGCACCACATAGCCTCCTTAATGGCTTCCGTTGCTGCTATATACTCAACCTCGGTTGTTGAGAGTGCTACCACCGGCTGCAACTAAGCCTTCTAACTTATACAACATCTGTTTAAGTTGAAGAAGTTAGAGGTAATCGATCTTCTCTTATCCTGGTCTGCTCCATAGTTCGAATCAGTATAACCCCCTAGACAGATGGACTTACCCCTCTTCTTGTAAACAAACCCCACATCTGAGCTTCCTTTCAATTACCTCAGCAATCACTTCATCCCAAGCCAATACTCCTTTCTGGGATTACTCATAAACCTGTTGAGAACACTAATTGCATGAGCAATGTCAGGTCTAGTGCTTACCATGGTGAACATGACTGATCCAACCACACTAGAGTAAGAGACCTTTTCCATTTCCTTCTTCTCCTCATCCAATCTCGGACATTAATCACTGGAGAACTTGAAATGACCAGCAAGAGGAATCTTCACTGGTTTGCTATCTTTCATAGAAAACTTAGATATCATCTTTTCTATGTAGGAAAACTGAGAAACCTTCAACCTGTATCTCTCTCTTTCCTAGATTATACTCAACCCAAGGATCTTCTGTGCATGGCCAAGATCCTTCATCTCAAACTCCGAACTGAGTTGAGATTTCAACCTTTCTATCCTCTCCCTGTTGTTTCCAACCAACAACATATCATCGACATAGATGAGGATAATCACCATTTCCTCCACCTTGTGACCTTTATAGTACAAGAACGAATCATAGTAGCTCCTCATGAAACCCAAGCTAGTTACAAAGGAATTGGACCTCTTATTCCATTACCGAGGTGATTGCTTCATGCCATAGAGAGATTTCTTCAATTTGCACACCAAATCTCCCTGCCTTCATTCCTAAAAGCTTTCGAGTTGCCTCATGTAGATGGTCTCATCAAGCTCTCCATGTAAGAACACTGCCTTCACATCCATTTGATCGATCTCCCAATCAAATTGGACCACCATAGCTAACACTATCCTTATCATCTTGTATTTCACAACCGATGAGAATATTTCGATGAAATCTATGCCTTCTCTTTGTGTGAACCCCTTTGCCACTAGCCTAGCCTTATACCAGACTTCATCCCCTAGAGTGTTTCCTTCTTTGATCTTGTAAATCCACTTACAATCCACAACTCTCTGTTTTTCTGGTTTGGGCACCAATTCCCAAGAGCTGTTTTTCCTCAAAGAATGCATTTCCTCCTCCATAACTACCTTCCATCTTGCCAAATCCTTACATTCTATGGCATTAATGTAAGTTTCTGGTTCACTCTCTCCTTTTGAATAAGGAGCTGCTACATTAGCTTTTTCAAAACCATATCTCAAAGGTGGTCTAACCAGCCTCCTTTCCCGGTCCCTTGTGAGCTTATAATCATTCTGATTTGCAGCATCATCCCCTTCTAGTTCAGCCTCCTCTTCAGTGTCTTGAGCTTGGCCTTCATCAATGGGCTCTACCTGGTCCGAACCCTCTTGCCTTTCTTGCTCTACCTGAACTGAATTTTCTTTGATGCTATGCTCCACATAAACCGGGCTGGTTTGCCCACTATCCCCTACAGGGTTAGTTTTCTCTAAATAGTAAAATAAATGCTCATTAAAAATGACATCCTTACTTATTATGAGTTTAGTTCCTTTTGGCTCTAAGGACCACAACCTATACCCCTTAACCCCTTTACTGTATCCTAGAAACACACACTTTCTAGACCTTGGGCTAAGTTTATCATCTTTTTGATGTGCAAACGTAGCACATCGAAAAGTCCTAAAGTTGTTTAACTCAGGGGGTTTACCACTCCACATCTCCTCGGGAGTCTTGAGATCCAAAGCTCTAGAGGGTGATCTATTAACCAAATACAAAACAGTAGACACGGCTTCCCCCCAAAAACATTTGGGTAACCTGAAACCAATTAACATGCACCTAACCTTTTCTATAATGGTCCTGCTCATCCTCTCAGAAACTCCATTTTGCTGAGGGGTTTTCACACCCGTTCTATGTCTTAGAATCCCATTTAACTTACAAAAATTGTCAAATTCCTTATTAAAAAATTCTAAGCCATTATCGGTTCTTAACACCTTAACTATTTTGCCCGTTTGAGTTTCCTTTAGTTTTTTCCACACCACAAATTTATTCAAAGCATCTGATTTATTTTTAAGCAAATAAACCCAAACGTTTCTAGAATAATCATCAATTAAAGAAAGAAAGTAAAAATTACCTCCTTGTGTTTGTGTTCTTGCTAGTCCCCAAAGATCTGCATGAATGTAGTCAAGAATACCCTTTGATTTGTGCACTCCGGTGTTGAAGCTAACCCGATGTTGCTTCCCAAGAACGCAACATTCGTAGAAATCAAGTTTCTCTACTTTGTCACTATCAAGTAAACCATCATTGTTGAGAACTTACAGCCCTTTTTCACTCATGTATCCCAAGCGATTGTGCCAAAGAAGTGCCTTATCCATCTCAGCCATCAAGCTTGCTGCTTTATCCTTGATGTCCGTCTCTCCAATCATCTCATAGAGACTGTCTTTTATTGCTGCTTTGATCACTACCAAAGATCCATTGGTTACCTTGATCTTTCATCCTTCTGCTTTGTATGTGTACCCCATGGAATCTAGCTGCCCCAATGAGATTAAATTTCTTCTCAAATCTGAAAGATATCTCATATTCCACAGCAGCCTTGTAATTCCATCAAACATCCTCAATTGGATGTCTCCTATCCCCCTCACTTGGCAAGAAGTATCATTCCCCAAGAAAACCTTTTCATCATTGGTTTCCTTGAAATTCTTGAACCAATCTCGGTGAGGGCACATGTGATAAATGCACCCAGAATCCAAGATCCATTTCTCGTTGCCCTGCCTCCTGCTCACATTCAAGCACATAACAAGAACATCATCATCTTGCTATTCTCCCTTGGCAACCGAAGCCTCTCCATTGTTGGTATGGCTTCTTCCCTTCTCATCCCTTATCATCTTCTTGCAATCTCTCTTGAAATGACCCTCTTTATTGTAGTAGTAGCATCACTTTCCTCCAAACTTCGATTTGGAATGCGATCTCCCATGGCTCTGCCCTCTACCTTTTGATTTGTCCCGATAGTTGCCATAGATGTTACTGCCATTCCGAGTTGCTGGCCTTCCTCTAACGAACAACCTTTCTCCACTTGATCCTTCCCTCATCTTGGCTTTGAAATCATGAGCCCTTATAGCATTGATCACAATTTCCTTGGTTAGTGTATCTCTTCCATATTCAATAGCATTAATCAAGCTTTCAAAACAATCGGGAAGAGAATTCAAAAAATAACAGCCAATTGTTCATCCGGGAATGTTATACTACAACTAGTCAAATCTTGAACTAGTTTATTAAACACATCAAGATTATCTTGCAACTCTTTATTAGGATCCATTTTAAAAGCAAAGATTCGTTTCAGAAGATAAATCTTATTATGGAGAGTTTTGGTAAGAAATAACTCCTCCAGTTTCTTCCAAATGACAGCTGGATCTTTCGAGTCTCCACACTCCTTTGCCACACTATCCGACATGTGCAGAAAGATGGTGCTATACGCCATCTTCTTCATCTCATTCCGATGGAGCTTCGTGATACTTGCTGAAAAATCGTCATCTTCTCCAATAACCAAGTCCACCTTTTGTTGCATAAGAAATGCCTTGATTTTTTGCTTCCAAAGGGCAAAGTCACCATTTCCATCAAACTTCTCAACAATGAAGTTTGAACCCATCTTGCAGAAAAAATCTCATATTTATGCAGCACCCACAATTGCTTTCCAACCGTCTTCTCTCCAACTTCTAAACCTTAAGAACCCAATCAAATCTTGATCCCAACACCGTTCTTGAATCACCCAAGAAGTTTCTTTTGATTCTTTGAGCCTTGCTCTGATACCTGCTGTTCTAGCTCTGATACCATTGTTGGAAAATAACCTTTGAAGAATCCCAAGTTGTGATCTTTTCAAACACCCAAATCCAGAATGATTTGTGCTAGAACAAGAATCAAACCATAAAGAGAAAACACAAGCAATTGTTATCGAGGTTCGACAATTTGCCTATGTCCCCGTGAGCTCTTTCGAGCTCTCTGCACTAAATCAATGGAGTTCTTACAATTACAGCAACATCTCTTCAAGAACCCTCTTGTTATTGAAGAATGAAAGAAGAGATAAGTACTAAGTGTTTCCTTGGAATTTTCCCTAAGAAAATTCCAATTACAAAGCCCTTGAACCCCTAATCTTGTATACTCCCTCTCACTTGAAACACCTATGAAGATTTGAGAGTCTATCTCTCTCAACACCAGCCACTCTTGGAATAAGATCTCTTCTTGTGTCTCTCTTGTGTTTGCTATGTGTTGTGTTATTATTGTTGTTGCTCCTACATGACTCTTTATATAGAGCAACAACTTCTTTAACCAATCTTGAAGTCAATCTCAACCTTTTGATCTTGAGACTCCAAATAAATCATGGCCCTTCAAGAGGTCTAAGTGATCCCGTGCGTTTTAACCAAGTCCAACGCACCATCTCAAAGTGCTGATTAGAGGCATCAAGTGTGCCTGGTGCCGTGGCCCAGAACAGGACTGGCCGCAACGCACACCAGGGGAGGTCTTCACCATCTGCTGGAGGCTGCGGCTCACACAACCCAGAACTTCCTTCTATGCTAGAGGCCGCGGCGCACCAAGGCTGTGCCGTAAAGACTGTAGAAGCTTCATTCTTTCTCTCTTTAGTTCTTAGACAAATCCTAACAAGTTTATATTCCACAAATCTAAATAGATTGAAGTTTAATTCTATTTTTTTTTTTATAAAAATCGACAACACCTCCTCTGTTTTATATGATTTTGCAAATCTAATTAGACCCTTATACACAATTCTAATCATTCAAATCTAATTAGACCTATATACACAATTCTAATCGTTCATATTCCAATAATACAAGGAATACCAAACGCATAATTTTAATCCAAACAAATAACATATCATCCATAAACTAATAAAAGTAATAAAAATATCCAAGTACAAACATAAACGCACATCAAAGAACAAATAGCCTCATTAACACACGAACATAATTTAAGACCTAAGGCAATGTCTCCAACTCTCAATCAATCCTAGCTAATCATGCATTCTTCCTGTCCAAAGGCATTTTAATGAATACCTTCCTCAACTCAAAATTACCTGTAAATTTCTCTAATGCCTTCAAATATGTGTCATCATCCACCCAATTTTCCATTTCATCAAGAACTTTCAAACATGCTGCCGCTGAATAATCAGCTGAAACCACCAAATTTGTTCCCTTAACGCTTTTCTCTCTATACCTCTCAGCCCTAGCCAAGGAAGCTTTTGTCCTTGCTTTTATGGCCTCCATGAAATAGACAAAAACTTCACTCAATTGACTATTTCTAGTTTCCTTCTGTTTTTTCTTATCATTGATTTTAGAACGCTTGACAGAACGTTCAGGCTAAGTGGGCTGAGCGCTTGGGGTTTCAAGGTCAACCGGAGTATTTGGGTCATCTGGTTTACCAAGGCCATCAACATCAATGTCTACATGCATGCCACTATTGAGAAAAGCTTCATGCAATTCATTCTCCTCATCGAAATTATGTGGATCTTGGGTTGAAGCATGGTGAAGAATTCCTATGGCAGTTAACTTGTTAAAGATTATTTCTAACAATTTGTAGTGTTCGCAGCCTTGCTTACGAAATTGGGAAGCTTTTGGGTGTGCTTAAGAAAAAAAAATGAAGATATAAATGTCATTATCGATTTTAAAGAAATTATCGTAAGATAAGTCCACACTATGAAGTTTAGGGAGAAAAACGATAACCGAATGTAATTTTCCCAATTCTCATCTAAGGCTGCAACAGTATTACTTTCTACATTCTAATCAAACCCAGTTTGCTCAAGCAATTGACTAAACACCCAGTGTTTCATACGTAACCTTTGATACTTCTCCCTAAATTGCTTCATAGTAAAGAGCTTGTTGGTCTTCATATTCAATTCTTTGAGAATAAAATCCCAAATCTTTTTATGAAACACACCATCTTTCATGTTTCCCTTATTTACCTCATTAACCATGATATCAATAAAATATTTCTCTCTCTCAGAGCCCCACAAAGAAATATCAATGCTTTCAGAAGCCATCTACATTAAAAGCGAACTTAACAAATTATTATTGAACAATAAAAACTAACCTATTCATAATATAAAAAAATTATAGATAAAAAATACACATGGACATGCAGATTGAGAGTAAAAATCAGGTGAAGACAACAGGAAACACAACAAATTTCCAAGACTAGCACTCAATATCAGCCAAAGTTTTATTTTCATGGAAGATAATATCTCTACTTCTGATAATCACTATGTATAACTTTAAGCTTTGGAATAATTGATAAATCGTTTATTAATTAATATATTTGAATATTGATACTATATTATCTCATAAAATTTAAGGTGATATTTTTTTTATTGAGTGGTGATCCCCTAGAACATGGTTCCGTTGGAGTTATCACGAAATCGAAAAAGTCTACTAATAATTAATAGGAAATTGAATAGTAATTGTTTTTAAAAAAATTTAAATAATGAAATTACTACTTAATTTCTCATAATTATTAATAATTTTTCTTCAATTCTATAATAACTTAAACATGACCAAGCATGTGGTGTCACCGTTCTTTCTTATTTGAGAACATATATACAAAATAAGCTACATCAATTTTTAATTTTATTTTAATAAAATTATTGAGTGAAAATATTTCTCCTAATAGTCTGTCAAGACTAAAAAGGCGGACTTCTCTTCCCAAAAAGCACGCAGCAGCCATTGAAAACAATAAATGTAGATATATTGACCAAGGTAACCAACCATTGAAATTTTGCTATAAATAGTCTCACACCACTGCCTTCTATTCTTAGCTCTCACAGCCAACCCTCCCTACCCAAGTACCTAACACTTGAATATTCTTCAATTCTCTTAATCAATCTTTAGACCACCAAACTCATTTTTTTTTCAATCAATTCTCTCAGTTCTCATAATTAAAGCACATTCTAAAGGTGCTGCTGCACCAGCCTTATGCAGGAGGGTGCAGCTGGTGCCTGCACAGGTGTTGGTGCAGTAGTCCCTATGACATGGCTACTGCAGTCCCTGTGCAAGGGCGTAATGTATAAGCTCGTAATAGTTGCAGCATAATGAGAATTTAGTTCTCAAGAACTAAAAGCAAACTTGTAATTGATATAGAAGAAAGTAAGGGATCAACCATCAAGGTAGTCTAGTTAATTTCTGTTAGTTACCAGTTATCCAAAAGCTTATATCAAATTATGCACTAACAATTTCCATTTTCCATTTCTTTTCCATATAATCCAGCATTGGCAAAATTCTATGCTTTCTTTTTCACTTTAACCAATCATGTAAAAAGCTTCATCGAATTCATTCCATAATATGCAGATTGATAGGGATAGGCATTCAGTTGACCAAGTATTTTTTTTTTCAAAATCCAGAAAACTGATCCATTCACATACTACATTCTGGTCATAATCTTAATAGATTCATATACTGCAACGAAATGATGTGAGTTCATAATCTTTTTAGGGCACTAGATTTTCACTACACTCAAATCGAAATTGAATAAGTACTAAAACAATCAGAGTGAATAAAATGAAAGTCTTTTGTTTTAAAAATGTTACCTTCACAGGGAGAGCATGTCAAAGGTGCCTTTGATATGTATATAACAAGTGACTTCTCTAAAATATGACCTGGTATTATTCTTCCTTTCCCAAACCTTAAAAAAATCAGGAATGAGTATTGTTATCACCAAAAAAGCTGTTAAATTATCATAATATTTCGTAAAAGCCTAGCCCTCTACCATGAAAGTACATGACACAAAGCATTTTTCCATTCGGTTAACTACAGTGACTGATAATGATTCCCAGTATCTCTTCCCTTCCACTGAAATTTTTAACAAAATGTCAATTCAATAACACATATCTTCTCTTCCATATCTTATCCCTACAATCAAGAAATCTGCACATATCTTGTTGAATTATTTGTTTCCTATAATCATGGGATTATGTTAACCCCATAGATAATGTAAATTGTATTCCTTCATTCTCAACAGAAGAAAACACAATACAATTTCCACAAATTATTTCCATCTTAACATAAGCTGCACAAGAACTACTACAAGGCACAATATAGGATTCAATTAATTCTTGCTTACCATAAAATGGCATATGAATACCAGTCCTCAAGGTACTTGTCATTGGAGATCAATTGCAAAGCAAAAAGAAATCGTTCAGACTTCAAAGTATCATGAGTATCATCATAAACTAGAAGAATATTAACAGAACCGATTTTTTTTTTATAGGAACAGAACTGATAAATAAGTAAAGATCTCCAACACCACATGGTGGAAGCATTCCTGAATGGTCTAATCTCTCCTAAACGTTTTCTTGCACAATAATTTTGAATTGTTAATAAACAATTATCAGCATTCATTGCTGTGAACAATGCACAACCATTTAAGCACTAACACCTATCTACCGTATAGTTTATGTAGCAAGGTCTCAATACTGATCCATAAACAAGCAGACCAATTAAACATATAACCTTACATCTAGGCCATGAATCATGAAGAAAATAGCATTTTTTGTGGATAAACATTTATTTTATTTATCCAGAAAAACAATACATAAAGCATGGGACTACTACAACAAAACAAGTCTACCTATGAGCTGCCAAGGCTTTCAAACCCTAATTTTCAACAATTCTAAAACTAACTGAGTCCCTATCAAAGTTCACAACCCCCAAAATTGATCCATCAATAGAAAATTTGTTAGGTAGTGCATCCAATCAGGGTGAAAGAATTAACTTAAGGAAGAGAAATAGGACTACTATGACTGGTCAAATGGAGCTATCCTCGGCCAAGAGAGGCAGACCTTGGCTGGGTCATGAAGACCTAGGAAACCTGTAAATTCATTTTCTGGAAAAATAAAATAAAATAAAATAAATTGTTCATGAGAGGATTTTGATTCTCTGCAATTAGGGCTTTGATGATTGGTGTCGATCTTTGAAACATGTTTGGAGATAACGTTGGAAAGAGAAAATGAAAACTTGAGGAAACTTACCAGAGAAATCGTGCCTGGCAGAGTGACAACGACAGGCTGACGGTCACCTTTTGGGTTTCAGTTGTATGGGTGGTGGAGAGGAAGAAGTCACGATCTGTGAGAGAAGAGGAAGAATGAAAGTACAGAGAAGAGAAAAGAGGAAATAAGGAGAGAGAAAAGGGCGGAAGGAGTTGCACAGAGAGAGAGGGAAGATTGCGAGAAAACTTTGGAGAAGAAAGGGCTGGGATGCTACCCTTACTTCTGAAACCAACTCGATTGAGAAAAGAGAGAAGAGAGCATAGAGTAGAGAGCAGAAAGCATAGAGTCGTGTTTTAGGACTAAAAAATGAAAATGAAAACTAAAAACTCTGTTTTGGAGTTTTCTAATTTCAGTTTTTGAAAATTGATTTTTGCAAAACTATTTTTGAAAACACTTTTCCAAGCATATGAAACAGTTTCCAAAAACTTTTAACAAACAAGCCCTAAGGCTCTTAAAGTTTATGAAAGAGTTTCACTATAAATTATATTCCCCCTTCTTGTATTTTTAGTCAAGTTTCGATTTTTTAGAACAATTTTGACTCATATTTTCTTTTATTGATGTTTTGTCAATTTAAAATTATAAAAAAATAATTTTTAGAAACTTATGGGTTCTATAAAGTAATATATCTGAAAAAAAAATATCGATTTTATTAATTTTACATTAATAAATAAATTAATCATTTAATTACATGAATAGTGCATTTGGACAAACAATATGTAGGAGTGTATCATTATTTAAACTGATTTATTCACAATAAATTAATTTTTTAATTTAATCAAATAAAATACATTTTACAAATCATAACCATTCACTTCATTATTTTTTAGCCATACTATTTTGTTATTTGCATAAAAATACATAATAAATGAAAATGAAGTATGTCTTCATTCACTAGTAAAAAGATTAAAACTGAGGTTGTAGGACCACAAAGTTTCATATTCAATTGTCAGGTATGAGTTATTTATCCATTTATGTAATTGTTATATATCCCACCTTAAGTGAATAAGATAATAGTATCGTGGATGGTTATGAGATATGATATTCTTAATTATATTGTGATGAAACCAATGTATTGTTCTATTTGTATAACATCGTTTTACTAAAAGTATATAATGAGCAATTACTAACATATATAGCGATTAAAAATGATGAAATTTCAATATGATACGGAAGTGACTTTCAAAATTAAGAAGCATGAAATTAATTTTTTTCTAAAGTTACTAATGATGATTGTAAAAGGATTATGTAATAACTTTTTATTATAAAAAACAATTAATATAGTTTTGATTTGACATAATCAATATTTTATAATAATATTAAAATTATTATATAAATTTACTTATTTTTAAAACATTCATGTTTAAGAAAAATTCTTGTGTATAATCAATCGATTTTATAAAGCTTTTTTAAAACCTTTTCAATTATATCGTACTATTCCATTAAAAATATAAAATAAAAAATAAATTAGAATATTATGACATAACGTGAATGGAGAAATTTTAGAGACTCTTGTAAGACCGGTACTTAGACAAGAATTGCTCCCTGTATAACTACTTTGATTGATTGGTTAGGA
Organism: Bretschneidera sinensis; assembly: GCA_023935145.1. Lineage (NCBI taxonomy): Eukaryota > Viridiplantae > Streptophyta > Magnoliopsida > Brassicales > Akaniaceae > Bretschneidera > Bretschneidera sinensis. The sequence continues at coordinate 47,739,485 of CM043703.1, read as the reverse complement.
CATTAAACCGGTGACTAAATTCTAAGGTCCCTTATGCGTTATCCTGCCATTCACTCATTCAGGTAACTATTATCAAGCGGAAGGAAGAAATTTAAAACACCATTTGAGCGATTGATTTTTAAAACTGTGATTGATGAGAACATCAACAATCAATATACAAACTCTGCACTTACTAGCAAAATCTTTTAAGAACCAGTGGCTAACAAAAAAGTCCTAAGAAGTGTATCTTTCGCTGAGAGAAGCAAAAGGGAAAAGGACCCAACTTGAAGAAGATACATGCTTCTGAATCACCCAACAAACAAACTCAAGATTGTCAAGAAAGAAAAATGGATACTTCATAAGCATGTTGGGATAGTTCAATTTTTGCTGTTGAAGCATTTCAGGAAAGCATCACCAACCCTGCAACAAATGACTGCATAAGTTAGTTGATGAAATGTTTCCTCCACCAACTTGATTTAATTTGATGATAATTAGATACCAAAAATGTATACAAACAATCCAACCCTTAGAGATACTAGTTCCAATCTTTAGATCAATAGAGTATGTGGTGAATATTTTTAACATTGGCTCTTTTTCAGACAGATTTCAGTGAAATTCCCAATTATCAAAAAACTAATGCCATGGTTAAAATGTTTTCTACTTTATAACTAGGCATTTCATTATCACTTATGTTTAATCAAACTAGAATTTTATTACGTAAACAAATTTCAAACTAAAGCCATTTTGAGGATTTGAGATATCTACCTAATTAATCAGGGCAGCATAAGCAAACAAGAGAATGAAGAGTTCCATCTAAGGATAAGAAAATTTTAGCCGTCCATCAGCCAGGACATGCTTGTCATTTGTACCAGGTGCCTTACAAAGGATCAGTCAATGAGTGGCCAAAAGTTTACTCTTGGGTTGTCAACCAAACCAGGGGAAAGAAAAAAAAAGTTATGCCCTGCTTATATGTGAAGATGAGAATGTAAGACTGCAGATTTTCCTCCCCACCAAACACACACAATAAAAGAAATCTCTTAGGCCTCTAATTATGAATTCTAAATTAATCACTGTCCCAATAAGTTCTAAGGCATCGGAGAAGTTTTGGATCAAAACAAATATCCCCTCCCACAACAGTCAATACTCTTTTGATTTCACCTAAAATTAAATCTTCCATACTACTTTCACAATCAAGATCTTTCCAATATTAATCTAAAACAAAAAGAAGCTCACAGTCAGCTAAAAAACAATCCAAATTCAAAATTGATATGCTAATTAAGAAACTAATTAACAAAAACATGCATTGAAATGAAAAAAAAAAAAAAAAACGAAAATTAGAAAATGAATCCCACATACTGCAAACTGAAAGAGCACTGCCATGCAATATTCAAACCCAAGAATTATCAAAAGCAGCGGAAGTGATCGCCTGAGAGAACTCCTGGAAGCTGATCCTTCCATCGCCATCCGTGTCTGCCTCCTTGATCATCCCCGTCAACTCCTCCGCAGTGAGTGCATGCCCTAACTTCGCCATTGAATGTGCTAACTCTGCAGCAGTGATAAATCCATTTCCATCTCTATCAAACATTCTAAACAGCTGCCTAAGCTGTTCGTCGCTGTATGGTGACTTAGCCGATAACAGCTCCGGCGACACCAAGGCCACAAACTCCGAGAACTCCACAAGACCGTTGCTGTTCGTGTAAGCCTTTTCGATCAAAAGAACGAAAGATTTCGCGTAGTTCAGCGATTTGTTCATCATCTAGCTTCACTGGATCCTTGTCACTCATGTTAATTAACAAGAAAGCTAGTTTTTCTATTCTAAACCTACAAAACTTTTCTCTCTACTAATTTTTCTTCTCTCTCTGTTTCTGGTGATTATGAATAATGCTAGTACTTAACTAAATCATTCTACACACAAAATAAAATAAAATAATAATAATAATAAATAAAAAGGAAAAGAAAGTGTGCTTTGCAACCAATCCTTCAACAAAAATTGAAAGAAATGAGAATTAGAATTCTGGATTGGGATAATACCCTGTTGTTTATCTCTATCTCCTTATACAAAACTTGATTCACTTCCAATTTCTGTTTGGATTCTCGATCATATCTTTTTCGTCTTATTTTCTGAGTCTCTCAAAAACCTTGGATATGGATCACTTGTTTGTTCTGTACTCAATAGAAGATCGAAAGATCCAAGATTTTGCCTCGAAAATCGTTCTCCTCCACCTTCGGTGGATCCTCCTATGTACCAGCAACTTCACCAAAATACCGGATCCGATTAAACAATACAAGAAACAGGGACACATAAAAATCCCCCCAAAACAAAGGCAAAGAAGCTTGGTGATGCTTCTTTTTGTCTGCAAATGAAGAACATGTAGTGTATAGAGTTGTGATTTGTCTTATTTTTTTTATATTAACAAAAATATGATTTAGTAAAGGGTCAGCACCCAAGAAAAAGACATGATTGGTTATTGAAAAAAAAAACACACCCAATTTTTAATCTTCTTGTCCTTATTTTTTTTGTTCCAAAAGGAAAATGCGGGAGAAGTGGCGCGAATTCTATGATTGGTGCACGTCTTTCTTGCTGGCTAGTGTTACCGTTAAGACTCCGTCAGTATTGTTTATTTAAGTATCAACACATTTACACACTAGACCTCTCAAATTGTTAGGTTCCAAGTGTCAGTACGGCAACCAGTAAAATGTTACCACGTCATGATGACGATTGTTTTGCTAGAAAGTAAAATTAATACGTGGTGTGTGATTGGGCATGCGTTGATAAGAGAAATCTGATTTTCTAGAAAGTAAAAATTGGGATGGTGGCTTAATTGCTCGTCTTAACATAATCTTCTTATAAAAAAAAAAATCTGTTTTTCATTGATGAGTCCAACAAAGTCCTCTCTCGAAAATAATCACTCGATCAATATATATTAAAATCCCAAATGAACAAAACCTACTAAAAATAAATATGTTAAAAAAATTATTAGACAAGAATTTTCTACCGTGCCATTTATAAGAACAATCAATAATATGTTCATTCAATCATTATCACATGAATTAAGTAGGTAAAATTCATCAAATCCTTAATAATTTGTTTATTATAACTGTCCAATCCAATCGTGGGATTAAAACGTAGGTTAAAAACCGTATGCCATAGTCTAGATCAAACAATTGTGGGTACATGATTGTTCATAACATTACTCTTATTGAAAGGAAAAACATAAACCTTGGTTTGGATGATACAGGCGATGTCGTGATGGTGTTAAGTTCCTCATACTCTATGGAGAAAAGGAAGCAAATAACGATCCAGTGGAGAAAATCATCCGTTGCACTAACAATAAATGATGAGAGTGGGATGCTGGTGGAGGTCCTTGTTCTGCATGATGCAACAAGGGTTTATAATATAGACACTGTGGTGACAGGCAAGGCTGTTGAGGGCGACAATTGTGTGCCATTAAGGAAAGATAGTTTGCAAGGGGGTATCAAAGGGAGAGAGGACGATGGAAGCGAGTCTCGAAACCTGATAAGGAGGGGATTATGATGCCATCTGATGGTAAGGGAAAGAGAAAGTTGGACGTATTAGAGGAGAAGAGGCTCAATTGCGGTGGGGTAAGAGGAAAAAAAAGGGTTCGCAGTGATGATTCATCTCAAGAAACAGTGGAGCAATCTCACGTGAAGTTGCTTCGCTTAGTTAAATGAGAATATTATACTGGAATGTATGCGGGCTTGGGAACCCCATGCATTACGGGTGTTGGGAGATGTTCTCCGACACAAAGCGCCCGAGGTAATTTTTTGAGTGAGACAAGATTATGGGTCAGTGAAGCAGATAGATTGTGACAAAGATTTGGTTTCAAGGAGGCATTGTTGTTAGAGCTCATGGTAGAAGTGGTGGATTAATTCTTTTGTGGAAAAAATCTATGCAGGCTCAATTGAATTCATACTCCGATTCTCACATCGATATCACTATCCATGAAGGTGGAACACAGGTACTGTTAATATGATTAAGAAGTGGGAGAGAATGAATTATATATTGATATAATGAGAAAGAGATACACATATTTATAGGGGCGTGGGGGTTAGGGTTTTGCCACGTGGGCTAAGCTCATATAATACATTAACATCCCCTCTCAAACTCAAGGCGGTAAGTGGGAGGTGAACTTGAGTTTGGAAACCAAAGAGTGAAAGCGTCAAGGTGGATGAGCCTTAGTGAAAATGTCGGCTGTCTGATCGACTGAACTGACGGATTGTAGACGAACCGCATTATGGAGAATGTGATGACAGATGAAGTGGCAATCATTCTCGATATGTTTTGTATGCTCGTGGAAGACATCATTGTGAGCGATCTGAATAGCACTCATGTTGTCACAGTGTAAGATAGTGGCAGCAGGAGAAGAGATGCCCATATCAGCGAGTAGCCATAGAAGTCGGAGAAGTTCTTGAGTTGCATCAGCTATGGCACGATATTCAACTTCAATACTGGAGCGAGCAACCACAGTGCAACCACAGTTTGTTTCTTACTATGCCAGGAAATGAGAGAATTGCCCAAAAAGAAACAGTAATTAGTGGTTGAACGTTTGTCGGTGGGGTCTCTAGCCCAATCGGCATCAGAATAGGCTTGTAAGACGGGAGCAGACTGAGCTGAGAAATGAAGCCCATGAAATAAAGTACCATTGACATACCAAAGAATGCGAAGAACAGCCGAGTAATGGGTGGTCTGAGGAGCGGACAAGAACTGGCTGACCTGATGAACGACATAGGCAATGTCAGGGTGAGTGATAGTAAGATATACAAGACTTCTAACCAGTTGGCGATATAGAGTGGCATCCTGAAGAGGTGAACCATCTAGTGGGGTAAGTTTGACATTTGGCTCGAGAGGGGTAGTGGCAGTGGTTGAGTCAGTGATCCCAACCTTGGAAAAGAGATCCGAGGCATATTTGGCCTGAGAGAGAAAAAATCCATCAGAACTAGATGAGACATCGAGGCCAAGAAAATAGGTGAGCACGCCAAGATCTTTCATCTCGAATTGGCCACTGAGAAACTTTTTGAGTTCAAAAATACCACGTAGATCATCTCCAGTAATAACCATATCATCCATGTATAGTAAAAGAAAGATAATACCGTTGGCAGAATGGCGGATAAACAGAGCCAAATCATTAGCACTTGGTGTGAACCCAAACTGATAATGGTAGTGCTGAATTTGGCAAACCAGGCACGTGGAGCTTGTTTCAAACCATATAGGGCACGATGAAGGTGACAAACTCTGTTTCAAAGGGTATCTAAGCCGGGAGGGGTATGTGATTACACTCAAACTAGCACGCGATTATTGTGTATAGCTGAGGTGTCGATCCCACGAGGAAAAGCGAACTACAAGAGAAAGTGTAAACCTTAACACGAAACAATGAAATTCAAATAAGTGGATCTTTGTTTTATGAATGAAATTGTATGAGAGAGTTGTGAAAATATGACGAAGGATTCTATAAAGAAATAACAAGGTTCCAGGAATCCTTCCTAAGTTCGTTGCCTTATCCTAATCTTGACTCAATTGCTTTTATCTCAATTGCTAGTTTCACATCCCAAACAAGTAATTGGTAAATATTCAATCAAAGCACATAAACACTCTAATGTAATTGCAACAAATTACTCTTTAATTCCGATTCAAGCACACATGACCTATCTTATAGATTATCAAGAAACGACAATATATTTCAATAATAATACCGCAGTAATGGACAAACCTATAAGATGAATCTACCGAAATCAATCACATCTAACAACTTGACATAAGAAGAGCTTGACTAGACTTATATGGAGGAGAAAGATGCAATCACCATATTAAGAGTAAATCCTCTCATTCTTACTTAATCAAAGAGTAAATCATAAACAGTGTTCAACAATGAATCCGTACAACTGAATCAAGAACGGAAATAAGAACAACTACACCTAGGAATTCATCATTTTGCCTTGCTTGGAGATTAGTTGGACATTAGGCTCATGCTTGATCACCTAAAATGGAGAAGAATATGGTAGCTCTCCTAATTCCAGCCTCCTTTTCAGCAAAACCTAAGTGTTCTATTAATACCCCAAAAGGTTCAAGGGTATTTTCGGGTTAAGAAATGTCATTAAAGCCCTAATAAAGTCGTGAAACAGAAACAGGGGATCGCGCTTGCGCCGCGGCTCAGCCTTTCCTCGTCGTGGCACCACCCTGGATCCTGGCTTTTTAGAGGCTCTGGAGGCCGTGGCACACACTGGTCTAGGCCGCGGCTCACAACCTGATTCCAGCCTCTAGCTCAGAAGCTAATGGTTCTGGTGGCCGCGGCTCAAACCTTGGGTCACCGCAGCATGGAACCCTAGAAATGGGTTTCTCTTCATTTTATCCTTCCGAAACCATTCCTTCACTACGATATGCGTAGAATCTTCGTGCTTTAAGCAACGTTAGCTTTTCTATCCCTTTTAAACCCAAAATACCTGAAAATGCATCGAAATAAATCAATGAACCAAGAATGACACTTTAGAATTATTAAAGCATAAATGTGTAATTCAGCCCTAAATCAACCGTAAAATGCTAACAAATAAATACTATTAAGATGCATTTTATGACTCTCATCATAACCCCTAACTAGCTTATTGCTAGTCCCTAGCAATTCAAGTGAAAAATATGAAATGAATTCTATATTAGAAATCAAAACAAAATAAAGCAATGTTAGCGTTAATCTAAGAGTAATTCAACTTTTTGTCTCAAAAATAGCACACAACACACAACACATAGAATCATTAAATACCACCCAAGTCTAAAAACAATCCAAACATCAACCTCAAAATCATTATCGACTCTTAACATCCATCTTACCACAAACCATTAATCCAAACACCCGAATGATTTTATGCACAATATTCATGATGAATACAAGTCTTGGCCTCTAAAAACATATAAAATTACGTGACATCAATCACAAATCAAACTCAATAGACACACTTTTCAAATCACTCTCCACTAATGTAGAAAAATCACACTACATCAGATCACTAGGTCTTTAATAGGCTTGTAACGTTAGGCTAAAGTAAAGGTCAAGAAAGAACGGGAAGGATTAAACAAGTAAAAGAACTCAGTCTATTAATTTAAACACAACCACTTTAAGCACTAGATAACCTTACTTCAACACCCAACTTATTCAACCATTTTTCGAGCATTTCGCTCAATAATTCACCATTTTTTTTCTTTCTTTGCCAAAATTCACTTCTTGTATATTTAGCACATAACTATTCACCTCCGTTTTCATTTTTTTACTCTTTTCCATAACCCCCAACCTATCTCCTTTAATGTACTTGGGTTATAGTAGTGATATTTTTTTTCTCTTCATATTTCCATCCTTACTCCTTTTAAGTACTTCTCAACAAATGTGTATAAACTAAGTTCTCTTAAAAGAAAGGTAAAGATAAAATATTTTTTTAGGCTCATAAAGGTAAGTAAATGAGCTATCGAAAGAAAAAAGACTGAATTTTTTTTTTTTTTTTTTAAGAAAAAGTCTCAAACAGGTGACTAGTGATAAATATAACAAGGGTAAGGTTGAAGGGCTCAAACGGTCCAAAGATGGCGTACATCATATCCTAAGTAGTGTGCATTCTAGGATTTTGCCTCAAGCGATTATCAAACAAGTTCTAGAGCTTGTCGAGACCGCAAACGTATTTACAAAACATTCGCACATAAAACTTCTCAATTAAACTCATATCATTGACATGTAAATTAACTCCAAGGCTAACACAAAGCATATCAAGAACAAACAATATATATATATATATATATATATATATATATATATATATATATATATATATATATTCTCCTTTTTTTTCTTTTTTTTAACAGTTTATCCTAACAAACAAATTAAAACAACAACGGAAAAATGACACCAAACAATTCAATGGTATGAAATAATAAGTGCATTTCCTCCACCCCCCAACTAAAGATTTGCATTGTCCTCAATGTGAAAGAAAAAGTAATGGAAACTCCCTTTTTAACCAAAAGTGCGAGGAAGCCGAAAATTGTGCACGACCATTCGAACTCCATACTGTTCCTCTTTTTGAAATTTCGATCTTTAACATGGAACAAAACAAACAAAAAGAAGGAAACTACGGTGTAACATTAAGATTCCCACTAAATGTTAGGTTATCACATCAAAATTAAATAAATAACTAAAAATGAAAAATAAAGATAACGAAAAGTTAATCCGACATAAAAGTTAATACAGTCATCCGATAATAACATAAAATGAAACAAACAAAAGATAACCCAAAAGTTAATCCTCCATGTCATCTTCCTCCTCTTCACCCTTCTCTGGAGCTGGATCAAAGGATGAACCCGGATAGGGTGGCAAGGTGGGAAAGTGATCCATATCACAACCGGTGGCGAAAGCAAGGTGTTGGTACATCTGACCAAAAGAAGAGTAAACCGCTGCTTGATAGTCTGATTGCCTAGCTAAGAATCGTTCCTGACGATCAAACCTATCCTGTAAGAATTTCTGATGCTCATCAAATTGAATCTCTAAACGCTCAAGCTGCTCTGCAACAATCAAAGACCTAGGAGGTGGAGGGGGGGGGGCGGCAACCACTGCTCCCTCTCCCAAAGCTTGGGACCTTGTTGCCTTAATCACATTGAGCATTCCATCATCGATAGGCTTCTTGGGGTGTTGTGCTTCCTCATCACTACTGTACTGGACACCGGCTTGGATGCATAACTGGGTAATCAAAGAGGGGAAGTATAGACCAAGCTTTTGTCTCACAGTATGGATGATAGAATTAAACATAATTCGGCCCACCTCAATAGTCATACCCATCATAATAGCATAAATAAGAACAATCCTCTCAACAGTAACATTACTATAATGTGTAGCGGGCATCATCTTCTGACACACAAAGTATTGCCAAGCCCGAGCATTCACATTCAACGAAGTACCTGACAAGGTCTTAGGATTACCACCCGATATCTTCCAAGTCATGCCCGAAATACAGAGTGTATTACAAACCTCATCATAGTCAACATTAGACAAATAAGCAGTATATTCACTATTCTCAATGTCAGGTAGCCTATAAAATCTGTTAATAGATGCACTATCAAAGGAAACTATTTTTCCTCTAACCATCACTTTTCCATTCCTATGCTCTTTCGCATTAGCATAAAATTCTCTAACCACATTAATAATGGAATTAGATGGTTGTCTCCCAAATGCACCCCAATTCCTATCAGCAATCATCTTAAACAAAGTTGGGTTTTCCCTCTCTGTGATAGTAAAACCTCTTTCCGGAATGGGTCTCCTAGCATGCATTAAACTAACATACCTCTCACTAGCATTATAACTAACAAATTTACCATCATCAAACTCTTGAGGTTGTTTCCCCCTTTGTCTCTTAGTTTTATGGGTCATTTGAAACAAATTGTTCCAAGACAAGAGAACTAATTCAAAAGCAACCACTCAAATATCACAAATCCACAACAAAGAGAAGGAAATTGACCTTACTTGATAAATAATCAGCTCAAAGTTGGAGAGAAGACCCACAAACTCGAAATCCTCTTGGAATCCCAAAATCCTCTTAGAACCAAAGCTCTTTGGAGAAATTTGTAGCAAAATCTGCAATATAAGTGAGAAACTCCTCAAGGAAGTGTGTTAGAATCAAGAAAGAATGAGAAAAAGTAGATGGGTAAGGATGGATTTGGAGAGAGGTTGAGAGAGAGTAGAAGAAGGGCTGGTTTCATTCAAAGGGAAATGAAGGACAAGAGGGAAAATGGGCTTTTAAAAGTGCAAATCACGACCATGCGCCACGGCGCACACTTACTAGCGTTGCGGCGCGAAGACCTAAAGCCCCAAATGTGTTGTGCTGTGAGCCACGACACAACCTGGGCTAAGGCACGGCACGACCTGGGAGATGGACTTCTAATGGGCTGCTGGTGGGCGAGGCATAAGGGCTTAGAGATGGATTTTTAGTGGACTCAAGTGGGTGAGGCGCACGGGCTTGGGCCGCGGCGCGCACTGGGAAGTTTGGACTTCTAATGGGCTGTACAATTAAAAGAGTATAAAAATGTAAACTAAACTTACAAAAAATAAACCTAAAATTAAAAATTAAACTAAATTAAAATGAAAATTAAACTTAAAATTAAGATAAACTCAACTAAAAACAAAAATTCGAAAATTAACAAAGATTTAACAAAATTAAAACTAATGTAGAATAGAATGAAAGTACCCGATTAAGAAGCATAAACCGGGGCCACCAAAGAGATCTCTTCGGGGCTATCTTTAACACGTTAGTGTTCCAAGTAGAGCTTCAACCTTTGGCCATTAACTCAAAATGCACGACCGTTGGAAGGATCTTCAACCTCAACTACTCCATTGGGAAAAACACTCTTCACAACATAAGGTCCCTTCCATCGTGACCGCAATTTTCCCGGATGAAAATGTAACTGTGAGTCATATAGAAAAACTCTATTACCTTGTTCAAAATTTTTTTGGAGTATTTTCTGATCATGCACTGCTTTCATTCTTGACTTTAAGTCCTTAGCATTATCATATGCATCATCCCTCAACTCCGCAAGTTCACAAAGTTGCATTTTCCCCTCCTCACCGGACATCTTCAAGTCATAGTTAAAATTTCGAATAACCCAATATGCTCTGTGCTCAAGTTCTACCGGCAAGTGACATGCTTTGCCGAATACCAACCGATAAGAAGATGCTCCAAGAACCGTCTTATATACTGTCTGGTACGCCCAAAGTGCATCCGATAGGCGCAAAGGCCAATCCTTTCGATTGGGATTTACCATTTTCTCAAGTATTCGCTTAATCTCCCTATTTGCTAGTTTCGCTTGGCCATTGGTTTATGGATGATAAGCTATAGAAACCTTATGGGTGACTCTATACCTGTGCATTAAAGCCTCAAAAGAACGATTACAAAAATGTGACCCTTGATCACTAATTATAACACGTGGAGTACCGTACCTAGATAAAATATGATCTTTTAGATATTTAACAACAACTGTACTATCATTAGTGCAGCAAGGTATTGCTTCAACCTATTTAGAAACATAATCAACGTCAAGCAAAATGTAAAGATGCCCAAAAGAAAGTGGGAATGGTCCTACAAAATCGATCCCCCAACAATCAAAGATTTCCACCACTAAGATCGGGTTGAGAGGCATCATATGACGGCGGGACAATGAACCTAACCTTTGATATCTTTCACGTGATTGACAAAACTCATCAGTATCTTTGAATAAAGTAGGCCAATAAAAACCGCATTGAAAATTTTTTGCGGCTATCTTTTTAATAGAAAAGTGGCCACCACAAGCATAGGTATGACAAAAAGTTAACACACTATCAACTTCCATATCCGGAATACATCTTCTTATTATTTGATCAGGGCAATATTTCAAAAGATAAGGATCATTCTAATAAAAATTCTTTACCTCAGCCAAAAACTTACGCTTATCTTGTGCACTCCATATAGATGGAACTTGACAGGAATCCAAGTTGTTTGCTATGTCGGCATACCATGGTGTGTGACCAAGGACAGAAAATAAGTTTTCATTTGGAAAGGCTTCCCGAATGGGCAAAATGTCAATGTTATTCTTAAATTCCAAGCGAGATAAGTGGTCCGCTACAACATTTTCTACTCCCTTCTTGTCTTTGATGGTCAAATCAAATTCTTGCAAAAGCAAAATCCAACGTATCAAACGGGCCTTAGCATCCGTTTTTTAGAAAAGAAATTTAAGGGCGAAATGATCAGTGAATATAGTAATAGGTGAACCAATTAAGTAGGAGCGAAATTTATCCAATGCAAATACTACTGCTAGTAATTCTTTTTCGGTTGTGGTGTACATAATTTGAGAATGATTCAAGGTTCTACTAGCATAATAAACAAAAAATGGTTTTCCCTCCCTTATTTGTCCTAAAACAACCCCTATAGCATAGTCACTAGAATCACACATAATCTCAAAAGGAAAGGTAAAATCTGGTGATTGGATAATAGGGGCAGTTGTAAGCTTAGAGATAAGTGTCCTAAAGGCTTGCTTACATTCGGGGCTCCACTTGAACTCAGTATCCTTCATCAAAAGGTTACATAAGAGTCTAGAGATAGCATTAAAATTTTGAATAAACTTTCTATAAAACCCAGCATGCCCTAAGAGAGACCTAACATCTTTAGTATTCTTAGGAGTGGGTAGTTTATAGATTAATTCGATTTTCGATTTATCCACTTCTATCCCCTTTTCAGACACTATATAGCCCTAGACTATTCCGGAAGACACCATAAAATGACACTTATCCCAATTAAGCACAAGCCCCTTTTCTTCACACCTGCACAAAACATTTTTCAAATTAGATAAACATGAATCAAAAGAAGTTCCAAACACGGTTAAATCATCCATATACACTTCCACACATTTTTCAACCATGTCACTGAAAATACTCATCATGCATCTTTGAAAAGTAGCCGGTGCATTACACAAACCAAAGGGCATTCTTCGAAAAGCAAAAGTACCAAAAGGACAAATAAAGGTGGTCGTCTCTTGATCCTCTAAGGCAATTCCTATTTGGTAGTATCCCGAATACCCATCTAAAAAACAATAGAAAGGATGACCAGCCACCCGTTCTAAAATTTGATCTATGAATGGAAGAGGAAAATGGTCTTTCCAAGTAGCCGAATTAATTTCCTATAATCTATGCATATACGCCACTCGGTCACTTCCTTAGTTGGTATTAACACCCCTTTTCATTTTCTACCACGATCACCTCGGCTTTCTTAGGAACTACTTGGGTTGGACTAACCCACTTACTATCCGATATTGGATATATAATTCCCGCATCCAACAGTTTTAAGACTTCTTTCTTAACTACCTCTTTCATAGTTGGATTTAGCTTCTTTTTTTTATGGATCTCTATGAGGGTTAGCTCATTCTTCTAGATAAATCCTATGGGAAAAAATTAAAGGGCTAACACCTTTTATATCGGCCATGGTCCAACCTAATGCAGATTTATGTTCTCTTAACAAATTCAACAATTTATCACATTGCACATCACTAAGTTCGGAGGAAATAATAACCAGAAAGGTATCACCTGGGCCTAAAAACATATGTTTGAGTCCTTTGGGTAGCGGAGCTAAATCAAGCATTGGTGTCTCCTCGGAAGAGGGTTTAGGTGCCTCCCTTTCTTTAGGCAACTCCTCAAAGCATGGTTATCATGATTTCTTAATAAATCCCTGTGACTTATCAAAAACATCAACAACATTAACGTCATAGGGATAAATGGAAGAATCATCAAAATCAAAATTATTAAGAAGGAATTCCAAAGAGTTAGAATTATCTTTGATGTACTCATCCTTCAAAATAAGCTCATCGATCATGTAAGTGTCGAAACACTAATCCTCTTCATGTGGCTGCCTTGAGACTCGAAAAACATTCACCTCTAGAGTCATATTTCCAAATGGTAATGTCATTAGACCATTCTTACAATTAATAAGGGCATTAGTGGTGGAAAGGAATGGTCTTCCAAGTATCAAAGGAATTTTTGACTCCGTATTCACAATAGAAATGGTATCTAACACCAAAAAGTCAACAGGATAATAGAATTTGTCAATTTGCAATAAAACATATTCCACAATACCTCTTGGTTTTCTTACCAATCGATCCGCTACTTAGAGTACCACGAAAGTCGGTTTGATCTCACATAGACCGAGTTGCAAGTAAATGGAGTATGGCATGAGGTTCACACTAGCCCCCAAATTTAGCAATGCTTGGCCACAAGCTTTGTTTTCAATTTGGCAAGCCACTGTTGGACAGCCCGGATCTTTATACTTGGGTGGTGTCTTACTATCAATTACCGTACTTGCTTGCTCTGTTAAGAATGTCATCTTCTTCACATTGTACCTCCTCTTGAGTGTACATAGATCCTTAATGACATTATAATAATTGGGAACCTATTTTATGACATGAAGTAGAGGAAGGTTAATTTTAACTTGCTGAAGTTGTTCAAGAATCTCACATTTTAATGCTGAATTTCTCCCCTTAGGTTCAAGGAGTGCTTCAGGGAAAGTCACCGGTAAAGAATCACTATCGGTATCTTGTTCCTTGGGAGCTTCATCCTTGTTGCTCATGGTGTTAGGAATCAAGTTTGATGGTAAAGTGGGTCCATCAATTTTCTTACTGCTGTGAGTAATTATGGCATTAACCTCTTTAACATTTTGATTGTCAGGATCGGAGGTTTGCGCCATATGTTATCACCTTGGATTAGGTTGTGACTGCAAAGGAAAATGACTATGCTATTGAATCTTCAAGAAACTAGTCAACTTGGTGAGTTGGCTCTTTATCACCTTTTGTTCCTCTTTGATCCCTTGTTGGTCCTCTAGCAACTGTTAATTTATCTTGCCTTGCTCTTCCACTCTCTTGGCATGTACCTGCAAAAATGACTTAAAAACATCTTCCAAAGGTAAAGATTGTCGTGGTGCATTAGATGAGGTTGCTTCCGGTTTCCATTGGGTACTAGAGTGGGCAGGAGGTTATATATAGGATCTCCAACTAAAATTAGGGTGATTCTTCTAACCGGGATTGTAGATGTTAGAGTAGGGTGAGTATGGTTTCCTAAAGGGTATACCCAAAGCATTACACTCTCCTTCATCTCAAAATAGACTAGAGAATCCTTAGGTACATGATCTACCCCATTACACATAAAGCAAGGCTCGTGGGATTCTACCCTAGCAACCGGTTCGGGGGCTCTAGCATCCTTGGTTTTTAAAATTTCAATTTTCTTAGTTAGGACCTCTAAATAGGATTTAAGGCTATCCTCTTCCCTAAATTGATAAATTCCAGTGGTTTAATTACTCCTAGTACTTTCCATGGCATTCGATCCTGTCCAAGTGTGGGCTTTTTTCGATAGGTCATCTAGAAAATCTATGGCTTGGTCGGGATCTTTTTGAAGAAAATCTCCATTACACATCATTTCTATAAATTGCCTTTCCCTACTTAGAATTCCATCATAGAAATAGCTAACTACCCACCAACTCTCATACCCATGGTGTGGACAAGAATCCAAAAGATCTTTGAAACGTTCCCAAACTTGATATAAGGTTTCACTCTCCTTTTGTGCAAAGTTTGAGATTTGTCTCTTGAGGTTATTGGTCTTATGGGTTGGGAAATGCTTTTGGAAGAAGGCTTGGGTCATCTCATCCCAACAGCCTATAAATGTAGGCCTTAATGAGTACAGCCAAACCTTGGCCTTTTCCTTAAGTGAAAAGGAGAAAAACCTAAGTTTGATGGTGTCTACCATATCAGCCCTACTTTGAAAGGTTGATACTTCTTCCTCAAATTCCCTAATATGGACATAGGGGCTCTCATTCTCAAACCCATGGAAGGTTGGCAGCAATTGAATCATGCCCAGCTTAAACTCAAGTTGTTGGTCATTAGGGGGGAACATGATACAAGATGGTGTGGCCGTTCGGCTAGGATACAAGTAGTCCTTAAGTGTCCTAGCAACATTCTCATTGTGATTGTCGGCCATGTTAACAAAATTCTCTAAATTCTCGTTTGGGTGTGCACTATGGTTTGATCTAGGCGAGGTTTCACTAACAGACGTGGAATGAGAGAGTAACTTTATTTCGGGTCTTTTAATGAATCTACCTCGCGCATCTCTCAATCTAAGCATACACCAAAGGAATTAGATGGGAAATGAATAAAACAGAAAAAATTGGAAAATCAAAACAAAGAGCAAAGAACAATATTACCATCTTGTCTTAAAGTTGACAATCTTCCTTGTACTTAAGCTCGTTTCCCTAACAACGGTGCCAAAATTTGATTACACTCAAACTAACACGCGATTATTGTATATAGCTGAGGTGTCGATCCCACGAGGAAAAGCGAACTACAAGAGAAAGTGTAAACCTTAACACGAAACGATGAAATTCAAATAAGTGGATCTGTGTTTTACGAACAAAATTGCATGAGAGAGTTGTGAAAATATGACGAAGGTTTCTATAAAGAAATAACAAGGTTCCAAGATTCCTTCTTAAGTTCGTTGCCTTATTCTAATCTTGACTCAATTGTTTTTATCTCAATTGCTTGTTTCACATCCCAAACAAACAATTGGTAAATATTCAATCAAAGCATATAAACACTCTAATGTAATTGCTACAAATTACTCTTTAATTATGGTTCAAGCACACATGGCCTATCTTATAGATTATCAAGAAACGACAATATATTTCAATAACAATACTGTAGTAATGGACAAACCTATAAGATGAATCTACCGAAATCAATCACATCTAACAACTTGACATAAGAAGAGCTTGACTAGACTTATATGGAGGAGAAAGATGCAATCACCGAATTAAGAGTAAATCCTCTCATTCTTACTTAATCAAAGAGTAACTCATAAACAATGTTCAACAATGAATCCATACAACTGAATCAAGAACAAAAATAAGAACAACTACACCTAGGAATTCATTCTTTTGCTTTGCTTGGAGATTAGTTAGACATTAGGCTCATGCTTGATCACCTAAAATGGAGAAGAATATAGTAGCTCTTTTAATTCCAGCCTTCTTTTCAACAAAACTTAAGTGTTCTATTAATTCCCCAAAGGTTTAAAGGTATTTTCGGGTCAAGAAATGTCATTAAAGCCCTAATAAAGTCGTGAAACAGAAACAGGGGATCGCGCTCACGCCGCGGCTCAGCCTTTGCTCGTCGTGGCGCCACCCTGGATCCTGGCTTTTTAGAGGCTCTGGAGGTTGTGACACACATTGGTCCAGGCAGCGACGCACAGCCTAATTCTAGCCTCTAGCTCATAAGCTAATGGTTCTGGTGGCCGCGGGTCAAACCTTGGCTCGCTACAGCATGGAACCCTAGAAATGGGTTTCTCTTCATTTTGTCCTTCCGAAACCATTCCTTCATTATGATATGCGTAGAATTTTCTTGCTTAAGAAACGTTAGCTTTTTCATCTCTTTTAAACCTAAAATACTTGAAAATACATCAAAATAAATCAATGAACCAAAAATGACACTTTAGAATTATTAAGGCATAAATGTGTAATTCAGCCCTAAATCAACCCTAAAATGCTAACAAATAAATACTATTAAGATGTATTTTATGACTCTCATCAATATGCATATAGACTTCCTCAAGAAGATCCCCATTGAGAAATGTATTTTTAACATTCGTTTAAAACACAGTCCATCTTCGAATGGTGGTGACAACAAGGAGTGTACGGACAAATGTAAGCCTCGCCATTAGAGCAAATGTCTCTTTATAGTCAATGTCATATTCCTGAGCAAATCCCTTGGTAACAAGTCGGGCTTTATATCGTTCAATAGAGCCATCAGAAAGGGTCTTGATCTTAAACACCCATTTGCACCCAATAGAAGTTTTTTTCAGGGGACAGATCAACAATATCCTAGATATGAGTTTTAGCTAGGGCCTGAAGTTCTTCATCCGTTGCTTTCTGCCAAAGATAATTAGTACTAGCCTCCTTATAGGATTGAGGCTCATGCAGATGAAGTATAGTGGAAAATAATGATAATCACAATGATAATCAGCAAGATGAGAAGGGTGATGAGTTACCCTGGTAGATCTGCGTGGGTGATCTGGAGGATGGCTCTCAGAGGGCGTCGGAGCAGACTCATCAAACATAGGAATATCCTCGGGCACAACTGATTGAGTCGAAGAGGTAAGGTCAGCTAATGGTTCTAGAGTTGAAGTTGGGTCTGGAGAGGTAGGATCAGCTGGTGATTCCGGAACGGAAGGGGTGATATCAGTTGGTGATTCTAAGGTGGACTCAACAGTACCTGAAACTAGATTATCAAGAAATAACTCAATAGATGGATCAGTAAAGAATCTAGAGTTAGTGATGGTGGACATGTTAAATGACCGTAAGGAAAATAACATTTGATGTTCCCAAAAAATGACATGACGAGAGATACAAAGAGTTTTAGAAATAAGATCCCAGCACCGATACCCTTTATGTTTAATATCATATCCAATGAAACAACACAGATGAGCCATTTGTTGTAATTTGTTATGTTCATATGGTTTGAGAAGAACAAAACAAGCGCAACTAAAGACTCAGAGTTTAGAGTAATCAGGAGGTTTACCGAAAAGGTGCTCAAATGGAGACTGATTCTGGATTGTAGCAGAAGGGACACAGTTGATTGTGTACACTGCGGTTAAGGTAGCATCACCCTAAAAACGTTCAGGACATTATGGCGAAATGAGTAGAGCACGAATGGTGTCAAGAATATATCGATGTTTGCGTTTGTCTCGTCCATTTTGTTGGGAGGTTCCATGGCACGAGCGGTGGGGGAACGTGCCATTTTTGTGAAGTAGGTTTAGAAAAGCACGGTCTTTATATTCCATTGCATTATCTAAATGAAAATTTTTGATATTCCGAGAGAATTGAGTTTGAACAATAGAAGAAAAATAAAAACATATTTGAAAGAGTTCAGATATGCTTTTCATAAGAAACAATCAAGTATAACGAGAATAGTCATCCACAAATATAACAAAATAGCAAGCACCACCCATTGATGCATGAGGAGAAGGCCCCCAAATGTCAGAATGTACTAAATCAAAAGGTGCAAGGGAAACATAATGACTCTCATTAAAAGGTAAAGTTGATTGTTTTGAAAGTTGACAATGAATACAATGAAAAGACTCATGGTGAAATGAACCTAACTGACCACTAG
The DNA here is from genome assembly GCA_023935145.1 of Bretschneidera sinensis. NCBI lineage: Eukaryota > Viridiplantae > Streptophyta > Magnoliopsida > Brassicales > Akaniaceae > Bretschneidera > Bretschneidera sinensis. The sequence continues at coordinate 47,720,800 of CM043703.1, read as the reverse complement.
AAATAAGAGAACGTAAACGGCTGGATAAAGTGTGACTTGACCAAGAGTGCCATAATTCCACAGATGAGAGTGCTGGGATGGATACGACTGATTGGTTTGGTGATAGTGAGGATGAGACTTGGAGGTGAGTGAGCCCAAAGAGGCGTCCAACTTTACGGTCGGTTCCAAGGAGTTTTCCTGTCTGAAGGTCCTACACATGACAACCAGTAGAAGAAAAATGCAAATCAAGTCCAAGATCACATATTTGTCCAACTGATATAAGGTTAAGCGTAAGATTAGGGACCAAATATGTGTCAGGGAGAGACAAATGAGAACTGTCAACATGTCCAGTGTGACTGACCAACATATTTGATCCATTGGCAGTGTGAATAGTAGATGCATGCTCATCACAGGTTTTAGAAGAAAATATAGAGGCATTAGAAGTTATGTGATTGCAACTAGCAAAATCAAAATATCATCGGGATGTACCTGGTGTAGTTGACATGGCTATATTGTTACTAATTTTATTTAGAACCTCGGTAAGAGCGGTGCAGAAACCACTCCAATCAGGTGGAGAGCTGGATGAAGTTGGTGTAGCATCAGTGGCTACAGCAACAGCATTCTTTGGCTTGGAATAGAATTGATTGCAAGAGCCTCGAGAGCGATATTGGTTCCTATTTGACTAATTTCCAAATGGAAGTTTAGGGCAGTCTGGAAGATAGTGACTCGGTTCTCTGCAAACTTTATACAGGTGAGAATGACATTTGAGCAGTTCATGCCCTTGTGAATGACAATACCTGCAGTATAAGGGCTTCTGGGATGGGTTTGCCTTGGCAGCTGGTGTGGCAAGAGCAATGGGTGCTGCAAGGGCAACATCTGTGTGAGATTCTTATAATGTGGCAAGACATGTTTCCTCACTGAGTAGATAAGAAAGGACGCCATTTAGGGGAGGTATCTCGCCCTGGTGTAGGATTGAAGCTCGTACAGGTTCAAATTCCTCTCTCAAGCCCATCAGAAATTGTATAATACGTGTCTCAGTTTGGTACTTTCCATGAGCATCAACATCTTTTGTGCATTCTCAAGTTGGCTTAGTGAGAGCTAACTGGTTCAACACGACAGTCATCTGAGATAGAAAACTGTTGACAGTTTGTCCAGATTCTTGGCGCATGCCATGAAAGGTGGAAAGAAGACGATACCGATTTGAGATGTCTGCCCTAGTGTAGCGGTGTTAGAGAAGATCCCAAGCTTTTTTAGTTGTATAGAGTGTACCAAATTAAAGTTTGATCTCTGGGATAATAGTGGCATGAAACCATGTGAGAATCTGGTATTTTTACTATCCTAGTCCTTTAGACGATCAACATATTTGTCAGCATCTTCGTCGTCCTTCTTCTTGGGTTCAATGATATCTCCAGTCATGTAACCCCACAATTTTCATCCACAGAGGAAACTATACATTTCTTTAGGCCACACAACATAATCAGATTCACCCAGAACAGTAGTGATAACCCGGGGTAAGTTCGATTCAACCATAGGCACAAAAGGAAGGTGAACCGGTGTAGAAACTATAAAAATATAAAAGGAAGTATATTATGTGATCCTCAAATCACAAAATAAACATCAAAAATAAAATCAAAACGTTGAAAAACCCCAAGAACCGGTCCAACTTTATAGCAAACTAGTCTAAAAATGTCTGAACCGATCAAAGAGAAGTACCTCCAAGAAACCGATGATGTGGTGGTCAACTGATGATATGGCGGTCAACGGATGCTGCAAGGGCAACATCTGTATGAGATTCTTGTAATGTGGCAAGACATTTTTCCTCACTGAGTAGATCAGAAAAGACTTCATTTAGGGGAGGTATCACGGCCCGGTGTAGGATTGAAGCTCGTACAGGTTCAAATTCCTCTCTTAAGCCCATCAGAAATTATATAATGCGTGTCTCAGTTCGTTACTTTCCATGAACATCAGCGCCTTTTGTGCATTCTCAAGTTGGCTTAGTGAGAGCTAACTGGTTCCACACGGCAGTCATCTGAGATAGAAAACTGTTGACAGTTTGTCTAAGTTCTTGGCGTATGCCATGAAGGGTGGAAAGAAGATGATACCGATTTGAGATGTCTGCCCTAGTGTAGCAGTTTTGGAGAAAATCCTAAGCTTCTTTAGTTATATGGAGTGTACTAAATTGAAGTTTGATCTCTGGGATAATAGTGGCACGAAACCATGTAAGAATCTGGTATTTTTACTATCCCAGTCCTCTAGACGGTCAACATATTTGTCAGCATCTTCGTCGTCCTTCTTCTTGAGTTCAATGATATCTCCAGTCATGTAACGCCATAATTTTCATCTATAGAAGAAACTAGACATTTCTTGAGCCTACACAACATAATTAGATTAATCTAGAACAGTAGTAATAACCCGGGGTAAGTCCAATTCAGCCATAGGCACAAAAAAGAAGGTGAACCGGTGTAGAAACCATAAAAATATAAAAGGAAGTATATTTTTTGATCCTCAAATCACAAAACAGACATCGAAAACAGAATCAGAACATTGAAAAACCCCATAAATCGGTCCAACTTTACAAAAAAATCTGTTTAAAAATGCCTGAACTGATCAGAGAGGAATACTTCCAAGAAACTGATGATGTGGCGGTTAACTGATGATATGGCATTCAACGACTGACGCGGCGTTGATATGGCACTGACATAGTTTTTAGGGCTGACGTGGCAGCGACGTGTCTGAAATAGGAGCGACGGCGCGTGAATCTAAGGCCAGAATGTTTTAGTCGCGCATCAGGGCGCATACAGCTTCAGACGATGTTGCAGTTTGTGTGGTTTGAATTGCCTCATCGAGACGATTCCAACGATATATCGTAAGGTTGATTTGGAGCTTAGATTGAGGTGGTGGAGCCCAAAATTCGAGGTGGAGATGAGTGGTGGCACTGCTGGCTATTGGATGCGCATGAGGGCACGTTAGATCTCCGGTGGTGGTGATTTTGGTGGCATTGTGTTCGCCTCAAGAAATCGAAGATGGTGGTATGGTGGTTATTGATACCGGAGTTGAGATGAAGCCTACAATAGCGATGAAAGTCTCGGGATAATAAGGAAGGCGACGGCGGAGGCTTTAGAGTTGCGAAAATTTAAGGAGAACAGGTCCAGGTAAGACCGACTCTGATACCATGTTAATATGATTGAGAAGTGGGAGAGAATGAATCATATATTGATATAATGAGAAAGTGATACACATATTTATAGGGGGAGTGGGGGTTAGGGTTTTGCCACGAGGGCCAAGCCCATATAGTACATTAACAGGTACCTTGGCGGTTTACAGGCTTTTATAGCAACCCTATTACAAGTAGGAGGGTGGATTCATGGAACTTACTGTGGACTTTAGCAAACTAGAATCTACCATGGGTTTGTAGGGGAGATTTTAATGAGATCCTAGCTAGTTCAGAGAAGGAAAGAGTTGGCGTTCAGACAAGTTATCAGAACGAAGCTTTTAGAAGAATGGAAAACGATTGTGGCTTATAGGATTTGGGGTATCATGGACCAACATTCACGCTGGAAAATAACTAGGCATATGGAGGATATATCAGGGAAAGATTGGATCATTTTCTAGCGAATAATTCTTAGAACTAGTTAAAACCGAATGGGTATATGACTCACTCCAACATTTATTATTTAGATCATGTATTTATTATTCTCGATAGCAATAGACCTTGAGGAAGGGGGAGAGGTCGGGTTCGGTCACATTTGTTCTGGTTTGAAGAGATATGGACCATGTACGATACATGTACAGATCTTATCTCACGTGCATAGACAGAACAATCTGAAGGACAAACTATGGCAGCCATATATGAGAAGCTTGGAGTTGTGGGGAAGAGATTAGAATCGAGATCAGTTTGGTGGCAACAAAAAGATGGGCATGGAGTTAAATAAACGGTTATAGTGGATATGAAAACAACCGATTTCTGATAAGTTGATAGAGGAGGAAATATCTATTGTTCGTTAATGAAACAATTTACTACTTGAGGAGAAGATTTTTTGGAAGAAATGATCTTGATTACAATGGATGAAGGAGGGTGATAAAAACAGAGCTTTCTTCCATAATCAAGCCTCTCGAAGATGTAAGAAAAATACAATTAATCAGTTAAGAGATGACAATAGGGTCCAGTGTTCCGAAGATGAGCAGCTGGGCAAGTTAGCTTGTGGTTTCTTTGCCTATTTTTTTTTTCGTCTCATCTGTAACATTTAAATGAGGCTCTCAATCATGTGGATAGGGTGGTGACTAAGGATATGAATCTAAATCTCACAAAGAAATTTACGGCAGAGGAGGTCAAGGCAACTCTATTTCAAATGCATCCAACAAAAGCTCTAGAATCAGATGGTATGTGTGCTATTTTCTATCAAAAATATTGGGATATTGTGGGGGGAGATGTTACTAGAGTTTTACTAGATTTTTTAAATAATAATATTTTCGATCCCATTGTTAATTACAGGTGTATAGTGCTCATCCTGAAAGTTAAAAAATCTGAAAATAATGTCACAGTTTGAACTGATTAGCCTATGCAGTGTTCTGTATAAAATAATTGTAAAAGTCTTGGCAAATAGATTGAAAGGGAAGTTGGATCATATTATCTTTCCAGTTCAGAGTTCCTTTGTACCCGACCGTTTAATTAGTGATAATGTGTTGATTGCATATGAATTGATTCGTACCTTAAGAAATAATAAAGGGAAAGAAGGATTTATGGCAATTAAATTGGACATGAGTGTTTAAATTTGTCTAAGAATTAAACGAGTTGAAGATGAAGCTTCAGTAGTCTTCTGAGCCGCAGCATAAGGTGTGTGAGTCACGGCCTACAGCAAGGGAGGATGATTCTCCACCAGGTGTGATCCGTGGCACAGGGTGGTGTGCGCCGCGGCACAAGGTGGCACAAGGCTGTGCGCCACGGTGCCCAGCACCTGGAGGAATTCTGCCCCTGTGTGCACCGCGGCCTGCCTTGTTCTGGGCCACGGCGCCAGGCACACCTGATGCACTCTGATCAACATGTTGAGTTGGTGCGTGGGACTTGGTTAAAACACACAGGATTACTTAGACTTCTTAGAGGGCCATGATTGTTTGGTTCTCAAGATCTAAGGGTTAGGAATGACTTCAAGATTGGTTCAAGAAGTTAGTGCTCTAAGAGCATTAACAAAATAGGAGTGTGAAATAGAACACAACACATGACACAAGAGTGCAAAGTCATAAGTGTTAGGAGAAAAATAAAGAAGGGGTCTCATTCCAAGAGTGGCTGGTGTTGAGAGAGAAATACTCTCAAATCTTCAAAGGTGTTTCAAGTGAGAGAGAGCAATCAAGAAGTGGGGTTCAATGGCTTTGTAATTGGAATTTTCTTGGGGAAAGTTCCAGGGAAACACTTAGTTCTTATCTCTTTCTTTTCTCTTCTTTCATGTATCAAGAACAAGAGGGTTCTTGAGGAGGTGTTGATGTAATTGTAAGAACTCCATTGATTTAGTGCAGAGAGCTCGGAGGAGCTCACGGGGACGTAGGCAAATTGCTGAACCTCGATAAAAATTGCTTGTGTTCTTCCTTTGATTGATTTGATTTCTGTTTATTACAAGTCATTCTAGACTTGGGTGTTTGAAGGTCACCACCTGGGATTCTTGAGGTGATTTTCAACAATGAGCAAGGCTTATGACCGAGTGGAATGAAATTTTCTTGAAGGAATAATGGGGAGAATGTGTTTTAATTAGAGGTGGATTGACTTAATTATGACTTGTATCTCATCGGTATCATATTCAATTTTGATTAATAGAGATCCAAAAGGGCGTGAGATTCTTTTGAGGGGAATTCAGCAAAGAGATTCTCTACCTCCCTATCTCTTTTTATTATGTGCAGAGGGGTTAACAGCTTTACTTCATAGTAGTGAGCGCCAAGTTAAGCTGTTGGGTGCTCAAGCCAGTTCGAATGGCCCTTGTATAAATCGATTATTTTTTGCAGATGACAACTTAATATTTGGTAGAGCTACTATGCAGGAGCGTGAAACTCTAAATGAAAATTTGAATTTATATGAGAATAGTTCTGGTAAAAAGATGAATTTTGACAAGTCAATTATTTTTTTTTTAGCAAAAATTGTCGTGATGAGATGAAAGATTTAATGGCAAATTCTCTTCATATTCCTAGTGTTGTTTGTCATGAGCGATATCTTGGCCTACCAACAGTGGTGGGATGATAAAAAAAAATAATGCTTTCAAGTCAATCCTAGACCGTGTTTGGTGCAAAGTACAAGGCTAGAGGGAGAGATTATTGTCCAGAGTAGGAAATAAATTTTAATCAAGGCTGTAGCTCAGGCTATCCTTGCTTACACTATAAGTTGTTTCAAGCTTCCTTTAATGCTCTATAAAAAATTATTTTCCATGATGTCAATTCTAGTGGGGGCAATAGGGAGATGATAAAAAATTTCACTTGGTGAGCTGGGAAAATTTATGCAAACCAAAATATGACGGTAGTTTGGGTTTACAAGATATTCATGTTTTTAATTTAGCAAAGCAAGGCTGGCGATTACTAAATAATTCTACCTAATTATGCTATTATGTATTGAAAGCTAAATATTTTCCTACCTGCTCTTTTCTAGAGGCACCACGTGGGAAATCTACTTCGTACATATGGTGTGTATTTGGGCTAGTCGAGCGACGTTAGAAAAAGGCTTACGGTGAAGGATAGGGAATGGGGAAAAGATTAACTTTGGAATAGTCCATGGATCCCAGTACCATGGTCTTTTAAACCAGTCTCTCCTAAGCTTAATGTCGTGGCTAATGCATCTATTTCAATTCTAATTGATCATGACATGATGAAATGGAGATAAGATCAGTTGGAAGTCATTTTCTTACAACATGAAGCAGAATTGATTGCTAAAATTCCATTGAGTCTAACAGTAAATGATGATAAACTGTTATGGCATTATAATTCAAATGACTTATTCTTGGTTCGGAGTGCTATCAAGTGGAAAGAGCAGCCATGCTATAGAAATCGTCAACATCATCAGGTTCTTCTTCAAAAAATGGAGGACTTTCACCTCATAAAGACACTGTGTGAAAGTTTCTTTGGGCGCTGAATTAAGGTTAAGCTTTTTATATGGAGACTTTGACATGAATTCTTACCTACTTGTTTTAACCTATAAAGGCATGGAGTTCCTGTCTCAAAGCAATGCCCTATATGTCTACAGGAGGACGAAATAGTGATGCATGCAATGGTTGAGTGTGTACACGCTAAATCAGTTTGGGAAGCGTGCTTAGAGCAATTCAATTTAGATCAGTGTTCAACATTGGGGTTTTGGCAATGGCTTCTATGGTTCAAGGAGGAATGGGACAAGGACAAGGTGGTTCGATGGGGGATAACTGTAGCAACCCATCCCGGGTTGGCCACCCCCGAGACGGTATTGTCACATTAATTCCTTGGAAAATGTTGTGTCCTAAAAACCTGATTCTTGTTTGGAATAATTTCATTTTTGAAAGAGATAAAACTAATCTATTTGTTTTGATAACTTGGAATAAGATTTTTAGATGTTTGAAATATTGATCTATTGATTTTGAAAAAATCAATAT